>OX421896.1:16969422-18209829 GCA_949128065.1 Beris chalybata | reverse complement strand
GTTCGAACAATTCGAAAGCATTACTCATTGCATAATAGTAGCCTAGTGTACACTTTCTTCACATCCTCTTTCGACCGTGCTAGGCTATTTCACACTTTCTTACATCTTTTCTCGCGCAGATGTAGTGTACAATTTTCAATCTTGTCATTTGACGAATAGAACCTGCCAGAGGACATCACACCGCCAATAAGAACAGAAAAGTGTACACTTTCTACTGTGCAAAGTTGTAGCCAGTAATAACAGCATAATTTACTTGGTCTTTACCGCAGTCTCTTCTAAATGCTACCCATGTACGTTTACTGCACGAAATGCAGACTTGACCTGTGTTCCGTTTACGTGATCTGTTGAGGTCGGCGTCCACTAGGGCGGACGGGCCGCATCGCAAAAATCCGCCTGCCATACATTGTTCTGGAAGTGCGTCCACTAAAGGTGGGCCAGGCCGGGCCGCAACAGAGCGAAGTACATAGAAAAAAAATTGCTCGCCACACCGTTGCGATGCGGCCCGCCTCAAGTGGACGCCTAGCTTTAGGTCAATTTAAAAGCGATACATAGTCAAAGTATGTACACTCATCAATGGTGTTCAATTTACCGCTTGTAAAAATTGATAGAAAGTAAATTTGCGAACGTTTCTTTCTACTTTATTTTTTTTTTAAATGAGCGTACGCATTTTACCCCACGATATAAGTAAAGCCTCAGTTATAATGGTTCCGATCCGCAAATTCAAACTCTTTGTGATTTGGTACACCGAATTGGATTAGTTTTACTGGTCTATGCAGTGCAGCATTGTGTAGCGATTAATTTTCTATTATAGTATTTTTTCCAGTATCGAATACTAAATAACTTTTTGAACATCTCTAAGATATACGGTAGTTGCAAGTAGGGAAGTCTTTTTTTTTTAAAAAAAAAATCGATTTTTCAGTTCGAGTCGAATCGCAAACCGTGCAGTGTGAAACTAGCCTACTGTCCGGTTCACAGTTTTACCGCACGCTGAGAACCGGACAGTGTACTTCAGAAAACACCTTGAAATGTGTAAAAATTTACAACGGACCACTTTTACTGGCTTAAGCCCCAGTTACAATGGTTCCGATCCGGAAAACGGAGAGTGTTGAGTTTCTCCATCCGACACACATCTAAAGGGAATTTCGGAAAGCCCAGTCACAATCATTCCGGTAATTAGCCGAGACACAAAACGGATGGGTAAAGTTGACCTATACACCGAAATTTCGTGCAGCCAAACTTAAAAGTTTGGCTGCACGAAAACTTAAAAGTTTGGCTGCACGAAAACGACCTTTTTTCAGGTTATGTAGTGGTCTTCTAGTCCAATTTTGGGCTATCGGCCGAACTCCTACTAGAAGGATGTGTGAGTATACAGTGACTAGTCAAAGCTAGAGTCACTGTATAAGAACTAACACAAACATCCATTATCTTGAGTACGGACAATGTGTGTTTCATTTGAAACCAGTACATTTGAAATTTTTTTGCAGTTGTCCGATTTTTCATTTTTATCTCCACTAAAGTGGATAAACGCTGTATTTAGTTGACATTTCATGAGACATATCTCGATTCCGTGAAACGTTAATCAAAATCCATCTGCTACACGTATACACACTAAAACTATGCCATTTAAGAAACCTGCGAACTTTGGAGTTCGCAGGGTTCAAGAGTACTAAAAAGGTACCAAAAGCGGTCATTGTCCGTACTCAAGATAGTGGATGTTTGTGGTAGTTCTTATACAGTGACTAGTCAAAGCTAGAGACGTTCCTCACTAGGTGCAGTGTAAATCCACTAACGAAATAAGTGCAAATTATGAGTCGATTTAGTGGATCTTTTCTCTAATGAGATGTAGAATTCAGTCGGCCTAGTGAGTTGCAATATATCCCTGGCAGCGTTACCGTTTTACAACATATGTAGCAGATTTACTACCTTTTTTAATTTTTAATTGCCACCACATTTATCCCTTTACCTCCGAAGCTTGGTTCTATGTGTTACAAACTTTTGTACTGGCTTAAACTTATAATACTCTCAAATTTCATTTATACCTTTTCCACATGTATGTATTCAGACTATATAATATTAACTTCAGATTATGTAAAATGTATTTCAGAATAGAAACTTGAATTTCAGTTTACTGGATACTAAGAATATTAAAATGAATTACCCACTTGTCCTGTTCATTGTATATCTCTTATTTTCGTCTAACAATTTCTCCACTGCTAACTATGCCTGGATCGTAAAGTGGCCACATCACGCTTCATTCATCAATGGCAGTAGAGATCTAGAAGATGACCGTAAGACTGCAGACTAGTCTTTTTAACATGTTAAGGAAGCAACTAGCGCAGTTATCCCTCAATTCTCCTTTCACAAATTTCAACAATACATATATTTTAGTTAAATATCTGACAAGAAACGCAACAATATTTGAAATACATTTTCCTAATTTTTGATGAATGTTTTCACAGTACATTTTGAATTGAAAATACAAGGTTTTCCGGTAAATACTGTTAAATTTATTTTGTGTGACGTTTCGGACTCGACTGAGTCCTTTATCAAACTTTTCCTAATTCAAACTTACGTATTCTGAAATATTACATAATCTGAAACTGAAATTATTCACCCGTATTGTGAATGTCGTGGTCACGTCACTTCGATGCCGATGCGAAGTGTCACGTCGATCGAAAAAAGCGATTGTGTAACTCCATCGACGTGACTCAATGGCATTGCCATATTGATATGTGTGTATCAGCTGAAAATTGCGAATTTAAGGTCTTGTATGCTTTCGTTTACAACTATGACGTTATTTTTCTGCAATATCAAATGCTACATTCAAATTTAAGATGCGGATAATGCTTTTTTCTAAAGTGGAAAAGCTATACATCTTGTTCGGCCCATTTGTGGCTCTCACTTCTGCTTGCATCTCGTGACGGTAGTCCCAAAGAATTTTACCGTGCCGAAAATTCGAGCCATATTTTTTTAATGTGTCGATCTACACCGCTTTTAATGACGATTACTTGTTGCGAATCCATCAAAATAAGGAAAGAAACATCTTTTTGTCAAATCTATACTTGCATTTTTGCATCAACGTTAATTTTCTTCAGGCGTCACGGACTCGGAATGTCATCGACGAAAAATGACGATCAAAGTGACAACGCTCGATGACAATCGACACTCACAATCGCCTTTTCATGCGTCGATATCGAATCGGCATCGAAGTGACGCGACGTGACAATCACAATACGGTCGACTATTCTCAGATATATTTTATATAATCGGAAATTTCACATGAATTTCCGATTATATAAAATATATCTGAGAGGTCATTTTGAACAAATTCGAAAAGTAAAATAAAAACTCGAAATCCTACAACAATTTCTTAGAATTGTTCGATTCAGTTCTAAGAACAATCTAAAGGCTCGTGTACACTAAGGTTCCTGTATACGCACTCACACTACTCTCCCTACCTTAGGTTTGGCCGATGCATGCTCAGGTCGAAAACCAGTAAATTTAAATTTTTTTGATTTTATTGGGGGAATATCACATATCAATTCGAAATAATCTAATTTTCGGTACAAAATAGGAAATTTCCATAAAAGAAATAGATAATGTACGTAAATTTACAAAAGAAAACCTTAATTCGCGCACACATACTATGCACCTATACACCGAAATTTCGTGCAGCCAAACTTTTAAGTTTGGCTGCAGGTTATGTAGTGGTCTTCTAGTCCAATTTTGGGCTATCGGCCGAACTCCTACTAGAAGGGTGTGTAAGTATACAGTGACTCTAGTGTACACTAGCAAGTAACTTGCGACAACTCTTCAGTGAGTAATTTGTAGCGATGCTTACAATAGCTGCCAAATTGCTGTAATTTAAATCTAGTCAGTAGATCAACAAAATTCATGGAGTTTGCTTCACCAGTTCGATTATCCATGTATACGTTTCTCGTGTGCCAACTCTCAGTGTACATATTCTACACTAGAGTCACTGTATAAGAACTAACACAAACATCCATTATCATGAGTACGGACAATCACCACTTTTGGTACATATTTAGTAGTCTAAAAACCTGCGAATTTAAAAAATCGCAGGTTTCTTAAATGGCATAGTTTTAGTGCGTATACGTGTAGCAGATGGATTTTGATTGACGTTTCACGGAATCGAGATATGTCTCATGAAATGTCAACTAAATACAGGGTTTATCCACTTTAGTGGAGATCCTTAAAATGAAAAATCGGACAACTGCAAAAAAATTTCAAATGTACTGGTTTCAAATGAAACACACATATTCCATACTCAAGATAATGGATGTTTGTGTTAGTTCGTATGAAGTGACTCTATTCTACACTAGCTCGAGAGCATGTATATGAAATTATAGTTTACCATCTGCTAAACTTGATGGATGCATGCAGATAAAATTAACTTTTAGTATTTAGAAAAATACTGTTTTCAATGAATACATGCAAGAATATAGTGTAGCAATAAATTTACATTGACGGAAGTGAAAGAATCAAGCAAATAAAAAATTTCGAAATTTTATCTGTTATGTTTATTGCACTAACGTGTCCATTGTTCTTTTTAATCCTACACTTAAGCCGGCTACAGACTTCTCCTGCTTTTCTTGTTTTTCGCATTTCGTGAGTTTCTCATCTTATTTCAAAAAATCACATGCACCTTGCGAGAACACGTGAAAGAATTGTACACACAGTTCGAAAGTTTCGTGGTTTCTCTACATTTCGTGAAGTTCACTTATTTTCAATTTCTGAACTCATGCAAGTCCAAACTTTTGACCTTAACCACGAAAAAACCAAAAACTCACGAAAAAATCGTCTCGCGTACTTTTCGTTACTTTCTCGTCAAGGAAAACCCTTTGATGTCGTGAAAATACTGCCTCCAGCAGAGAAAACGCACGAATCACGAACAACGAAACGCGGGAAAATCACGAGAAACCTCTACACACTATTCACGAGAAAGATGCGAAATAGGCGAAACGCGATAAGTCTGTAACCGGCTTTAAAGTGTAGCGCACACTAAATGTAAGCAAAAAGAACAAACCTATCCTCGCAGCTTATTGTCGCTGTGCACTTTCATGGATCTCACTATTGGAAGTACCGAGTAATACGTTTTATTTGATAGCATAATCCCTCGATTGATTTCGTCCGTTTCATTGCCGTCTTTTGCTAGATTGTTCCCAAGATATATCAGATTAACAAATACCTCCTTAGCACTAGTGATGGATTTTGCGAGGATGTTTATATCATCAGCGTATGCTACTATAGCATATATGTACAGCGCTTATAAAGTGCACTTTTATAACGTACTTTCGATTATAAAGTACCCTTTTTCATGTGCACAAATGCGAAAGGTTTTTATGTTGGCTATAACATACTATCGGCTATAACGTTCTACTTTTGTGGTCCCCTCAAGGTACGTTATAACCGGGTTGCACTGTAGTGGAGTGGACTTGAATAGTATTGTCGACCTGGGGTTTTTCGGGCGACATACTCTAATGGCAAGTTGAAAAGCATGGGAGCTAAGCCACCTCCACACATTCCGTTCGAAAGTTGGTTGTGGAATCGGTTTTTATTCTCACTTTGGATTCAGTGTCCGTCATTGTGATGCTCATTACACCAGTGTAGATAGTGTAGTCAAAAAGAACCATCTTCTAAACATACATAATTTGAACTAGGAACAAATAAAGAGTGATCCAGAATTTTTGCTTTTATCTCGTCCCAGATTTCATATTTTCAACCGAAGATAACTTGTAACCTCACTCTCGAAGGATTTTAGCATTGTTTTTAACAAACAGTTAATAAATAAATGTTTTTAATTTAAAATTGCATTTGAAAACTTGTTTTTCAACAGTGCTATGATAAACCAAATTTAAAATGAATAGCAATATACCTAGCAATCACATGCCCTTTACAATGAGCTAATAAAAACTACGAATCGCATGTAGTTCTCAGTGTCCATGCGTAGCATAAAAATAATTTTTAAAGTATGTAATAAAATTAGAAAATATCTTGATCCGTCCAAATTAAATTATTTCTCTAAAAATTAAAAACATTTGCAATCATTTTTACATTTGAAACAAAAACTTCAATTCGCATAGCACAGAGAATTTTTATATTTAAAAAAAAAAACAACGAAAAATAAAATGCCAGTGAATATTTTCGAAAAAAAAAAAAACAATTTCATTTCGATCGATCTCCTTATGCCATCAAGCAGAAAAATGGTCGCGAAAATATTTACACGGATATAAATAAAGGCTTGCTGCAATCAATATTAAAAAAAAAAAAAAAACAAATTTAAAATAATAATTTGGAACAACCTAAAGAAAATTTAAACAAAGAACGACAAAAACAATATTCCGAATTATTCCCCGGCTTCATCCAGTCTCCCGTTTTTGAAAAGTTATACAAGTGCTGACAACAACAGTATTGAAAATCGTAACCAAATTCAACAGTAGTAAAAGGGGAAGGAATTTACGAAACAGCTGCTGCTGTGTGCTTTTATTGTCTTATTAATTAGTTAAAATTTTATATTTTAAATTTCAAATTATGTAAATTATTTTTTAAATTTTAATATAATTTTTTTTAAGAACCAAATATTTTAGCACACAGTTCGGGTATAATTAGAACATAACATCAATGTACACAAAATGGGAAATCGAAAAAAAAAATTAAATAAATAAGATTGGATGAATCGATGTTGTTTTTTTTTTTTATTTAATTTAATTTATATTGTTTTTATTTATTAAATGCATATGAATTTATGCAATGATAACATTTGTTTGTTGTGCTACTACTCGCGATTCTTGAGCTATTTCGCCAGCCTGCAATGCTTTGAACTTTAAGAAAGCATCGAAACCATAAGCTGCCATCGAACAGAAGCCGAAGAACTGAAAAAAAAAAACAAAACAGTGAAATTGTTTAAACAAATTACAAATTGTAACAAATAAAACTTGAATTGTTGCATTTATCCAACGGGTGAATACATGCGTTAGAAGAGAAAATAATAATAAACTGTTACTTACCGCAGCGGCTGTACATGCTTCGACTCCCAATGAAGCAGCTAACGATGCTGCAATTAAGTAGAGTATTGTCCAAATAGCGTTGAATCCAAATTCAATTTTCAACCATGGAACCTTATAGCATTTTTCACATACATGCAATAAGTGGAAGAACAGTAGAATGCCTGTAAACCAAAATCCTAGCATGGCGACCACATTAAAGTAGCTACCACGCGAATGATAACGAAATGCACTGGCTTCGATGCATACGAAGCCGAGTAGATCAAAAGCCTGCGATAAGAAATCAAATTGCATATTTGAGTAATTTGTTTTGTTTTTTTTTTCCTAAAACGGAACCAAAATTATGCTTATAATACAAACAGCTTTTGCAGATCCTAGAATTGTTCTCAGGTAGCTTGAATCGAATCGTTCTTCGGACGAAACCTTTGTTTGCGGCATCGATGTCGTTGTAATGTGTTGACCGGGAAATCCGGGATCATTCATGTTGAACTGTGGGAAACCAATGAAAATTATAAATGAAGTGGAAAATGGAGAATTAATAAATTATGTATAAACAAATGAAATTCATTTCATAAAGCAGCAATTGAGTTGAAGGCGGACGTTTTAAAAAAGTGCTTTATTTGCCGTAAGTTCTTAATTTAAGGCGGACGTCGTCGCATTCACTTGCACGCAAAACAATAACAAATTGACATAACGAACCTGTTTTGTCTCACTCACTCACACGCTAAAAAAAACAACAATTTGATATAACGACCATGTTTTGTTTCAATTCTCATCGTGTTTTTGGCTTCAAAACTCTTTATACAAAACCGGTGGCTTGTCGTCTCCAGTAGCTCTATGATTTATTTAAACAATTAGTGAATATGGGTAGAAAATGTACTTAGTTCCTAAGTAACTCCCAGGGCAGCCACACTGCTTCTACACAAGACACGATCCTAAGCTCGGAACTTTTCAAAATAACTGTGAATTAATTTCAAGAAAGTAACTAAAATTATACCGATCAAATGGCGAGGAAATATACCCCAAAATCGAAGTCTTGCAGATGGCCTCTCCAAGTATTTTTCAATATCCTTGATTTAGCTCGCATAAATGCTTGGATTTTGTACAAGCAAACGACAGGAGAAAATATCTCGAGGAAAGACTTTTGACTCCAGTTAGCAGTAGAACTTGCCGCCGACTATCGAGAAGCCCGTGAACAGCAACAAAATTTTAATTCTTTGTTTTTATAATATAAATCGACAATATACGTTTTTGTTTAATGATAATAAAGTTACTTCTTTGTTTATTTCCTTCCTAACATCCATATTTCATACATTCAATCAGAAAACATAAAAACCGATCACTTGACCGGTTATGGTAGAAATAGGTATGTATTAAGTGTTGGTATGTTTAGTGTTAATCAATTTCTCTGGGGGGAAAAATTGTATTATTCACCTCAAGCTAGCGGTTATCTTATCGGCTGTTTTCCATTTTGCCAGTCAAACGTCAACAATTTCATAGATAATTAATGAAATTGTAGAATGTGAAATTTTTTCTTTTTTTTTGTGAATATTTCAATTTGTATTTTCAGGAAAAATAAGAATTATTGGTTTAAACTTTTTTATGATTGTGGATCTAGGAGCTGTACAGACGATATATGTGGTGCACGGTTTACACGTTCAACGAGAACCATCCCATTTAATTCCGGTAGTTTCCTTTGTGTGTGCTTCCGTGTGATTGTAGTTCACAGCGTGGACAGTAGATTAAAGGCTTGTATCTCCCAAACACTTGGAGCTATTGAATTTAAGTTTGTTGGTAGGGTAGATTGAAAGCTGAAATTCGAAACTTACATAGATCTATGATATTGTACCCACTTGCTTGCTTTGTAAATTGGAAACAACAGCCTTTATCGTCCCATATGTCGGTATCGATTCGTTGTGCCATTTTGTATTGGTGAAGATCCAGTCGTCTTCTCCGGGAAAATCACTGCAATTATCCAACAAATTGGTTTTTGCCATAACTTCAATCGTTAATAATTTGTTAAATTCTTGGGTATCGTAGAAAACTGGGACTTTTGCACCGGTTAAATTTTTCCCTGCACGGTAAACAATTATGATGTTTTTTCAATAAATTTTCTTATCTTTTTTCTTATCTAAGTCCAAACGAAACCTTTGATACAATCTATATGTTGGCATCATATAGAAAGAGTTTACTTATTTTAATATACATTTTATCGGAAACAAGTGTGCTTCAATGTATTTTAAACACTATTAAGCTTTAGTCCAGTAGATCTAGGAATTCTTAAAGAAAAAAATAAAAGTCGAAAGGTTTTGATGTAGTTAGGTTCCAATGATGGAGTAGAATAGGGAATCACAGTTTTACACCAAAATTTGATATGGCGTGTGCCCGAAATTTTGAGTTTTCTGTTTTGTCGATTTGTAGCCGTATTTTGCATTTCTCGCTAAAAATGGTTAGAACCAAGTTTATAGAGAATTAAATTTTCTAGCTTTTTTATCTAAACAACTTTTTTTGTAAAATCATTATTTATAGTGGATTTTGTGAATTAGTACATTCATTTTTGATGGACTTTTGGTAGGTACACACGAAGGACTCGTGGGATTCGAATACATATACATATTTCAAACTTTAGCTTCAAAAATTGGAAAGTTTATATGCAAAGTATCAAGTTCTTAAATCTCTGTCATGGCTGCCGATGCTTCAAATCCGTAAATAGACAGGGTGAAATTTTCTTTTACTAGCAAGCAACGAAGACGTGAACTGAAAGGGAAAGAAAAGAAAAATTTCTCTTTGCGTTTGTTCGAGAAAAAACAATTTTAATTACATTATTATATCAATAGTTTATTCCAGAGTACATAATTTTCATTTTCCATAAATATACATATTTCTTTCTGAGCACTGCATAATAAATTAACGGATATGTGCTTTGTGTCTTCAGGGACATAAGTTTGTAAATAGTTTAGTTAACAATAAATGCCGAAAATATGCCTATACATTACACGAATGTATTTTGTATTTAGTTATATTTTGTTTATGCTTGTATAAAAGTTAATATAAAACGGAGTGTATATCAGGTGGTGTAAATAATTATTGCTATTGATATAAGCTTTTTTTATACATATTATATAATAAGTTCACACTGTATAAACTGTGAATACAATAAACCGAGTGTAAATACAATTAAAACAACTATTTTGTAAACATTGTAGATATATAAACATTGATCCTATTAAGTTCGCTGGGTTTTATTCAATTTTTTTTTTATATAGAAATTTTTAACAATTCTTTTCTTTTAAAATTTGTGTTCTAAATTTACAACGAGATATTTTTTTACTTATCGTATAATTCAATGAAACACGAGTATGCTTTTTGCTTAATATATAAAAACGTAGCCAAAGCGATAGGTTAAAGGAAAATATAAATACATAAATGATAAAAAAAAAGGCGACATTAAGAGTTATTGTGTAGTGCAAGTGTGGGAATTTAGGTACGATGTACAAATTTGGTAACTAGAGAAATTTTTATTAAAAAAAAACCGATCAGGTATAATGCGGAGTAGCTATAAGCCTGATGAACACTTTAAGATTACGCAATTCTAAAAGCAAACAATAACCAGTTTGTGTATCATTGCTTTTATATATATAAGAAAAACGTTAATAGTAAGTAGTAAATTGGTAGAGGTGCAACAATACGAGATTCCAAACGTAATTTAATAACTTTCGATCGACTAGTTAATACCCGACACAAAACTTCCAAGTTATTATTTATGCAATGGTTACAGTTGTTTGTTGTTGTGCTACTACTCGCGTTCCTTGAGCTATTTCGCCAGCCTGCATTGCTTTGAATTTTAAGAAAGCATCAAAACCATAAGCTACCATCGCACAGAAGCCGAAGAACTGAAAAAAGTAAAATTTATTAAACAAATTACAACTACTCGTATGTACGAGAGGTGGTTCAAAAAATTTCTGGAATAAAATTGAAGGAGATTCAAAAACATTATGTAACTAGTTTTTCAATATATTCTCCCTTTAGATGATTGCACGTTATTAGATATTTCGATTAAGTTCCTATCCCTTTAGAAGGGAATATTTTAAAAAGAAATCATGGACTTTAGCTTTTTATCGTCCACATGTCTCTGCACTCATATCTATCTATCATCACTATTGATCGGGGATTAGGATATAGTTTATAGTTGCTAGCTTGGGTGTCGTATTTATGCAAGTTAAATAGCTATCAGAAACAGAAGACCATAAGAAGGGGTGGTCTTCTTTTTAATTGCTTTTGTGTACGGAATAGATTTCAAACAATCAGTTTGCAAACTTTTAACAATCATAAGGAAATAAAAAAACAAAGAATTTTGTAGTCGCATGTAGCGTAGCTACCATATGTACATAATAAATTGTTATAAGACCTTGATATACATTTTTAAGGGCCTCTTGATAAAATCCTTTGCACTGGCCTGAGCTCTTCGTATGAAACGCATTTTTTTAGACTTATAATATTCATAAAACATTGATCATATTTCTCTTACCCCCGAATTGGGTCTTAATTTTAAGGTGTAATAATTTGGCAGCATCATCAGCTGTTAGGATTTAGAAAGAGTGGTAATGATGCAAAAAGGCCTACCCTTAATTTACTGCCTTATGACACAATTACTACTCTTATTCTGGAACCCGCTACACCACCTGCTCTAATGACAATAGTTTCAGATAGTTCGGTTCTGGAGACACATTGATAATCTCCAATGACTTTGTTCTGTGTTTTAAGTGGTTATTGACATTGTTGAGATCAAGGATGATTGATAGAATTATCTTTAGCCTTTATGTTAAAAAGTGCAACAGACGTGACTTGAATTGTTGTATTAAATTTGTCCAACGGAGAAATACAAGCGTTAGAAGAGAAAATAATAATAAACTGTTACTTACCGCAGCGGCTGTAAATGCTTCGACTCCCAATGAAGCAGCTAACGATGCTGCAATTAAGTAGAGTATTGTCCAAATAGCATTGAATCCAAATTCAATTTTCAACCATGGAACCTTATAGAACTTTTCACATACATGGAATAAGTAGAAGAACAGTAGAATGCCTGTAAACCAGAATCCTAGCATGGCGACCGTATTAAAGTAGCTTCCACGCGAATGATAACTAAATACACTGACTTCGATGCATATGAAGCCGAGTAAATCAAGCACCTGCAACAAGAAATCAAATTGTAGATTAAAGTATTATGTTTTTATTTTTTCCTAAAACGGAACCAAAATTAAACTTACAATACAAACAACTTTTACAATTCCTGGAATTGTTCTCAGATAGCTTGAATCGAATCGCACTTCGGGCGATACGGTTGTTTGCGACATCGATGTCGTTGTGGTGTGTTGACCGGGAAATCCTGGATCATTCATGTTGATCTATGGGAAACCAATGAAAAAAAATATAAATGAAGTGTAAAACTGGAGAATTAATAAACTATTAATAAAAAAAAAATGAATAATTTAGTGAATATGGGTAGAAAATATCCTAAATAACTCCCAGGGCAGTCACACTGCTTCTACACAAGACACGATCCTGAGTAAGAACTTTTTTACTATTCGAAATTCCTCGTCTATTTCCATTTGTTTCTTGACCGATCAACTTTACGTTTTCCTCGCGAATTCCAATCCAGAGCCTGTCAGAAGTTGATTCGCTTTAGTTTCCACCAAATCATAACCGTTACGATATTCCTTTAAAGATAGAATATCCCCAAGATGCGAGACAGACATTGCATTAAAGTTTTCAATTTTCCGATTTGTTTATCGGTCGTCTTTCATGTGCTGCTATAACACGTAGTCGAGACAAAGTCAAATACTGAATTCTACAGAAAGAAAATAGTTATTTTCAGGCTATTCAGCATCTGCTGATGTTATTTCTCGTTGGATGTTACATAAACATGTCCTTGATCACTCCACAAAATGTACGGCTACGAAATCGGATTAACATCGTCTCATAGAAGTTTTTCGATAAGTTGCTATAATCATTTAGGTTATTCCCTTGGACAATTAAAATTTTGAAGGAGTGGCAAAATTCTTGCATAACATTTCATATTCTTAAATTCGGATGCAACGAAGCTTTGTAGTCAGATTAGAGTACGGCATGCAGGCAGAACGCAGGGTGAGGTTTCAGGGGTTCAAAGCCGAGATCGAGACATTCTAAAATCCAAATCTCCTAAACGGTTAATGACACAAAATTTAAACTTAATTAACATCTGTAGGTATAGAGTAACTTCGGGTAATATGGTTTACCTATTTGTTTTTCATCTATTGCTCGTAAAGTTTTATGAAATGTTCAACTATTATTAGCCACAAATACTAATTAATTAGCTTGTTGTAATTTTCCATTTCATCCAGACTATTTTATAAATTTATTTAGAACTTTAAGTTCGTGACGTTATTTTTCTGGTATATCAAATGCTACATTCAAATTTAAGATGCGGATAATGCTTTTTTCTAAAGTATAAAAGCTATACATCTTGTTCGGCCCACTTTTGGCTCTCACTTCTGGTTGCATCTCGTGACGGTAGTCCCAAAGAATTTTACCGTGCCGAAAATTGGAGCCGTATTTCTTTAATGTGTGTCGATCTACACCGCTTTTAATGACGATTACTTGTTGCGATTCCATCAAAATAAGGAAAGAAACATCTTTTTGTCAAATCTATACTTGCATTTTTGCATCAACGTTAATTTTCTTCAGGCGTCACGGACTCGGAATGTCATCGACGAAAAATGACGATCAAAGTGACAACGGTCGATTACAATCGACATTCACAATCGCCTTTTCATGCGTCGATATCGAATCGGCATCGAAGTGACGCGACGTGACAATCACAATACGGTCGAATAACTTTAATAAGAATTAAAAAAGAAAGAAAATATGCCTTCTTAGCAAGAGTATACAAGTATACGTAAATATTAGACGTAGTAGAACCAAATTCATAATATCAATTCTATAGTTTAAATTTATGTATAGCGAAAAAAACATAAGGCAAGGTATACCACAATAACAGCCATACGGTATTCCACATTGTCCGACAGTCAGTTGTACCAATAGTTCTATCGTAAAAAATTAAAATCATAAAAAAGATAAAACTAATCTGACAACATAACATGATAAATAAAATTAACTTTCGGCTCCAAAATTAGAGTTTATTAATCGGTGAAAAAAAAATGTTAGAATCACTGTTCGAACTTCCTTATTCAACTGCTGAAAAAGAACTGCACTAATGAATCTGCTGAAACATGTCACGGTATAATATGTTAATGTTGGAGCAGGAAGTGGAGTGGATAAGAATTTTTCTTAAGTAATTATGTTACGTATCTCAAGAACAGTGTAAGACAGATGTTTGGAATTTTTACTAGAAGTAGACCTTATAGGCCCCTAGCATGCAAAAAATTACGGAGATGAAGGGGTGAGAAGGGTTAAAAGGAAAAATTTCAGAATTTATATTTCGACAATCTAAAATCATAGAAAACTTACTCGTAAGCTTGGTATTTAGATTGAACTATATTAGTAGCATGTCGGTAAAATATATTTTTTTATGGTGGTATCGTACGGGAGTGGGGGGTGTTTTTCCTATCTATAGAACGGCTTATGTAAATCAACTAGAAAAGTAATTTTGATAAATCAAAAAATCAAATATTCATTGGTGTTCGGAAGGCGGCAAAAAAAAAATTATTTGTGAAAATGGAATGAATATGTATATGCCTGTATTTTCACGATTTTCGTCATATCTATTAGATTTGCCCAAATATTGAATTTACTTATATTCCACGGTTTCTTCTTTATAAATACCTAGAAAGTGTTTTCAGGATTTTTTAAAATTCGACCCCCTAGGTGGTGTAAAGGGGTTGTATACATTTTCACCAATTCCGTCGTATCTCTTAAGGGGGAACATCTGAGTAGAAAGCTGTAAAATTGGGTGAATTTTAGAAATTATTATCTCAAAAACTACTTGCTCGATTTTATCCAGATTGGTTTTATTCGAAAGTATTTATGTATGTTGAGCTACCCTAATAATTTTTTTTTATAAATACATATATATCAACCAGGGGCGCTGCTGTCAGGGTCGGCATAAAGTCCCTCCCTCTCACTCTCTGCGGTTCCCACGAATACATGCAGGCGGTTGATCCAAAACAAAAATTTCAAAATGATCTGAAAATGTAAAGTATGATGCCCTTCGCTGCGTAGGGGTTTTTGTAAAATAAAATTTTTTCACAAAATAGCGGCCGATTGACCTTTATTTTCAGTTTTTAATCTCAATTATCGACCTTTCTGGCTTGATATTAAAAAAAGTAAATAACTTAAAAAAAAATCCTACGTAGCGAAGGAGAAAACCTATCCAAAAGTAATGTGTGAAATATTGGAAGAAATCGGTTTCGCCGTTTTCCGAAGATTTTGGGAACCGTTTCTGAAACGTATGTTTCGAGAGCGTTTGAATGACGTTTTATATAGAGAATTCACGGAATTCACGGCCCCATTCCGGTTAAGGGGCTCGTTACAAATTTCGAGCTCCTATAGATTTTGTATGGCGAAACACGTTAACTTTCGGTACCTGAATCTCAGCTTCTACTTAACTCACAACAGTCAAATTTTCGCTTATTGTTTAGTGTATTTAAAAGCCTAAAGCCTCCCTAAAAGATATTTAAGAAAAAGGGAATGAAACATTTTTTTTTACGTTTTTCTTCATTAATATTTAAAAAAATGATAGTTTTTAATGAGATATTTTAATTTGCTCACGAATGAAGCAAGTCAATATGTCAACGAAAACTTTAAAAAAAAATTAAGACGCTACAGACGGTACACGTTTCTCAGTAACCACACATCGTTACTGAGAAACGTGTACCGAAAGTTGAAAAAGCACAACTTTTCAGGAGAGCTAAAAAAAAAACACATATCTCTTAGTAACTTATTCGACTTCCCCGACTTCAGAGCAAAATTTGAGGCACTTCCCGTTATCCCACAAAGATGCGGTCTTTTGTGTGATGTGCAGAAATGAGTGTAGAAAAATAATACGAAATAAAAAAAAAAAATCGATTATTTTTTAATATTTTTTGCAACGAGGCCCTTAATTGCCGAGAACTTTCACAATTATTAGAATTTAAATATGAAATTTGCAGACAACATTCCAAAGATTGCAAGCTTTAATATAAGGAAAAATTTTTTTTTTACAAAAAAAAAGAATATACTCAGATATTCCCCCTTAAGACTGATAAGACATCGGATTGGTTTTCAATTCCTAGGGCTTTCTTTATATACAGTTGCGAACAAAACATTTGCAACTGATACCAGTAATTATTTAATGTTTAATTTTTTTTTGGAAATAGTAATTCAAAAATCTTCATTTTAATTCCTTTTATTGCTCAAAGTGTATTTAGTACAAATATTAAAAAAAAAATACATTTGCTCAAATAAAACAAAAAACTGAAACAATAACAATACATTTGGAACACTTTAAAGAAGTGCGTTTCACCTGAGCTAAGATCGGGGTAATAATCACGGACGAAAGTGTAGCTGACCACTTCACCTCCTAGTGTTCCGTTCGTCTCGCAATGAATAATTATAACAGTTTTTTAAAGTGATTCCTTGAGAGTTACAATGGAGATCTGATTTTAGAGGACATGCTCTTGCAAAAAGAGGTCAAATGGAGGAGAAAACGAGGTCTTTTAAACTTCCTGAAGAGTGCTCTAGGATTAATCACGAGACATTTACGAGTTGGGCAAGTACTCCAGAAATAGTCACGTAAGTGACATCGTTTTAAGCTCCCCAAGAAGTATTTTCAAATATTTTCTTAAGAGGTACAATGGAGATTTTATTTAATAGGGCATACTCTTGCAAAATGTTGGAAATGGAAATCCATTTATATAATAAGTATTATACTAACTATATAATTTTTCTGTAACCCGCTTACCGCCACCGCGCCTGGAGTACGGTCATGCTGGGTACTAGAACATAGTTACATACTACGGAACGAACTGGCCGATGAGCTGGTGAGATTAGGATCGGCGTTAGCCGGATTGGTAGATGAGGTGTTAGCCCACCATTAAACGACATCAAAGCGCGAATCAAGAATCGTGCCACAGGCGCAGCGAACATAAAGCGGGGCTATGTAGGACCCTTAGGGCATTCTGGCCAAGGCTGGGTAGACGGAAATCTAGGGAAATATTGGCATGGAATGGGCGAAGTTCGCGGTTACTCATGCCTATGGGAATTGCGGACATTGACGTGTTTAGGTACTGCCTCAAGCTATATGCTGAGGAGGACATTACTCACATTTTGTGTTAATATCTGGTAGTTCAAAGGAGGCTGGTGTTTGGGCAGTCTCGTCAGATCTTTTCAATTTGGAGTATCTGCGGTCGATAGGGTTTGGCAAGCTGATCAAGTTAATCAGGGATATGAGTTGTTTTGGGAATGATTAGTGACCTACGAAGTTCCGAAGGTATCGCTATGTTTCCTCTTTTGATGTCTAGTGTGCTTCAATTAGTGCTTTGCAGACGGCAGTTATTTGAACAAGCTCCCGGCCATTGACCCAAAAATAATATAGGCAGAAATTTCTCTTTTTTCCTTTCACAGTATTAAAAACTGGCTGTACAACTGCAGCGGCGAGAAAGTTAGTTCGAGGTTAAACCAAGCCCACGGCTGGATACAGGCCTTTGCACTTCGATTGTAATCGCCGTGGACGCAACATAATCTCGGTTAATGTGTTAAAAAGCAGCTTTCGAGGTAAACTCACGACACAAAAGCTTATCATAAACGAGTAAAACGTCCAGGTGCTTCCCTCATTTTTATCGTTCCGATAAGAAGTCAAATATCAGCTCGTTATTAAAATAAAAAAAATGCAATCCAAACACCAAGTCTTATCACATAGAAACGCAGTATCGTTCCGAGCTCATTTTATGGGCACGGACAATCAGCATTTGGATTTCGTGTAATCATTTTCATTTCGGCTACTACTAAAAGCTGCTTATCGCAAAAATATGTTTAACGTAATTATACAATGAAATCATTGTAAGCAGCTGGACGGACGCGCCATGACGAATTTTGGTGAAATGTTCTTTTTTTTGGCGAACGCAATTTTTAAGTTGTGTTCGGAGAGAAGAGCTCGCACTCAAGGACGTGTCCGACCGGAAAACCAACAACAACCGAACCAATCGATAAAAGGAGTGCGAGTGTGCAATGGATTGAAGTCTTCGTGTGTCCCCTTGCACGGTAAAAATGTCCTCACCCAACCCAAATTAGGTATGCGAAGAAAAATCGAAACCAATTAAAACTACTGGACGGCCGTCTGTGCCAGTGAACTGTGGGGCAAAATTATTATCAGAAGTAGCCGGGGTCGGGCATTATTTCGGAATTATCATCGCGCGGATATGGTAATCAACTGAATGCGGTCAGGGACTATTTTTCCCTAATCTTTAAATTCTTTAAAATTAGGAAACTACTGCCTGACGACCGGGTGCTTCTCTTCTAACCAGAAATCCTTCAATCGATCGTTTTTCCCCATGTAAATTCACCGAATTGTCACAATTTCGAAATTCCACGCCTAAATTTGGTATTGCACAAATGTGGACAGAAAAGCGACGATGATGTGATCACTGCATATTAGCGCCGATGACTTAATTTGCAGCGGCCGAGACGGCAGATCGAATCTGCAGGGTCACGAAACCAACAACAGCAACAGGTCGGCCCCTAGGCTACGCTATTTGTTGACATTCCTTCGCGCCATTGCACTGTACGCACTTCACTCGGTTCGGGGAAAAAAAAATAGTCTAGCGAAAAAAATATTCTCACCTGGTAAAATGACCGTTTTCAGCGAAATCAGAAAATTCTCGCGAACTAATCGTTCCGTGCGTGCGATGATGACGGTCTTCGGCAGCGTTTGGAGACGATTTTCTATCGGTTGGGCGCGGATTAAAAAGCACTTGGACAGTTTAAATTTAGATGACAGCGCGACGGAGACAAGTAGGCGTTTGCGTTTACCAAAATTTCTAGCATAAAAAACTTCTTCGCAACTGTCACACGTCGTCACACGGCGAGACGCAACACATACACAACGGCACAATGTTTTTAGGAAATATTCCCGTTGGCTATGGAAATGATCGGGTCGGAGGGGCGAGGTCGGTACGGTCTGGAGTTTCGTAGTGTGGATATAGCCGAGAGCCGAAAGATAATTGCGGCTTGGCTAAAAGCGAACCTAGCGGAAGATAGCGGCAAGTATAGTAAAAATACGAATTTTGAAATTTAAGCGATTGGTGCAAAATCTTGAATTGCCAGTATATTCACAAAAACGAATTAAAATGATTTTGTAAGGTGGAGAATGTTGTAAAATGGGAAAGAAAACAATTAATAGTGGCATGGGAAAAAAATACCAACAGTCTAGGCGCAAAACTTTATTATTTTTTGGGTAGAAGTCGGGAAACCCTTAAAGGAGTTACGTACACCGGGACAGCTTAAACTACGCCATGTTTGGGCATTTTTTTCGTGAACAAAACTGAAGGTAATTGAACAACCATTATATATCTCTTAAAGTATTACATTTTGTCTATATTATGTGAAAAATTGCTTGGAAAATTTCAAACGGTAAAAAAGTTACAGTCGTTTTCTTGGAACGTGTTTTTTTGAGAGCGATTTCGGTACCAGACTTTCTTCCGCCATTTTTTAACATAAAAAAAAATATTTTCTGAATGTAAATAAATAGGTAGAACTAAATAATGTCGATCCGGGGTTTCAAAATTAAATTTATTCGAATCATGGCAGTCCCTGGAATAAAAGAGGGGATTTTTCGCCTCAAAATTGTTCAATAATCTAATATATAAAAATAAGTCAGTTTTTTGGTCGAGCGCAATTGAAATCTACACCTGTGAACCGTTCCCTCCCAAATTTCGCATGGACATTCTCGAGACTACTGAACAGGTTGAGAACATAATTATATATTCCCGAAATTGGTGGTTCGCGAGTTATTTCAACATTTTAGTGGATGAAGTATAGAGGATGATGGTTAGAGAATGGAGGATGAATGGAGGATGGGGGATGGAAAAAAAAGAAAAATTAAAAATTAAAAATTAAAAAAATGAAAATGAAAATAAAAAATTAAAAATTAAAAACTAAAAATAAAAAATGAAAAACCAATGGATAAACGGGAGTAACAGGGGCGATGGGACAATGAGAGCGTAGCTAGTTCTAATATAAAAAAACTATGCAAGATCTCGAAAAAAAGGTTCGATAGACTGCAGATTATTATTGTGTGACCTGGGCCAGGGCTAAATGGACTATAACCCCGGGGCGCAAGCCTTTTGGGGCGGCATTTTTTTTTTGATGTTATATTACTTTGTTATTTTACTAATAAAGTATATTTTAATGTTATTATTAGTTGTTTAGTTATTACTTTATTATTTTAATATTAAAGTAGACTTTTTTAAAAAAAAAAATTTATTAATTCTCTTTGAGAGCTACTTGTATAAGCTGTATTTTACTTAATTTTCTTTAACAATGAAGTATTGTGATCGACTTGAAATTTAAAAAAATGTACTACCCTGAAATTTTGTACTTTCACGTTTTAAGACTAGTAAGCAAGCCCCAAAAAAAATGTCCGTCTGTACACCGTACGCAAAATTTGAAGCTGCGTAGCTCCCAAATCCGTTGAGGTATTATCTGAAATTTGTATGGTGGGTGAATTGGGTGAACCTCTACGACTGATATCTTTTAGAGGAGTGGAGTATGAGGTGGAGGAGAGGGAAGCGCTTTAGACGAAAAATTTTGGTTTCTAGATTCAGCAACCACTTATGTTAGGAGGGTGAAACTTCGAATTAGAGCTTCAATAGTGGACCCATTTGCATAAAAATTCCTTATATGGGTGAAGGGGGTGAGGGAGTGGGAGGAATAATAGTTCGTCCGAAACGCAAAAAAGGCGAGATCAATACATTCTAAAATCTATATCTCCTAAGCCGTTAATGGCAAGGAATTTAAACTTAACATGAAAAGAAAAAAGTGAAGATGTTTATTAGTTAAAGTAGTTTATTTAATTTGACTGTCATGGTAGCACCAATTGAACTACCGTTGACTTATCGCTGTATATTTGAATTCTGCTTAATAAACGTTCTGTTCTAATTCAACTTCACGAGCAAGCGATCGTTTTCATTTGCTCCAAGAAATAACCTCAACAGTTTATATCTTAAGAACCTAAAATGATATAAAGCTTAAACTTGGTATTTAGATAGAGCTATACTGCCGTTCTAGCTTAAAGGCAGTAAGTCACTTCTACGATTTTGAGAAGTCACTTTTTTTATTACATTCCATCAACTCCAAATGGCCAAAAATAGGAGTAACTGCCTTTTAGCTCAGGACGGTAGCATAGTAGTGGCATGTTGGAAAAATATAATTTTGTTTAGGAGTAGTATGGTACGGGGATGGGGGTGTTTTTCCTAACTACAGAACGGCTTATGCTAGAAAGTATATGTAAATCAACTAGAAAAATAATCTTGATAAAAAAAAATCTATTATCCATTGGTGTTCGGAAGGGTGACAAAAAAAATTATCAGTGAAAATAGAATGCATATATTTTCACGATTTTCATCATATCTACTGGGTCTTCTCATTCGTTTTCATTCTACGAATTCTTCATATGAATACCTAGAAAGTGATTTCAAGATTTTTTGAAATTCGACCCCAAAAGGGGTGTAAAGTGGTTTATACTTTTTCATAAATTCTGCCATATCTCAGATCTGATCAGATATCACCAGATGCCTTCTTCTTCATTACAGAGAAATTTGATCCTTTCAAGCTTATGACCCTTGAAATAACAAGTATATAGCTCGAGGCTTACGTGAACTATTAAATTTATTTTCATTAAATTAGAAGAAAAGCTAAACACGACAAAAATAAACGAAAGATAAATGGAATGCACAGGACTCATTCCTTCAAAGTTTGCAAGATTCTCATCAGATAGTATTTTTTATCCTGGAAATCATTAAGCAAACTGTGAATAATATCGGTAAGATTATCGTTGATCTCCTTCTGCTTCATCATATTCGATTCGGTAACGGTCTCGTTCTTGCATTTCGGAATGGTCTTCATTGAGGCCACAACTCGATATCGCTTAGCACGGTGCTGCCTCCGAATTATATTCTCCAAGTTCTGATGTTTGGTGAGCATTCCTTGTTCGATTTCGGCTTGCGTAAGCGTATCCTGAAGTTTTTCACTTTCGATTTCGTCCTGTAGGCGACGTAATTCCGCTACGATTATTTGATATTGACTATTCAATTCGGTAAGCGTTTTATCGCTGTTTGTCTTTTCGGTTTGGGCCTGCTTTATTTTGTTCTTGACTTCGTTGATTTTATGCTGAACGTTCGAACAGTTTCGGGCCGGTCCTGATTCGGTTCGTTGACGCTGCATTGCCGTTACGAAAATTTGTTCGCGATGCATGACGCAATGTTGCAGGTCCTGGACAAGTTTCTCCTGAGCACGTCTCAGTTGGCTATGACGAACATTCATCCGATGAATTTCGGCTTTCATTGAGCCTATTTCACCTTCGTTGGACTTTTCGTCGTTTCGCTGACGATTTATCTCTTCGGCCATTTTGTATTTGGTTTCCCAGGATAGCGCTTCGCGATGTCGTTCCAGAACTAGTTCTTTGTACTGGTCAAGCTCCTTAGTTAAGTCGACAATTTCCTGTTCACCATCTAGTACAGACATCTCTGATTCCTAAAAAGCAGTAGTATATATTTAGAGCTGAGTTAATTACTTTGGTGCTTTCAAATACATACCCGAAAATTTCTCAAGAGCTCTATGTGATTTTGTTGGCATTCTATCTCATCCCTTTCATGTGTTTTCTTCTTTTTGAAAAGTTTTGCCCCAAGTATGTCCAATTTTGTATTCATATTTTGAATATTCTTGTTCGTTTCTTTATCGGTAGCCCGTAATTCATCCAATTCCATGTCGATTTTGAGTGTTTTCTGTTCAATAACTAGAAGTTCTGTAGAAATAAAGAAGTTTAAATATATTCTATTCTATTTGTCTACATTGCGGTATATTGCAGTGCGTGTATTTATTTACGTAGGATCAGGAATACTCTTAAGGGCTTTGCACAGACCTTTTCCTTGTGCAATGGATCGAAATCACCGATTCGAAGCAAAGTGTGTTATTAATTATACTTGATAGGACGGAACGCAGAAGACTGGCTGTAACGGACATTGCAGATCTGTGCCACAGCTGTAGTGACCTCAATATACTGTTCAGTTCCTTTCATACAAAACAGTACAACTTAGACAATCTTTTTAGGTAATCTATTTGCCTGATAAGTATAACTTTCAGTAATTCTAAAAAACCGTCAACTGCCACTTCAGACTCTTCCCTCCTGTTCCAAAACTCTAAATTCCTACCATACCATTCTATCCCCAACCTATGTCTTGTGGTGGCTGAGGTAGGGTGGGCAGACAGAGCGCTTTAACACCAGAGGGCCCTGACAAATCGCGATGACGCGCTATCCCACCGCTTCTTGATCTTTCATGACCTACTAGGGAAAGATATCCCAATTTTTAATACCCTGGGCAGGTTGGCGCGACTAATTTTTGCTGTACAGGCCTAGGGTTTCACACAACTGCCGTAGCTAGTCCCGGCCACCAGCAAGCGCGTCGCTCCAGCTTGAACTTTAAGCACCAATTCAGACGTAAGAGGAATCGACCATTCTTTCCTGAACCTTTCCTTTCCTTCGAATATTTTGACTTTTTCGAGGCAAAATATTCACTCCAAGGCCTCAATCAAACATTCTTTCTAGCTGTGTAAATACATTAAAGGGTGATCTAAAAAAGTTTAAGAACTCACGCTTCCTGGCCAATTGTATTTCATTCATTTGTGCCGATCGTTTTTCCGATAGATGAACGACATGTCCTTGTAAGAGTAGCCAAAAGTTTTGCGATTCTCTGATTTGTACCTCCGTTTGGTGAATACCTCTCTCTAAACCTTTGATCTGAAAGGAGAAAAAGTATTACATTTCCCAGTCTAAGCTAAATACGCCTCTCTCTTTTACCATAACATCAATAGGATACTCCTCAATTCCACCATGTGCTTGAACAAGCGTGTCCCATTTCTTCGACAATTGATCCACTGTTTTCATCTTGATATTAATCGAGAAATCCACGGTTTTCATCTCATCACTGAGCTTGTCCGCACTAGCTTGAACTTCTTGATGATCCTTATTGATTCGTTCAGCATCTTCTTTAAGATGTCCGACCACACCTCGCATTCGTTCCAATTCGAGCAGTACATTCGATAGATTGTTTTCCGTCCGCGATAGTGTTATTTCCATAACGCGACGTTGCTCCTGAACTTGACGGATCATTTTCATTCGATGTGAACTAGCTTTGTCTGTGGTGATCTGATCCTGGGCTAAATCCAGAATTTCTTCTTCGATTTCAGCTTTCTTTCGCATTACTTTATCCAATGTTTGATGGACAGTACGAAGCTGTACTTCGAGAGCATTTCCTTCAGCCTTAGAAGCTTTGTAATCACTTTCGGCTTGCTTTATAAGTGCCAGCGCCTTATCCAGTTTTGTGTCATGCTTTGATATATCCTTGGTTTCCTTTTGAACTGTGATGAAATTTCAAGCTTCAGAATATACTTGTTGATCTTTGTATTAAATTTTACTCACTTTGTTTCTCGACGGTTGCAATATCGTCGGCTATTTGTCTTCGAAAGGAATCAAGCTGCTCGTTTTTCTCCATCTCCTTCGAACATTCCTTCTTCGTGGCTTCTATATTTGATTTCAAAAGCTTATGGTGTCTGTATTCCTTACTACAAAAATACAAATATAATTATACAAATCAATAAAACTAAGTACCTTACTTCAAACTATCCTTGACTTTATACGACAATCTATCACGATGCTGTATCGCGATAATTACTTCTCCCCAGCCTTGAGTCAGCCGCTTATGCTCCTGCTGAAGTACTTCCAAGTCGGACGTTGCATCGCTGAGACTCTTATTTATCGATTCCAGGACGCTGTGCTCATCCTTGATTTGCTCATTGATACCGCTTAGTTCTTGTTCGCGTTTGCGAACTTCGTCTTCAAGCGTGAAAAGAATCATGTCCATTTTCTTCTTGTCCTCAGAAATTGCTTTTTGGTTCTGCCAGTCCTTGCTAACCACTCGTTTAGCAGTGGCGACTTCATCCTCAATTTCGTTAGCCCACTTGTCGATATTATTCTCAAGGACTTGTAAACTGCTCAGTTCTAGTAGCCGTTCGTTATGGAAACGCTTTTCGTCCTTGCACATGAAGAGACGCTCCTCGTACTCCTTCTTGGAACGTTCAACATTTTTCTCGTGTTTCAGACGTTTTTCAGTGGCTTCCTTGATTTGAGTTTCGAATTCTGCCTGCACTTTGTTCTGCTGCTGAATTTCCTGCTGATAGTCGTATAATTTACAACCGATGTCCTCACGCTCCTGTTCCTTCTGTTTGATGCTATAGTCCATTTCCTGGATTTCGTTAAGTAATTGATTTTGGACTTGGAGTAGATGTGCTTTGAGGGACTGCTGGAAACGCTCCAGAAGAGGGTGATCTTCTGGTAGTACGCCGGAAAACTCTTCTTCGGCCTTAACGTGGCTGTAGTCGATCTCCTTTTTTGGCTCCATAGCTTCTTGTAACTCATCTTCGGATGACCCAGTACAAATCGACATGATAGTTGGTACCCAGTATCAGATAACTATTTTGAATTCGTTAGAATGTCTTGCTCGTGGCTTCAGTTGTTTTTTTTGTTAAATTGTTTGATCGATTCGTTGGCATCGTTTTCAAGGCATCCTTAAAATCCTGTGCAAAGCCTAGCAACCAATTAATACAGTAATACAATAAACAGGTACTTTCCGGTGCAGAGCGGTAACAAGCCTTTTTTTCGGTCAAGCCATAGTGCAAGCCACGGTTTTATGACTTCCACCCCTACCTACAGCACAGAGAAACCGAATTTTCTAGGACTGAGGAAAATTTGGAATGAATATTATTGAAAAGCAAGGAAATAGGTATAAGGAAAGGGTTGTTTTCACGACCTCTGGAATGATAGACTGTCACACACAGACAAGACTACCGAAATAATGCCAGTAAATCTCCTTAAATGGCCATTTGTTTATAAAATTAAAACAGACATCGTAATTTGTGTAGCTATGCTAAGTGATAGTGTATTGTTGGTGATATAAGCACTCTACTGGCATCAACATCGAGATAATTTTTACCAAAACATTTCGAAACTGTTCACCATGATTTTTCTCTGATATTTGATTTGCACGGTCTTTTTAGGAAAAGTCAATAAATTATTTTTTTTGGGGTAGAAGTCCGGAACGCATTTAAAGCTGAGAACCGGTATAGATTACTAGGCGACTGACAACCTAAAAAATAACATTCTAAATAGCCTCCTGGTTATTCTATCATATTTCCAGATTCAAATTTTAAATGATTATTAATAACATTTTTATGAAACACTCTCAAGCTGAATTGCATTTTAACAAATCAAGAGATTAAAACACGCGAGTTAAGTAACTTAACTTTGTTGTTTTGTAACAATCTAAGCCTAATAGCTACTAGAAATATATTCCGCAATGTTCCGAAGTGACCTTTACAAGATAAAGATGAATAGCAGCCCATTAACAAATCTTTTTCAGTATAATCCAGTTATTGAATACTTGTATTATTACAGTAATTAAAATAAATGTATGTGCAGTTTGATTGCAACTGTTTATTAATCCTATTTAATAATAAATACATATATATATATATAAAAATACAGAAAATGTACATCCTATTCGAAAAATAGATTTAATAATTTCTTCTATATGCTTGGAATTCAATCCAATGTCTAAACTAATGACTTAATAAATGATAATGATCCTCACTATCAATTACTGTTGAATGATTGTAACTGCTGGTATTGAAGTTGTAATAGCTGTAGTGATCATCATAGAGATCGTTCGCCAGCTCTACAATTTCAGTACTACAGACAGCTTCGCTGAACGCTCCGAAGAATACTAGACTCTTGATCAGATGGGATCTTCGTCGCTGCGATTCGAGATGGTGCCTTGGATAATGTCCGGGATGAGCAAATGGTGCTGTGATGGAACCGACCACAACTAATGGTTCCTGTTGATGAATTTCGACATTCAGGTTGGCCTTTTCAGCTAGTTTCATGACCCACGAAACGACAGTGAAGCAGGCTGCATTCATGGGAAATGCACGAATCAGTGTCGAAGCTAGTCCACGCATGTAAAACGATGCTCCCTCTGCTTGGTAGCCCTTTCGCATACAATCCCGAATGCCTGTGTATTGTGGTCGTCCTGACATACCGTCAGCTTGCAGGCGTGATTTAATGATGTCTACTGGAAACGTTACGAGCCAAGAGATTGTACCGGCCAGTCCACCAGCGAATAGGGTGTGTAGAGCCGTTGGATTATCCGAGTATCTTGTCATCATTTCATAGGAAACGAAATAGGTGGCAAATCCTGTCATAAGAAAATTACAAAGTTGAAATTACAATTTGTTGTTCTAAAAAAACAGTAGATTCATACCTGGAACATCACGAAATGCTGTAATACCCAATCCGCGAAAAACTCCTCGAATACCTTCGGTCCTTCGAATATAGTTCAGGCATTGAAGGGGGCCTGAATGCTTCACTGAGCGAGGACAATCACCTTGAAGCTGAAGGCGCGTTTTGGCCAATTCCATCGGGGAGCATACCAAACTTTGTACCAGACCAGCTGCTGATCCGGCAAGAAGGTGTGACTTGAGCGAATTTGGATCATTCGTGTTACGCTGAACGTTTCCATAGACACCGAAAACTATTGCATTAACGAACGCTACTCCAGCTAAAGGACTCGTCATTCCACGGTAGAGTCCTCGATATGAATCTTTTGCAATAATTGTTTTCAAGCAATGGTACGTTCCCTTATAAATCGGTCGTTTCGCATCCTGCGTTTGAAGATGAACCTTAACTGTATCGAACGGATGACCAACCAGCACACCGGCACATCCTGGAATTTTCGGGAGACTACATTAAGATATTTTATAGTACCAAAACGGTTTGAAGGTGAATATATATATTTCGGGAAAGATTTCGAAAAGTTTAACTTGAGCAAAATTGGAAATTTTTCAGAAGTATTTTAAAATAGTGGTTCATCAATATTTATGATGTCAATAATATTTTCATCGGATTCATTTCATATATTGTGAGTGAGGGTACGTTCTGTATCTCCGCGGATATTGAAAATTGACCCACCCTGTAGATCATTAATTTTTATCAAAATGTATCAATGAATCGCCGGAAATTTTTCAATTTCCTGACTATAAAAACAAGTGTTAATTGTGTAATGAGATAAGTCTAACCACGTTCTTTAAGGACTCTTGTATGGTGGCTTCCGTTTGAAACTTTCAATATACCTATATTTATTCTCCACTTCACTTTTCTATTAATTGTAGTACCTAGCTTTATACTTTAAGGAAATAAATGATATGTTAAATAATATAAAATAATGAATAATGCTTATGCTATGTTTCCACTGCCCCGTAATCTCGCGATTAAGAGTACTGGATACACTTCTAGCTATGACAATATTAAAGTTTTTCACTAAAATTATTTACTTTTTGGGGTCTAATTGATAATCTTTGATCTTTAGGTTGAGCTTTAAAAATTTATACAATTATAATTTCAGTATTATTTCAGGCTGATACTCTTATGTAATATTGGTGATGATTACATACCTCCCAGGCAACCTGCTGCAAAGTCTAATGCCATTGTAATGTAGTGTGGTGTAGTATAGTGTGATATGGATTTAAGCGGCCTAATTGATTTGCCTTAGTTGAGTAGATGTTTCTTCGAATTGAGTGAGCTATAAAAAAAATTAAAATATTTCTTTTGATAATTTAAATTAACTAAGAAAATATTAGGAAACAATAAATAATCAATAATAATTAAAAAAATATATAAAATGGCTGTAAGGGTGTTTCGGACCCCTCTGACGAGTCTATGCCATCCGATGACGAAACATCTCCATCGAACTAGTCCAACACAGTCTTTTAAACTGGCCTATTCAGTGAAGGTTTTCCAATTGGCATGCCCTCAAGGACAGCGATTAATCAACAGTCGGGGATTTCGTGTTGGGGTTTCACTCCACCGACGCCGGAAAACAACAAACATTTGATCAAATTTGCTTCTTCTATGGTACCTAGCTTACCATGAAAAAATTCCACTAATATAGTATTAAAAATATATCTATATCTAAATATTGTTGTGTCTCTTTAGCTGCGATTTTATTCGATCACCACGGGAAACGGCTGAGCAGAATTTCAGTATTTGTGTAAAGGGCGATATACCACCTTGATCTAACCACTGTGTGGCGCTTTTATTGTTCCGATTTGAGTTCTGTTTTTTTTTGTTAAGTTGGTACATCTGTTGTTGACATTCCCTCTAAATCTTAGCGTCATAGCTTGACATTTGCAAAAGTTACGTAGCCAAGAGTACATCAATTTTTTGAAGAAAAAGGCAACAAATACCATCCAACAGCCACCGAACTTACCTGATTTGGCTCCCTGTGACTTCTTTCTGTTCAATCGAGTTAAAAGACCACTACGGGGAACGCGTTTCATCAGCCGAGAAGAAGTAATGGAAAAATCGCAGGGATGGTCATACCGAAAACCGAATATAAAAAATGTTTCGAGGATTGGATCAGGCGCTGGAATAAGTGTGTTGGGGATTACTTTGAACAATATAGATTTAGATGAATAAACTTGTATTTTTAATTTTCTCAATAAATTCCGGGAACTTTTTGATCAAGGTTATGCTGTACCGTAGGCTATTTGATTTTTGATTTGAAACAAGGGAGCGCTTGCATGAAAAAACAAACACTTTTTTCAAATATCTTTTTTAATTTGAGTCAAAGTAAAAAAAGTTGAAAATATTTTTTCCCTGAAGTAACGGACATATTTACGATTTTTGATTTGAAAGTGATTTTCAAACCGTAGGAAAGGAAGTGCACTCTATAAACGTGTGCGAACCAAGCGAGCCTACGTTGGCTAAAAGTCAGCTACTGTAGTCAATAGTCTGTAACATAAAGTAACAAAAAATCAAAATTTAGAAACATTTCATTCTGATATCTTGGTGAATCTTTTTCCACCTATTGCCTATCAGTTTGATGAAGGACGCGGTAGAAACTTTATATAAATAAAATTAGCCAAGCAGTATTTTACGGGTAAATTTTATAGCTAGCCGATAGGGACATGCAAAGGAGATTTGATAACTATAATATAAAAACAAAGACCAACTTCGTCCTGCAATGTAGAGGCCTCAATATCATTTTTAAAGCAAGAACCGAATACATAATACTCTTCAACTGAAGAGCATACTACTCTCATAACACCCTAATATGATGGTTACTACGTTTACATGTCGAACCCAAAGATCGAAATATCGAAATATGAGACGGCATTAAAACGAACGACATAACTGGTTTCTATTCGATCCATGTCAAGTTTGGATCGAATCTCATTTCAATCCGATCTGCATCTACATGCGATTTTAGAGGATTGTGTCCGAATTCAATCCAGATTAATCCTCCATGTAAACGCAGTAAAGCCGAAAAAAAAAACATTGGAATGTCGATGTCATCAACTCGAATCCAATCGATTCAGGCTCTAGGTCAATTTACTCATAATGATAAGAAATAAGGTCGGAGACATAAATAAACCTTGAGGGATGCCGGAATTAATTACATCGCATGAAAAGATATAGTACCAAATAATGTTAGAAGCCTCCTATTTCGGAGTAAACAACCATAGTGTCTATGTCTACTTTGGGAAGGTCACTTTTGATAGTCCGATAATTTTTCATACGGTCATTTGATTGAAAAACGGGGGTTAAGTTGATAGCAGTGGGGCATATTATGTATACCAACTCACCCTCGATATTTGGTTATAATTAAAATTGGGTATATTAAATACAATAAAACTTAAGATCATATCCGGGATCACTTAGGGCCGGTTTCACAGTCGAAGTTTAAACCAAAAATTTGGTTTAAACTTAGGATCTTACGAACAAATTCCTAAGTTTAAACCAATTTTTTGGTTTAAACTTCGGCTGTGAAACCGGCCCTTAGTACTGCAATCAGGGGGGTAGTGTTTTTTCTTCCTTTATAAATATTACCGATAATTTTTTCAGTTATTTTATTAATGAATTTAATCGCTTTTACGGAATACATACAAACAATCTAAGTTTCAGTTGACTTATTCTAAAAAAACATAGATTGATACTTTTATCCATGTTTTGAAAATGTGTTTTTTCTTGTATTCAGGAAGTTCTTATGATCTAATGCTCTTATTATTTTTTGATTTTTGTCTTTATAAACAATTTAATTAATCGTTTTTTGTATGCTAAAAATATTGTGATAACATTTGACTTGATCAACATATTTTGGAATATATTCATCGAATATTATTATTTTGTTACTGTGCTACTTCATTTGTATTTTATCACTATGTATACTTGTGCCGAGTAGAGATATATAAAAAAAAAAGCAACAACGAAATTAAACATATTTTTTTTGAATAATTTGAAGCACTTTATTGAACCGGAATGAACTTAATTTTTTAGACTTTTGAATTGTGCGCAAAATTGAAATCATGATTTGAACAAATGAAAAATTCAAGGTTCAATTTTAACATTTATCGGGTCCGTGCTGATTTTTTAAAAAAATATTAGAAAAATTCTGATTATAGGTTCAATACAAGAAGACATAGTAAGAGTTAATCTAAGGGTGTTGAGTGGCTGATAGAGTAATTTATAATTTTTTATAGGGAAAAAATAACGTCACTGATTGTAAATTGGTACTTATCAATGGATTGCGATTAGTGTACTGAGATGTATGCGTAAAAGAGTTATATATTTATTGTTTTTGCTTTATTCAGATGTTTTACAATTCTTGATAATCGAAAATGTAAACAGCCTATGGAAAAGAATGATAAGCATTATATAAATTTTCCATTGAAGAAGATGATTCATTTAAAAAACATAAAATTAATTGTCTTCTATAATTTAGTATATTCCGTACATCAAAATATCATAGTTTGTTTCGTCACCGGTCAACGTAAGTAAAGGGACCCATAGACGCTCACACATGTTTGTCATTCTTCCATGACTGTATGGATCTAAAACATGAATGTGTTGGTCTGCCATCATAGAAATCAACAAATTTTGAGGGAGCCAAAACGTATCGATATATGCATGAATGACACTCATGCGTGCGCGTCTATGGGCCCTTTTACGTGTGTAGGTACATATCCCTAATTAAAATTATGCTTTCGTGATTTTACGATTAAATTTAATTTTACTTCATTCATTTATATCTAAGAACTCTACGAAAAAAGATATCAAGAAATACAATGAATTCAGAGAAATGAGGCCGAAATGGAATTGTACACACGACCCTTTTGACATAGTGGGTATTGTCTTGACAGAAAGGGTGACAAATATTGGGAGCAACCAGGAAATATTTCAGTGTGTGCATGTTTTTTCGATAAAAGTACGATCAAAAGTAACAAATAAGAATTCGGGTTCAGGGTTCTTATTGGGTTTGCTTTATAATACATTTTTTTGTTTATGGTCTTACGAATCAAAATTTCGTCGGTTTTCTTATCGCATAAATTATTATTAATCGATTAACTGTTTTATGCGCAATTTATTATATATAAAAAAAAAATATCATTCACTAATTGATAATCATCAAATTTATTCATTAAATGTTGTCATTTCTATTTTTGCAATAGTATAATCTCTCTTTTATTCCGATTTTTCCACGAATACCCGAAATCAAGCCACTATCATTTCAAGAGACTCAAGAATTTGACTAAAAAACTATTTTTCATATCAGCTTCGATTGAATAACGGTGGGAATCATTCATCGGGAATACCAGAACTTTTAGTCAAATTTGATTGAAATTTTGGTCAAATTTGACTGGTCTTTTAGTCAAATATTTGACAAGATGGCATAAAGTGTACTACTAGCTTCTAAATGTATGCAATACTGTCATAAAAGTTTTACAAGAAACGAAGTAAACATTATATTAATATATTAAGAGGTGTAGTGTAATGCAATGTGAACAATTTGACAAGCTGAAATTGAATTTGCGATACAGTATCTTGCCAGCGAAAATTGCCAAACATTTCTCATAATGGTCTAAAGCAGAGTTCTTTGCCTGAAAAATTCGATATGATTAGTTTCAGAATTTTTGAACAATTTGACAAAGCTTTTCGTCAAAATTTCTGAGATTTAATATTTGATAGTATGACAGTTTTAGGAACATCTGTCTTAAAGAAATTACTTATTCTGTGAATGAACTACATCTATGTGTCTGAGGACTATACTATTAAGTCTGTTTAGTCAATAATGTTAGCAGTTACATTTCTTTATCGTTTGTGCGATCGTGAGAGCGTACTTACGAAAACTACGTCTCGTCAATTCCTGTATGACCTCTAGTGAGGTCATAAGCAAAAGTAATTTGCTTGCTGTATGCAGAGACTCTGTTACTGTTTACAGTATAGTTAATCTTAAGCACGTATGACATGAGTGCGTTCAAACTCTTGACCTCTAGATTGGTGGACTATAGAGGCCCCAAACGACTAATATTTATTTAACTTTACTTTCCAAAGTCTCGAATTCTGTTCACATAACTTTTCGTGTTAATGGCGAACAAGGCTTTTAGATGGGACTTACAACAGAACTGTGTACGTCAGCTCAAAATTAAATTGATCATGTAACTGCTGACGAATGCAAATGATAAGCTTTGTAATTTTAATAATTGATAGATAATAAAATTTGCCAACATAGAATTGGCGTTGAATTGAAAACAAGGAGGGAAGTTCTTATTCAAAAACTACTTTTATAGAAAAAAGTTACTCACTTTTTCTTCAGAAAAAATCACCTCATTCGTCCAAATGTAAGAAAAAACGTTCAAAAATAGTTTTTGAGCACAAAAACACGATTGACATTTTTACACTACAACGACGCGAAATTTTTTTTTATTGTTTTTAAACACTAAACAAGTCCGCTAATATTAAAGAAAGGATCACCGCTTTTTTTCAGGCTATGCACGCTCTTATTCGTAGTAGCCCGAAAATCTTTTCTAATTTACTATTAAAAATTACTAATTCTTATTTTAACCGTTTTGACGAGAAGAATCGGTCTAAAAGTCTCCAGGAAGTTTTGAAAACTGATCAGAATACTTAAGACTGCGCAGAAGTTTTCAATTCGGTCCGGTGGAACGTTTCGGCATTGATAAGACTTCGAAATGAGATGCTACTGTTCGTCCGGGGGTTATCAATGATCGGGTCATAATGTTATATGTTAACGATAACGAGCTATTAGATCGGACAAGTTAGAAAGTTCACCAGTCTACGGTTGGGAACGTGAAACATGGCTCTCAAATTGGGCGCATCGTCCTTATCTAAGTCGAACGAATAATTTTCGAAGCCAAGGTTTGGCGTCAGGCCGAATATAAGAAAAAAAGTTTCGCAATTTTTTTTTTATTTAATCCATGCAGAGCATGCCGTTTTTATAGCGATTAAAAAGAATTTATAAAAATCATACTATACATTTCGCACGCATTATCAGCCATTCAAGGTGAATGAAGTGATTCAAGTAATTAATTTATTTATTGCGAGGAGGGTGTGATTGTTATTATCATATGATTTTATTTTTTTTATTTCTTAGCATATTTCTTGCGGATTTTGAACTTAATATCGTCATATGATGCTATGTGACTTGTAAGATTTATAGTTATGTGATGGTATTTAAATTTTAATCAATTATTTGGTAAAACAATATAATTTATGAAAAAGGAATTTTTTCATGGTAACGACTATAACGAATTTTTGATTGTTTTTGAGAGTCAGGAGTTCCTTGTACGAAGCACCAACACGAGTTTCGATAAATCGCGAAATTTTTTTTAGGCGTAGGTTTGAAACCAGCTTATGACAAGGGCATTATTTTTTCCTAACTTTTTATTAATATCTATTCGAAAAAAACCGATTATCCTTTCATATGTGATGCTAGACTGGGTTCAGGAGATAGGCTAACAAATTGAAAAAAACTTTTTTGGAAAACTTCAAAAGAAAATTAAAAATTTAAATCAGATGAAATGGCTACCATAATGCTATAATGTTCAAAAGTTTAACAGAGAAACATCAACGAAGAGGTGAAGATCCGATTTGCGCCATGGATAAAATAATTAAATAATAAAATTCAGTAGGTAGTAAAATAACAATATGAATAAGATCGAGTAATTGCATTCTGTAACTTCCATACAAAAGTCCTGGGAAATTTTGTTACTTTTTCTCGAGGAATCGAGTGAGGAAGTAGAAATTTTCCACGAATAATTTTTTAATTGAAAGTAAGGCCGAATTCATTAGAAATTACATTACAAAGTATTGGGAGCTGCTTATCGTTACTACGGTATGTTTTTACTTCAAACTGAATATATACTTACTTTTAAAACCTCGTTGCAATTTAGCTTCCATTGCCATTTATGGTATTTTGTTGAATTTTTAACATTTTTGGCATCCATTAGTTTTTATTACAACTGGAAGAAACGGAAAAATTAGAGAGAGTTCCTTAGTATTAAATAAGAAGCTCTTGATTTATTATGTTGTCAGAATGAATTTCAGAAAAAGATTTGTTAAGATGAGATACATATGAAGAAACTTTTCTAATGCAGGCAATTTATGAGTTTTGTTAGATTTCAAACCACCAATACCAGCGGTAGCTGTACTCGTACCGAAAACAATCATGATTCAAAAATTGGCTCTAAAAAAGGTAAAAATCAAGAACAAAAAACTGATCTACTTTTTTTGAACTCTACTTTCTCATTTTTCACTTCCTTGTGGGTTAAATATCCAAAAATCGTAAAATTTATTTTTATTTAAATTCAAATTCAAATTCAAATTCAAATTCAACTTTATTTCGTGGTCTCTTTGTAAATATAAACACAGAACTTCTTATTTTAGAGAACAGATAATGAAATCTTAACAACTATATTCCTTAATTGTTAGCATCGGCTGACATTCTTAAAAGTATTTATTAATTAATTAATCCAAGGAAATTTTTTTTACAAAAAACCTTGCGTGAATAAGCTTACCATCTAACTAAAACTAATTATTAATCTAACTTAAACTATAACTAAAGCTTTCCTTTTAGGAAGAGAAGAGGCAAGTGTTAAGTAGAAACGAAGTATTAATATCTATAGTTTGCACGATATTTGGTCGATTTTACGAGTACATGGGGATGTAAATACTATTCTGTAGTGTTAAAACAGAGAGCGAATTAGCGGGTTGTCACTCATTTGGGATCTGCGTGAAAAGGATGAAAAACGTTTGTCGGCTAGTTCCTGGACTGTAGGTACGTTGGCAATTTCGTGGAGCCTTTTCATCGAAAAATGGAAGGGTTTGTCAAGCATCATTTTCAGACATTTGTTTTGGGAGGTCTGAAGTTTTCTTTTATTTGAGTTGGAACATTGACTCCAGACTGGAGAGCCATATGATAGTCTAGGCTGCAGAACTTGTTTGAAAATTTATTTAATATATTTATAAAATTTATTTTAATAGATAATAAGAAAAGCCAGACGAAGAAAATCTAATTCGATATCTCATCAGTCATAAGGTTTATTCATGAAAATATATGCAACCCCTTTACACAACCTTCAGGATCTTTATTTAAAAAAAAATATATACTGAAAACACTTTCTTGGCATTTTTTTTTTTTTAAGAACCAGTAGAAGTAAAATTTATTTAATTTTTCAGATGACGACATTCGTGAAAATATATGATCCACATTTTCACTTACCAGTTTTTGGAGCACATCCACACTTATTAATATTACATACGTAAATTTTTTTTATTTTAATCTTACGAATGAATTATATTTATAATTTTTACAAATCGGGCCAGGACCCGATTTATTTAAGAAACAAAAATTAGCTAAGTTTTTGTTATTGATTTTTTTAAAAGTTTATTAAAAACCTTAATATAAAAAAACCAAATTATATGTAGAGTGTTTCCTAAGTTCCCTAAATTAGCTAGTCATATTGTAAGATAGTTTTATGTTAGTTTTAAGTTCTTATTAACAGGTTTTTTGAACGAATTTTCCGAAATAAAGTATTACTTTAATTAATAACATAATTTATCAACAAATAGAAATACTATACACTATAGTTGTAAAGACAATAATTTTTTTCCCGTCTGATCTCAACAAAAAATGTATAACCGTAAATATTTTATAGAATAACTGTAATAATTAAATAAAGAAGTAAGAATAAGAAATTTAATTTTCTCTAGCACTATTTTCTCATTTAAAATTTCCGACTTCATTTTTGATTCATTGTATATGAATTTCTGCACTCGTTGTCTAGCTTTCATAGGAAAGTTATTAGTACAAGTATTTATTGAACGATGACCAAATTTAGATCACCAATTATTAAAATTTAAGAAAATATACTTGTGACTCCATCGATTCTACAATGATTTTCTATTTGAAGTAGAAAATTGGTTACATTCCTTTTTATTAGCGCCACATTTAAGTTAAATCAATATCAATGGCGCGACAGCCCAAATCGGGCCAGGGCTTGCAGAATACATTGTGAAGTCATCTTGATTTAGCACCCGCGTCCTCCAATTTGTGAATTTAAGAAGCCATATAAGTTAAATAGCAGTTTGTAATTCATCTGGAGTATCATACGATTAAAACGTAACTTTGGCAATATATTCCAAAATACTCAAGAAAAATTTCGTTAATTTACGACGTAAGAGTATAACTCACAGATAGTGAAAATTTAATGGAAGTACAAAAAAAAAATCATGCGCACAATATTGTTCTGATTAATGCTTGCTATTGACGAACTTCTTCATTATTAAATACAGAAGATTATTGACGCGTTTCAAACTCACTTTTATCAAATTAGTTATAAAAAATGATGGTACGTATTCCGAGATTATGTGTAATAATAATAGCAGTTAGTTAAATAATCGCTAGACAATTATAAGATGCGGCGCTAAGGGTTTTGTTCTGAGATGACGCTAGTACGTAGAACCGTCGTGCTATTAGTTCTGTGATTTACAAACTACGGCATACACGCGACAACAGTTTTTTTTTTTTTTTTTTTGAACTTTGTTCTTTCATTTCAATATATTTTAGACGATATAAATTAACAGGCTCGTTTATGGTTATGTAAATGCTAAATAATGAAGTTAGTGGGACACACAGTTCAATTAATTTAGGGGGTTTCAAAATATAACGAGCAATTTGAAAAAAATGTATCGTAGTCTCAGTAACAGTAGACCGTATCGAATGGTATGTATAATACTATGTTAATTACGTGTTTTTAAGGACTTTTGAATGGCAGCTATACAGCTATCTTTAGGGTAATGGGAATTTTCGTTGAGGATGTGGTATGTCCTGTAAAGCAGGGCCGTCCTAAGATGTTTGGCTGCCGGGGGCTACTAAAAATAATGCGCCCCTCGTCATACGAAAATACCTACTATTTTAAAGAAGCAGAAATACTACTCTTCGCGGCCATAGGGACAAAATTGCCAAATCAACTGAGAAACTTTCTGTCTAACAGGGTAGTGAACAAACAACCAAGTGAAATCAACGCTACATGACTAATTCATAAATTAGTATGTATTCATATATTAAAATTGGTTTTTACTTATTTTTGTATTTCTTCATCCCTTTTACTAGTTTCTTTTACTTAACTTAATTTTCAATTTCTTCATTTTTTTTTGACAACTTAAAATTAAAATTTCAAGGGATTATATAATTAATTAATAATTTACTTTATTTACCTTTCTTTTGATGAATTTTTTTTTTTCTTTTTATGTTGCATTATATAGAAATTTGTTCATAAGATATTAGGCATATCAGCAAACGTGCTGCCTACCTAATTAATAAATAATAAAAATAAATAGTGGAAGTAACAAATACAAAATATGAAAGTGCCAGAACGTTATCAGTTTAATGATTACAATGCGTACCTATTATTTGAATGAAAACAGAAATGAAATTCTTTCATTTAAAGAAAACGGCTGATGAACTTCATCAATAATTGTTGGTTGAAGCTTATGGTGAACATGTTATACGTATAGCCCAAAAAACTTGTGAACGATGGTTTCAACGGTTTAAAAGTGGTGAATTCGAATGTAAGAGATAAGGAGCGTCCAAGGCCAGCCAAAAAAGTTTGTGGATGCAGATTTGCAAGCTTTTTTACATGAAGACTGGTGAAACGATTACTGCCAATCGGTACCGGCAACAATAGATCAAATTAAACAGAGCATTGAAGGAAAAAAGACCAGAATATGCGCAAAGATACAACAAAGTCGTTTTTCAACATTACAATGATATAACATTTGGAGCACGTTAAATGGGACGTCTTACCCCACCCGCTGTACTCACTGGACTTGAATCCTTCGGACTGCCACCTATTCCGATCAATGCATCACGAACTTTCAGGACAACATTTAAAATCTTACGAAGAAGTGAGAATTTGCCTCGATAAATGATTGGCTTCAAAAAATGAACAATTCTTTTGGCAAGGAATCGATGCTTTGCCAGAAAGATGGGCGAATGACATTGGAAACGATGGTCATTACTTTGATATCTATATTTATCTATCTATCTATCTATCTATATATCGATATATATAAAAGAGGATGTGTGTATGTATATTCCCTACGAACTGCTAAACCGCTTAACCGATTTTGATGAAATTTTCAGGGAATGTGTAGCGTAGTTCCGGGATGGTTCCTGTGAAGTTTGATTCCGATCGAATGAAAAACAACATTTTTCACATTTTTTCACGATTTTAGTACCCTGGTGCTCTAATGGTTTGTCTGCGCTTTCCTATACTATTCATCTGATTACAATAAAACTTCACTGATATATTAAGCACACGCCCGCCAAGGTTTCTGCGTTAACAAAATCATTTTACAATTGGTGGTACTTGAGTTATTACAACATTTGAGTGCATTTCATATGATTTTGCGGTAGTTCGTTCGTTTTCAGTGCATTAGTTATTCATTCCTATGGTAGACTTGGACGACAGATGGTGGATAGAGGATAGTGGATGGAAGATGGAGGCTGCTGGATAGAGGATAGAGGTTGGTGGATGGTAGATGAAGGATGGTAGATGAAGTATGGTGGATAGAGGATGGTGCATGAAGGATGGTGGATGGAGCATAGAAGATTGAGGATAGTGGATGGTGAATGGTGGATATAGGATGGTAAATAGAGAATGGGGGATGGTAGATATAGGATGGTAGATGATGAATAGAGGATGATGGATGGAGGATGATGGATGGAGGATGGATGGATGGATGGATTGGGGATGGTGGATAGAGGATGGATGATGAAAAATGAAACATGGTGGATGGTTTATAGAGGATGGTGGATAGGGGATGGGGTAGGATAGATATAGGATGGTACAAGATGAATAGAGGATGATGGTTGGAGGATGGTGGATAGAGGATGGAGGATTTTAGATGGAGGATGGTTGATAGAGGATGGTGGAAAGAGGATGGTGTACGGTAGATATAAGATGGTAGATGATGGATAGATGATAATGGATGGAGTATGGATGGATGAAGGATGAAAGATGGTGGATAAAGGATGAAGGATGGAAGATGGCGGATGATGGACAGAGGATGGTGGATAGAGGATGGAGGATGGCAGATAGAGGATGGGAGATGGAGGGTGAAGGATGGAGGGTGGTAGATGGAGGAGGTTAATAGAGGATGAAGTAACGGAAGCAACGTGAAATGGGAGCAACGGGAGTAACAGGAGCATCGGGAGAAACAGGAGCAGAATCAGGACCAATGAATCAACGAGAGAAACAGGACCAATGAATCAATCGGAGAAACGGGATCAACGGGAAAGACAGTAACACGGGCGATAGAACAACGTGAGCGGAGTGAGCTAGTCGTTTTATATTATATAGTCGAAACGCATATCATCATAGAGTCCCAATTCAATAGGGATGATATCATAAATTCACAGCTTACATTAATGGGCCAAGAGCAATCCATACACAAGAACAGCAGCATCATTTCATCACGGATTCAATTTATGGGCAAGTGCCCTTGGTGGCAAATTTATTAAGCCTATCACGCTTTACCTAGAATAAACGGCTCAAATTACACGCAATTCTTAACCAATCATCAGGATTTATTGCGATAATGCACTGCTACGATTAGCTTATTACCATCTACCATGACTGTTGGGGGACGACCATCCTAACTTCTCCCAGTATTTTTCATGATCGTCCTTCATTTAAGCTGAATTTTCTGTTGAAATTACGCTACGCTGTAACCGTGGTGGTAGTCTGTTATGAAATCCATTGTACAAATCCCAGAGTCTATGGCTACGGAAAGGTAGGTGAATCGTTGAAACTAGAGGACCATATCGTGAACAAAACAATAGTACAGCACCCAAAATTTTTCTTCATTGCAAAAAAAAAAACCAATTGATTTAGTCATTTAAAAATCGATTTATTAATTTTTCTTCAGTCTCGAAAAGCTGACTGCATTTTTTTTTATTTCTTGGTTTTTTACGCGCCATAAAATCCAATTCGTTTTTTACTGAGTTCAATTTTTAATAAAAAAAACTATGAGAAGGTAACAAATAAGGAGACGGAATAAACAAAGTTGTGATATAGAAACATTCGTTCGGGTCAGCAGACAGCGTCGCCAAACTCCTCCTATTGCCGATGTTGGACACCAATACCCCCACGAAGCGCTAGAACTAAATGCAGAACAGATCCGCCCTGCACTTTATAATCGGCTGCAGTTTTGTCATCGTTCCTGTTCCGGAAGGAATTTTAAAGTGGATTAATTGTACAAGCTGGCTCGCTACTTTCAGCGATCGACTTACATTTGCTTTCCGGAGAAAATGAGACGCTGCTGTTGGGGCGGAATACCTTCCTTTTCTTCGACTCGCTCCTTGATCCGGTCTACTTTGTCCGTCGGCTCAATGTCGATTTCGATTTCCTTGCCGGTGAGTGTCTAAGCGGGGCGAGTGCTTTTAGATTATTTATTAAGGATTTAAGCGAGCGGTACGTACCTTGACTTTGATCAGCATTGTTTACGTCTTATTTGTGCGGATCGGCTATGGTTTGAAGTTGAAATTCTTCGCGAGCATTCGATAAACGATGACTACGCGCAGAACGTTTACGTTTTTGGTTAAGCAACGTTTGACAGTCGGCAAATCGGTAAAAAAAATGCGAAAAATACGAAGAATGACCGACAGAACAACTGACATGTAGATGTCTCTACAGTAGTTTTTAATTTATTTAACTGTTTGATCCTATTTGTTGTATGAAAGTTTGTATTTTTTACCTTTTAAAATATTTACAAACCTTTTAATCTTCTAATTAAATATAAATGTTGAGCAAAGCTATAATCGTAGATGTGCTAAAAAAATTTCCCTTAAGAAAAAACAGCTGATTGTCAAACACCAAACCACCTACAATCAAAATATTAAAAACCTCCGAAGTGAATATGTCACACAGTCCGCTCGACAAAATCCAAGCGCTCGATGCAATCGAAAAAGAAGTTATAATGTGTCTTCAAAGTGCAGGTAAACCTTCTCGAAAAGTTTGTAAATTTCACCTCACAAGAACTTTCACTTACAGGACAAGCACTCACCGAACTCGCCAAGGAAAAGTCTAGCCAAAAGAACGCCGAAAATCACACGCAACAATTCCTTAAATCCCTTTCAGCCGTCGAGTCAAAGCTTAGCGAACAGATTAACTACCTGACACAAGTCTCAACCGGGCAGCCGCACGAAGGTTCCGGCTATTCATCCGCTAAAGTTCTACAAATGGCCTGGCATCGGATCCACCACGCTCGATCGCGTGTCCGGGAGCTCGAAGAGTCCAAAACGAAATACACACAGGCAGCGGTTGCACGCCAGCAGCAGCAGCAACAACAGCAAATGAATCGTGGTCAGGAATTCCCCACGAATAATTAAACGGGTCGCGTTAAGTTAGCTTTTAAGTTTAGGCGAGTATTAAACAAACAATTCTTTTCTATCAAATTCAAGCCGCTTTATTAGTACCTTCAAAACAAACAAATAAATCTTATGTCTTCTCCTCCTTGGGCTGACCGACACCGAAGAAATTCTTCTGTACAACGTACCGAACACATTGCAGTAGAACGTTACGTTCGTGGATTATGTCCGGCTGTAGGAGCTTCTCCAGCATTGTGTTTTGTCGGCGACGGTACAGCTTGGAATAGTTCAAGGCAGTCGTAGGTTTGGGTGGGCAAGTTCCTTCGGGTTTGCGGCGGATTCGAACCCGTTTTTTAGACGAATTCAATTTCGTGTCATTGTCGGGAATGGACAGCTCTTCGGATTCGGGAACGGATTGATCTTCGGTTTCGGGGAACGATTCTACCACCTTTTCAAAAGGAACTTCTTCCTGTTGGTTTTCTTCGTCGTCGTCGCTAGGTTCAGCTAAAGGCAAATCCTCCTCTTCCGGTAACGTATTGGCTTCTTCTTCTTGTTCATCGGGTCTGTTTGGTTTCTCAATTATTTCTTTGTGTATAGTAGGTGCCATTATTTCTTCACTCGATTTCTTACAACTTAAGTCTTCAGCGCTTGGTGATTTCGACACCACTTCCGACTCATCCTCACTTGTACTGTCGTCATCGGACCCATACATCCCCACCAAACTTGTTAGAGCATTTTCCACCGTCTTTTTAGCTTTCGATCTTTCATAATCGGACAAACCAGACGTTCCTTCGAATTTCCTAATTTTACTATCACTCGCATTGTCCTCTTCATCCACAATTACAGCGGTTTTTTCAATCGCCCGATTCGAATTCTCATATTTCCTGCGTCGTTTTCTTTGGTTTTTCGTATTCCTTGTCCTTGGCTCCTCGCCATCTTTTCCCGGCATCTTCCGCCTATCGTCCTTCTGCCCAAATCGACTTTTTCTATCCTGCAAACGTTCGCCACGTTTCTGTTTCTCTTCTTGAATCTGTTGACGCAATTCCACATTGGCCCTGCTCGGATATCGTTTCTTTCGCTCCTCGCGCCACTTGGCGATGTCTTCCGGCGTACTCAGATTCTTTAGCTTATCGTAAAGTCCACTGCTGTGCTGTTGCTCGATATGTTTCGTAACGATAACCGGGTGTCCAACAAAGCTACAGCCGTCGATTCCGCAGCGCTGATGTTCGCTTTTATGACTGTCCAGATCCGTTTCTGATTTGAAACTACGATCACAACTCTCGCAGTAGAAATCTGATTTTCGGGGCTGCAAAGATGCGAAAATGGAAAGTTTTATAAAAGAAATGGTGAGTACAATTCAAGATCAAATTTCTTCCCGGTCGGAAAGATCAGCGGAGTTTAAACGTTGTCAAAGAAAATTCAGTGGGGTTTCGAAGAATTCTCCGATGGACCAAAAGAAACCATTGGAAAATATCGATAAGCTGAAATCAGATACTAGTGTCATCATTGACCGTAGAATGTTCACCCATTTCGAAGACATTGTGCAATGGGACTGGCTCACAAGATAATAATTTGTAAAGGCCGTTCGAGACTTCTGCTTCCTTCTCTTCTTTGTTCTTTTTCTCGATTCTTCATTTGTTTTTTTTTTTGTGATCAATCCAGCAAACGTCGCTTGTTGTTCGTTCGTCCGACGAAACGCACGATAACTCAAGATGTTCAAATTTGTAATCCGGTCATTTGATCAAATTTGTGAGGCTATCTTCTTTAACGGGTAAATCATTCTGTTCCTCTTCCCATACAAAAGTCCTTAAAACACGTGTTCAAGAACACCGATAATTTCAGAATGCTTTAAGCTACGACCTTAAATTTACATATACGATTTTGCACTAGTTGCAATTTGTTTTTTCAAGTCGCAATCACCAGTTCAGTTCTGAGTCATTGAACCTCACTCCACAGCTGCTTGCCGACTAGACTAATCAGAGTGTCCTTTCAATAAATTCTTTGATAGTGGGCAGGAATCAGCCGTTACAACGTCCGGATATGCAACAACCTTCGCGCACTGATGGGTTAGCGAGGTCAGAATCCACTACCGGGAGCCACAGAAGTGGTGAAATCATTCATCCCTGCTGCCTGTCCGCGAGCAGTCCGCATCACCACATCATCAACACAGAAGCGTCCGCCTGTGACAACATGAGCCGGAACGCTCTCAAATCAGCCCTATGTAACTCTTGAATCCTGTATCAACAGCTACACTACAGTCATCTGGAGGAATTACCCGGATCCATATCGTACAGATGCTCTAAAACGATAGCCCAGGTCGCTGCGGAAGTCGTAGCCATACCTCCAACAGCTGCTGGTCCCAATAGCTCGCATTGCTACAAATTACACTAGGACAGTAGTGTGTATGAAGCCGAGTTATTCGCTATCATACCAAGCAGTTGATGCTGCCCTCCTTGCCCTGAACCTGCAGTAATTTCTACAGCCTGCAAATCGGCTCTTGCAGCCCTTCAAGATGCCCGATCCGTTCGACTCCTATAAGCCCGCATTAGAGCCAACCCAGCAAGGACCTCGTCAAACCATTTAAGGTAAATAAGTTATTATAAAGTTGGTGTTCTACCCAAGGTACGGTTTCCGAAAAGTTTAAACATGTGAACATACATGTAAACAATACCGAAAAATTGCTTTGGATAAAGGTTTTTTGTCTGTTTTGTGATAGGAACTTGTTGAATTCACGTGAAAAACTACCTGGACATTTTTAGAGTAGTTTCCCAAAAATTTCGGCGCTATAGTTGCTCCGCGCGGTCCATACATCGGCGGCGGTTGCATGTGGCTCGGCATCAACATGCCCTCGGAAGTCATAAAATGTGGAGCACTTTCACGTGGAAAATTCTGACCGGAATAGGGCGGCGGAAATCGAAAACCATCGGATGCCATGCTATCAAAATTAGTCGCCGTGCCGCGATTACTTAGCAAAAATTTGTCAAAAATTACTTTATTTATTCTAATGTTTACGTCGTTCAGTCGGATCGCACGTGTGAATTCCGCTTATTGTCAACAATTTCCCATGATTCTTAGAACACATTTAGGTCGAATATATCAATTCACAATAGAAGTGAAGTGGGGAACGGGCATGGGGATCGGAAATCTTTGCTCTTTTGGTCGTGTTTATTTTTATTTTGAACGCCGTGATTCGTGTTACTGCGGTTAAGTGCTTCGTCGGGTCGGACTGTGTGTTTTTATCAAGCAAATTGTTCTCACTATTGAACGGCATTTACATTAATTCTTTTCGTAATAAAGTGGTTTTAAGTGCGCGCTAAAACTTTGGACATCTCTCCATAGTAGAGACTGTAAAAGACAGAAACTGGAATCTTATAAACTGCGTCACGTTACCCCCTTCAAAAGGCCGAAGAAACAATTATTTTCTGGAAACTAGTGATCCTCAGATTGCTGTAAACGCTGAAGTAGTAGTGCTGTAAACGCTGAAGTTTCAGACAAAACCAAAAATTCGGTGGATACTTAATATCTCTAGCTCCACTTGCAATGCATAGTTTACCTTGATGGAAGGTATCGTCGCTGGGTCTCTAAGGAACTCCCAACTTTAAACCACTGCAGGCATCACTTACCTTTTTCTCAATAGGGACCACATTAGGTTACTTGGTTCCCGACTTTGTACAAAACCATAACGTCGTCCGAGATCAGTTAAAGCTGAAAGCATCAACAAATTTGTTTAAAGTGTACAATCCCCTGTTTCAGAGGCAGAAAAGCTGCCGCCGAAAAGGGACTAATCGTGAGGAAAATATATAATCGAATCGTTGGCTGTGGTACAGTCGACTGAACGTAAACGAAATATGTTTAGTTATTACATCGATTGCGCAAAGGCTTCCTTTAGGGGCAAACTATAACGCCGGGTTATTAAGTGGTCACTCTTTTATCAGATGCATGTAGTAGCCGAACAGAACATGAACCCGTTTTGGAAGGAAACACTAATTCTCTGTGGACCGCGAAAATATACGTGATCATGTAGTCTGGGTGTATTTGATCATTGATTTATGGCTTGATCCTATAAGGAAAGAAGGGGATTGATTAGTAAATATATTGTTTTGAATATCAGACTTACTTACCAAACAACTGTTGCACTCCTTGTGAAGCTCAGGCGATCTCGGAGATAATGACCAAAAAAAGCGGTCGATCTAGAAGATGATGACAAAAAAAAAATCGGTACAGTTTTTCAGTTATCCAACGGAACTGCAGTTCACCAAAAGGAGTGAGTTACTTCCCTCACTCACTTCAATGAAGTTTTCCTTTAGAACAGTTCACTCGTGAACGACTTACCACAGTATAGTTCTCGTCTGTTGTCTTTTAATAAGAGACAGGGCCACTCATTACACGATGACTTGCCTAGGTATGTTCTAAGGTGCCTTAAAATAGTAAATCTGCTTAAAGAAAGTCCTTCAGTGGAACTAAAACTCAAGGCTTAATGCCTTGCAGCCTCGAACAGTGATAAAATAGTTTCTGCTGTCTTTAAAGAAATTATGACGACGTTTTAACTTCGCGAGACTTAAGATTATTTTGTTTTCTGCTATTTTCTGTCTAGCCCCAACAAAAAGATTTATCTACAATGAATTAAACAAAAAAAAAAAAATTCCAAAAATAAATCCTGTCAGTAGTGTTAAAATTCAACGGTCCTATTTTTTTCAGAATCATCCACAATGAGCAAAGATAGGATCTTAGTGAAAGATTGCGGTTTCGGAACACAATTGACCGTTCATGTTGGCTCAAAGCTTGACGGTGATCCGCTTTGGAGTGCCAGATTCAACGCAACCAATCCAAATGCTGTTATACAAACACATCTTGATTTCTTAGAAGGTATGTGGTAAACAACCGGTCAACAAAACATCTCCGTAATCAATAGGCTCAAAAGTAAATTATCTTCATTGAAAAACAATTTTTTTTTTCTTAGGCGGTGCTGATATAATCGTAACAAACACTTATCAAGCAAGTGTTGAGGGATACACCGAATATCTTGGATTGGACGCTGAAAAAAGCATAGAACTGATAAAGAAAACCGTTCGTCTCGCACACGTTGCCAGGGAAAAGTTCTTGACCGAACATGGAAGAGATAGTAGTAATTCGAAAGGTTAGTTTGTACTTGGACTACGGTTATCGTATCTATGACGCATGTTCGCTTCGATTCGGTAGATATTCCGATGATAATAGCTTCGATCGGACCATATGGAGCACATTTACACGACGGTTCGGAATACAGCGGTAACTATGCTGATCTCGTGTCGGCAGAGACTATCAAGAAGTGGCATCGGTTTCGTATTGATGCTGTTCTAGCTGCGGGAGTTGATGCTTTGGCTATCGAGACAATTCCGTGCCAGGCATGTTTGGAAATATTTGTTTGCGATTGTATTGTAGATTTTTGTAATGTTGAGTTTTGTTTTCTAGGTTGAAGCTGAAGCCTTGGCCGATTTATTGTGTGATGAATATCGGGATGTTAAGTTCTGGATGTCGTTTCAGTGCAAGGTTAGATAGATTTATTAATTTGACTAAAGGTTGCTACGTCCAAACGAAGTTGTTGTCTCCTTCGCCATTTAACTTCATTCCTAAGGTATAATGTTCCTTGAAGTGAGACAAATAAAGGTTTCATTGGTTCAGTAGGTTTTGAGCTAAACAATGGCAAGGGCATCCTTCAGTTTTTTTTTATATTGCAGTGATCGATTCTGATTTTTTTTACAACGTTTTTTTACAATTTCAGGATGGAAGTAGTCTGGTACATGGCGAATCGTTTGCACAAACCTCTCTTTCAGTTTGGAACAAATTTATTTCCAAAAATATTGTAGGTAATTGCCTAGCGGTTGGTATAAATTGTGTGCATCCAAAGGTAAGATGAGTAGAACGAAATTTATCCTTCCGATTCAACGAATTAACTGACCAACTCTTATTAAAAAGATTTTTTTTAAACATTTGGTGGTTGCGTTGGACTTCAAAATATTTCCTTTCGTCATATTGGGGACATTCTCATTCAAAGTTTTGCCATCATTGAGTAAAATTTCCAAATTTCAGTTCGTCACGCCACTGTTTACATCGTTGAACGGTAACAGAAAGCCAGAAGATCGTCTGCCATTAGTCGTTTATCCAAATAGTGGAGAAATCTACGATGTAAAGACCGGCTGGACCGGACGAGAAAATTGCACACCACTGGAATCCTACGTACCCGAATGGATCGATTTAGGTGTTAAAATTATTGGAGGTTGTTGTCGAACGTATGTGCCCGACATACAGCGTATAAAGAACGCAATAGCAGAGCACAATAAATAAGGTACCTGCTTTGTTATAAATTGTTGTGTTAGGCAATTAATGTTTTTCACTATCAGACAACATAAATTTAGCAGTAAAAAGATTGTTTAAAAAAATGAGCCGTGCTAATGCATCGCATTATTATTTCTGTTCACAAATATCAGCTTTCTAAACGCTTCTTGATGCAATTATCTGCGATATCTTACGGATTACATGCTATCACCATGATTTTAACATCTAGTTGATTTAAGTTTCCTTTCCCAGTTTAAACTGGGCACTAGAAATTACGTAGCGGAACTTTTCACTCTTCAAAAAGCTACCACCAAGGTCGCAATAACTTGCAAACCAACAGCTATTTTCAGCGACTCAAGAGCTGCTACGGTAGCATTAAATAATCCTCGCCGGCTGAACAACTCATAAATCTTATCCGAGATCAAATTGAAGCAATCCACGCTGGCACCCAAGTGTTCTGGATTCCAGGTCACGCGGGACAATGCGGAAATGAGCTGGGCGATCATGAAGCCAAGCGACCAATTACCGGCAACATCATAGAACACCTACCCCAGCTGGGCTTATTAAAAAAAAAACAATTCAAAAACTGGATAAGTGGAGACAATAAACCAACTTCATAGCCAAACACTGGAAAGTCACGAAAGCACCAATTCAGGACCCAAATATGCCAAGGCCAACATCGGTGACAGTCATGCGGGCAAGAATCGGACACTCGAAACTAACTCGCGGTCACTACATGTACAAAGCTCCACAACCTGGATGTGTAGCTTGTCAGCAGCCGCTAACAATGGAACGTATTCTACTACATTGCGCTCACACCAAGGCTTTCTTCCAGTATCGCCCTCCTCCAATTGAAGATCTACTGTCTATTTTCAGCCCTGATACTTTACTAAAACTCCTTACCCAGTTGAAGATCCGGAACAGTCTGTAACACCCATGACTAAGCTAATCCACAAGTCTCTTCAACAAAGTATAATTCATATCCGGATTGCAGAGTGCCCTCCACACCAAGTTGTAACCGTCGAATTTAGCAGAATCGCACGTGTTCATTTTATTCAAGATCTGTTCCAATTCAAACAAAATTTCCCTTGATTTTTAGAACACGTCAGTCGGCTCGACTGGTCGAATATTGAAGAGTATCAATATGGCCCCACTCGAACTACACTACCCCGCTCAACACAAAATTCGAGCACCGCCTATCTAAATGTCTTCGGCCGCCAGAGTTTATTTTGAGATGACGGCTGACGGTCGTGAAATCTTGGGTTCCGTCGTGTTTTCCTTTTCAGTGTGAAAAACGCTCTCGCCCTCGACAGAATTTTCCCGTAATTATCCGCGTATCATTCGAAAAAGAAGAAGTGTCGTGGACGCGCGTGAAATTCAGTGCGCGCTAGCTACAACAACGGAAATGTCCATGAACGGCCGAATCGATGTAGAGATCGCAAAAGGCAAAAGTGAACCGTGAAAAAAAAGCGGCCCGAGAAGCACCTGCCTTCCGAGTCCCACACACCCGAAACCGAATCTACACCCCGTGTGTGATTGCAGTGCACCACGGACAGCGCGATTTACAAGAGAAAACAAAAATTCAATTCAGGAAAACAATAAACCCACAGAGTCCCCGTCCCAGCGCACAGTGCAACGTCGAGCCAAAGGAGTTGCAGCGGCGACAGGACGAAGACGGCGGCCACGACATACAAAAGACGACAAATCCGGTACGGAATTTTTGCACGAAGGCATCACAAATTATTATTTGCCATCTTCGTTTTTTTTTCCCTGCTTATTACCGTGCAATTTATTTTTAACTTTCAGTCGGTAAGACACCGAAAGGCAAATCGCAAGGCGGCGAGTTTTTTTTTTTTTATGTACGGTTCGAGCGCAAACCACATAAACGGCGGGTGACAGTGGAGCGTTTTCGTGTGCTGTGCGAGGTTCTTGGGTTCGAAAGGGGTTTGCGGGTAGGGGCGGGGGCCGGAGTGTGATGACAGCTGTCAATAACTTTGAAAAAATTCTCGGCCCGTGCGAAATAGAATTTTTATTTCTAAAATTTGAATTTGGAGAGCGAGGAGGCGCGGTCATGTCCAGGAAATTTAGGTGGAATTTTTCGGTGAATTTGCAATAGCTGCACGTCTCGCTGTTGTAACCGAGTGATTCCTGCGGGCTCCGGAGTGTCGGTTTATTGACCTGTTGATTGCGGGTGACTCATATTTGGACATGGGCTTATTTATGTCTGGGACAGCGCCTTAAAGGCCAAGGAGTTAGGCGAATTGAAGGCACGTCCTGTTTACAATGCGGCTATAAAAGGAGGTGGCGACTTGGAAGGGGTTGTGTAATAACTGTGAACGGGCTTCTTTTCTTGGTACGGAGGAATTTGTGATTCATCTTGGAATGTTTGATAAATAAATCAATGTACAGTTTATTGCTCACGGGGGAGGAAAATTGAAATGGCTAGAGAATAACCTTAAGGCTATAGGTTCATATTTTAGCTCTTTCTGGGTTTCCATGTTCAGTGCCAGGGATACAACTAGATTCCAGATCTTGTATCAGTGTATTGAAAATCATAGCTAGATAATTAACCTATAAATTTCAGGAAGACACTCTTAAAAACTATTAAGGCTGATAGAAAACAAAAAAAAAGCATACGAAAAACTTAAACCAGATCCTAATAACCCGACTCAGTCATGTGCATAAAATAAACTTAAAAATGAAACCAATAATAAAATAAAAGAAGCAAAAAAAAATATTACAATCAAAAATTAGCGACTATTTATGGCGACCCAAGAAAATTATGGAACATTTTCATTGATTATGTTCACTACATGCGAGTACAGGAGTTAGATACGCCTTTCGAAACTACGCGTTATCCCACCCTCAGCAAATTCCCTAAACCAACATTGGCAGACGATTTGCGCTCTAGTAGAACGAGTTGACAACATCAATCCAAATCAATGTATTTATTTCCGACAAACAGTAACGAAATTGAGTCCATTATTTCTAAACTCAAAAATAATATTGCACCGGGTATTGGTGGAATAACATCTACAGACTTAAAGACCATTCAAACAATTATTGCAGACCCACTTTCAAATGCATTCAATGGGCTTATTACACCTGGTAACTTTTCCAGCTGTTTACAAATCGCTTAAACACTCCTATCCATAAAAGTGGCTCAAAGAAAGATTCTAATAATTATATACCTATAGCGCTTACCAGCACGATTAGCAAAATTATAGAAAAGTCATTAATACACGGCTAGTAAAGTTCATCACAAGAACCGGTGGTTTAGATCCTAACTAATATGGATTCCAAAAACAAAGTATTACATCTGCAACTTTACTGGACGCTATGAAATACATTAATGAAGGACTTAACAAAGGCAACTAAGTAGCATCAGTTTTCATTGATCTCAGAAAAGCTTTCGATACAGTCCACCATGATGTATTATTACTAAGAACTCTTGAGGAATTAGGTTTTCGCGGAAAACCAAAAGCCTTAATTAAGGACTATCTACTTAACCGGACTTATATCACAAGAAACACTGATATCTACAGCGAAGAAAGACTTATCAACTTGGGAATTCCACAAGGATCGATCCTGAGACCGACTTTGTATCTGATATAATTCATAACCTTCAAAATGCGGGACTTTCAAGGAAATACATTACATTGATGGAATACCAAATGTGTTCTTTAAAAATTGCTCTGATGTTTTAAGTGAGCCTCTATCTCTGATCATCAATAAATCACTACAGGAAAGAACATTCCCTCAACTGTTCAAACGTTCCTTTACGGCTCCAATTTTCAAAAGCGGGAATGCAGAAGACGTACAGAACTATAGACCGATTTCAATATTGAATTCATTATCCCTTGTCTTTGAGCGAGTGATCTATATTTCATTAATTCCATTTATAACTCCTCTTATTGCAGAAAGCGAGCATGGATTCATGCCAGCAAAGTCAACTATTACCAATTTATCAATATTTACTGATTTTGTTGCAAGTTCGATGGACAAGTCTCAGCAAGTAGAAGTAATATGCACTGATTTCCAGAAAGCGTTTGATAAAATTCAACATAATATAATTCTCAAAAATATGAAGATATTTGGGATTGACGATAGCCTTGTGGCCTGGTTTGGTTCATACTTAACTAATCGCACTCAAAATGTTGTACTCAATGGTGTTATCTCCAGAGATATTTTACCTAAATCAGGTGTCCTGCAAGGGTCCATTCTCGGTTCTATTATTTTTTTCTATTTTTATAAATGACATTTCAAAGCAACTTACAACGCCCTCTCTTCTCTTTGCGGATGATATGAAGCTCTATTCAGCCATTTCTAATTAAAGGGAATTTACAGAGAAAAATTGAGCTTCTCATGCTAGTGCGATGATAATATGTTGCAATTAAATGTCAATAAGTGTTCGGTTATGTCCTTCTTTAGAAAGCGAGAGACCATTTATTTCGATTACAGACTAGATGGAATTGATCTGTCACGAACCTATGAGAAAAAGGACTTAGGTATTATTTATCACCACAAGCTTAGTTTTAATTCACTTTTTTCGTATCTTACTTCTCGAGCTAGTCGGATGCTGGATTTCATATTTAGGTATAGCAAAAAATTCAAGAAATAGGAAACTCTAATATATACGATCGCGGTGCTTCCAAACACGTCTATGACATCGTGACAGGCGATGAATCGTGGATTTACGCGTATGAGCCCGAAAGTAAACAGCAGTCGACTGTATGGATGTTTCAAGATGAGCCGAATCCAACAAAAATTGTTCGCGCACGAAGCACTTCCAAGCAAATGGTCGCCTGTTTTTTCGGAAAAACGGGACATGTCGCAACCGTACCACTAGAACAACGCAGAACAGTCAATTCTGAGTGGTACACAACCATTTGTTTGCCAGTTGTCTTCGAAGAAATCAGGAAAACCAACCAGCGAAGACGGATCACTCTTCACCACGACAATGCGAGCTCTCACACATCGGCTCAAATAACTGCATTTTTGAGCACTCGAAACATCGATTTGATGAGTCATCCACCGTATAGTCCTGACTTGGCACCGAATGACTTCTTTTTATTCCCGTACGTAAAAAACAAACTGAGAGATCAACGTTTTTAGACACCTGAAGAAGCGGTTGCCGCATTCAGAATGCATGTTTTGGAGATACCTCAATCAGAGTGGCAAAAGTGCTTCGACAATTGGTTCAAACGCATGCAAAAGTGTCTAGATTTTCATGGGGAATATTTTGAAAAACAATAAAGTGGTTTTCGATGATTAATATTTGTTTTTCTTCTGTAATCCCGAAATATAAAAGGCAACCTACGTATCTATACGTAATACTTGTTCGCAGCCTACTAGAATACGGAAGCGTAATATGGAATCCAATATAGAGATAAGTTAGAGAAAGTTCAAAAGCTGTTCCCTCGTCTTTTATATTTTTAATTTCAACTTGAAACAAATGGCTACCCAGCTAGATTACAACATTTACGTATTTTATCTCTCCATCACAGAACATTGTTGACTGGCGAACTTTTTTTTGCACAAAATCGCCTCCTTTAAAACAGTTTCACCAATTTTGTTATCCAAACTGAATGTATTTATTGGATATGGACAAGTCATCCCAAGTCAAGTCATATTATTATTATTATTATAAATTGGAAGGATTTCTTCGAATCTTTTTCTCTTCGTTATATTTGAAGGTCTCTATCCAAAAAAACTGTTGAAATACTTCGCACAATTTTCAGTTTACTAGCTTTGGCTCCACCTCACCCCACTGTAAATCGAACCTTCTATATTATTAATGGCTATTGAGCCATAAAAATCAGAATACTTGAATATGCTTTTTCTGTTATAGAAGTTCATTGCGTTTATCTACCTTAAAGGTCATATCTACGTCAATTCAAACAACAAACTTCATGATATCCAAATTTCATCTTTTTTTAATTAGTCCTTTAAAATCAGAAGATATTTATTTATTACGAAAAAAACCTGTTGCCAGCATAGCTTTGCCTTGGCGTGAACAAAACGTTAAATTAATAAACTCTGCATGGCTTAACTTCAAAGTGTTATGGCTTAAGAAGGACCTTAACGTCATGGAGAAAAAACGCCAACTGTACTCACCTCGTTAAGAAAAACGATAAGAAAAAAACAAATATATACTCTTTGTATCTTTTTGAAGCAGATTGCGCTGTGCTATTATCATTCCATCTGAAACAATTTGAACTAGTCACTAAATTATGTTTGTTTTTCGTTCACCTACCTAGTTTCGCTTGTGATGTTTGTCTTTGAGTTAATAAATATAAACTTAAAATGCCTTCTCATTCGCTTTGATTAATATGATGGGGATTCTTATTAAATGATCGGGAATTACACGTTTATTTTCAATTTCGGCAGTGCTAGACGAGGACAGGGTCTCTACATCTCAGGCTGCAGTGCTACAGCATAAAGAAGACGTTTATTACTAGTAGCGTAAATATTTGCTACTACATAGCGGTATTCGTAGCTTTGATCGTACCTTGAAAGATCCACTGAAATGAAAAGTTGTACAGCGTTTCGTACGCACATATATCGCGTATATAATGTTAACGGTGCGAAAATTAGTCCAATTATCTCATACTCTTGGCTTAAGCCAATGAACAAATGAACTCGAATAAATATAAGGAGATCTCAAGGCCCGGAATTTGGTAGTAATTAACCATAAATACTGCACTCTGTGTACACTCAACAAGTGTGCCAGAAGCTGTGGCTTGGGAGTAAACGCTTCAAAAACTAAGTTGGTTTTATTTACTTGGAAGCAAGATTCCCGAGTTCAAGCTACCAAGGCTTGATGGGGTTGAACTGCAAAAGAAAAGTGAAATATCTTCGTCAGATCCTGAATATGAAGCTAAATTGGAAAATGATTGTTGGGGAATGTATAATATAAAAAGGTAAACAGTACGCTTCTTGCGTGTAAACAGTCCGTGGAAAAGAACCATTCAGACGTACGGGGTGGGCAATAGTGTTGCTGAAAGCCACAGACAAAAATTATGTACATCTAATGGATATTGTGATGAAAAAATAAGGAAAAATGAACCAAAAATGAGATGATTTTCCACGACAATATACTCTGTTACGATTACGATTTCCAAATTTTGATCCACCAACCCTGAGTCTAGATCTACGATTTTTGTTCTAATTTTTGAAAAGTAGCAAAAAGGAGCAATAGGTCAAATCTGCGCTTTTAGCACACTTTGAAGCGATAAACAAAATATTGTTACAGCTGGCTCTAAGCTAGGTACTTATTCTGGTTGCACACACTTCCATGCATTCTGGTCAGCTGATATCGCGTCGCATCGCTTCCCGCGTGCGCATCGCGTTGGATTTCATATCGCCTTTACAATCAACGTCGATTTTAATTAAAATGCACTCATCGGTTTATCTACCAAGTCTCCACTTGAAGCTCCTAGATATTGGGTCTCTTCACCATTCTCACTTGTACATGGTTAATAATACCTTCTCTGTAATCTATCAAGACTGTGCTAGTTTGAAATGCACTGCTTAAAACATTTGTTAGTCTCATTAACGTCTTACACGAAATCAAACAGCTGCGTTTAATAAAATGTCTATACTCAGTACACCAAGTTTGTTAAATGGTTTTACGGTTGGCACAAACATCCGGACAAACCGAAAATACGTCTTCCAATTTATATTATATTTATTATACGATTTATTCAAGGCAATTTACCTATTAACATTTCATTTTTCGTAAGAGTGAGCTCACAGATTGAAATTACTTTCAATTTCGTTCTTTCTCAAGTATCAAACCTTGTTGACTTCCTCGGTGAATTTTCACCAATCGTGTTTAATAGTCATCAACATAGTTGTTTTTCCTATTTCCTATACAAGCTATGAAAATGGGATTTAGTTGTAAAAGATTTCGTTCTTTTAGTAAATAAATGAAGTCAACATAATACTTCAAATATTTATAAATAAAAAATTTAAAAAAAGAAACATACATAAATCATAGAATTATTGAACTGACACTAGACGTTAAATTCCGTCGTAAACACCTCCCAAATTTGGGGAATACCCTTCAAAATTTTGAATATGTTGTTTGGTTTTCCTTAGCTAAGCAAATTCCGATACACAAATACTTAGTATGAGTTGCACGCTAAATTTATAAGAAAAATTCGTATTTATCTCGGCAAATATTTGCAAAAAAATTTTATGGGCAAAACAACTATGTTAATAATCACTCGGCATAGTAATAAATTCCCCGAAAGAGAAGATGTTTTTAAATAAGATTGTAAAGTTTAGTAAATATGGCGCCAAATATATCTCAATTTGTGGCTAAAAATATCGGAAAATCTAATTTGTAATTTCAATACGTATCAGTTTTTAATTACCTGTTCTTACCGCCTGGGCAATTACTCGCAGCAGGTTGTAAGATTTTCCACGAGGCCCAATTATATAAACACTGAAGATTACTGACTTCTGCCTTCAGATATCCGAAATAAGATGAACCTAAACACATGACTAGACTGAGACTGGCGGCAATCAATTGATCGATTCCACATGTGCGATGGTATTTCTCAATCACCAGATTGATTTTGCCATTCATATAATCGGCAAAATTCGATACACCGTGTTCTTTTCCTAAGTAGTGATCCTCGAGTTTTTTTTGGTTTTTGCTTCTGCACTTATAATTCGTTTTAGTGCTGGCTGACACCAATTAAAGCTTCAAGTTGCGAGTGCATTTCGTATTATCCCACATCTTCGATCTTGTAAATGTGATTGTCCTCTTGAGTCGGGCCGGCAAGACTGTGTATGATGTATCATATGTGCGATCAAAATTAGCTTCAATGTACTGTTGGAGTGGAGTAGCGAATGCCAGCGATACTCACTCCCACTAGGAACCATATGGTGTAGCGGTGTAGGCTAAGACTCAGCCTTTACTTGATGCTTTTCTTAAACTTATCGCTTCTTGAATTGCCAAGTAGCCAGCCAACATTCTTGATCGCGCGATCGCACTTGATTTTTTTTTTTTTGTCATATAAATTTCCGTTTCCCGTGCGATATTCATATGGAACGTCGCCGTTTTAGTTATGCGATTCGGAGACAAACCTACACGTTTTATAGGTAACAAAATTTTTCCTATGAATTTCGTTATTTTTCTCGCGCACGACTTAATTTGGAACGGAAATTATCGGGGAAGTAATTTATCGTTCAGAGAGGTTGGGGGAGCTACTGGGTGGATTGGGAATTTCATCCGATGGCAAAAGTGGTCGGATAATTATCTTGAACTTTTCAAGTGGAAAACACTTGAAGATTCATTTTAGATTCGGAAAATTATTAATAATTTTAGTGCAATGAGTCATTTCGAGAAGTGAAGATAATTATATGAATGATGCATTCATGCGATGGATTGAGTTAGCTACACATAGGGCGTGTTTTAAAGTCGTAGGTTGTGACCTTAACTTTCGCTTGTTTGGCATATTTTGTGCAATCCTCATATAGTATTCTAGCCTCTAGCTTGTTACTTATTAGTAGGCATTTATGAGGCCTTATATGAAACGCCTTTGACACCAGCCGTAACTTGTAATTATTTGTTGAAGTCTGGAGCGCGGTTAAAGTTCTGATGCAACATAGTTTATTTCGCAACTGTTAAAAAAAATCAAACTACATATGCATTGGTAAATATAACGAAACCTTTCGGTATATTTTGCGGTACCATAAGAGTAGTGGCTTCCTGGAACTTCCGGCTATTTCGGAAGCCTTCAGTCATAGTAACTCTGACTATGTCTAACTACAAAAGTCGTGGACTTGGAACGTGCTGCCCTATCTTAAAGATTTAGGAAAGTTTCGCTTCTACCGCTAAGAATAGGTGTGTTTTTTTCAACTAGGAGGGGATCTCGATTGAAAAAAACCATGTGGATCATTCCAAAAGCTAATTTAGCAGAGTTCACAATCGTGTTGGTAATGCCTCAGATAAATTGTCAGCAGGAAAAGTTTCGTATACTATACGGCGAAACGGAACTGTATAAAGGTCATATAACACCCATGTACAGTCTTTTGCTACGAAATATAGAAAATTATCCCACCCCTGTACCTTGCTACCCCATCAAACGAACCTGTTTTATCTGCTGGGTGCAAATATCTGCTACAAATGTTGCTGAGTCTGATCCAACATTTGATCCCATTTTGATTTTGGATCATCTCTTTGTTGTTGTTTTCAATGTAAAACGAATGATCTTGATTTTGATCCAGTTGAAAAAAACACACATAATGTTACGCTGGGAACTTTTATTATATCCGATTTTCAGTTTGCTTTCCTCTTTCTCTAAGGCTCCGGTTAGGACTATTATGGAATCTCATTAAGTTGCTTATAGAAGATGAACCTCTTCAATTTCTCGAAATGAAGGACGAGTTATTACTCGTAAAGAAATGGCTTATAATATATGTAATAGTTGTAGTTCCATAAAAATCGGACTGAAGCCTTTTTTGTAAGGTAGTCCCTCTCATAAGCATGTTATGCGTATAGGAAATGCTGACTAGGGCGTATGTAGGTACTTCACATGTTTGAAAGTTCAGTCTAAAAATCCACTACTATTCAAATCTTATATATCTTTTCAAGTAGTAATATAGCCTAAGTCAGTACGGGCCTGTAACCCGCTAAATATATCCTCAGTCGTACGTTAGAATCCTTCCGGTACCACTGCCATGTATTTGATCAGGTTATTGTCTACCCATAGTCAATATATCGTCTCCTGTACGACGTCTTGTTGCATGCTTCTCATGCACTCAAAGTGGAGAAGTGTCTATCATAATCCTCGCTTCTGCAGTCTTAGAGGCTTTTCATTTGATGGTTGTATTGCACATATGTGTTTGCCAAGATCGTAGCTTCTCCTAAGACCTCAGTTTCTGCTAAGATCTCGGATCGATCGACGCCGAAGAATGGACAAAATAGTAAGAAATGATTTACGTCTTCAACCTCGTAAGGGTAGTTGGTACAGAACGGACCTTCCTCATGCGCAAGAAATTCTTTTCGGCAACAGACATAGCTACAATCTATAAGGCCTTATAGATTATAGCGAAGTCTGTTATCAAAAATATGCCTAATAATTAGGCTTATATCAAAGCATATCCTTAAAGCTCTATGTGTACGTTAAATGCAATTTTGACGATTTATGACTGTTTTCTAACCAATATTTCTCGTTAATGGCAACAAAAAAACAAAATAAAATTACACCACTTTATTAGCTGATATGTAAATTAGGTCATCCATAGAGAAAAAATTCAAAACTGGATTTGGAAAAAATGCTATTAGAACAACAACCCTTGAACATTTTTTAAAATGCGTAAATTCGAGTTTTTTAAACGCATATTACCTATTTCTTGAATAATTAACATGTCATTTTCGTTAATATGATGCTAGAAAAAATCTTAAAGAAGGTCCTGTATAGATCAAATTTTAAAAAATTTTCATTTTTGTTAATAATATATGAAGTCAAAGTCGTGTATCTGGGCGTTCAGGACAAAATAAAAATTTGGCTTTGATCGTATCAACAAACATGCGTTTCACTTTATTTGAGATGGAACCTGAAAATACTAGTAGCCTCATGCCTCACTCTTCACAATTCACATTGATCAATCACATATTGGATGCGCTTGGTTTTGATCAAAGAATTTGTTAACATGCGTGCAAATCGCCACACCTTAGATGTTTTTTTATTTTATTCTTCGGATTTTTGAATTATTGCCAAAACCACAATAAACATTCTTAAGCGGACAAATAAAATAAAAATAATTTTTTTTCTTGCATTTTCACCTCTCATCAGGTTGAGTTTTTACACCCGTTACTAATTGGTATACCACTTATGACGAAGGAGCTAAAAATTTCGTGTACGGTGAAAGAATTTTATCATCATCCGAAGGAGTACACGCGCGATAAATTTATTTACACTTTCAAGCTTTGATTCATGCGATCCGGATCACATACTGATCGTATAAAAATTGATCATGACTGATGAAATGTTTACAGAAAAACCCTTACAAATCAAAACACGGAACTCTCTGTCGATAAAATGTCTGTTTGTGTATTTCTGTAAAGGATTACCTGATTTTGTTACGGCGTAATTCAATCGAGATCGAACGAAAGTTTGCGGTGCGAAATTTATTTATGTACGTAGATCACCCGTGCAGAAATCCACGTTGTGCGCAAAGAGATCATTAAAAATTTTGTAAAAGTTCTTAAGCTCGGATTTTATGCTGTAGCCCATAAAATTTGTATACAAAAACAAAAATCTTTTTAGTTTAATTAAATAAAACATGAGATCAAAAATTCAGTAAAGATACTTTGTTTCAAAATTCTACGATCGCTATGATCTGCTTAAGCATCCTACTGAATGAACGTTTCTCCGTTTTTCTTCTATTTTTTTCACTGAATTATAAAAATAGTTTTTCCAAATCCCACATCTCTCATAGAGATGATCATCATTCCGAATCTTGCCGTTTTTATAGGCCGTAGACATGTGTGCCCGCGGTAGAATACTTTTTCGACTCTCATCTTAAAACAAAGTGCCTTAAGATATCGAAGGAAAAATAAATATTTCTTGCGTTTTTTTCCTCCAATTAATTCTTTAGAGGATCGTGCCTTTTTTTTTGTAATCGCGAAAATTCTTTGTTTGTTTCGTTGCGAATGCAACGCTAAATAAAAAAAAAATATATATAGTAATAAAACGTGTGACGATCATTCGAAAAACGGGAGGAAAAATTGTACAAAAAAAAGAAAAAGAAAATTCTTTTAAAGAACAACAAATCTAATACAAGAAAAAATATTTGCCAAACATAACTTTGGATGTACGCCAGAAAACCGAAGATCGCGATCTTCACTACACGATAAGATTTGAAAATTGCGCGCGGCAATGTGATCAGTGAAAACTATCTGCGACAGTTTTTACCCTCTCGAATATAATCATAAATTTGCTCAAATAAATCTTAGTTTAATTGCTCGATGGAAACTTTTTGTTGTTATGTGCAAAAATTTATAGTGTGATCAATAGTAGAGGCTAGCCGACACAATCTACTAATGTGTTGCAGTTGCAGGTAGATCATTCTTTTTGTATAATTCATGATTAGTCGACCTTGCTTGATATGCAATCCGGTCTCGATAGAGAAATCTGTTTCGCCAAGTGATCTTCTTGTAAACGATGAGTAAAATTATAATTCGACTGTCATGTCGTGTCTTGTGGCTGTGGCGATGTAAACACTGAACAAACCGCTTCTGCATCTAGGGAGAGAGAGCCGTCGAGATTGTCCATTAATAGACAGACAAGCCATTGTCAAGGCGAATTGCAAATCCTCAATGATACTACACTTGAGCTTAATTAGTGTGTATATGAAATTCTTGGTTTACTTTACGCATGACTGTTTCGAACTTGGCTATCGGCGCAAGCCAATATTTGGTTGATTTTTCTCTATTTCCTAGTGCACAAGGAAGATATTTGTTTCGCGAAAAGTTTTTGGCATTCGTAAGAACCTACTATCGGATTATTCAACATTTCGTCTAAATTTAAAATTAATAGAGCTTACATTGTAACTTATCTCTTTTTTTTTTTTATTTATTTAAAATCTATTTTTGTTCAGTTTTCCGATGCGGTAAAATATTTAAACAAAATCTGCTATTTTTACAATAATAATATTTCTCGTTTTTAACACATTACAGAGACGCCAGTATGGAGCAGCCGTACATAGTTCAAGCGGAGTATTCCTTTCGTGGCGGAAATAACGATGAGCTTTGTTTCAAAAAGGGCGATATAATCACCGTAACGCAACGAGAAGAGGGCGGATGGTGGGAAGGAACTCTGGCCGATAAAACAGGATGGTTTCCAAGCAACTATGTGAAAGAGTACAAAGCGCCACTTCCATTGTCCGAAACAATACGTCCGCCCGAAGAAATTCAGGAATATCGATCGGTAGTGCTTAAGGATTTGCTGGAAAGCGAACGAGCCCATGTTGCCGAAATCCAAGGTTTGCTGGAAAATTTCTTGGAGCCGTTACAGTCTAGTCAAATGTATATATAACAGCCTGAATTTTTTTTAAAACAATTGGAAATAATTCGTAACTTTTATATCTTACAGTTTAACCCCCGATGAATACGCGCAATTAATGTGTAACTTTGTTGATGTCGTTCGAACGCACGAAGATCTCCTTCAAGGCTTGGAAGACTGCAACGATCGTGTTGGAAAACTGTTTTTAACAAAAGCACCGCTCATGAAATCCGTTCATCAAGCCTATTGTGCTGCACATCCTCGAGCTATTGTCATACTCGATCGTTACAAGTATACACTTTCTTTCTTACGTCCCTTTATAATCGATTTATTTATCGTTTTAGAGTTAATCTATCTACTTTACTACTTGTTCAACTTCTTCACAGAGATGAATTGGAATCGTACATGGAACGGCAGGGCGCTGCATCGCCAGGAATTTTAGTTTTAACTACAGGACTTTCGAAACCGTTCCGTCGACTCGATAAGTATTCGGCAATGTTACAGGAACTGGAACGGCATATGGAAAGTTCGCATCCGGATCGTGGCGATACTCAACGAAGTGTTGCTGTTTATAAAGATATTGCCGTGAGTTGTGTTTTTTATTTGATTTATTTTATTGAATCGATTTTTTATTGAGAGAGTTTTGTTTACACAATTCAGGCAACATGTTCGGCAACACGAAGACAAAAAGAATTAGAACTTCAAGTTTTGACCGGTCCGGTTCGCGGATGGCAAGGCCAGGAGCTTAGTTCGTTAGGTAAGTAATTAAGTTTATTGCATTTTCCATTAAGAAAGGCCTTTTAAATTTGCAATATGAAGTAAGCAAACAAGTGTCCAAACGAAAGATATTAGGCGCAAGTGGATTAAAATAGAATTTACCGCGATGACCTTCTCATACATGCTAAAAAGTGGAACGCACATTACTGACCCATTTCGTTTTGATATTTCTGTGTTGTTTTTTTTTTATTACACCTACAAATTAAAATACAAGCGTTTCAGTTTTGAATTTTATTCGGTTAAGATGTTTGGTACAAAATAAATTAAACGGCGCTTGTAATTTATCAGTTAGTGTCATGTCGATCAAAGAGCTTCCGGTTAGTATTTTGTAAACAAAAAAAGTTCTTAAATAAATGACTGTGTTAAGGAGAACTCGATAGATAAATAGATTTTTGGGTTTCACCGGCAGAATATTTCGATTCTTTGTATGAGTAATTTTATGATCAATAAAATTTCCATTTGGATTTTGAAACCGGAAAATGGTCATCAGAAGTAATATTTGGTCTCGTCTCGAATTTGGGTACAAGACGGAAAATTACAGAAATTTAAAAGATGGAAACCATGTGACATACTTTTTAAAGTGGGCTAAAGCGTGAAATGCGATCTGGGTAGTAATCTGCCGGTGCTCAAATTAAATTTTAAGCCTTTTAAACACAGAAATTGTAGAAAAAAGTAGCATGAAAACATTAAAGGAAAGGTGTTTAAAATTTGTTAGGCTCCTAGTTACAATAGTAGATAAATGCATAGGTCGAGGCTGCGACTAGAGCTTGGCTTAGCTAAAAGTCAGCTTGGCTTAGCTAAACGCCGTACAAGGCAGTATTTATCTATACAGATAGAATGGCATTATCAAATCTAAGGCAGTACTTAACTGTCGGCGTGCATTACAGAAACTGTTCAAATAGGAAAGTGGAACTCTGCTGGGTTGAGAGCAGTAACAGTGCTATTTTCTGGCATGGTTACTACATCTAATATATTTTTGTTTCGTAAAATACTTGCGATACACCCATGAGAAGATGGTAATCGAATCCACAACCTCAAAATGTTCATAGACCAACGCGTTTAGCCACTACGGTTATATTTCCCTTTTGTTCTTTTTTTGTCTTAAAATACGGGTGTTAATCTCATGGAAGGACAGTCTTAAGTTCACGTTTCCGTGTAAATATTGAAGTAGAAAATTGTTCCCATTCTTCATTTGCTCTTACTCTAAATCACATTGTTTTATTTATTCATACAGGTGATATAATCCATATGGGAAGCGTTGCTGTAGGTCCCGATCATCGTGACCGATATTTTGTTTTATTTCCACAAACACTGCTTATTTTAAGTGTTAGCCAAAGAATGAGTGCGTTTATTTATGAGGTAAGCAATCGTGGAGTTCCGTTGAGTTCAAAAATTAACAAAAAAATAAATTTCACTAGGGTAAATTGCCGCTAACCGGCATAATAGTCAATCGATTAGATGATACGGAAAATTTCAAAAATGCGTTTGAAATAAGCGGTCCTCTAATCGAGCGTATTGTTGCTGTTTGTCAAGGTCCAAACGAAGCCAACAAATGGGTCGATCTGTTAACATCTGCAAACACTTCGGTGCCGATTAATATAAAACGAAATATTAGCACGTCGGCAATAAATATGCCGCATCCACCACCACACGTAAGTATTACTGCACTCGATATAAAATTAAGTTGTTAAACTATAAAATTTAATATTCCTCCCGTTATATTTTATTTTATTTATTTTTATTGTATTTAGTCATCTTCATATTTTCTTGATTCTCGAGGCTACTGTACTCGCTTCTCCCTTTGTGCATACAATCTTAAGTCCCCAAATTTTTTTATAACACTCCCGCCAAAACATTATCCCGCTACAGCACCGTATGCCGCATTAACGGAGTATTTTAAGAAACTATATCGAGAAGGTATTCTTCGAAGATTTGTCGTGAAGGCATTACTCTATCCGGAATCCGTTAAGAAAATTGAAACCGGAAATATTGTCTATCGACGACGACATAAGACGTCGGTTCATCTCGATCATAAAAATTCGGGTTCAAGCGAACGAAGCGTCTTATCGCGACAAGATGCATTCGAATTGTCCACCGACTCGGAAAGTGATATTGGATCATGTGATAGTAGCCCGTTTGGTTACATTAAATTTTATACCGGTAAACGATCGCCAGACGATAGAAAAACCGATTACGAAACATTTATAGATTACGGAGAAGATTGCGAGAAAAAAGATCGAATGCAAAGGCATCGATCTAGTTTAGAAATTGTAGATCTTAATAGAAGTATTGAGGGAGCTTGTGGTGATAAAATGAATCAAAAAGATTCACTCATTATTTGCTCGAAGGCGGTTCGTGTAATGGACAGGAAGACATCGTCCGGTGAGTCCATGAAGATCCATACATCAACAGCCCGTTTGAATTTGGGACAAATGAAAAAACAATATTCCGAAAAGTCGAATGCATCGAGTTTTGATGCCCGAATATCGGGAAACTATATGGCCTGCGAGAATTTAGCTAAAATGGACGATGCGGCCGAAATTAAGAAACCAAAAAAGAAATCTCCCATTCCGGATGAGCGGCGTAGTATGCCGACACTGTTTGTTGGCAATCGATTCAATAAATCGTCCATGACGGAAGTGTATATTCCGTCGTGGAAGGACAAAACCGATATGCAAAAGCAGAGTGTCGATCACGATACGAACAGCATTCAAATCCCTGAAGACGAAGAAGACGACGACGACGACGACGATGAAGAGCTCTTCAACGACGATTCGATAGCAACGCATTCCAGTTCGATAGATCTACCAGCTTTGATGCCGGCACCCGATCAATTGTCAGCCGAACTTTTGTATAATTTTCACGGCGATGATATAATTCCGCCGCCAACAATGTTTGGAAATAACGACGCGATGCTGCGCCGTGTTAGTTTAAGTCGCGATTCAGCTGCACCGTTCAAGAATCATTCAATCAATTCGGACAAGAGGATTTTCGGTCGCGAGAAACGATCCGCCGACAAAGAGGCCGGCAGCAGTAATAACGGTAAAGGAGAATCAAATATGCCACGACGATGTATCAGTTACCAGTATTTACGGCTCGGCGGTAATCAAAACAATAACGAACAATCCGATCAGAAACGCAAAGAAGGCCATTGTAAGTGTTGTGAAAGTTCTCAATGTCCGAGTCCACGTTCAAGTGATTCCGGAATGGCCGGTAGTTGTACGATTGCATCGCCCGATCCGCCAATAGTTCACGAAGAAGAGCTCTACTATTCACCGGAGTCGGTTAGCGATGATAGTAGGCATCCGCTACAACGAGTTGGTGGTGGCCTTCGGCACTCACAATCTAGTCATAATTTACAACATTACGATGTTTGCGGAACGTTTCGTAATAAGTTTTTGACTTCGTCACAAGATTCCGACGACGAACGAAGTAGTACAAAGCATAGCGGACGTAGTCATAGTGCCGAACGTACCGTTCATATAAATACAAAACGTATCATGATTGGATATGTCGATAATGTCGACGAAGACACGAACGTTACCGAGGATATGCAAAGTTTGGGCATGTTTAAGACCGGATTGTATGCACATTGGTGGAAAAAAGAGAAATTACCGAATACATTGCTACGGGAAATTGCTTATGGCTTTCGAAAACCATCGAGTAGCAGTAGTTCGAAGAGCCACACTCCTCCTACTACCGCACAAGATGAATCCGCTTCTTCTTCGTCGTCTTTGGTGACGTCGGGTCGCAGGGGCTCAGGCAAGCGAGAGTGATTATATTGGTCTTTCATTTTGTTTGTTTGTTGTTTTATTTTTCGTTTGTCTGTTTTTTTTTATTCTTTAAACGCTTTATTCATTTTTTTTTATGGAAAGCTAAATTCATATTTGCTCTATAATCAAATCTCATCAACAATTTTTATTCTAGAATATTTCAAAGCTAAAAAAAAAGTGTAAAATCGAAAATCAAAATTCATTTTAAATGTTGACTTAACAATGCAACTTTAAGTCGCATCTCATCGCATCGCCTGAGCCCTTATTTCAGTTCCTTTAAAACAATTTTCTTTTTAAGTTGTCTTTATTCTATGTTTAATTTATTTTTTCTGTGTTCTGTTGGTCTCTACTAACCGACTTTGAAGATGGACTCTAACCAAAATTATACCTATAGAAAATTGTGTTGTTGAAAACATTTCTGTGCATAATTACAATCGATTTTTTATCGTATTATTTCAATGAATAGATGTCACCACCGGCCAGCATAGGAGTCAGTCATTTAAGTTACGGCACGCCCCCAATACATCAACAGTCAGAACACAAACGGAGCCTGTCGTTCAATCATCATCTCAGCTACAATCAATATCACAATCCTCTACAACAACAACAACATCTTCGTCATCAACAGCAACAACAAAATCTACAACCGCTTCAAGTAAGCCACAAATCAAATTTAGTCCCGATGTCGAACACATCAAAAGTGGCGGCGGCAGCGGTGGTAAATCATCTGCATCAGGTGCCAAGCGGAAGGACAGGAAACATAAAAGGTTAGTTTTGTAATGTTGTTATAGTTAATTTTATTATTTTCTACAAGATTATACATTCGTCGCAGTCAATTTTAATGTCCTTTATCAAACTAAGTCGTTTATCAAATATAATTAAATTTTATTATTTTCAGCTAATTGGAGCATTACAAATTTACATCCAGCGCCACCATTGCGACCAAATTTTATAAATCAAACACCGGGTGGAAGTTCGAATGCACTTTCGAACTATTCCAGTCGAAAAATTCAACCTACCTACGAAGAAGATGCACTTGTTTTACGTGTCATTGAAGCTTATTGTGCAGCCTATCAGAACAACTCGCGGAATACAATACATTCAGGTAATTACTTAATTTTTTCGCCCCCATCATTTGATTATATTCCAATCGTAAAATATACGATTCGGAGAATAAAATCGTAAAACTACTACTACTTAATAAAAATGTAGTTTTTGGATTTATTAGATTTTTTTTAATTTGTTAAATTGATACATTTTTATACATAACATAGTTATACGATTATATTTTGATTTGTTGATTGTTTTGTTTGTTTGTTTTTAACATTACTACTGTTGGTTACTTATAAGATTGCTAATTTTTGTTGCATATACTCGTGTAATATCCTCTGTTCGTTTTAGTTGGTTGTATTGTTTGGCCATTGGTGGCGAGTTAATCTGGTTTTTAATTTTTTAAGCTCCGCACCATCATTCTATTTACATCCCGGGTTTGAATGTCATCAAAATGACTAATTTTCATAAGATAAACATAAAACGGCATTAACACAAAACCATCGAAACCCATGTTGATTTTCTCTCATTACACCCACACAAAACACTCATAATAAATTGGTTTTTTTGATTTAATAACTTTTCATTTTTTGGTACATTTTGTTGCCGAAGTGATCCTACTATATCGGCTGTCTGGCTATTTTGGTTTTGTTGTTCTCCTTTCTTTTTTCTCTTCTCTTTCGCACAACTGTAGCCCTTCAACCGTGGACACCATGTCTTCCAATACGTGGCGGAAAATTAAAAACCAGTAAACATTTTTCAACATCCAATCCACAACTACCATTTTTATGTTCGGCAACAGGTAGCGCCTACGGAAATTCGGCCGTACAGCAAAATTCATCGAGCAGCCTTAATTCATCGTATATATGGCGTGAAGCGAGTCCGAATAATTTCAACATGTACTCGGCATCGGTATCGTCGTTAAATACGGCCTATCGATATTCGTTAGGTGCTGGTGGTAGCGGTGGCGGTACGGCACCGAATAATTTCACATCGTCCGCTGAATATCGATCGGCATCCGAAGAGCGTCCGCCTAATCGAAAAGTCTATCAAAATAGCAATAGTAATAATAATGCAGCGTTAAAATTAAAGACTGGCTCGAATTACGATAATATTTGTATGACACCGTTACTACCGCGTAAAAATAAGCAAATTAAATTTTTCAAAAATTCATATCAGACCATTCAGCGCGGTGATAGTTCACCGCGTTCGATAGTTTTTAGTCGGTCGACGTCGCGCGAATCGACACCGATCGGCCTGTACGACAGGCGTTTGAATCGATCATTCGAAACACCTCAAGGACTGATGAAGGTTTCACCAATGCGTCGTAGTACGCCGCATTTAAGTGCCGATGACGATCTGTTACCGGACACTGAAAATCAACGACATTCGGCTACTTGGTGTTGTGGAAATTTTGTTAGAAAACAATGGCGCAAAATTAACAACTATGATTAGGTAGTATTTTTAGTTTGTTTTGAAACGGATATGGCTTTTAATTTTTTTTTTTTTTTGTTTTAAATTGTAGTTTTCTAACTACTATGAAACTATTTGAGTTTTATGTTTGATTGTATTTTGTTTATGTAAAGATTTGTTGAAGAATGGCAGCTATTTTATGATATGATAAACATCAAATTGCCTTATTTAGTTTTTATTGTAAAAGCTTATTAATTTCGTTGCTATATTTAACTTTTTACTGAATTATTTATTGATACATTTAGATTAAGACAGCTATTTTTATATTCATTATTAACAAATGAACAGATTTTTTTGCATAGACCACTTCCCATATCAGCTTCAAATTTCTTTGTTAAGTGCTCCTACTTTCCTTACATCCGCACCGCAAACTGACAACCACTATCCATAATATGGTTAATTTTATCGTGGACTTAGACGTGTGCTGAGGGGCATAAAAATAGGTATGCCCTTGCTGTAAACTTCTTCTTTAAGCACTTGTGGTTTCTAGAGTCACTGTATAAGAACTAACACAAACATCCATTATCTTGAGTACGGACAATGTGTGTTTCATTTGAAACCAGTACATTTGAAATTTTTTTGCAGTTGTCCGATTTTTCATTTTTATCTCCACTAAAGTGGATAAACGCTGTATTTAGTTGACATTTCATGAGACATATCTCGATTCCGTGAAACGTTAATCAAAATCCATCTGCTACACGTATACACACTAAAACTATGCCATTTAAGAAACCTGCGAACTTTGGAGTTCGCAGGGTTTAAGAGTACTAAAAAGGTACCAAAAGCGGTCATTGTCCGTACTCAAGATAGTGGATGTTTGTGTTAGTTCTTATACAGTGACTCTAGTGGTTTCTAGAAATTGGAAAATAATCTTTGTATTTCTTTGAGTGTGACTACGGATTATGGCCTAAGAATATTTAAATTTCGGTTATTTGGCACTAATGGACATGGCTCTGAATTGACAAAACTGAGTGATGTTGGTTCATTGTTCGCTTTCACGAGAAAATGGAGTATCTGTCGCCTTATTATATGACGATGAGCAAAAGATTTTGAACGAGTCTTCAACGTATCTTAAACCTTATATTCTTAGTGTTTCATCGTTCAAAATGATGCTCTTTAATTAAATTGCCCTTAATTTTTTTATGGAAATTAAAAAGGACTTATCGCAAGAAATTTCGAGAGAAACGCGGACATAAACAATTTTAATTCTTCGATACTTTTTATTCATTTACCACAAATACAAAATGGAGGGAGCCATTTTCTGTGGCACTGTGAAAGGCACTAAGAAACATGTTAATGAATTTCGTCTTAGGAATAGTAGTCTATGTCGAGGCTACAACATGAGTACTCACGCAATGGTTCGGTTCTAAGGGCCATAACTCTCGGATGGGTGCCAGTGTGCCACTGTGAAATACAGGGGAACGAGTTTGCTCGAGCAGGCTCCAGCCTAAGCTTATTAGTGGGAGACCAGCAGGAGATGCTAGCACACTAGTCGGAGTTCTTACAGGGCACTGCCTGATCGGTAGACACGCTAGACGACAGGGTGCCGAGGCAAACGACGTCTGTCGTAGCTGCGGTAATCCACATAGAAGTAGAAGAGTTAATCTTTCACGGCCTATGCGAGTGTCCGACTTTATCGAGAACGAGAAGACGGAACCTCGGCGAATATTTCCTCGATGATATCGATAAGGGCAATCTATGTAATATAGCAAATCTAGTCAAATCGACAAAATAGTTATAGGGTTTTTCACGATCTATGATACTCTAAAAAAGAGCACAACGGACGAACACTAACGTCTATGTGAAGGAGGATGACATCACCACCCCACACATCATACCGTAAGGGCCGTAAAAAGGAGAAGACTTTTGTGATTTATCTATTGCTGTTTTCCACTATCGCATTAATGTGCATACCAGCGGGAAAAAATTCCAAGCGCTTCGATTACAAGCACTTAAGGAGGACTTAAAATGAAGGACTACATATCGAAGCAGTTTGTGAGTCCTTTATCACATATAAAGATAAAATACTTTAAAATTGCTTCAGAAAATGTAAGAAGTATTAACTCCTCCTTAATATAAATGCAAGGCGCTTTAGAAGCGCTCTAAAAAATGTTGGACAGATGCAAGACTAATTCATATATTCCCGTTTTTTTTATTGAATGCTAGGCTCTTTTACAGCGCTTTAAAGTTAATTTTTACAAATGCCATGTTTTAAGCACTTTTTAATCATTGTATTCTAAGCGCTTCAACGGCGCTTTACGAAAACGTAATGACAAGGTCTTTCTCGCAATGACATGAAATGTTAAATTTATATGAACGAGGAGCGTCTTTGGAGCACCTCCTTGCTTCAAAAGAGCGCCCGTTAATGCATTTTCAAGCGCTTTATTTCCCGCTGGGATTGGACGCGAATCCATAGACAAACCATAGGCGATAGTGAAAATACTACATTCGTGTTCCATGCAAATCTCTTTGATGTGTGGCTGTGTGTCTTTGTTCTGCTCGTATGGTAGCAATAAAACCATCAAGGCATGACTTGACTAAAACCGGGTTCAGTGTTAATTTTGTGGTTGTGAATAGATCTAAAGCCTACAACCTACACTAGTTTGTGGTCAAGACACAGGCGTAGCTAAATTAACACTATATTGTTACTCCATTCTGACAACATTTGATAATTAATTCTGGCGTTTTAGGTTTTCGGTTACAAGAGTAGCTGCTCTTATGTGCAATTTTTATTCTATTTTAAAATCTTGTGCCACTCATACCGCATCTTGAATCTATACTCAAAACATAATGTTTTTTTTTAAATCTAAAAGTATTATATTTGGTTTGTAAGCAACGAAATTTAAATAAGCAGAACAGAACTAACCGATAAGTTAAATTGAACTTAAAAAATTAATAGGTTTGATGAATTTAAAAAATAAAACAGAAATAGATTGGCCAGAAAAGCTTTATTTTTGAATTGATGACGATGTAATTGTAATTATATTAAAAAAGTTAAATTACTATTATTTAATAAATCGTAACTCTGTGATGTTTAAACATTGTTGTAGCCTTTAGAATATGATATTGTGAAATGTATAAATACAATTAAACTCTTTATTTACTTACTCACTAAAAAATAGATTAAATAAAATACAATAGAATATAATAGAATAATGATATAAATGTATGTACATTAGGTAGATGAGTAATTTGTTGGAGTGCTATTTTCGTACCTTTTTTAAAACAAAAAAAAAACAGCAACACAATTGCCATAATATAACTTGCCAAAATACAAATAGATATTACTATGTAAAAATACGTCTTTTATAATGAAACTAAAAAAGCTTTGTTTTATTTATTTTAAATATGAAATTACAATTTTGAATTTAGTTTTTATGCATTTTTGCTTTTCATATATTTAACAATGTTTACATCGAAGCCGTTTAGCTTTTTCTATGGACGAACCTTTTTAGTCAAAAATAAAATAAAAATTGTATTAATTGTATATGAGAAAAATTAAGGTATTCGTACTAGTAGCCTATGTAGTACCTGCGGGCTTTGTGCAAGATTTGTTTTCACTATGTTTTTAATGTATTGTAACAATCAAGAAACAACTCAAGAAAATTAGCAAGTAAAATAATTTAGTCGAGGTTTGCTGCATAACTTTTGTATCTATATTAAAATAAAATCCGATTGGATAATAATAATAATAATATGAGTTAAGATGTTGGATAAAGGCTGTACATTTTTTGTTATTGTTAGATGATTTTCAGTGTTAGTTTAGCCCATAAAGCTTGTGGAGACGACAAGCCACCGGTTTTGTATAAAGCACTTTGAAGTCAAAAATACGGTGAAAAGTGAGACAAAACAGGTCCGTTATATCAAATTGTTGTTGTTTTAGCGTGTGAGTGAGTGAGACAAAACAGGAGCGTTATGTCAATTTGTTGTTGTTTTTCGTGCAAGTGAATGCGACGAAGTCCGCCTTCAACTCAATCCCTGCTTGTCATCTCCAGTATATATATCTCTATGGTTCAGTCAATGAAATCGCCAACTGGAAAAAAAACGTCAAACAAACTTTAGCAACAGAGAGTTGAACGGAGCGAAGAGCTTGCTGTTTTTCTAATTCATCCGAGGGCGTGTCATACACGCTATTATTTCAAAGAATAACTCTCTTTGTCCAGTTTATGTCTTCATTACCTTTCAAATTAAATTAAAAGATTTTTGCGCCCATGACGCAATTAATTTTCCCAAGTATATTGGGTTCGAAGCAAAATTGTATAAGTCAGTAATAGTATTTCAGTGCGTCGAAAATTTGATTACTGTGTGCAGATTTGCCATTACATTTGTACTTGAGTGGCCTGACTGCCGATTGAAATGTGAACTCAACAATTCGCGTACCAACTGTTGCAATAAAATCTCCCGACTTTTGTATCGTCATCAAATAAGTCTGGTGACTTAGGGCCCGTTCCTACGATCGTCAGTTAAATTTTAACCAAAACCTTAACTGCAAGTTTTGTATGAAAATCTGTCAGTTAAAGTTCCAGTTAGAACGTTACTGACGATCGTAGGAATGCCTTAGGGCCAGTTTCACAGTAGAAATTTAAACTTAAGTTTAGTTAAACTTAAACTTAAGAATAATCTGCACTTTAAACTTGACTCGATTTCATGGTAAATAAACATCCTATGATTAACTAATCTTAAATTCGCAATCACTGTGAACTAATTCATATGAATTAAATTTTTTTAAATTGGTATACCCTCCCTTTTCTGTCAGTTTACTTCGTTGTAATATTCAAAATTTGGAATTATTGACAATCACGGTTACTTTGATTAGGGTACAATTTCAAAAACATTAATCCGAGCTATAAACGGAAGAAATTCTATCGTTTAGCTTAATCCTATCATTAGAACAAACTTGTGTTTTACAACATCTGTGAAACGCATTATTCGTTTGATCCTCAGTTTAAAGAAAATGTTTAGTTTAAACTTTGACTGTGAAACCGGCTCTTAGCGTCACGGCGATTTTTAAATTACTTAATGGGATTGAATATACAAGTAATTTTATTTTATTATTTCCAATATACATTTAAAGTATGTCAACTCTTTTGAACTGTATTTGCCTATCTGTACGCCTATTAATCTTAATCTTAGCGATAATATTGAAGATCGTAAAAATGTTTTATTATTGATAAAACCTACTCATACGATAAATTAGACACCAGCACGTTTTACCTCAATCCATTGTTCGCACTATTAGCACTGCATACTTAATGCTTTTTCTTAATGTTCCTTTTGAATTTTGAAAATACTCTTCAATGAAACGTGGTCAAAAAAATTGTCCAAATATTCTTTAAACAAAATAATAAAGTTAACTGTACTAATGTTTAAAAAAGAAAAAACAAATTGTTAACATGTAACATTAGATTAATTCGGTGTGATATTATTGCTATAGAAAAGGACAACTTTATACAATTAAGCTTTTTTTTTTGTAACTCATAAGTGTTGTATAACTTGTTCAGATATTGTAATTAAGTACGAAATCGATATTCAATATTTTCAAGTAATGTTTAGAAAATACTTTATACAATTTTTTATTTTCGTATTTAAATTTTTTTCTCGTCACATTCAACATTTGTGCTTGAATGGTATTCGAAAGATCAGAGCATTAATCTTCTATATTACAATAATAAAAAAAAATCATTCATTTTATTCAAATTTTACAATAATTTACCATGAAAACCGATCATCTTTTATATTTTATTAAATCAACAATTCGTCTAGCTGAAAAATCAGTGATGATGCAAATTTCAAAATAAGTTTTCATTCAATTTGTTGATTTGTTTATTTTTTTTTATTATGTGTACGATCGTAATAATAACAATAATAGCGAGCTCTATTTAATCCGTGCTTATCTTTTACTATATTCTATTTTCGCAAAAATAACAATAAACCTTATTCATGCGATTCCTTTGGCCATTTCACGTTTTACTGATGATTATCATAAAACCGAAATTAACTTGAAATTTTCATTTAATGATGAGTCTTAAAAAATCGTAAAATCTCTTCCTATTCGCAAGTGAATTTGTTTGGATTGCTTGTTGATTATATATTTAAAAGAGATGTTCGCCAAAAATTACACTAAATCGGCGATAAAAATTTCGAACAGGAAAAGATATTTATCCAATTTTTTTTTCTTCTCAAATTTAATCTGGGTCCGTTGATTTTGTGTGTGTCTTTCTGACTTCGGGCATGTTTTTTTGTACGTTAATTCGAAAAGGTGCTAATGATGGTTTGATTTATTAGCTAGAAGTAGTCAAATTTTTATTGGATTTTATTGGGATTTCTTTATAACAAATGATAAATGATTAAATGTTTTCTTTTTTAATTTGTTTAAGTACTATACGAGTATATTTTGATTGAAACGAATAAACCCAATTGACCAACATACTTATCATGTACAAGAAAGATTTCATTACTTATTTTTCATTGAGCCAACTCTGTAGATTTGTATTCATCATTTGTTGCTTGTAGAATTTATTTTACTCGATTCCTTTGTAAGTTTAAAGTATTGTGATCGATCTGAAATTTGAAGTATTGTATTTGTTAGTGTCGCTACTCTATTTGAATTGTGCATATCAAATTTAAGTATGTGCCTAGAATTTAACTGGGTTTATTCATAGTGAGTTCCTTTCAATTGCGTTAAAGTTATAAGCCAATATCGTAATCAAACTCGCGGCGATCCTCGATCTAGAGTTTAGATTTCATCGGAGGCGGAGAGATTCCTCCAAGCACCGCGACCAGTGGTCTATTGTGCTATACCTTATAAATCTTTCTACAGTTTCAACTTAGAGGTCCCTACTCAACCTTATTTCTCTTATAGAATTGGTGTAGGTCTATTTTTGCAATGGTTTTATGGTCCACAAAGTGTTCTTCAGTTATGATTCCTATTCTTATAAGATGATCTTTCAAGCGCGAATGACCCGTGAGTATTCCGGTTAATACTAGTACTTTGTTTCTATCAAACTGTTTGTCTTGTTCCTTAATCTTAGTCTGGTTTGAGTACACATATTTTCCAAGAAGAAATAATTTTCAAATTTCAAGCATGAAGTGTTTTGAAGCTATCGGCCAATAATCTTGAATACGTTTTCAAGGTCTTTTTATATGTTAGCTACCGGAAGGAGTAAAGGGACTTCGTTGACTAAAAAACTCAAACTTTTCACTCAAAACTAATTTTTATTCAAAATGTACAAAGTCGTAACTTAATCGTTCTGAAGTTATCGTTAAGGACTTTTGTATAACAGCTACCCGAAGGAGTTGACGAATGTTACCAATTGATGAGTTCAGTGATGCTTTTGACTTAAAACTAAGTCCTTGAAAGTTTGTCTTCCTTTTCGTCTTGAGATAACTTCCATACATTTTTGAAGGGCTTTTGTACGCTACTTCACGAAGGACTTATTCCATTTGTATTATATTCTGAATTTTAGGAAATTTTGGAAACTTCATGTCTACGTGCTTTAAGGACACTTTGTATGTGAGATACCTGAAGGATTGGAAGGTATATCGCCCATTAGAGAACATAGTCCTACTTTTTCCATTTTACAGGTGGTGACAAAATTTCAGCTTCTTAGGTCATCGCGTTCTTCAACGGGCAGCGAACGGATTTAGGGTTTTTGAGGGTTTTAGGGTTTTGAGTTTTTGTCAACTGAACATAGCATAATACAATAGAACTTGAAGAAGTGGCCACCTTCCTATCTTGACCACTTGCCTAAAACTGCCTTTTTTTACGGTCACGATGTAAATCAAAAACAGATTTTATTTCTTAAATTATTTTTATAATCTGACCAAGCGAATAAAGTGACCAGGTTTTGCACAGTCGGTGGTCACTATATAGAGGTTCTACTGTATGTAACTTTTTTTTTTGTCCGATAGAGAAACCATACTTAATTTTTTTTTCATTCATCTTTCGAAACTCAAAAGATTTAATTCGCTAAAATGTTAAATCTTCGCACTCCTTCAGAAAGATTCGATACAAAGGTTCTGAAATCATTTTTTACTTAGTGCTTATTTCAATAAATAATAATAGCAAACTATACAGAAACAAAGAACCTAAAAATCTAGTTAATTGAATTTTTGTTCACTTTAATTTTTCATTATATTTGAAAGTACCAGAACAGAAGTAAAAGCATAAGCTATTACCATACAAAGATACTAAAAAATATGCTGCTTATATACGCCTAAACTCGTGACTATTAAAAAATAGCCAAAATTTTATATGATTTAGTTGTTCAGAAAACGAAAAAGTCCTTAAAACACCCTTCGAATAAAAATTTCACTACATGGTAAAAAGCAATTAGAGATTTTGTATGGAGTCTAGTAAAGTTGCATGAGCAATTCCCTTCCTTTTTCGTGTAAGAGCCATACGAACACATTAAGTGCACTCCTCATTCAATAAATGTTCACTGCAATTCAGTATTTCATCTAGACCACCATGGCTGTTTCCTATATTTACTTGCGGCATATTTCTCCATAATTATGGCAATTATGCAATCATTGCACTTATGAATAATGGTAACACAGTTCTCATTCAAACGAAAAACCATCATCAAAATCTTTTTGAAATTAAATTAGGGCAATTGTTAGCATTATTCTTGATTATCTAACTGTTGAAATTATTTTAACTGTTGTATTGATTATTATTCATTAAATTGTTGTAATATATTATTTTTGTGGTTCTTACCGTGCGCACACAAACAATACCGCGAAACTATTTACTTGACCACAAGATCATTAACTTCCAGCGAAAGATTGGCTAAAATTAAAGAAGCACAAAACGAAAGGAAATTAACAAGGTGATGGTGTATTGCACGTAGACGTCTTTTTTTTTATTATTTGCAGTCAATCTATAGGTACAAAAATACACTGTCGTGTACCTGTGCGATTATTTCAGTTTTTCGAAAATAATTAACTACTGAGATTCGTTAGTTTGATTCTGCTTTGCAAGTTTGCGATAAAAATAATAATTGGTTGTCGATTTTTATTACTCATAGGCACAGTTGCTTTATTGAGTTATGGAAGCTGAAAGTAATGAAATAGGTAGTAGTTTAACCGGCTTGGTTTAATTGTGTTTTGAGGAGTTTTTATTACAAAAATTCAAGTAAAAAACTTATTGTAATAACACAGTGTAGTTTATGACAACATGTTTAGATTTTTTTTTGTATTTGCTGTTATTATTATTCTTCACCTTCCTTAATCTTCCAAAGACGCAAATTCATCGTGTTATAGGTAAATATTTGTAAAGAAACAAATGTTCTTGCTGGAATATTGTTTTTGGTTTTTTTACGATTTTGGTTTAGCGCTTGTTGTACTACTATTCATAAGAGTCTATTAACAAAAAATATTTAAAAATTTCTCTTAGTTCATAAATACCAGTCGCAAGTTGCAGTTGGTGTATAAGTTCGAAGTTTCAAATCTTACTGAAATCTTATGACTACATTGCGTATACATACATATGTATATATATTGCTATGCCCTTGTTCTAAAAATATAATTTTTATTAGTAGTATGGCACGGGTTGGGTTTTTTTCCCTATCTATACATGAACTTAGGCTAGAAAGTTGAAACTTGGTGAGTATCTGCAGATCTACAAGAAAAGTAATTTACATAAGAAATATTTCAAATATTCTTTGTCGTATGGATAGAGGGGAAAAAATTATCAGTGAAAACGGAAGGCTTATATATTTTCACAAATTTCGTCATATCTCTTGGGTCTTATGACATATTGAATGCTAGAAAGTTGAAACTTGCTGTACACTTGTAGATCTGCTAGAGAAGTTATTTTAATAAAAAAATTAAATTAATCCTTGGCGTACGGAAGAGGGACAAAACATGAACAATAGGTGTGTTTTAAGGGAGGGGTCTAATTAATTCGGTGAAAAAAGGCATATTTTCAAGAATTTTTTTTCAATACAAACGTAATGCTGTTTTATTTCATTTGATTTTTATATGTTAATACAACATCTGAACTATAATCAAAAAAAAAAATTCATTTCAAAAAAAGTTGTTTTGCGGTGTGCGCTACAACTCGAGACTGGATCATCCGAAATAAAAAAATCGAATTGCGTTTATTAGATAAGATGTTTCTCGAGGTAACGCGGTCGAGTTTTTTTTTATCGATTTTTTATTGTAAAGTAAAAAAATAGTGTAAAAAATTTCAAAAGAATCGGTGCATTAGATTTTGAGTTACAGCGCACACCGACTTTAAAAATTACAAGTTTCAGAAATACGCTTTAAAGTTTTGCACACTAGGCGTCACACCTCTAAACTGCTCCTAACTCTGTAAATTTTGCTCTGATCTACTTGAAATTTTGACACAACATTCTTGCAATGTTATGCATTCATTGAAAAAAAATATACCAAAAAAAATAATTTAAATACCGTACCCCTGCCTTAATGCTCTCCAGAATAGAGCACCTAATCGGCAGGCGAAAAAAACAATCCAAAGTATTATGTAGAGTAAATTTCATTAATAAAATTTTGCAGCCCTGCGCTCACAAGTTTGAAGTTTAATGACATTTCCGTTTCGATGAAATTATGCTATTTTTAATTATGTACTTCTTGTTCCTTCCTTTGTTTCAAAACACACGGCAAAAAAAATATCACATGATTTGATTTATTGCAGTTCGGTTGCATTTGTGTTGTGATAAATACAAACATTTATACACATTTATATTCACGAATTTCGTCATATTTCGTTTTTTGAAATATTGAATTAATTTTTATTCTACGTATTCTTCACTTAAATGGCTGGAAAGGGTTTTCAGGATTTTTCGTATTCGGCCACTAAGGGTGTGTAAAGGGTTCTATATTTTCACTAATTTAGCCAAATCCTCATGTCTGATTAGATTTCGAATAACTTGCCTTTTCCCAGGCCCGTGCGCACGGGGGGGGGGGGGGGTTAGGGGTTCAACCCCCCCCCCCCCCCCCCCATTGGCCTATTTTCATAGGGAAGTGAGGACCTTTTTTTTTTTAGGTCATCACATATGGGGGAACTTGATAAAACCCCCCCCATCATACTTTCCTGCGCACGGGCCTGCCTTTTCCACGTGCTTGTTTTATAATCAACTAAACCCGTTTTCAAGATTTTATCTTTTTAAATCCCTAAGAGGTGGTTAGTGGAATACGTTTTCACGAATTCCGTCATATCTCCTAGGAGTGCTAAGGTACCAAAATGGCTTATATTTCCTGGGGCTTCCTTTATATTTATCTAGAAACTTCTTTCAGGGTTTTTGGATATTCAACCCTCAAGTGGATTAAATTGTTTTCACAATTTTCGCCATATATTTTAGAATTTATGAGATATCAAATTGGTTTAAATTTTTCCAGAGTTTTTATGTAACAGCCATAGTCAATTTTATGATTTTTATATATCCAACTTCCAATGTAATGTAAGAGGGTTGCATATGTTTTCATAAATTCCTTTTTTTTTAAATCTGATGATCTATCGAGTTATTACTTCCTCAGACCTCCTAAGTAATCTCTAAAATTCTCAGAAATCCAGCGGTATTATTGTGGCTCAAGAAATGAAACCATTCAATAGGCGACCGTCAACATTTTCAGTTAAAATTTACTCCATTCTAGCGAAAAAAAAAACCCAGGCGACAGAAATCTTTAGCAATTTTTATCATGAACTAAAGCTTGCTTAGAACTGTATCCCAACCGCTCAAAAAAAAAAAAAAATAAAAATAAAAGAAAAGGCCAAATTTATTAGGTGAAACGGACCTAGTAAGCATCAAATAAAAAATTTGACAAACAAAAATTTGTATTTGCCAGAAAAAATAGTCAAACAAAGTGGCATGAAGTCTAATAGAAGCTTGATCATAAACTTGGGTTATGCTATTATATAAATTTGTAGCAACCATAAAAACAGTCATTTTGATTTTCATCGGCTTAAAAGACGGCGCTAACAATAATTCTATAATAAATTTCAAAATAAGAACTCTGAGCTATTCAGTTACACTTTCTGTATTACATAATCCCGATGTTATTTTTTGTTGTTAATATAGAAGATACGAATAAGATGCTAATCTAAACTACTGAATGGTATCAAATTTCAACAAAAAAAAAATTCCTAGAATAGTAATTTGGTGCTATTTTCTTAAATACAAAATTCTAGATGTACAGAAAAACAAGCCAAACAATGTTAAAATGCTCACAAAAACGAAATCGAAAAACAAATTAAATGTATACCTAGATCATATACAAAATCACGTTTTTATAATATGTACATTATAAAGATAACAAAAAATGTCGCTTGATTAATTAAATAGCTTTAATTTAAAGATTTTTATACGTAAATTTTTTTTTGTGTTTTGAATGAAATTAATAAAAATAACAAAATCGATTTTATTGTGTGTAGTTTTTTTGTCATTTTTTTTTTCAATTTCGCTTTTCCTATTTATTACTTCATTTGTCGATTTTTTAAGACAATTACGGGGTGGGTGCAAAAAAGAATATAATAAAATCAGTTTGAAATTAAAATATCTAAATAATTAAGTTTCGGGTTTTTCCTATTTTGTTTCCATTTTCCATTTTTTGTTGATTTAATTTAATCGTTTCAGGTTTGGAAAACGAGGATATGACGCCAACACTTCGACAACTTTGGACATCGATAAAACAACTTCAACAAGATATGACCCAAATGAAAATTCAAATCAACGAAGAGCGAGCATTACGCGGTAGTTTGCAACAATTGCTTATGAAACATTTGGAAAATGTTGGCCCTTCGAATACGTCCTGTTAGAAAATAGAAAAAAAAAAACAAATTTCTTTTTAAAGATATGATTTTGTTGTTATTGTATTTTTTTTTGTTTATTCACATTATTATCATTATTCTCTCGCCTGTGCTTTCAGTATTTAAGATAAGACTATAGAAATATTTTAATAGTTACGATTACAATAGAATACAAGAAAACAAAGTGCACTTCTTTTGACGATAAAAAAAAACATTTACTAAAAATAAATATGTCGTGTTTCCGTTTATTAGATTTTAAAATAATATTATTATTTTTTTATTGTATTTGATGCTTTTTATTCGCATTGCACAATGTTGATCGTTACTGTCCAATCGATTTTAAGCGCAAATATTGTAAATTACCGGAAGCGTTGCCTTCAGGTATATCTTTTTGTCACATTTTAATGTTGTTTTTCTTTAAAAAAAAGTTAAATTAAAATAAAATAATGTCGAATAGCTGATAGAAAAGTTCTTGGAAAGACTTTACCAAAAACTACAAACTGCATAAGAACCAACGCAATAACTAGACTTAAGATCAATTATGTATATGTTTAAAAAAGAAAAAAATCATCGGTTTTGATTGATTCATTAGTTAAAATTACTGTTATAGTCATAGATGTCCGCACAACAGACATAAATTTTACTTCCGATTATTTTATAAGATGTATTTTAACTAGAATGAAATAAAATAATTTTATTTTTTATTATTATATGAGAAGAAAAGTGGACTTTTATTGTAATCTTATAAGAATTCTAACTGTGGCTTCGTATGCTGTATACAATTTCTAATACCTATAAATTTTTGAAAATAAGCCCATTAATATCAAAAAGAATAATGGGGCCTTGTTACGGTCGCTCTTTACCGCGACCGTCATTATCGCTTTCTTCTTAATTTATACCTCCTCCACGGATCTCGTTAGCGATTATTTTGCGCTAAAAAAAAGGTGGATTAGATATTTTTTTATATGAAGGTATTGTAGGTATCTGTCCGACAATTATCTAATTCTGAAAAATTTTCGTTTTCTTCCTATTGATTTTTTTTTTTTCTGCCGGTTTTTTTAATAGGTTTACTGTCACGAAGGTCAATTGAAATTACCAGCTAAGAACGCTGAAGAAGTATACTATACGTGCATGAGTGGATTATTATTTTCCTTCTTGTTATTATCCATTAGATAAGGCTCTTTTTCTACGGAAAGTGTGAAAGCGTGTCACACGTTAATTTTAATATGTTTTGGATATGATTGAGTTGATGTTTGTCGTTGTATGTATGTCAAATTTCACACACCAATTTGTAAAGGTTAGGTCAAGAACTTTTTTATTTTGTTTTTTAGCGCTATGTTTAGTTCTAAAAGGTTGTAATGGCTGTTTTATGTATGTAAAACACCAAATAATCGAGTCTGTTGAACTCTATGAAAAGCGAATAAATCGATTGACGATAAATTGATATATGACCGCTGCACTACACACGTTCATATCGACCAAAATTCCATTCTCTAGGAGTTTATACCCACCTGTTTTTAGTAGACAGTGCTGTTTAGCAATTGTTGGTGTGTTCTGATTTTAACTATATCCTAAAAGAGGGAAAACTTGTTATAAGAGACTATTGGGTATCTGGTCGGATATGTTAAGATTTGAAAAAAGCTATATCTTCTTGAGCTCATACACGATCTCTTCTGAATCAAAGACACACCTTTTCTAAAATCATCGTTTTCATTAAAAACAAAAATGTAGACCTCATGTGTTAGAAAATCGAGGACTTAGTGATATCATTATTACGTTCCCAACTGTTCACTATTTAATTTTAAATTTCCTTAAGTCGAAACCCACTAAAAATGTGGGTATAATATGGGCGCAAAATCTTTCAATTTATTTAGAAAGTTAATGAAAACGTACTACAGAAATGATCCTGGGAAGTATTGTCTTAAGGCTGAAGCTTCCTTTGCAGTTATTTTAAATTTACTTCATGAGAAGCGAAGGATTCACAGAGCTAGGCTAGGCTTGCAGAACGTCCATGATCATCAGCATTGGCGCAGCCGGTTAACTATTAAGTTTAAAACCCTTCTTTCATTTGAATAAAACGGCTGCTGAACTGTGTCAATTGTTGGTTGACATGCCCGTGCGTTGGATTTTATCAAGGGAAGGGAGGGGGTTTCATGAAAAAGGATATCAATATAACAATTTATTATGTACATATCGTAGGTACGTTACAAGCGACTACAAAATACTTTGTTTTTTGATTTCCTTATCATTGTTAAAAGTTTCCAAACTGATTTTTTGAAATCTATTCCGTACGTTAGAAAAAGCGAATAAAATGAAGTAATGGGGAAGGGGGGGGGGGGTTCGAACCTCCAAACCACCCACCACCGTGCCCACGGGCCTGTTGGTTGAAGCTTATGGTGAACATGTTATAACCCAAAAAACTTGTCAACGATGGTTTCAACGGCTTACAAGTGGTGACTTCGATGCAAAAGGCTGCTTGTCCAGGTGGAATTTTTTCATGGTAAGCTACCATAGAAGCAATTAAGAATTTCGCCAAATTGGTTGAAATATTGGGTGATTTTCGGTGCCACCTACCTTTAGTATAACGATGCGATAGCAAGAAATTTGTCTTTCAAAATTGTTTCAAAATCGTCTATTTAGAATATTCCTAAGCAATACCACCAGCTGTTAGGGTGTTTCGGATAGTAGGCATGATACACCCTCTGAAGAGTCTATGCCATCCGATGATGAAACAGCTCCTTCGGAACATCACAATCTTATAAAATTGGCCTAACCAGTGAAAAGACAGCGATTGATTAATATTCGGGGATTTCGTGTTGGGGTTTTACTCCACTAACTCCGGAAAACAACTAACATTTAATCATAATTGCTTCTATGGTAGCTTACCATGAGAAAATTCCATTAATAAAAACATTTACATTCTTACGAAGAACTGAGAATTTGGCTCGATGAATGATTGGCCTCGAAAAATGAACAGTTCTTTTGGCAAGGAACCCATGCTTTGCTAGAAAGATGCGCGAAAGTCATAGCAAACGGTGGCCATTCATCATCATCAATGGCGCGACAGCCCAAATCGGGCCAGGGCCTGCAGGATACATTGTCTGAAGTCATCTCGGTTCAGCGCCCGCGTCCTCCAGTTTGTGCATCTAAGAAGCGATTTGCAATCTGCGTCAACTGAATCCTCGTATCTTTTTCGCGGTTTTCCCACCGGTCGCTTGCCATGGGCTCTACCTTTCAATGTGCGCTTGGGAATTCTTCCGTCATCCATTCGCTCCACATGACCTGCCCATTGCAGCTTACGGAATTTTATAAGAGTCGATGCGGCTGGGTCGTCATAGATGTTATACAACTCGTTGTTGTACCGAATACGCCATTCAGTGCCTTCTCTTACTGGTCCCAAAATTCTTCGAAGAATTCGTCGTTCAAAAGCGTCTATTGATTTTTCAGACGCTTGGGTGAGAGTCCACGTTTCACTTGCATATAGTAGCACAGGTCTTATTATGGTCTTGTATATGCGAAGTTTGCTCAGCCTGTGCACTTTTTTCGATTTTAAAATCGGGAGAACCGAGAAATATGCCTTATTTGCTAGTGTGATCCGTTGATTTACTTCGTCCCGTTCGTTGCCGTCTCTTACAAGGTGTGATCCCAAGTATGAGAAATGATCCACATTCTCCAGATTGTAGTCCCCCAAGGTCATATTTTGTCTAGTTGGCGCGTTTCTTCTTGTTAAACGGTGGCCATTACTTTGATTATTAAGATAATTTATATAAATGTGGAAATAAACGCCTAAATTCTGCAAAAAAATCGACATTATTAACCGAAACACCTATTATCACGGTGTAAACAGCACTTAAATCTGTGTATACTCCAGACTAGCGCACTGTCGAACTTCCGCACAATTGTTCTGTGCTCTCACGATAGTACTATCATTAAAAACTAACACCGCGGGCTTTAGTAATATCGTCTATGGATTTACCAATGTTTATACGATGCTAAATTGAACATACTTAACTTGAATCCAAATCAGATTTTTATTTGTATGGAATTTCTTGATTTTGTCAGGAACAAGTCTAGTGAATATTATCGATCTTAAACACTAAAGTTTTATGAATCGAAAACTGTTAATAATTTTATCATTTCCCTTAATTGCCGGTGTTTTATCTAGTGTTAAGAGCAAACATACATAAATACGTCTGAAAGACACGATTTTGAAAACCAGCTTGTTAAATTGGATACTCTATAAATGGTCATAAATTTTTATACTTTTCTTTTTTTTCTCTTCCGATGGAAAACTTACTCCTCCATGTACGAGTATGTGGAACCGTAAGTGGCTTTGGTCGAGAGATGTCTTTCGTATGTTTGTCACAATCTGAATAAAATTTTACCGTACATCGAAGACACTATATAAAACTTTGTTGTAGATACACAAGTTGCAGTGTTGCGATACCTGAAGCCAAGATCACCCCATAGTCGCAACCAAAGGTAACATGAAGCACACAACATGTGAATATAGAAAAACTTCTAATGTAAAATACAGAAGACCCCAACAAATCGAATCTCTGGATCTTTATGATGATATAAAATTCTTGAATGTGATGTTCTTTCTTCTACCTTTTCTTACCTAGCACTGACTCCTCTTTAGGTTCCGTCTTCAACCGTCGGTCGTACAGTACTCCTTCACTTTGAAATCCCATAAGGTCATGGAGGTCTCGGGATAGGTCCAGTTGAAGTAGTTATGCAGTTACTAGTTCTTGTGATGGAAAATGCTTTTCAGAAATCTTGTAAGGAATCAAAGCCAATCATTTATCACTTTACTCGGTTTGTAAGAAGTAGGTACTTAATCTATTCGTTCGGCTCCAGTTAAAATTCAAAACTATGCTAATGAGAGTTTTTTCTTATATGAATGAACCTTTTTTCTTCAGCTAATTGTGAAAGCTTGGACTAAGATTTAAAATAAAATCTTCAAAACATTCTAGTCAATTTTAAGTAGTCTGTCTTCTTAAGACAACATGCTTCACTCTACGTAGCACCTACTCGTTTAATCTATGACGAGAAAAAAAAAATACTGAAGATGCCAAAAAGAAATGATTAAGTTGTAAGAGACATGCGCCCGAAACCTTCTCCTCGTCATCTTGCAAATTTATGTGGATGAAAACGAAATGTAATTCGTTTATGATATGGCGATGAGACCCATCTCTACAATTTAATGTTTCGTGAAATGCATCGAAATCGAGGGCGACTTTCCTTCCTAGTCGTGCTTCAGTATGGGCACGGGACACCTTTTCACAAAGATAAATTAATGCTCTGCATTCAACGTTATAATCGATCATTGAAAGCATAAAGAAAGGAAGGGTGGCTCGGCCAATTGCTGTGCTCATCAAAAATTTATTAACAATAGGCTACTTTCGAAATTTGTGTGGACTGGAAACTTAAAGTACGATAGACGTATTGTACGAGTATCTGCAAAGAAAGAATGATGTTGAGATTTTTCGTTGTTGGTTTCGTTTAAATTGCCATTTTCTGTCTTTACTCGTTTGAGTTCAAAGCTTATACCGAATTTGCCCAATGCAGGCACAGTGAGTCGAAAGGCCGCTTTAGGGATCCGATGGGAATACCCACTTGCTGTTCTGGTCTTCGAGCTTAGGCCGGAGCCTGCTCATCACCTCGCTCATTCCCCTGGATTCCACAGTAGAGATGGGTCGTTCAGGAGTGAACTGTTCCAAAAGAACACTTCCATGAAGTGAGTGGGTGAAGTAACTCACTCCTATTGGTAAACATCCATTGAACACGTGCCAAAAAACGTACATACTAGCAAATCGAAGGAACGATCAGTTCCGGAGCTACTTCAGGGAACGAGGGAATGAACAGTTCCAGAACTACTTCACGCTCTGCTGACCTTTTTTAAAAGGTCGGTACATGACGGAGCGAGGGAATGAATAGATCCGGAACTAGTTCAGTGAGCTCGTTCCTTCCAGTGAGTGACTCGGAGTTAAGCACTTTCCTTCTGATGGCAATCATTCAGGAGATATGGATTGTAGAATGTTTCAATCCCAGCTTTCAAGCGTTTTGGACGCATTGGTTTCCTCCACATTCGCACCTCAACCACTATCAACGATTTTGCAAATGCTTCCACGATTATAGTACTACATAAGATCCAACTTTCAGTCTCCTAGCAAAAGCGATTCCTGAGATCTAGAAACCAAAATTGTCCATCTAAAACGCTCTCCCCTTCTCCTCCTCACACCCATTCTTCTCCAAAATATACCACTCGTAGGGGCTCACCAATTCTACCTACCATCATTTCAGCTTAATATCTCAAGGGGTTTGAGATCTACACGCCATTCAAACAGTTTTGTGTACGGCGCACGGCGTCTACGGTGGACAGACGGACATTTTTTTTGTTTTGCTTTTTTGGGGTTTACTAGTCCTAAAACGTGAAAATACAAAATTTTATGGTAACAAATTTTTTTCAAATTTCAGGTCGATAATAGAATAAGAAATAATAAAGAAAAAGTATCATCTTTCTAGCGTAATCCGTACTTGACACAGCCCCAATCGCCAGCCTTACTACCCCAATAAAAATTTTTTATGGTGGCCTCATGGGCGGTTCTCGAGAAAAAAAAATCAGAAAATTTGCTTTCCATACTTACTCCCTAAAATATTTTCTCTCGTTGAGGTCTGCTGCGCGTAACTTCGGTTTAAATTTCACATTATATCTGAAATGATTCTTGGGAATTCAAACAAATTTTCTTGAAAAATTGTTATCTTCCCTACGTGCATGACCTACTGTACCTTTCAAAAATATTTTATACTGACCAAAGTTTTTTTTCCGGCGGCCAAGAAACGATTTCGCGACTATCGCGTCTTTGATAATGAAAGTTCATCTTACTATCGCAATCAGTACTGAAAATATCCTTAATTAAAAGTTGTTCACCATCAACACCCAACGAACCACCTCCTTCCTTAAGAATTTTGTCTTTGATATACTTTTACTTTCACTTTGTTGCATTAACCGTTCAGGAGATATGGATTTTAGATTATCCATTACAATTATCGGGCGTTTTCTGTGTATTATCTTCCTTCACTCTTGCACCCCTCTGTCTATGACCATAGTTTTCTACTATCTCAGCTCTATGTAAACTCCAATTTTCAACCTCTCTCTCCAGCGGTTCTGGAGATATACAAGCAAAAAGTCGTCTAAAACGCTCTTCCCATCTTCACACTGATACCCGTGAAAACTAACCCAAAAGAAGCACTCAAAGGGTTCCACCCCAATCTATCCAATAAAAAGTTTTAATATGTTCATAGTGTTCACAGTACTATATTATGGTTATAAGAACCATATATCATGGTTTGTCTCAACCTTAGCTCTGTTTAAATCAAACATATTAATGTTTCTTACGATCGTAATTCTAGTTCTCACAACCATGTTCTGTAATTGTTACAGCCATTAATTTGATTGACGTAGTTAGAATATTATGTTTATCATAACTCAAGTCATAAGATACTGTACTTATTTATTTATTTTTAAAAGCCAATTGAGACAAAATATTACATTTCACTAAAATACTTAGAAAATTTCGAATTGACAAAAGAAAGATTAACGTTTTCGTTTGTTTGATTTAATCATAACACATTTCTCAGAAACATAACCATATAATTGTAATAATCAAATTACATACTAATATTTTCATGTTTGATAGAATCATATTATGTTTAAAGCAAGAAGACAGTAAAGTTAATACAGTATAATCTCGATAATGTGAACTTAATTGAAACCGGTACGGTAGCGGTAGACGGCGTATACATTGCGTTTCTGGGGTTTACTTGACCTGAAAAGTGAAAATACAAAATTCGAGGATAGCACATTTTTTAAAATTTCTAGTCGATCTCTAAACTTTATTATTAAAAAGTAATCCATGAAGGAATATATTGCCAAACAAATTTCTCCGTTTTTAGATGCAGCTGACCAGCCTGGGCGGTGTTTCGTGACCAAGCTCTTTTTTCGGGGACCAAATTTCTAACCCAGAAGTAAAACGCTTAATCAAAACTGTGACATGAAAACTACATTTACTGCCTTGTACTCTTCCTGAAGTGCCCATCTACAAGTCGAACTAAGAATAACTTTTTCCAAAAGTAGATCAAACAGATCCAGTAGTTTCTCGTCAACTTAAGCCCATTTTAAGCTTGTCTTAAAAAAAACCCTCTTTAAATTAAATCAGAATTTGTTTTCTTACTTAATTTCCATATCTAATGAACGATTTAATTTACATACGCGATCACAAAAACGAAAACGATCATCTTCAGTTTCGAACCGAAACGGAAGTTTTAAAAAGTCAATTATTCACGAACATTAACTTTATCTCTCGTCATAATTCAAATGCATTTTTAAATTCGTAACGCTTGGTCGGCTCTATAAAATTTTAACGATAATTTTACTGTGACTTCATATCATTAACTTAATTTTCCCAAACAGAAGACTCATTCCAACAAAATAAACAAAAACCATCATCATCACCTAGAGCGAAAAATAATTATATTAAAAATTTGATTAGGCCGGACATGGGAAGGAAATTGAGATCAATTTCAACTCGATCAGCCGGAATTTTCACGCTTAGGCTCGACAAAGGCGTACATAGTCGATTTTCCCCAACAGATTTGTATGACCTGTAATCCTACTTTCCTTCTTCAAAAAAAGTTATGACAACCTTTTCAACATTAATAGTTTTAGTTTATCTTTGGCAACTATTTTATTTGTAGTGTACGGCGATATATCTGCAACTATCTTATTCTACATCTAAACCAGTGAGATTTTCAGTCGTTTCAGCACCATGAAAAATTAAATACAGTTCGCAGCTGGCGGTAGTACTAATGCTCTTCTTCACCTCGGAAGATCTGCCGATTAATGTTACAATGAAAGTTCGACCTTCATTACTTTCTCGGACGCAATTACCTTAAACGTATCGATAAATTGTTTACCTTGATCCGTTCGGTAATCCATCGAGATTAACTCCAAAGATAGGCTTTAGTGTCCAAATCGAGACTAGTTTTAAGTTGGCTCTTCGAAAATTGTTTTCTTCTTCACTAAGAGCAATGAAGAACGAAGATGCTCGTATGTGCTTAAGGATAGTGTAGAAGAAATATTAACGTCGTACGACTAATGCATTTATTTTAATTTTTTTTTTGTTCTTCTCTTTACACGTAATGCATGTGATGGAAATAGAAGAAAGAAGAACGGATATATAAAAAGAAGATATTCTAAATATTTCTCCAACCGGTCAATGTCGTCTAGTTTTATAAAAAAGATGAAATGAAGCAAGCTATACTCGCATAGGTGGATTGTGGATTTGAGAGATTCCATCTGACCGAAAACTGTGATAATAAACAGCAAGCGAGTAGTGTATGGGGGCTTGTTTTGCAAGAAAATATAAACTTAGAGTGGCAAAAATATGTTTACAGTGATGTTCAATGGATTTTGTATAGGGGCAATGAAACTCCAACTCCTTTTGCCTTTTTTAACAATGAAGCGTACCTATATTGATACTCTACATTAAATCCGTAGGGTAGTATAATACGCACATTGCCCATGACTAGGTTGGATTTGAATGCGAATAGTCACTACGGTACACTAGTGACTTCTCCTTGAAATATAAACATCGCGATTAGTTTTTCTTATAATAAGTAGGGTTGATTTCGTTAAATGCTATTATACATTTCATTTGTAGCTAAAATTAGATTATAATTCTGAAACTATCGACTTAATTTAAGAATTATATAAACTAATTTACAAATTGTAATGTAGTTTTAAATGTGGCTACTTGTACGCAATATACCCTTTAAGTGGTAAAGTTACATATTATAACTTACTTCAATGAAGGTAATTTCAACCACGAAATTGTAATATTACATACGCCATGTGATTTAAAATTACTAGCAGGCATGTGATTTTACAAATCATGAATGTATTTATTACATTTCCGAATTTTAATTTTACAATGTAAATGTATATGGTTTTGAGACATGTAAATTTACAATATATCTTGTTGGTAATTAGTTGCCAACATTTAATAAAAATTGTTAGTTGTGTTCCTAACTAGATAATTGAGGATGGAAATTTTAGATATGGATATTGTGGGTGCAAGGACAATTTCAAAACCATATTATAAGTAGGATTCGTATACACAATATTGGATTAGTTGGACCTTGACCTCTTCAATAATGTTCTTCTTCTTTTTTGCCTGGGGAAGTGATAATCTTTTTTTAGGACCTAAAAAAAGTCATCACATTCATTGTGGACGTTGGAAAGTACTTGCTCTTCGCCGGTGAAATGAGGACCTATTTTTTTTTAGGTCATCACATTCACTTTGAGTAAGTGAACTAACTCCTTTTGTTGAACTGTACTTCCTCTCGCCACGTGATACACCTTCAAAATGAACTACAGTTCTTTTGCGATGTGAAGGTCTTGAAAAGTCGTTCCTTCGTGAGTGAGGACCTTTCTTTAGGTCATCACATTCATTCTGAACTTTGGAACTACTTGCTCTACGCCAGGGAGTACCTTTTTCTTCTTCTTTTTTTTTGCTCATCACATTTTCGCACAACTCCTTTTGATGTGATTTCTCATCATGTTCACTCCGACCTTCAAAACGAACTGGAACTAGTTCACTGAACTAGTTCCTTCAAGTGAGTGAGTCGGAGTTAACTCACTCACTAAAAGGAACTGCATTGCCCATCTCTAATTCGAAGTAAAAATTGTCTAGGATGTGGAGTAACACGGTCATACCTGGCTTGCGAGATTCTACCTTTACCTGAAGTACAGTCCACTGTGCATCAATTACTATTAAACAATATTATTTACACAAGAAAAATATAAGATGCCAGTTGGTAGCAAGGATTGAAGAGCCTTGCTGAAATCGCCAATTCCAGTGTTAACTTATCCAAATCGACAATTCCAAAGCGAGCAAAATTTACTGCACATCACTGTCTTACGTTTTACCTATCGAAGACTCTTCTAAGTTAGTCCACCTAGAGATGAAGAAGCAAACTCGAAAGTGGAAGAAGAAAACATCGGCAAGGTAAGTCCCAGGTGTGGACGGAATAGTGCAGTCTGAAACTGGTCGCGGGTTCAAACGGTACCAACCGAAAAGCCGATGTAATCGTCTTAAGTATAAAATAAATATTTTTTCAAGTTTTCCTTTTTTTATACGAAGAAGTAAGCTCGATTTGTGATTATATACGGAAAATCTATGTGCTTCAATTTTAAGGTTTCGATCGAATCTCTAGCGCTATGATAGCCAAGTGTTAGTTTCTATTACCGCAAAATATCGCTCAGACTATTCCTGAAGAATTAGAACTAGAACTTCCTTGTAAATCGCAGTTGTTCCTTAATAGTTGAAAAAATGATGTGCAATAGTGCTGTTTCCCGCTTGTTATTAACGCCACTAAGTAGTTCTTCAATGCCGAAAATTGGATTCGGTTTTATACTGTGCATCTTATTGGCCGCGGATTTGGTTTACGGATCGCATCAAGCGGACGATAAGTTGGGTAAGTTCTAAAAGAAAAGGAGCTACAATGGCTGGAAGCGGCGTTAGTCTTCGTCTTCGTCTTCAACGTCGGCCAGAACCTTAGACCGGATTATAATGACGCGTAATTAGTTTTAAGCTGATGCACACTGTGCCTTCAGATTTTAATCGGCAACAAAATTAGCTCCAGTGTTGGTATTAGCGCGGCGCTATTAAACGCAACAAACAAAACGCGTCCAACGCTCTACTAGCTTCTAGTTTTTCGGTAGAAATTGAGCGTTTCCAGCTTGTAACGGTCGTACGGTTTTTCTATACATTTCTTCTATATTTTTTCGGTATTATTAATTTTTAATTTGGTAGCAATTTTTCATAAAATTTCTGTGAGTACGCGGCTACGTACGCGATCAAAACTGTTGGTGTACAGAACTTTGATTTGCGTTCGCTAGAACTGCTAACTGTTTTGGTTAGATTTGAATTTAGTGTATCGTAGAGTCCGAGTTGTTTATACACCGTGGATCACGATGATAATCATAAGTGATCTTATCGATTATTATTTTTTTCTTCTTCAAGACTTCGTTTTCATCGAAAGATTTAAATTTGATCTGATGCATGACTTTAAATTTTCGTCGTCGGGTAAAGCTGTTGAACTTCATTAGGAGGCTTATCACGATTTTTGTGTCTTGTACGTTTCTGCAAGTGGTCTTAAATCTTTGATAGAAAAATTCGTTTTATTTGCTTCATAATCACCTGTGACCGTCTTAATTCGGCATATTTTTCGGCTATTTCCCACAGTAAAAACTGTTTGGATTTTGAAATTATTCGAGATTGATGTGACGTTGTTGGCCCACGGCTAGAATATTCTTTAATATGTTTTTGAATTATATGAATTTCCTTTCTTTTCTGACCCGAAACCCGAAATATGAATGAATCACTTAATTAGTCAGTGCATAATATCTACCTGTCCGGATGAGGAAGTTGATTGGTTGTTTTTTTTTTTTTTTATTTTTTTAAATGTTGGGTCTGTCTTCGAATTTTATCGGTTTTTTTCTTTGGGTTCTTATAATTTTCGTTGTTATGTAACGGGTTTAAAGCTCTTTCGGAGCACATCGCGTAAATGTTTGGGGTTAATATTAGGTTCATTCACCATCGAATGTGGATAGTTGATTTAATCGCCGTGAAGTCCGAGAAATTTATAAAGACATAATTTCTGAATGTTTTTGATCTGCTTCAATTGGATACGCGGTCAATTCGGAAATAAGCGTAAATATTTTCGTAATTACATGATAGATGAAATTTTAACTGTGCTGTTAAGTTTAATTTTACTACGAACGGTCGGTCATTGAAATGATGAACTCCGATTTATTTTCTATTTGGGAATATTAAGAAGGGAATGCGGAGGGCATATAATCGTTCACATAAAAATAAGGTTTTAGTTTCCCTTTTCCTTATAAACTGTTCAAATTATTTCAATCATTATTATTAACAGCTTGTAGCTACATATGTAGCTATAGATGTATACAGTTTTCTAACTGACCACCTAATCAACCAATTTACCAGCAATGTCTAGTTTTAAGTACCTAAGTTTATTTATTATTTGTGGAAATAAATTTAATTAAAAAATTGAATTGGGCACATAATCGTGTTCACAGTATGTCCTTTTTATCACAGGAAGGACTAGTGTATGGGAATCACAAAAAAATACTGTCGTATTTTGAAGCTAGGTATTATGCACAGAGCTTGACCAAATTTTTGAAGATATTTCAAATTATTCAGTTAGAGCTTAGATGTAATGTCTTTACAGTTTTGGTATAAAAAATAAGCACTGAGCAAATTAAGCTATACCTTTACTTTGGAACAAAATGCGATAAGAAATAATAAATTAATAATCCATGTTTCCATCGCAATTGCTAGTAATCTACTAGATTCTGAGATTTCCAAATCAAAGTTCTATAAAAATTTACAACATTTTTCATACTTTTGATAGATTTGAGAGACCTAGGTTTATTAAATGAAACCACCTGTTCATATTTCACCACAATATAGTGAATACACATACAGTAAAAAATACAGAACATACAGTAAACAATTTCAAGTAAAGTACTATTTTTGTATTGTAATTCTTACTGTAGGGTTAATGTAATTTTACAATTACAACGTAAATTTAAGGAACTAATGTGCTTATTTGCTATAAAATGTGTAAAGTTTGTAATTTCTGGAAAAAATTACATAAAAATACGTAAGTTTAGATGAAGTTGATCAGAATTCAATGGCGTTGTGTAGTTTCATACATATTATTATGTATTAATTCTAATTTTGAGTAAAGTTGCTTGTTCTTAGTTGTATAGTATACCTACGTAAAACAAAAGCAAGTTCAACGCCGTACTGTTGACGATAGAAGTCAGTTTACGTGATACGTGATAGCTTGTGCTAGTGCTTTGATCGGTAAGAGTCCATAATGATTTTATGCGAAATGTGCTTTATCGAGTTTCAAGATGTGTAAAATAATTTTAATAATGCATATTTATCTGTAACAATTTACACACTAGTGTGTAGCGTACAGAACCCAATGTAATTTTTACGTGATTTACTTATATTTGTACAGTGTAAAACTACGGAAAGGTATGTAATCACAATATATATTTATCTGTAACGATTTACACACTATTGTGTAGTTTAAGTTTATTGCCATTGCCGTTTAACAAATTTAATAACATATAAATCACTTATAAACTAGACAATACCAACGACACTTTGGTGTCTTATCGGTAAACCATGACACTATTGTGTAGCGTATATAATGCAGTGTAATTTTATTATAATTTAAGTTAGCATCCTATTGCCTACTTTTAAAGTAGTAAAAACTTCATACAGTGCATATTTCTCTTTCTGGAAATGCAACATTTTTTTTATTTTCTACTAATAGGTACATGACAAAGTTCCATAACTAAAAATGATAAAATCTTACAAAATAAATTAAACAAATTTTAATTTTGCCAAACTATTGAATAGCGAATTAAATCCATTAATGCAATGGAAGCACTTCGAAATCTATTATGAATATTATAGTTCTCTGAATCGTGAAATCCCGGCGATGGAAAAATATAAATATAAACTTGGAACTAGACAGTAAAAAATATCCATTGAATTTTACATCTTTTGCATAGTTCAGTTACTCTTTCAAGTAAATTTACATTGAAATTTTATAGTCAATTTGAATGTAGTTTTCAATTTTTGGTCAGTAAATTTCAATTATTTCGACTTCTGGTATTATTTCATACATAATTTATCGTAATAAAATTCTGAGCTATAGGTAAGAATCGAATTCGCGATTAATTCTGTTTGACGCGCTTAGCCACTGGCCATCTGAAGGAGTTTCATTTTCATTTCAGTAGAAAACAAAATGGAACAACCGTCAAACTTCGTTCTTTCATATATTACATCTTTTTCGTCGTAAAATTGAAATAGATAAGTAGAATTACACGAAAAATAACGTAATTCTCAATTCATAGTTAATTTTACAATGAATTGTTAGTTAATTAATTATTAATTAATCAAGTTTACACGAAATATCGTATAATTTTGTGAGCCTTTTTATGTAAATTGTACGGTTCAATTGAAATGTACATACATGAATAATTTCGTCTAAAAGTGATTGAAATGTGTACTTTTATTAAATGAAATATATAGGAAATTCCAAATTAAAACTAGATTGAAAATTTTTTTTTTTTAGAACAGTGTAGAACTAAGTACTAATACTAAAAATGATAATAATTTAGAAACGATTTTTAACTATTCATCTATTTACATAAATAGAGGCTATCTTGGGATGTCGCACTTTTCGCATCTCTTTCTAAAACTGTTTTGGAATTATCTGGTTTGTTAATTTTACTCTAGTGTGTAAATAACGCGTAGATATGTACCAAGGTTCTAGTTTTATAGTATAATATTTAAACATTTATTTTAGATTAGACTACATAGTCCAAAAGCGTGAAACTACAAGATATGAGTTAATTTTTTTTTTCAAAATTTCAGTTCAATTAAAAAATAATTGTCGCGATCATCTTGGATCTAAGGACACCTCTTTCTTTGATGCCATTTACAGGTGCTTATAATGCTTAGAGGCTACCCCAGAAGCATTGATTCTGCAAACACAGTTTCTACTGACAAAGGCCTGCTGTTACTTTGGTAATTGTTGCTTCTTAAGTAGGTACCTATTCTCTCATTCTTGGTACCGCTCTCAACAAAATCCGAATAGAAGCATTTTATTTTGAAACAAAAATCCTCCTTGCTTGTTCCATAAATCTGCCAACGGCTTAAAAATCATACAAGGAAATATTATGAATACAACATTGAATCAATACCGCCTCGGTCGACAAGCAGAACCCAATTTCGCTTGTATGACTTATTTGTATGCAGTGAAAACATTTACAAATAGCATAATTGAAGATCTACTTTTGAAGCAAGCCCTAACATTAACCTGTAGCCGCATTATCTCCTTCTGAATCTTCCATGTTTCAAACTTCGAAGGTATTAATTACGATAGATAATAACTAGGTATATTTAAGATTTACAACTTACGGAACGTTAAGTTCGACTACAAAATAAAAATACTTCAAATAAAGATTAATAGGCATGCATTTCTGTATGCATGCCGTTTAAGCATGCAGAAGCATCGAAGATTGTTCGTAAGGCAATTTCTCATGTTTTTTCCTTATGCTTCGTTCATTTCCATACGTTAGAAGTTATGAATAAAAGATTTCTATTTTCAATATTCAAATTACATGACTAAGAATTTAGAAAGATAGTAGATATACGATCCACCGGGTTGTTTCACAATTAAAAGAATGGACCGTGCTTCATTGTACCAGAAGATAATTTACTTAAAGTGTTAGTTCCGCATCAATTCCTTTGGGCATCGCGTCTATTTCGATTCATTGAAACTCGATACTTTTGCTAAAGAATTTCGTTTTTATTTTCGGTAATTTCTTTGAACGTTTTTGATTTTTTCAGGGGGGCCTTTTCTCCAACCTCAAAAGCTAAATTAAACGCTTCCACCTACACTAAAACTTGATCTTTTCGAACCTGTAAAGTCCGTCTGAAGAAAATCGAGATCAACTTTATATCTTTTATGATTTTCTTTTTTCGTATGAATTTCAGTTTTGCCAATTAAACACGAAGAATACAGAAAAGCCCCAAAAAAATGGTGTTTTATTGTTGATAAAAATCAAATAAGAATGATGCCAAGAATTTGTATTGTCTGCAAGTAGTAATTTTATATAGTTCAGGTTCGGGTATCGTGTTTTTACTGTCGAACAGAAAAGAACAATTTAACGAGTTCATTGTTACTCGTAGTTCAGTAAGTTGAACCTACTTTGTTGTAACAATTCACTCTTACCTGTAATCAGATAGAAATAGATTTCAGAATGCGTCTACCTTATGGAGAAATTCACAAGGTAATAAAGTTTACAGAGGTCGTTATTATGCCTATTATGGTGCCTATCATTTTTCGATTAGTGAGCATTTTAAATTCTTAGTAGAGATTAGGGTGTTACGACTTTCGCCTGCTGTTCTAGCGGATTTTTTTTATTTGGCGATCGGTTTGTGAGATTTTTTTTCGGCCAAAAAGGAAATGAACAATTTTCTTACTTCTTATTGATATTATTAAAGAACATTTTGAAATGATGTAGTGGTTCATTGTAATAATAACCAACAAGATCTTCGCAGAAAAACAAGATATTACATCAATTATTTTTGAGTTTAAAATTTGTAGGTACTTAATTTGTACGCACTCCACGCAACTGAAAAGGCAAACTTGAACCAAAACATTTAGAGGTTTATGTCTTAAGACCCCATGTGCTCGTTATATGCGGTTTTCTTGATTTATGGCTGTTTTCATGTAAATTTTCCACTTTAATTGCAAGAAAAAAACAAAGTAAAATAACATTACTTTATTAGCTGTTATGTAAACTAGGTCGCCCATTACGAAAAAATTGTATTTGAAAAAATAGCTATTAGAGGAACAACCCTTGGAAATTTTTTTAAAATGTGTAAATCCGAGTTCTTTGTGTGCATTTATTACCTAGTTCTTGCATGGTTAATGTATCATTTTCATTAATATAATGGTAGAAAATTTTTTAAAGAATATTGTCCATTAAGCAAATTAGAAAAAAAAATTATTTTTGTTAATAATATATGAAGTCAAACTGAAGTCATTTTTCACGATTTTCATGCGAGAAATTATATAAGAAAACCGCATTTCATTGAAAAGTATCATAGATAGTATAATCAATTGGTATATCTAGAAGATAAATCAATGAAATGATTATTGAATTTTAATAGTTTTGCATTTCAAATAATTTGAAAACCTATAACACTATTTATTCTGTAATTTCAAAATTAGTTCGCTGATAGACAGCGAACGATGCAGACGTATTGTCCACGCCAAATTACACGAACGATTTTAATTGACTTTTCCCCTCTCAAGAAAGAAAACTCAAAATGGAATACAAAATCGTCGCACCGGACTCATGGGATCTTAAGACGGCTCACACTAAAAAGTTAAAACTTGGAACTTATATTCTAGGAGACTATTTGAAAAGTATTTTATTATATGTAAAATATAGGAGCATACACAAAATGGGCTACAGAGGTGTGGGTGTAAAAGTTTCGATTACAGTATTTAACTAACTAATGATAAGAAAAAAAAATTTAAACTTGATTTTAACACATATTTAGGTGAATAAAAATTGAATAAATTTATTGCATGCCGCAAAGAAAAAGATGGGAGTATAAAAAATTATGTAGAAACTCACTTTTCCGATCTGGAGCAACTACATCCTGTATCTATTAATTACTCAATCATATCCTACGGCAGCATGCCACCTAATATTATTACCCAGGCTGAAAAGATTTATTATCTGATCTGCTCCAAATATTTATAATATAATCATTGTTATAAAATTATAATACGGTCAATAAATGAAATGTATGTAAAAAAAACTACATCCGGCAAGTGATGGTCTTGAAAATTAAAAATCGTTGGAAAATAGATAATTTTTTACAACAGATTGTTACTTCAATAAATCTTATTTTCTTTATTATTAAATTTATTAAAACAAATAAATTTAATAAACTAGAGTGCTATTACATATGTACTTGGTCTCTCTAGGTCAGTTTTATAAAACAGCAGAACTAGAAGCACCGAAATTAAATCTTATTGAGTTTATCTCGAACTCTCTACTAACAACACACCTAAAGATATGTATGATGGACATGGCATTTTCTTTTATCTAATGTTTTGCCTGCAGCTCAGATACCAACGATTGTTTATGCAGTCCATAACAATGCAATTTTATGGTAATTTACATACATCAAATCTAACCCATGAAATGTGAAATTTATGAAACGCCTTCAGCCCCATAAAATTTATGCCTTCGGGTCTCAACACATAAAGTTAAAGAAAAGTCGAATTTGGGTCATTTTGCGGGATCGATTTAAAAGTTTTTGGCCTAAAATCTGTATTTATCACACAAGACGCTTTCAACAAATATTTAGTGTTTTACCTCACTTTAAAATAAACTCTTTTTTCATAAATCGGTGCGCGCTTATTTAATAAAAATATGTTAATTTGAAATAATTCCGAGCTTTTGAAAAGAGTACATTTTAAACAATAAAGACTTCATTTTCTAGAATTAAAGAACGTTACTTTAAGAATTGGAATTTTGAACATAACGTGGTGTAAGTCTAATTTTACTTTATTATTTCAGTAAGGAAGTATTATGATCGGCTTTCGAAAATAGCGTAAAAGTCCATCTGTCCGCCATACACAAAAGTGTTTGTAGACACTTGGAGCAAATAAATTAAATTTATTAAATTTTTTTTGGATAGTAGATTGGGTTGTCCGCTTTAAGAGGTGAATCTTTGTGGTGTGTTTTTGGTTTTTGTAACTCAGAAGCTGTGAAAGTTGAATTTGAAAAAAGTGCTCGACTTTGAATTGAGCGGTAAGGGCTAACAATTCCTTCAAAATTCAAAATCAAGACATTCCAAAATTGATATCTCCAGAACGAAAGCAAAGTGGCGGTCATATTGCCTTTTTTTAATATAACATATTGTTATTAGGCCACTGATGATTGTTGAAAGTTGCTATAACAAAATTAACTTTTTAAATAACCTCCTTGCCTCGAAACAACGAGTGGTACCTTTTAACTTTGACCACGTACCGGACTATGACCAAAAATCGAAATTGGTGTTTGGTTCTCTGATTCATCGAACTTTTAAGATCTGATTATTTATTTATTTCATTGAGTTTATAAAGCACACCATCAGCAGTAGTTCACCATAGTGAGCGATAATTTCGGACTCCCGATTCCTCGCGAACTAGTTCGTTCTTTTAGTTCACTAGTTCGCGAGACTTCTATGATGAGAAAGCCAGATAAGTTTGGAACGACTGGTACTCGTCATTGTAGTAGAATATGATGAGCCAAAAAAGGTCGTCTGGTAGAATATGAAGCAAAAGCACCTCGTCAGTCTACAAGTACATTGTACCACCAAATGGCAATGAATGAATAGAAACGAACTAGAACCGTGACTGAATGAGAACTAGTTCGTTCATTTCAGTTCAGGGAACGCTCTTCTGAACTAGTTCGTTCGCAAACTATACAATCCATCCATCCTTCAATACACGGGCTTGGTCATAAGCAATCATGAATCACTGAAAATGCATTAAAATCTACTAGCACAATGGTCATTTTCCTCAACACCATTTTCATAATGACTGCACGCGTTGTTGTGACATGATTGAAAAGAGTTCTCTACAACTTCCCACGAATTAATAAAATTAAAAAAAAAAACGAAACTAAAGACAAGATTGGTGTATTGTTGATGGATCGGTTTCTAATATAAAAAGATCATTTGAAAGCGAAAGTCTACTATCACCAAACTTAAAAATTATTACGTGAAAGCAACCGGAAATAGTAGTGACCAGTTTTTTTTTCTAGGTGTATGAAAATAGTTTCTCTGATTTGTCCCAACACTAAATTATCAAAATAAATAAATTTCAATTGATACCAAATACACAAAAATTACCAAAAATGAATATAAGAATAAATTTCGAGTGATGAAGAACGAAACGGCTTTCGGTTCATCGATTTTCAATAGCGGTGTTATGGCCGAAATTTAAATTTTAAATGGACCGATTTTAAATTGCCCGATTTGAAATGGCGTCTTGAATGTTGTTTTTTTTTTGGCACAGTAATATTTATGCTCATAATTTTTTTTTGTTTAGTTATTCTCATGTCCAAAAAATTTGCGACCTGATTTAAAGCTGAAGATGAGTGAAGATACTCAAAATTAACTGGCAGTTTAACGAAGCAGAAGCCCGCCAGGTGCTAATCTTTAGATTTTATTTTTTCGCATTATTTTGATTTATAACATAATCTTCGGTGTTGAACAAAAGCTTAACTTCATAAAAGAACCGAAGATGGAATAATCTTCATCATCATTGTATACTTGGCGTGATCATATATAGACCGCGTCTTCGTGACAACCGTTTCGGTGGAAAAAAAATGTTTTTAAGGTCGTGTTCGAAACTCTTTTCAACTACCGATGTACCGTACGAATTAGGGAAGATTAAACATCAACAACGAAATGAAGAATTCACCGTGTCTTCATTCTTTTTTCCGAAATATGCATTTTTGATAGACGATATAATTAGTCAATGTCTGCGGGAAAAAAAATTTCTCTTCAGAACAATAGAACGACTTATTATGAAAGATATATCTTCAGCTTCTTCACGAAGATTAAGTGGGTATGTGGAATTATGTTTTCATAATACTACTTCGTATACGAAAATGAAGTGGAAAACGACAAAATCAACAGTCCGTGGACTATGCAGAATGCTGTAGAAGATGAAGAAAAATTAAAGCTAATTACGTTAACGGCCTTGATTTTGAAATAATATGGTGATGTGTCCAGTAAGACGACAACGTTTCTAAGAGTCATGAAATTGATGTTAGGCTGCTTCACAGTTACCCATGTAAAGATGGGATAAACCAACTAGGCCACAACCACTATACGTTCATGATTTCATTATTATCAGAACAAAACCGAGTGCGAATTGAAGACAATTGGACCCAACTAAAAAATGATTATCTTCATATTCGCCATGAAGACTTTTAGTACCTTTAAGTACACTTTGATGGTGTCGGTCCAGTACTGCTACACGTACTCGGTAAGTGCCATGCTCGAAGAAGGTCAGTAATTACAAAAACGCATTAACGCTCTTCTATCTATACCGAGTATATGGACGTATCTTCAACCTTGACAGTAATTAAACTAAATGAAAATGCAAGACATAACGAAACGATCTCGATTGGGATAGCTAAGCTCGAGTGGCTAGCTGCTTCGATAGTTACTTTGCAGTTTATTATAATATCGGTGCAAATTAAAGTGTTTTTTGTGGTAGCTTCTTGTACAGGTGCGAGAAGAAAAAACACTTAGCGCGGCTTATTGCATTCTTAGCTCAATCTTCGCTGGCACGCTTTAAGCATTCTTTAGACATCTTCAATTTTGTTTAAAGTCTATTTCGCATAGTTTTATGGTGTGTTCATTCAAAAAAAAAAAATGTTGTGTCGGTTTTTGCGAATACTGCCGTTGCAAATACTTAGGGAATCTCACCTTAATGAATCCCGAAAACTGGGTTAATGATGTAATGAAATTCGTCTTTTGCAAGAATAAAACTGTCTTTAAGTAATCGACCTTATCTGAAACGGATTCTGTTGATTCTGTGTGCGAATTTTTGGTGAAGTTGCACTTCAGTTAGTTGTGCTAGTTGTTATATTTCACCTGTATATTGGTAGAGGTCATAGCTTCTTTATTTATTTATTTATATTTATTAAATCTGATAGAGTATTCAGCCATTGTAACGAATTGGAAATGTTGAAAATGGAATATTTTGCTAAATTATTATGCGAATTGAAGTGGTATTTAATTGAATTTATTAAATTCAGAAATACATCTTCATTAGCAATTTTAGTTTAGTATTTCATTAATGCAGTATTGCGACCCAATTTAATAAAAATGCACGTTGTGGTTGACCCCCAAATTAAAAAAATAAATCAGTCCGTTAGTAAATAAAAAAACGCATTTTGAGATATTCAAAGATAAAGAACAAAATCGTTATCCCTGAAAAAAAAATTTTATTCGTATTTTTTCAATATTGCGACATTCTCTCCCTTTAAAATAATCTGAACTTTATAATTCTAGGATAAAAATTACCAGAGATATGAATTTTTGAAAGGGACTCGGACACCATTTTTGCGAAAACTTTAACATGCTATAACTAACAAAAAAACATTAGATATAAACAGACAATTGGATTTCAATTATTTGTTTCTATAGTTCCTCAAGTACAAATTTTTTCAAAAGAATCAGCGATAGTAAGCCCACAACTTTGGAGATTCTTGACGAAATAAACTAAAAAACGAAAGATTTAGAACAGTAACCCGCTTATAGGTAGGCTGTTTGATGCGTCAAGAATAGTTTGCAATGAGATATCTAATGCGTGGTTAGAGTTTTAGGACATCGTTCTGGAAGGTCGTAGGTATTTGTGAAAAGGTCGGGAAGTCTTTAGTCAAGAATAATGTGGTTTTGAAACATAAGATCTCTGAAAACCATAAGACAGTTTAGTTGTAGATGATATTTGACTGAATTAGCTGCATCTTAAATGATTAGATCCAAAATAAGGTAGTTCAGTTGAACTGGAAGTAGATCGGTTTGTTCTACTGAAATTATCAATGCATGAAAAAACGATTAAAGGCATTTTTCATACGAGATTATTTTTAAACACGATTATGTATTACAAAACCAATCCAGTAAATATTTTTTATTCGAAAATGATTGGATAGTAAATCACGACCTGCAACTCGACATTGGAAAAATTTACTGCACATCCACTAATAAATTTTCATTATGATTAAAAAAGAGGTTTTGAATTTCAGCTGAATTCGAATTCGAAGAATTATATGAATTGTTAGTGAATCGGTTTTTTCAACAAAGTCACAGGCTACTCCCACACTCTGGCTCACAATGCTTTTCTTTGAAATCTATGGAAAAGTTACTTGCTTATTCTATTTTTCTGCATCTTTGGTGAATCCAAACTCAAATGACTATTCATTTTTCCGCAGCATTCGATTTTTATTCACCTTCGGTGAATGTTGAATCCAGCAAAAACTTTTGACCACTTTAAATAGTATTGTCAACATTTTTGGCTAAAAACTAGTCTTACGAATTGGAAAATAGGGTTAATTTTCCCCATTTTTTTTGGACTAAGAATCTGGTACTATACTTCTGTACGTAAAGAACTTGTACTATACTACTATTTCCTTTTTTAAGAATGTTAAATTTCATTTCACTAGACAACCATATTGTCCACTAAATTCTTTAGATCACCCACGTCTCACGATCGATTCAAATGTGGGCGGATAGTTTTACGAGGTAGCAAATAAAACCGGAATCAATTCAATTTTCTTTTATTATCAATTTAACACTTTTGTCACAGTCAAATAGGAAATCGAGAAAGGTTAATAAAAATCCGAACAAGAGTTATTAACCGTTTCGTTCCAATTTAGGCGTATCATGTGGAACTAACGTTCGAAAGTAATTTCTAATTCAAACCAAATTTGTAATATTAAATTATTTTCTTTTTTTATTTACATAGTATTCAATTTATTCGATATACCTACGAATAGTAGGTGCAAGTACGTAGGAAAGCCGATTGCCCAGTAGTTGCCACGTCATTATTATTAATGAAGCATATGGAAGCATACATATAGTATACCTGTACCTCATATGAGGAAGACGGTTTTTCGTAGCCGATAGATGTGCATATCGAAGAAGACATTCTTATGCTTCGTATGATCGATGTACCAGCATAAAATCATACACTTGTCGAATTTAATATATCGAAATCAATTTCAGGAACTTTTGTAAATCGTAAACTGTAATTTCCTCATAGGGTGTTAGAGCTATTCGAAGCGAATGACTTTGAAAGTTCATCGATCTTGCCACTTAATAAAATAGAAAAAGAGATGGGATATGAAGAAGCAAATAATTCTTAAATATTCTCGTATAGCGGTAGATTTTATGCAGTCAATCAGTTTATAGTTATTATTATTACTTTAAAAAAAAAAATCTTAATCGAAAACCTGACATAGATATGGATTTTATGTTTTTTTTGCTTTGTGAACAAAACTGCATAGCAGTTCGGAGTCAAGAAACTTTTTGAATATATCCACGGATTCTTTCAGGTTTATTTTTTTGCTCTAGAAAGATAGTAAATTTTTGAACTGAAAAAAGTTCGATGACTTTATTTAAAATGCTAAGAAACTAAACCTTTTTGACAAATTGGCTTTAAACTTTTATCATTTTGGATATAGGTGACACCAACTACAGTATAAATAGCAACCTTATCTTGTTCATTATAATAACCTTTTGTGTAGTTTCCGTAACAAACTCCATCCAATGCATTCAACGATATTTCAGAAACGTTCGACAAAGCGTGGCACTCTTGCCCTTAGATTTGTTACACTGTATGCCATGCTATAAATTATTTGACGAGAAGTTCAGTCAAATTTTTATTGGTCAAAACAGACCTTAAATAAAGCAATTAAAATAATCCGGCAATAACAATTTGACGATTGCACTATAATATTTGACAGCATTTGTTTCCGCATAGTGGCATTTATTTCAGCATAGTGGCACACAGTAGTATCAAAGGGGCATGCAGGCTTTAGTTCGTCAACTTTAAGTATTCTATTCTATCGTTCATTAATTAATAGACCATGCCACGCCACTATGACAATTATTTGACTGTTTTTACAGTCAAATGTAGTAAGATACTCTAATTGTCAAAGTTTGGCAATTTTTTTATTTACCCTAAGAAAACATGGTCGCTATTCACAGTCGTCATAAAGTTGGCTTTAAGTTAGAGCTGACTTTAGTGTCATATTAATTATACGACACTAAAGTCAGCTTTAACTTAAAGCCAACTTTATGGTGACTGTGAATAGCGGCCCATGTTTTTGTCCTTATTTTTTTTTTTTAAATTTTCTTGTATGGCACAGTCTATTACAAGCTTAACATCGCTTTATAATGTTGGTACCAATACCATCTAGTTGTTAAATTTTTAAAGTTCTTTAAAAATATTTTTCAAAGAACTTTTAAAATCGTTCTACCTATTTGAAATTGAGACACGATTTTTAATATTCTTTATGCTAAATTAACAATTTATGAATTTGATGACCGCGATCAATCAATTTCTAGTGAATTCACGCAAATAATGAAGTCAAACTGGAAAGTAATGTTAATATGATAACTGTATCCTATGGTATTAAATATTTGACTAAAAATTCTTTCGTTCGAAATGGCTGAGAAACTATATTAGGTTTGTATTATACAACCATGGAATTAAAATCGCTGTTAAGATTATACACAGAACGCATGGTGTGTTTTGAGATCAATCTAAAGTAGAATTCAAGTTACAAGTTAGTTGCACACACTATGCAGCTTAAGGAATTGACCGCTGTATTTTAGTTATTCTATTTGCCACAGGCTGGCGTAATGGCTCTGCCTGCAGTAAATTGCATGCTATATTTTAATTCAGTCAAATCGTTCAGCTAAAAGCGAAACAGATCTGACAAAGTGGCATACAAATTTAATTCATGCTTGAAATCATTATCCAGCTGCAAATTATCCACATCATAAATTATAGCATGATCAATTTTCGTTTCACTGCTTTTCTCGTTCCAAATGCACCAGAACGGACTATCAATTAGGAACTTAAGATACAATCGAGGCAATAATTTTTCAAATCATCCACGACGAAACGATGCATTCAAATCACGATCATGCTAAGATCGTTCAGGTTATCTCGGCACAAATCGCATCAAGTACTTTGCATATGGTGGAAGAGACCTCCATGACAGCTGTTCTTCCAAAGATATCAGGCCACAGATACCATTCCCATTACCGCATTAGATACAGAAACAGAAAGAATCCCATCACCACCGGAACTACAACGGACCCGAGGAAAAACCACCATAGACAAAGCGAAGCCTCCGAACCCGTAGTACTCACGAGACAATTAACTTCCAATAAAACATCATACGAGTAACAAAGACGATGTAACAAAGTATTAGAAGATCGAACCGCGACGGTAATCTCGATCATAGGTTCCTTTCATCTCATCTGCCAGCATTACATTAAACTCCACTCTGGACTACATACGAGTCTAATGATCGTCTAATCTCATCGCGAGCTCCCTTCCTTTTGGTTCCATACCCTCGGCTAGAATCAATGTCATTAGCATACTAAGTACTTAAACTCGGTGTACCTGGAGAGTCTCTAGCAAATCGTTAGTCGTTACAAACATGCAAACTATCTGGTCGTTGAGATTCGCCAAGATGGTGAACAAGAGGATAAGACAAAGTCTGTTGTGGTCGTGTCTTAAAATTTACATACTACTGAAGAACATGCAATTTCCCGAAGTCTGGGTTGTTTAACAAATTGCAACAAAAGTGACTTGCTAAGTACCCATTAGTAGAGGAATAGAAGACGAAATGTATCGCCGTCATGCATGAAAGATGGGAAGCCTTGGAAGAGTTATGAACGAAGGAGTAGCAGAAATAAAACGCGTTTAACGATTTATCGAATTAACGTCTAATGACTGATTACTTTTGCTTAGAAGGTACTTACACGAGTTTTATTCGATTAGACGCCGTTGGGAGTACTTCGATTATTTGTGTTTTCTTTCGATGAGAGTCAATTGAAAGAGGCTCTAATGCGTTAATTAAGGCATGCGCGAAAGAAGTTTGCATACTTACTTTTCGTAATAAGTAGCCTTGAAGCACTTAAATGCAATGCTCACCGACTCTGTACAAGCTCACGTGGTTAATCTGTTTTTTTAATCGCTACACTATTAAACTACATATATACGATGGGTAGCGCCCAAATGGTGTAAGTACCTACACTTCTGTGATGATGCATTTAAAAACAGATTATAACAATATGAATCCCACATTTTTGAAAGATGTTGCAAACTTTGGCACAGTTTTTGCGCTTACAACAATTGTGCTCATTATTGATGGTAACTAGAATAAAATTGTCATTGCAATTTCGGCAATAGGACAATATGAATTAGTGTGCAAGCCCCTAATTTCAAAACAGCATACATGATTCCATATACCTACTGATGTGAATTACAAAATTACAATTCAAGCACCTAGCCAACGAAAGCATCGCAAATGAATAACTAAAGATTCACCAAAGTGAAGTACTAGCTCACAGGTTGATTTCCTTATGATTCTTAAGTGAATCTTTAAGCGTTATATTTTGTTACTCGTAAGTTAATCAGAAAAGTGTTATATTCACCATATGGCAGTAACAGCGATGATATACGGTCATGGCTCTTCTGTAGTTTCGCAGACCTCACTATAGTATGAAGACGATAAGCTCGAAGATGAAGATTTGTAGACAAGGTAGGTAGGTTGGTAGGTATTCGTGACTGCCCGTGAGAGCACGGACACACTTAGACCTAAAAGGTCCGTTGTATTACCACAGGATCATTGAATCCGGTCCTGCTCGTCAAACCATTTAGAGCCATTACGGCAAGATCACCAAGTCAATTGATGAAGTAAGCTCCAACATGAGTCTTCCTTCTAGCTGATAGAGCTGGACAAGAGTGTGACGAAAAACGAATAAGTCAGGAAATCGCAGTTCTTGATGTTGTAAATCCATCCATTAAATGGACGTATCATCTGATCCTTAAAGTAACAGCTAGACTCTGAATAATGTCTTGGCAGATGTGCTGTTGCTTTAAGATACCACCTGCTCGTGCTTAATTTGAAGATCCCGAAGTTTGTAGACCAGGCTTTTTAACCATTGCATCGCGTTCCTCGGTGGATAGCTATGCTTTTTAAAAGAAAAGATTCTACAATATCTCCAACTACTTCATCATTAGCAGTAATCCTCTGCCATCGGCCAATCTCCGTACGACCTACTTGACCCATACCAAAGTCTACGATCTCTAATTGAAACTAGCGTCTTCTGTAATTGTTTTCCAGTTCCATATTCCATTTCGTTTCTTCCGCGAAGCATAGGTTTCTGGGTCAGAACAAATCAATTTGAATGCTTACACGATAACAAGATCACGACCAGCCACTTAGACGACCCACCAATAACGCACCCAATTTATTGCATGTGGCGAGTTTGCAAACATATCGTGAATACCTGGCCTGTTGTACCTGGGGGACAACTTAATCGTCTCGAAGTGGAACTCCATTTAGCATTTTCGAGGCATTAAATCCGACTAACTGATCCATCGTCCCACCATTTCCTATCGCCGTTTATGTCCAGATTTTGTTATCCCGGCGGCTATTCGGTGGATGACACCGAACACAGTAAAACTCATGTCCATCTTGTGGGATTCAGGCAAGATTAATTCGTGTCCCAATAAATTTGTGGACTCAAGACTGAACATCTTCCAAGATCGCGATCTTAAGATTGGCTCGTCAACTTTGTCAGGGCTCCAGGCGTCGTGGTTGAGGATCAAATCTCAGCTGGAGTTCGGGTACCTTTGATTCGATCTTCTATTACTCGACTGGAGGGAATTCAAGAGCTAATTGCAGTTATTAGCGATCGTAGCCTTTATTCTGAGACGTCTCGATCGTGAAGACGGTATGTGGTTGCTGATGGGTTCGAATCTACGGATCAATACCGACGCGATCTTCAATCTTCTATGGTTTTGTGGTCGCGATTATTGCAGCACCAGATCCAAGAACGAAGTGAACCGAACGTATAGTAGATTTCCGTTATGGAATCTCATTTCGTACAAGATCGTCTCGAGATGATCGACTGCAATGGATCTGGGGAGTCGAATGATCACCGTATGGTTGTGGTCACCTTCTTTATATCACCCAGTTTCCTTGGATTATCGTGATGATGTCATCTGATGAGATGACTTGCTTCGATTTCATCTTGTAGGTATTATGGAAATTATGTAATTACCTGGCCATCAGCATCGGCAACTCGAGTTGATGTGAATTTTGCTGAACGCAATGGTGGTTCGGTTGGTTTCGTCTTGACGCCGGTCTAGCTGAATGGATTGTAGTTGCATTCGGCGGGTACTGAGAATGTAATGCGTGTAAATTATATCTTTTTGGATAGCATTACAATCTTATGGAGATTGCGGAAAATTTCTCTGATTTGTATATGCTGTTGGAAGTTTGTTTTGAAATCTGTCTTCGAAGCTGGGAATGTTGTTCTGGGTCATCTAGATTTCTAGAGGTGTTGCATGTATGCTAACTGTAATCGTAAATGAAGATTATTCGATTATCGGTAAAATTTGCAAATCAGCTATTTGAGATTGATTTTGCCGCTTGGAGAATGTGGATATTTTCAATTTGCTAGTTTGTTTGTAACTCTGATTTTGACCTTGTTCGAATGTTTGCACTCTGTCCGGGAAACATCTATGACCTTATGCTACAGAAAAACCAGACTGCAAATATCAGACCTTGGCCACTTGGATGTTAAATCTCCGTTTGGATTTAGATTATATTAGAACGGTTATGAAAGGACAATTGGAGTCGGATTTATGGAGATAGATATTAAGTCAGAAATCTGGTTATAAGAAAATGTGACTCGAACCCACTTCTGGATTAATGTACGCTTACACGCAGTTATCTAGGCTGAGAAAGATATTATAAAAAAGAACTGTGAACCTAAGTACTTGTAATGTCAATTTACCACACCATTTTTTTCAGTATTATATTGATAATTTTGAGACTAATAAATTTAAAAAGTCTTTAGGTATATCGTTACTTTTCGGTGATTTTAATTTTACATTGGGCGGGACTGTATTACTTTCATGCTTAATTTAAATTCGGGAGCGATGGAAGCTCTTACGCTGCTGACATTCCCAAAGAACCAACTCCCTTTACTATTGATAAAATTTGAAGGTTGTATTTTGAAGGATTCACGGATACAAGTATAATTTTATAACACCATTTTTTCTTCCTGATGGACGCCATAGTAAATCCATTTTTTAATCAATCTGCTTTTCTTGATTAATATGCGAGTATAGACTAGAGATGGGTCATTCACGAGTGAACTGTTCCAAAAGAACACTTGATTGAACTGATTGAGTGAAGTAACTCTCTCCTTTTGGTGAACTGGAGTTCCATTGGACACATGACAAAAAACTTTACTGAATTTGTATTTTGGTCATCACCTTCTGGATCTACTGATCTTTATTTTTTTTTTGCTAATCATTTTCTCTTCTCAAGTTTAAGCTAGGAACGAACTAAAAGAACGAACTAGTTCTCGAGCGAACGAAGGAACGAAAGCCAAGGGACGATGGAACGAAGAACTCGTTTCTTAATGTGAGTGACTCGAAGTTAAGTATTTCACTGAAAGGACCTGTTTTGCCGATCTCTAATATCAGCACAATAATTCAACTTTGTAGCATAAGCCGTTCCTGAAATAATATAAAAAAATCGATTTCGTATACATCACACCATCACAAAAACATAGTCTGGGCGGAACATTATTATTTTTTGGCGAGAAGTCCCTCACATGCGTACTGTTCAGTTACGGAGCAGGTTACATTAGCTTACGGATTCCACATCTCATGAGATTTAGGTGAAAACGTATACAAAGTACTTACACCGCTTCGGGGTTGAATGAAAAAAAAAAAATCAAGAAATTGTTTTTTAGGCGATTATAAAAAAGACCAGTAGAATTAAAAACATATTCAATTTATCAGGACTAAGAGATATATCACAGTTCAAGGAGTCCAACTAGCAAACAAGTTTCGCATTTTGATTTTCCAGTGGCTTTTAATTTCGATTAGGCTTCGATAAGACTGTTGAGCGCAAGGTGGGTGGATTTTTAACTTCGATAAGGCTTCGATAAGACTTTCAAGCGGAGGCTAAACGTTCGATAATAGTCTCTATAAGACCTAATACAAGTAAATACCAACAGTTTTATTGAAGTTTGTGGATCTTAACTTCGATGGCAATCTTATACCTTCTGATTTGTAAATGTTAAATGATTCTGTATTTCTTTTCGACTGTACAAATTTTTCTAAAGAAGCGTAAAATCAAATAATAATATTTTGCTCCATAATGCTACCATATAACGGCAGTTTCCACTGAGCTGACCCTTCAACTTTAACTTTTGTTGCAGGCTTTTGATAATTTAATTCAAAGCATCTTTAAAAATTTTATAAACCGGAAACAACTTTTGCAGAGTGTCACTTAATTTTTTGAGCACTTTGTTTTTTGGTGCTTCTTCTTTCAAAAATTCCTATTTTGATGTGGACATGGAAAGGAAATTGTGTAGATTTTGCAGAAGTGTCAGGTGATTTCAAGGAGGTGACTGAGGTTGTTGGGCAGCGTTTCCTTTGAAAATTTGTAGGACCTGAGGTCGATAAGGCATGATATGCTAGTCAAGTTCTTTAGGGAACTGGTTTGTTTATGGAATGTTTAGTGACCTACGAGACTCTGAAGGAATCACTATGATCCTTTTTGGTGCCTTTTTTACGGCCCTTCTTAAAACTAAAACTAAAAATTGTAGAAATGGAAATAATTTAGTTGTTTGTACGCAGCATTCCGCAGCCGACTGTAGCAAGTTTGAAAGATCAGAATAAAATTGTCATTGAATCTTTTTCGCAACCGATATTTTGTCCAAGTATTCGTGAACTTTTCCAGAACAGCAAAGTTACCTTACCTATAATAAATCAACTACTGTCTGGCAGCTCTCATGATATTTGTGGATCTGATAAGAATGTAAACAGAACTCATCTGGTCAGTGTTGAGTCCTTTAGTAATAACGCTATTAAACATTCCGCACTGTTCACTATTTATATTAATATTTCGAAGCCAATACCTTCGGCCTCCAAACCATATTTTCATAAACTCACATCGCTACAAGATCAAACCATGACTTAAATTCAGAAGTTGGTAAACTCTTTCATAAAACGTTGAATCGCATTTCATATTCAAAACGTGGAAAATTGCGATAGAACGTGCGATCTGCCATCAAGTAATTCGTCAAATTATGTACCTCCTTCGTCATCATTAGCAGAAGGGTTATTTACATCTGCAGACAACTTTCTAATTTCTGATTAAAGTCTAATAGGAAATTAGTAAATTGTCGATTTAGAATGGCGTGGATCCATAGTATAAGACGTTCTTCTATCATAGCTGAAAGATATGGAGAAGATATATAAGATTGTAGGTGGTTTTCCTGTATTATTAAGCGAATAAATTAGGGATGCATCCATGTGGAAAGCTGAAAAAAAGAAACGAAGCGTCTGGAACAACACCAAAGCTTGAGACTTCCGTTGTAACAACTAGTAAGAATCAAAAAGAAAGTGATCGTGATAAACGTCTCAGCCAACAATCGAAATGAAGACACTTTGCATTATGATCTTTCTGGCCTGTAAATTCCGTCCTAATTAACGAACCGCGGTCACTAAGGAAACATGAAGATCGTGCCGATTAGCGAAGCCTCTACTGGACTGATTCTCCCACGTCTCAGAACCTCGACTGCCATTTCCGAATTAGAGCAGAAAAACTCTGAATAAATAACCTGGCTTATATCGTAAAGAAAGAAGGAAATCCATTGTCCGAAGGTGTCAGTCATTTCGCACCGAATTAAGAAAACGAAAATCACCGTGACAAGATCGTCACCCAGTCCGGCTAGTTCCCTATGGTCCCACGAATGTCTTGAAGAAACGCTTTCTGCGTTCTAAACGCTACTGATGCCAGTCCGAGAAGCACTCAGCTAGAGTGCAAGTAAGTTACGCTAGAATACCTGGGCCAACGGTTGCACCGGCTGGACTAGCAAGCGAAAGCAGCTCCCTCATTTCCATTGTATTCGAAGTCATGACCATGGCTTGGATACGATTTCATTGCGCACAGAACCAGAACAACAATTTGCGATCGTGGTATTGCTCTTTCCAGCTCACCTGGCTTACTCGTGCGTAAGATCCAACGTTTTGGTGACGGTATTGCACACGAAGCCTAATAGGCAAACATACGCTCGCAGTCATAGAGCGCAATCTTCGAGGCAAGAAACCGTGGAAGATGGATGGAGCGTCTCGGCTTAACCCTGGCCGTGATTGTCAACAAATCATCGAGCATTTTGTGTAGCCATCAAACTATAAAATTGCCGCGATAGATAATTGTCCACGACCTTCTCTGTTGACATTCTTAATGGGATGACGTCTAGAATAAGTGGCTGACTTCCACCTTAGTACGTCCTTAATTACATACCTGCCCACGAGGGAAGCCACCAAGCAATGGACATAAATCAGAAGCTAACAAGAACCATATTGCCACTTCCATTCCAGCTCCATTATTGTAACGGACAAAATTGTGTGATGCAATTTGAAGATTTTTCGTCACGCGGTAATGGACCGTTTGTTCGGTTTACCTGAAAATTTGCCGCCACCTTAATTACGCGATTGTTGTACGATTTTGCTAATGACAACACACCTGTGCAAATTATATGGAATTTTGTTCACGTTCTGCATAATCCGTGGTACGTGAGCTCATTACAAGTTTGGTAAAATTCGTTCGATGGAGAAATAGCAAGATCATTTATGATTTTGTTCATTTCTATACCCGGCAAGAATATCTCCGATTTCGTTTTATTCTGATCGTCTCACCTTTACCGTGTCGTTTAACCGCGATGCAGTTTTATTTACATTTTCGTACAGGTAAGACGATCCGTTAGGATTTGTTTTTTTTTTTTTTGTATTACGGGAGGAAAGCCATGTCGAGTCAAAGATCGATAAGTTCAAGTAACAATCGTCTACCTGATGTATTTAAATGGAATTTCTTATCAAACAGTTACGATCGGAGCGCTCTACCTGTATGCCGAAGTATTACAGAAGATCGTGTGTGTCTATGGAATGAGTATTTGCTACTTTTTGCTCCAGCGGATCGTTTGACGTCAGAATTATCAGTAAATTAATGATTTGATCGGTCGATTGCTTCCTAGTTCGATAAAATTGAAGAAATTACTAAGCGAATAGGTAACATGAGGGACCGCCTAGTGGTAAGATCGTTTCAGCTCAGTTCAGAGGTCGTCGCTTTGAAACAATAAAAATGGTAATCCACCTACTTGCGTGTTCTTTCGATACCCCCTCCCCCCCAACCTTAAAAATTAAACACTAAATAGATTCGAATAGTAACCTTATCTACACAAACCAAATTTTACCTTCCTGGTACAATTGGCTCGAAAGATATTGTAATTCCGACCGATTCCGTAAGTAGAATATTTGGACGATTATTTCCAATTTGATGTTACTGCTTCCTGATACTCCGCGTCTTATGTTATTTCCTTTTTGATGTTACTCCTTGCTGATACTTTGCGTCTTATGTTATTTCATTTTTGATGTTACTCCTTGCTGATAATCTGCGTATTACTTTATTTGCTATTTGATGTTACTCTTTTCTGATACTCTTCCTCTTACGTTACTTCCTATTTGATGTTACTCGTTCCTGATAATGCATCTTACGTTATTTCCTTTTTGATATTACTCCTTGCTGATACTCTTCGTTTTATGCTATTTCCTATTTGATGCTACTCCTTCCTGATAGTCTTCATCTTACGATTAGAAGGAAGAAATTGATGAATTGGAAGGGCAGATATCCACAATTGAAGCATAAAAGTGTGTCGCAGTTTCATAAACAATCAATCAAGATCAACAGCTTTGCGAAAAATTCCAATCAATTTTCACTAATTATAAAAGGATTAGAAATTGACTTCTCAAATTCAAAACAAACCTAAAATACGCACCCAAAATGTATATGCTATAAGTAAATGCGTATATTATGCGAATGACAAACATTTTCTTTTCCTTATTGGGTACAAAAACGATATCGAGAGTGATATTACCTTTGTTGCAAAATTCAAAAAAGTAGAAATTTAAATAATATAAACAAAAATTCAAAAGAAAAAAAACTGGAAAGTGATCGTTTGAATTAGTCAATTTTTCTCTACAAAAGAATAAATAAATTCTCATAAAGCCTGAATATAAAATTTTTATAAATCCGATCTTCACAAGACACAAAAACCTACTTCGATCGACATCAAACCCGATAAGACGCACTCAAAGACGGAAAATTGTTCAATATGAAGACGCCACCACGATCGACCCTCTCCCAGTTGCCTGCGATCAAGAGTTCATTGAAAACTTAGAAAATTGAATTCTTCAATTGACGGATCGATCGATCGTCTACAGGTTTACACACCAATCTTCCCGATTTAATGACAGTCTCTATTTAAAAGAAACAACAACTTGTATAGGTGTGTACGAAGGTATGAACAAGTGGGTCACTAGAATGGAAAAAAAACCGAAGATTTGTTATTAACTTCTGATGTTCAGGTTGATCGGTAGCCTAGACTATAGAAGATTGGCCCGAGCTCAACCTACCAATCATCTGGGTATCAATTCTCCTATCCTATCAGTCGATTGCGTTCCGAATTAAGAAGACCTCTCTCTAATCGACACGATCGTTATGCGATCGTATGGCCTCATCTTGCTAAAGATCAGGCTAAATCAGTGTGTTCTCATCCGGCCAATCAGATTTATAATAGCTGAACATTTAAATCCATCGATCGATTGATTGAATATTTTGTATATCGGCTTTTGGCATTGAAGAAATGAATGAAGATAATACCACTGGTATGGAATGATCACCTGCTTGCCCGATCGTCTTGAAGAGGTCTCAAATGGAGCTCTCAGAACCCTACTGATGCATCGCAAGCTAGAAGCCAAACGTGATTGTATCGAATACACTACCAATCGTTTTTCTTCTGATTTATTTCTAATAGAGTAAATCAATTTTTCGTTGTATTGTTCGCGCAGAGGAAACGCTATCATATTTATTACCGTCGAGCGTCGATATGAAAATGGTTTGAAGACGCGTCCGGAGTTGCTCGTACCAACCAGGTGCAATATACGCCTTAAGCACAAAACTCTTTTCCAAGATTAGCAATCATTCGGGTGAGACTATAAAGCAATCGTAAGAATACAGCCAACGACCAATTACGTCCTTCTAGCGGCGACTAGCGAAGGAAACCCTTTCCACACCCCGATCGAAAGGAACGATTTTTCTTATACTTTTAATGAGCCTTTGCGAATGAAGTGCATCCGGATATGCTTGGAAATTGCATGCAATTTTATACTCGACTTAATTTTGATCGCTAGCTTTGTATCGCCAGCTTATATATTCCTATTATTATGATTATGAGCAATCAGATCGCTTCAGATCAGTAGCGCCAACCGATATTGTTGGATGTGAGCCATGGGCCGTGTTGGACAATGAGGTGACGGTTCCTCAAGAATAACTGACATAATTGCTGGTGTTTTAGCTCAAGCCTGTTTCTCCGTTTCTCGGTACCTTGATCCGATAATGGGCAACATTAGAATGTAGTCCATGCCCGTAATTATGTTTCCCATGAGTTTTCTCATTTGCCTAATATATAGGTTGCGGATGTGATGATAAATCTGTGCAACTTGTGAGCCGAGTCTTGTTTGTAACGAGCAGCGCAAAATTGAATAAAATTGGTCTGGCAATTAAGTGAAATTATAAAAGAGGTTATCTTATCGGGTCCCTAGGGAAATTGAGCTACATTTCAATATAGAGGTAATCTGGAGCACTGGATTCCATAAGTGTTCTGTAAAGTACTGTCTAAAGCAGTAGCCCTAACAGGACTAGCTGACCACAACCACAATTGAGGCTTAATAGCAAGTTAAAAATTTTGGTTTCTAGGTAAAGATATGATGTTAAAATTTCACCGCAATTAGGTCCAAAAGACCTCTACCAAATTGTGGGTGGGAGTGTAGGGGGTAATGATGGTGGGAGGGGGTGGAAAAAAATGTTTAATCTATATTTTACAAAAACCATAAAGTGGCTTACTATAGAAAAATACAAATGTTGGTAAAAGCATGATACTGGGGTGGGGGTGATGGTTTTTCATATATCTCAAAAACGACTTATAATAGAAAGTTCAAACTTAGTACGTATATGTGTAGATGTACTAAAGAAGTAATTAGAGCTCCAAAAAGATCAGTTTTTTTGAACGGTAGAGCAAAAATGTCAGTAAAAATGGGGTTTTTCCACATTTTTACGAATTTTGTTATATCTTTTAGGTATTTTAAGTTATAATAACACATTTGTTTGACACCAAATCACTCCGAAATATATTTGATATAATGCATATTTTATTAATGATGAATTCTCTCCGTGTAGGCGGCTAATTGGGACGTCATTTTTTAGGTTATCAGTCGCATAGTAATCTATACCAAAACTCATTATTAAACGCACTCCGGACTTCTACCTGATCTATCCACTTTTAGATTTAACTTTTTATTTTTGAAATTCTTTTGATTATGATTTGGAATCAAAATTTATTTTGTCAAAACCACTTCGTTTTTTCAAAACCATATTATTGGATCTTATCTTTACTGTATTCCCACGCCTCTAAATTTTGATCTTCACTTTAAAGTAAGTCTCCTTCGAAGACTTTGAGACCATAGCTATCTTGAAATAAAAAATTATATGTATCAACAAAAAAATTTGTCTTTTTTATTGACTTCGTATTTTTTATGATAAGTCTTTATAAATTACAAAGAAATGTGATCCGATACACACTTCTTCTGATTTCTATCACAGGTTTAAAATATTTCTCTTTTTTTCAGAAATTCGAATATTATCCGGCGAACCGAATTACAGATCGGTGAATCTTACATGGGAAGTAGAAATGAATGCGAACAATACAGAGCCAATCGAAGAAGAAGAAAATCCACAAACTTTTACGATATTTTTCTGTGAGCTACAATCATTTGGACCCCATAGATGTCGATCGAAAATCGTCGATAATAACAGCCTTACGGAAAGTGAAAAGTATGTTCCAAAAAAAATTTCAATAAATTTTTATTAAAAATATGTACTAAATTGTTGCATTCTGGATTTTTAGGGCGAAGCAATATTCAACAATGATTGAAAATTTGCGAATGGCTACGAAATATAGTTTCCACATAAAGCCGCAATCTAAACGGAAACTGCAGAAAGTTAGTGGACGATCGGATAGTCGGGACAACGAAGTTGAACCGGAATCAATGTTTAACGGCCAAACGATTGTTATACCAACGAAAGGATGTAAGTAAATATTAAATCTACTAAATGATTTTAGGTTCCAGGAGTTCTTCAAACTCAAACGGGGAGCACAATGGACGAACAATAACGTCTAAGTGAAGGAGGATAATAGCATCACCATCCCTTATACCATACCATACCATACCAAGTAAATATTATTTCATTATCCCAAAACTCCTGGTTCCTTGGATGACCTGGATTGAGTCGTCTTCATGGGAAGGATATCTTAGCACTCTTCCTTTAAACCAAGCTTGTTAAAAATTTTCGAACCCCAGAGGTTACTCTAGAGGACTCTACAATTTACTCTAGAGTCCTTCGTTAGACTAATATCCAAAGAAATTTCTATCCTGACCTGATGTTCATACGAAGCAAGGTTACGTATCGAGCAGAATTTCATTCACATCAAAAGCTTATTCGCCCCTGTTAAATCCAAAATTTGTTCAAACTGCTTAAACTGAAGTTTTGAGCAATCCAGAGATTTCCAGTGCAGGACCAAATCGAATAATGTAGACATGAGTGGAAGTATTCGGTAATGATTAAAATTTTCAGAGTATTGCGAATTCAGAGAGATTTTTGTTTTTATGATGTTGGTGTAGGACTATTGCTTTGCAATTAATGAAAGTACCTACCTACATTTATTTGATTTTCTTGGATGAATAAAATGAGGAGTAGTCTCTTTTTTTACCCCTTAGTCCCCCAACGTATATGGAAGAGTGATTCGTACCGCGACTAACGTGCCCACTATAGTCTTTCAATGTTTCTCTAGATGGTCGTTATCATATCATTGTTTTTTCCAGTCCCCTGTTCTTTTATTGTTTCGAATTGTTACCTTACTTAATCCTTAAATCTCATTCACAGTTTCTGCACAAGCGACAAAATGTCTACCACAAGCGTCCGAAATCGAAGTCGAAACTGGACCGAATTTCGGTGGAAAAATTGTTGTAGACGGTGGCAATTGCGGCATTCAAGGAAATCCAAAGGATCCACGAGACACCTACGTGATGAGAATCGATCACGAAAAATGTGGCAGTCTAGTAAAGCAGGAAACGAATACGGTCGAAACATTTATAACGGTGCAAGAAAATCTTGGAATCTTTACGCATAGTACAAGAAGGTAAGCGAATCGGTTTGTGTCTATGCTAGATCTTGATCTATGATCGTTGAGCCTTTATCTAACTAACTGATTTGTTCTGAATTAGATTCGTGGTGATATGTACATTCCAGTCGGGAATACAAACAGTCCGGGCCAGTTTCAGTGTCCCGGGCAAGGGTAATGCCGCTTCGGTTCCGCTGCCCGAAGAATCAGAACGTAGTGGACGCGAACGCCAATTTCGAATGGTTGATAAAAGCGCTTTAGTTCTAAAGGAGTCAGATGAATCTATCGAAGAGAGTGAAAATCGACACGCCAAGGTGCTAGATACCGAGCAATATCTTGACGACAGTGAAAAATCTGTCGGACAAATCGTAGACATTGTGCCTGGAGTTAACGAAGCCGAGATCAAAGCTCAACATATCCTGTCCGATAGCATGCCAAGCGTTCTGGGAATCGATCACGATCAGAATATTAATTTTGCGAAACTTATCGATGGAAGTTATATGGTGAATGAGAGCATACCTAAAGGTAATTTGGATACAGTATACAACAAATATTTCAAATTATATTTATCCTCTTTTTTTTCTTGTTCAATTCACCAGCAAATCCGCATAGCAATTCAACCGGACTTGTGATTGCCACTTCGCTATCTGTGATTATGATTGGAGTTTTTATTTACATCCTACAACGAGAATTTCGACGACAGAAGACCTTCAACGGACTATCGAAACAGCAAATTATTAAAAATCCATAGATTAATAAGCTCCAACTTAATACCGTTTAATACTATCTAAGGAAATACCTAATTTTAAAAATTTAACACAAGAGTAAGCAATCCATTTGATTACGTTCGTTTGTCTTGTCGAAGTAAATAATGATTTAAAAAAATAATAATAATTAAAATTCTCGAGCAATGCTGGGGTTGGCGTTAATACAGTACAAGTTCGCTAATCCGCCACCATGAAAAGCAAAAATCAAATCTGGCGGATTAGTGGAAGCGATGGATTACAGTGCATACACTTATGCACGCAAAAGAAAGAATAATATATTGAACACCTCGAACACACGGTGGACTGTTGGACTCGACAGCTGACGAACTACAGCGACTTGTAAGGTGTGTTTGTCGGATTATCGAGCTTGTACTGTAATTTAAAAAAATAAATTTGGAGAGAGTTTCAAAGCAATTGAATTATACTATAAATATTTTGAAAAAAATAGAGAGAAAGACGAAACGATATTTCGACTTAAGATGACTGAACGTAACAAATTTGATTTTATTCATTTTTTTCAACTGAAATTTTTATAAAAAAAAACTTGCTAGATTTTTCTTGCTTCAAAAAGAATGAGATTTATTTTGAGATCGTCAATGATATTAAGAGATACCTGTAATATTATGAACTTTATAGAATAGTCAACGAAATAAACGAATATATAAAAGTGAAATGCAAGACTTTGTTTTCATAAAGATAGTAGGAGACCCGACGCCGTTGGGTTTATACACTTGAACAGTTTTTCTACTGTGGAAACGAGACGACGGTAAGTTCTATGGAACTGTGTCTGTAAAGCGATTTCATTGATAACAGCGATCGAGTAGTACATGCTATCGGGAAGCGTTTCTAAATTTGTGATAATTGAATGCGAAGTAATAAATCGTTGTTATTTCTTTTTGTTTTAATCGAATTTTATTTTACTTGTAATCCCAGCGAAGCCCTAGCTCGCAACAATCTGTAAAAAAAATAGTTTGCATTAAAATTAAGCTAGTTGACCTCAAGAATTTCAGGGTAGAACATTTTTTTTTAAATTTCTGATCGATACTAGTTTTATTAAAAAATATTGAACCCCCAAGTAGGATGCAAGGGGGCTGGATACGTTTTCACAACTTTCGCCATGGTTTCATTTAAAGTAAAACTAGTTCTTATTTCTACGGGGGTGTTAAGTAATCGCACAAAACCAATTTCAAAATTCAACACTGAAGTGGGTGGAAAGAGTTGCAAATGAAACAAAATCTCTAGTATCTGATGAGAAATGAAATAGATCTATTTGCTTCTTATGCAATCGCTAAAAATCTTATATCACGATCTTGCAAAGTTATTTCCCAATGTGGTATAAAGGGTGTGTGTACTTTTTCACGAATTTCGTCATATTCCTTAGGTCTGACGAGGCAGCAAATTGGTTCTTATTTCTGTGGGGTTTTTATATAGTCGCCTAAAAGGTGATAACATAATTTTCTGATAGTCAACCCCTAAGTTAAGTTGATCGACACACTGCTGTTGAAAATCATAAAAACTCGCACGAAACTTTTTCAGTATTCAAGTCTCTTCCGTTCTAGTGATAAAGAACCAATATTACATTTCGGCTTGGGTGCGTCCCGGATTATAATCCAACATTCGTGGGTTACTGCTAAGTGGCATTAAAGCGCTAATCAGGGAATGTGTCACAGACGCAGCGAACTCAAGGTGTGAGTAGTTGACGAGGTGTAGGATCTCTAGAGCATTCTGGCCAAGGCTAGAAAGACTAAAGTCTACACCTTTTCAACATGTATTTCAGATTATATAATATTAATTTCAGATTAGGTAAATTGTATTTCAGAATAGTGAGTTGTATTTCAGATTAGGTAAATTGTATTTCAGAATAGTGAGTTGTATTTCAGATTATATAAATTGTATTTCAGATAGTGAGTTGTATTTCAGATTAGGTAAATTGTATTTCAGAATAGCGAGTTGTATTTCAGATTATATAAATTGTATTTCAGATAGTGAGTTGTATTTCAGATTAGGTAAATTGTATTTCAGAATAGCGAGTTGTATTTCAGATTATATAAATTGTATTTCAGATAGTGAGTTGTATTTCAGATTAGGTAAATTGTATTTCAGAATAGCGAGTTGTATTTCAGATTATATAAATTGTATTTCAGATAGTGAGTTGTATTTCAGATTAGGTAAATTGTATTTCAGAATAGCGAGTTGTATTTCAGATTATATAAATTGTATTTCAGATAGTGAGTTGTATTTCAGATTAGGTAAATTGTATTTCAGAATAGCGAGTTGTATTTCAGATTATATAAATTGTATTTCAGATAGTGAGTTGTATTTCAGATTAGGTAAATTGTATTTCAGAATAGCGAGTTGTATTTCAGATTAGGTAAATTGTATTTCAGAATAGCGAGTTGTATTTCAGATTATATAAATTGTATTTCAGATAGTGAGTTGTATTTCAGATTAGGTAAATTGTATTTCAGAATAGCGAGTTGTATTTCAGACTAGGTAAATTGTATTTCAGAATAGTGAGTTGTATTTCATATAAGGTAAATTGTATTTCAGAATAGTGATTTTTATTTCAGAGTACGTAAGTTTGAATTCAGAAAACGTAAATTGTATTTCAGAATACGTAAGTTTAAATTCAGAAAACGTAAATTGTATATCAGATAGGTACCCTTGCATTCTTTATCAGAATGTTGACATTTAACTTAATTATTGTATTGAGATCGCATTAAGTATACATAATAGAACCTCTGTGAACTTAGCACCCCACTTTAACCAAATTGAATAAAAAAATTGTTTTCGGGTGGAGTTTTGTTTGCATTTGATTGTACCGAAAAAAATTTTGTTTGTACCCCCAAGGGAACGGAGAAAAAATTGGTCCGTGTGAACTTAGCACCCGACTTGCACCAAATTAACTGAAATTTTTTATTCAGATAGTACCCCGTCTGTAAATGATTGTACCGAAAATGATTTTCTTTTTCAATAATAAAAAAAAAAAAAATAATTAAAAAATTTGTGACTGTGCTCGGGCGGCGCAGCATACTACCACTTTCCATGCCAAAGCTTTGGCATTGGATGATATGCAAGTGTGAAATTAAGTCTTATTATTTCGATGTGTTCTGAATTTCAATTGATATACTCTGAAATACAATTTACGTTTTCTGAATTCAAACTTACGTATTCTGAAATACAATTTACGTTTTCTGAATTCAAACTTACGTACTCTGAAATACAACTCACTATTCTGAAATACAATTTACGTAATCTGAAATACAACTCACTATTCTGAAATACAATTTACATAATCTGAAATACAACTCACTATTCTGAAATACAATTTACGTACTCTGAAATACAACTCACTATTCTGAAATACAATTTACCTAATCTGAAATACAACTCACTATTCTGAAATACAATTTACATAATCTGAAATACATGTTGAAAAGGTGTAGGTAAATATTAACATGGAATAGGGAAAGATTGAGGTTACCCATCTGAATACTGACGGGGCACTTCTTGCTAGGGAAGTATACTATGCGGAGGGTGATAGCCGACTCTGACGCATGTAGGTATTGCCTTGACCTATATGATGAGGAGGACATTACCCACATTTTTTGTGAATGTCAGATGGTTTCAAGGAAGCGCTTGAAGTGGGCAGTCTTTTCTTCGATAATTTGGAAGATCTGAAGTTGATAGGGCATGACAATTTGGTCAAATTTATAAGGGATCTAGAATGTTTTGAGGGTGATTACTGACCTCCGAGGTTTCGAAGGGATCGCTATGGGCCCTTTTTTGGTACCCAGTGTGCGGTGCAACTCAGCGTGGAGCCCCTTCCTAAAACTAATTCGTGTATTAAGTGTTGAAGCAGTGTAAGGCTTCTGTCTCATCCCCATTTCAAGCGCTTCACTAACTTTTACTCGAAAACCAATAAAGTTTCGCCCAGACAGTTGGCAGACTTAATTCAATTTTTTATTTTCTGATTATACTTTATTTCTAGACATTAGTAAGATATGACAGCATTGTACTTACTTTTATGACTTGAATGCATACTTTGCGGCTCAATCCAGCTTTAAATCAGTGGCTCTTAAGCTTTTAATTTAATGTTTTTTTCCGCTGAGTTTTTCTCCGATGGCTTTGATAGGTCTTACGGTAATTATGATTCGAAAAAAAATATTTGTTTTTACATTGTAAACATTTTATTTATTTGTTTGTATTTTTTTTTTACATAAAATATATATTTCTTTATATATGATTTAATATTTAAATATATATAATATGTTGTATGTATATAATTATAATTATTTTTATTTATATATAACGTTTAATAGTCATAATGTATATTTGAAATACTTGTCTTGTTGTTTTTTCATTATCGTTTCTCATATGCATTTTAATAATTTTAGTTTACTTTTTGTCTCGTCGTAATCAATCGTTTTATCAGCGTCTTTTAATAATTCTTTCATCGTTTAGTTTCGTGATTTGATTTTGTCATATATCATTTGCAAAACAGGATAGCAACATTTTGTTTGCCCTAATAATTCTATTTTATATATTTTTTTGTTATATTAGGTATGTTTTTGTTGTTATTTAGTACAGATATATTTTACATTTATGTTTATGTAGGTATAAATATAATTTTTGTATTTTAATATTTATTTTTTAATTTAGTTTAGAATAATAAAAAAAATTCCGTCTAGTAGTGTTTTTGGTTTTCGTAGTTGCTAGAATTAATTACATTTATTATACGCGAGGGTATCTATTTTTGATGCATCTATTTTCTGTTAATATTTTTGTTATTTTTTTATTTATATTTCGAACGATTTTTCCAACGTTTGATGTAGGACAAAGAGACGTACACATATTATGAAAACATTTATAACTTTTTTAAAGAAAACAAAATTATTTTTGTGTTTGTTTTTTATAATTGTAGTTTGTTGATGCAATTTAGTTTATTTTAGTGTAAATCGATTTTAATTTAGCTGTTTTTGTTTATTAAAAAGTTAGCAACAAAGAAAACAATAAATTGAATTTGAGCACGATTTTCTTTTAAAATGGCTACTGAATTTGATTTTATGTTCAATTCGTCAATTTATTATAAAAAATTGATTACAAATAGCAGTTTTGGGTTTTATAAAATCTTAAAAAAAATGACAATGTTTACAGTCGGTAATAGAAATGAGTTTAGTTCTGCGAGATTTGTTTTCTAAATGTTTTATAAAAAGGTTTAAAAATGTTGGGGACGAGATATAGTGCATATGCTTTAGTTAAAAGTTAGAAAAGTTTTTTTTATATGTTTATTTATCACAAATTTATAAAGTACAGAAAAGAAAAGCAAATTTTTAAAGCCAAGCGAATATAAGTCTAACAAAATTTTTTGCCAAATACAGGCCAGAATATTTAAAATCGAATTTTGGTGTCTTGCATAGTAATAACTTCAAGGCTGTGAAAAGAATCGTAAATGCTGTATTACAGCTCTTGTCTTTCTATTAACTTTTATTTATTAAATAAATCTCCATAATGCGATACTTAGTCACTTTTGAAGCGGATTTTTTTCGGGCTAGTTACAAATATGAAGCACAAATTTACACAATGACTGGATCCGTTCTGTACCTCTATAGAGTGTGGCTTCTCCATAAAAGTCTTTGAATAAAACTAGGAATTTAAAATTTTGCACTCAGAATTTTTAATTATTTTAAGGAACAAAAAGAAGTAAGATCAAGATATTCTATCAAGTGACTACTATCATACAAATGAGAATTTGAATTCGAGTACGTCTCTATAAGTTGCATGTGATTTTGATTAGGGCAAAGCCTTTAAGTGTACAGCAATAAAAAGTGCCAAAAATTAAAGACTTAGAATAACAATAGAACATTTTTATTTTAGAGATTTTATTATAAACTTCACTTGGTTTTTATTTTTTTTAGAGGAAACGGCGGCGTGACCCCATGCTGGAGAAGTGTAGCATGAAAGATGAAATGAAAAGAACCGTATTGTATTTTTTATCGTTAAGAGGATAATTTTCAAACAGCAAAGTCATAATTGTATCAGTCTTCGCTTAACCTTCGTTTATTGTCTTTAAACAAATTGGGGACCCCGACAATATATTTGAAAGCTGCCAATATTTGAGGAATTGTCAAGCAGTTCATTTCAATTGATTCAAAATAAGTTAATTCTTAGCTTCGAGAAATTCAAAATTATATAAAATGTATTACATCTTCTTGTTCCAGTAAAAGTAAACATCCATGCTCGTCGTGAATGATGTCTCTTCTCTCTAATGGAAGCCCCTCATACTCCCAGTGACCCATATTTATGTAATAAAGTAATTTGTGTTCTTGTTAATTTTAATCGAACTAATCGAAAATAAAATTTTCAGTCATAACTAGCCCGAAAATATAAAGAGTGTATCCTCTGTCAACTAGCAATTTAAAGACAAAATTTTTTTAATAGAAAAATTAAGATTAATTTTAGAATAAATACAGAAGAAGAAGAATAAAACTCCTATCGAATATTTAGAGAATATTTTCCATAAGATAAACACGTTAGAAAAAAATTTTGTTAATATTTTACGTATGCACGAGTAACTTTTCATCACTTTAATAATAAATTATTATTAGCAATCATTCAAACTTAACGTAAAGATAAAGCTTTCTTTGTCTTGCTTATAAAATAATTCATAAAAAAATTTTTACCATTATATTTTCAAAATAAAACTCTATATTGTTAATAAAATAGGTAAAATTACGATTTATATGAATAGGCCATTTACGTGGATGGATTAACCTTTTTTCTGTTTTCAATTTATTTCTTTTAAAATAAACTTTCTTTATTATTCTCTCTCCCATTCTCATCTAGTTTTAATCTATCATTTTTTGTTTTAGATACATTTACTACAATTATTTATTGCTAATTGCATTATATTTTATTTAGTATATTTTACTACAAAATTATATAAGGTATACAAAGAAGAAAATAATTATGATTTTTCCGTAGATAAATTCATAGCAAAAGCCTTTTTTTTTAGTGTTTTTGATTATCAATTTCATTCGATTTATTTAAATACTGTTGAGAAAAAATCACGAGAATGAGTTGTGAAGTCAGCTACTGTAGACTTGTATAATTTAATATAATAAAAAATAAAGATTTAAAAACAAGAAAAATAATATAAAAAAACGTTACTTACAATGAAACTTGAGTCGGTCACTTGCTCGCAGCAAACCAAATACTGATATATGCGGGAATAGTATTTGATACGCCACAGTCATCCAAATATCTGGTGAAAGGAGTCCAAAAAGAGGTCACGTACCCAATAGACCCTATCTGAAATTCCATTTGTAAAATGTGTAACTAGCATAGCTAAGAATAAACCAATTGCGGTTCGTGGGTTCCCGAGGAAGGGAAGCAGACCAGGATATTTTTGAATTACATATACCGAATAATAGAAATTAAAGTCTTCTCCGAATTGTACTTTTTGATAATTTCCCACACATGACTGCATAAAAAAGAAGCGGTTCTGTCAATGGAAACATCGCGAAGCTGTTTATCAAGCATAAACTCAATTCTAGGCAATTTACCAAACTTTTTTTTAGAGATAAAATGCAGCGAAAACGATCCTCCGAAGATTTTGAATGGCGTTTGATTGCTTTGTGTAGATTGATCAGATCATTAAATTCCAGGCCAACAATAAAGTTTTCTACTAACTCTGCAGCCGGTTAACCATTCAAATCCCTGATATAAACCTTCGGAAAATTGTGTAATACATTTTTTTTTTCGTAGATGGTGGACCTAGGTCGAACGTTATCAATAATTTCCTTCGAAAGGACCTTGAAGCAAAAGATAATAATTCGACAATACAGTGACTACTATTTTCAGTTGCCATTGTTCACCAAATGTTTAAAAATAAAATCAATAAAGTAGCAAGTAGTAAACAACAAAAGATAATGGTGATGACGGTGTTAATTGTCGTTAAATTTGTTTAAAGTTCAAAATATATTTGCTTCTGACATTCTTCAAGAAGTATATGGTGAACCATTTAAAGGTTTCTTTTTAAAAACGCTATACTCGTGAAATGAGACTACGTCAATATTTTTTGTAATTTATTTTTTTATTGTAATGTTTAGAGTCTCCGATTTAAGAATGAAAAACAATTTTGTTCATGTGGCTCCCTCTGCTGGCCTTATAGTAAGCCATTCTGTGAGTCCAGTTTTGAAGCACTTTTTCGATGATTTCGCCGCTTATATCGCCGATAACAGTCGCAATGTTATGTTTTAAATCTGGAATTGTTTCTGGATTATCCGCATAGCATCGACCCATAACTGCATCCCACAGGAAAAAGTCCAACGCCGTCAAATCACAGCTTCGCGCAGGCCAATTGACATCTTCAAAACGGTTAATTGTTTTGTTGTCAAATTTGGCGCGATTGTCAGTTGGTTTGTATGGCATGTGGCGCCATCTTATTGAAACCAAAGGTCGTTCACATTCATAGCGTCGATTTAAAAAGCCATAAAAAGTTGGTCAACATGGCTCTGTAACGGTCGCCACTGACGGTAACGGCGTTTCTAGCATCATTTTTGAAAAAAATTGACCAATTATGCCACCACTCCAAAATCCCACACCACACTGTCACTCTTGGTGGATGCATTGGCCTCTCTACGATAACTTGTGGCTATTTCGAACCCCAAATCCGGCAGTTGTGCTTGTTTACATAGCCCCCGAGATGGAAATGCGCTTCGTCTGAAAAGATGATTTTTTGACAAAAAAGTGCTTCAAAACTGGACTCACAGGACGAGGGAGCCACATGAACGAAATTGTTTTTCATTCTTAAATCGGAGACTCTGACCATTACAATAAAAAAATAAATTACAAAACATATTGATGTAGCCTCATTTTATAGCGTTTTTATAAAGAAACCTTTAAATGGTCCACCCTATATAATCATTCCAGACATTCCCTACAGCCAAAAAGCATTTTCGGTTGAAAAACTTTGCTGTTTAATAACTTCCGGCAATGTTGCAAATTCTCTTTGGGATGCCCTATTTGTAATGGAAATATTGTTTCTCCTGAATCTTAACTTTGCTTTTTTGGGCGTGTGTTTGGAGACAATGTCCTACTGAAAGGTTCAAATCAACGCCATACTCTCTTTAGCAAAAAGGGGCATCTACAGATCTGATATCGTATATAAACGTCTGCGTCCATGTTTTGGTGAATGTCTTTTAACTGAAAATACTTGTTTTCCTGGTAAAATACTGTTTATTTTAATTTAAGTGTACCGTTTCGGACCAGACTGACAAACTTGATTAAGGACACTACCACCTGCAAAAGAACTCAGTAGTTAACTTGTTCTTATTCTGCAAATGCCACTGAATATAATGGAGCACCTTCCATCCCACTTCTTCGCAATGCAACAACGTCCTGCTTAAGCGTGAACGGATAACACTTCCTCAAACCGTCTGAGAAATACATTTTCGTCTCGTAGAATGTTACGATTCAATTCACATTATTTATATATACTTTTTTTTTAATTACACATATTTCATTTATTTTTCGGCAAAAATAACGTATAAAATATTAAAATTTATAAAAATAAAATAAAAACAAGAAATTTGTCTACACATTATATATGTATAATTTATATTTAATAAATTGTATATATTTATATTAGATTCATACAAGACTGCAAAAATCGTTTCAACGTCATCATTTTCGTGATTTTTCTATATTTATATCATTTTTTTTTTTTTTCATTATTATTTTAATTATTTTATTTTAATTTTTTTTTTTTTTTTTGTTTTTTTTTTTTACTTTTACATATATTTTTGTTTTTATGTATGTAATAATAGGAAAGCTATGCCACACACCATATGCTATCAAAACGAATAATTAATTAATTGGATAGATTGAATATGAATGTGAAGAATGTGTTTTTTTTTTATGTTTTTCTTTTATTCTTGTCAGTTTTTGTTGAACAAAATAAAAATAATAAAATTAGAAAATCTAAAAAAATAAATTGTAACAAATAAAAAGAATTGGGCAAATATATAAAATAGTTTATCAATGCCATAATTAATAAATCCTTTCTCCATTTTATAAATAATAATAACTCGATTTTTCGTTTATTTTTGATTTTTTTTTTTTATATCTTCAGCACTTTCGTACACTATTTGGCAATTGTATATATAATTTTATTTGTATTACATATAACCTTTCTATTTCTCTATTTTCATGTTGTTTGTTGTTGATTTATTTGTCATTGTGTTGTTTTATTGTAATTTATTTAAAAAGAAAAGAAACATACTTTTTCTGTTCAACTAAACTTATTATAAATATATATTTAATATTATATATGTGTTGTTTAAATCGTTTCTGCACGATAGAACAAACAAAAAATGTTTTAAAACAATTAAAATCTTAGAGAATTTACTTTCTTCTCAGTCGTCTTTAACTAAATAAACACATAAAATAGCACCGTATTTAGAAGCTGAAGATTTCTCTGTTTCGTTTTATTGTTGTTTTTATTTCAAGCATTTAATTATTATCTTGTCGTTCGACAAATTAAAAAAAAAACTAAAATCATAATTAGACTTTGTATATCGGCATTTCTGTACTTGTATCATAATTTATTAATTTTTCTGCATCATTTTTTGTATAATAGTTATTAAAAATATATATTTCATTTAATTTTTTGTTTTTATATATTTATTTATTTATATTTACAAACAATATAGAAAACAAAGCGATTGCGACATAGATTTCGATATATAGAGAGAACAATCTAACAACAAACGTGTTTATTTATTTTTTTTCTTATTCCACTTTTCCTTCAGTTTACTTTGCATAAGAACAAATTGACTGCGCACTTTCCAAAGAAACACAAATGTAATAAAATTAGACAAACAAAAAAAAATACAAAAAAAAAAAATCATTTGGAATGATTAAAATTGAGTACTAATATTACACAAGTTGATTTTATTTATGTTTTATAAAACAAACAAAAAATATGGTTTTCTTTAGCGATAATACTTGACGTTTGCATTTCTAATAGTTTCTAAATTTTCAAACAATAAACCGTTCGATTAAAATGGTTCAGTTTATTGAAACAAAAATAAATAGAAATATTATTTATTGGAAATTAAATAATTCTAATAAAAATAAATTCTATAACATAGCATTTCTCTAGTTTAAATTAATTATCAGTAAAAAAAAATTTATATATTGCAAGTTTCTAGAAAAAAATGTACATTTAATTATACGTTAATTATATTGCAGCAAAATTGAAGTCAAAAACGAAGAGAGAAATAATAGTAATTATTAGTTTACATTGCATTTCCCGTTGAATGTGATTGTGATCAGGTTTTTGTGTGAATAATCAAAGTAAAACTCAATTAAATTTTTTTCAGAAGCCTTGAAGCGTACGACAAACCTAGCCCCAATTGGAGGAAAACAATGCCTGATTTATGATTTACGTTTCTGTTTTGCCAGAGCAGGCTTGGAGCTAGACTTTTATCTACACCTCCTTACATGTCATGGTTTGAAAGGATTTCTTTATAGTAGGCATCTCTTTGACGTGGAGAGCTGCACCTTTTATGGCGCTAACGTCGAAGACTGGAAGGATATTCTGTTTGCATGTACTTGGATTGAATGGGAGTTTTGAATGGTTTGGAAGCTTTTGAAAAACTGAATGAATTCGCTCGTCTCTTCTTCACATGAAGGATGAAGCTCCTGGTCGGTAGCTCTGAGCTATTGTTTGTCTACATTCGTTTAGTTGTATTAGTAATTGTTTGTCCTATGTGTCTTCTTGGTGTTCTGAGTTCACTTTACGGAGGTGGTACCTGATACGATGGTGTCCGTAGATTCAGATTCAGAAATTTTTATTGAGTCTTTTTAAATACACGTTATACATTAATGATATGAGGATTGAAGCTTGACATCGATCTATTGTCTAAGCAGCTTCAGTCTAGTTAAATTCCGGCCTAGGTCAAGACTGGGTTTATGTGTTTGTCATATTTATGCAATTTATGCCAATCTCTCATATGCTTTGATCCGTAGACAATAAAGTCGATTCCAGAGAAGCCTTTGGAGAGTGACATCGACAAGTACTCGAAGACGGTCAACAATTCCGAGTTGCAACTAACTCAAACAAATGCTAGTAGTATATTAACAATTAAAATTGCGCAATTTGCAGCAATATTCGTCAATTTTGACGTCAAGAAAATATGAAGCAACACACAGCAACAATAGCAACAGGCGATGTGGAGAAACTTTTGATCAACTCGTTTCTCAATTGTGATGGGCGATATTGGCCAGTATCCAGCAATTCAGCAATAAGGGCTTACACGAGCAATCCAGTCTATGAACAATACGAAAGAAAACTTGACAAACAAATCTAAAATTTAACATAATACATGGAAAAGCTTTACAATTGAATCACCGAACAAGGAATTTTCCAAGTCAGTGGAAATACAGCAACTATAGGGCGAACGATACTAGCAATCTGTGAAAATATTGCCAGATTGCCGCAAGTAGCATAATATTGCTCTGTATTGCTCCATTAATCGCTCCACACGGTTCGGCAATAGTTGTCGGGCAATTAATTGCTTGAAAAATTGATCGAGTACGAGCACCTTTAAGCTGTGAATCCCGTAAAATTTTAGATGAACTTTTTCTTCGCAGGCGAATTCGCTATATATTTACCAGTATTTTTTTCTGGTGGACCATATGTAGATTCATCGGCAATCACATTTCTGATGTGTAAATGATTGGCATAGGCGATTTAATGGCTGAGATACATACATCACACTTCTTCGATTTGTTGAATTATTTACATATCAACGATTTCGATTGCCAATGCATGTACATTTCTACTGGAAACTTTTTCTACAAATTTGCAAGCGATGGAAACTTTCACCCCCAAGTAATAATGTTAATTTTTTTCCAATTTAAATACTGAGCTGGTTTACTAGTATTAGTCCTAATCTTGGGATCCAAGTGATGGTAATCAATCCGGTCATGCAGCGGTCCCTTGTATTTCGTTGCGTTATTTTAAAATTCTAATTCGACTACTAAAGGTTCATTCTATGCGGCACTCAGTAACTCAAGTATTTTTTAAGGCAGTGGCGTAGTAACGGGCGGGTGAACAGAGTTCGGTAATAGCGCCCCTCAAAATGAACAATTTGGAATACAGTTGTAACAAAAGAACAACTTGCAGATAATATTAATTAATTTGAAGTACTTTCAATTAATATTGAAATTTTTTTGCTGCTCTTTCAAATCATGTCGCTACGCCACTGTCTCAAGACCAACAGTAGAAAACGAAAAATCAGGACACAGAAATGTGTTTATGATTTCTTGCTTTTTGGTCCGAATGATACCATTTTTCATTTGACTACGCCGACGATTTTATCAAAATTCTGAGTACACTTATCGATCATTGTACAGAAAATTAAATTGAGCAGTTAATTAAACAAAATGTAAAGTTTGAACAGCGTTTCGACTCAACCGTTCAATTCAATTTTCAAATTAGAAATTTAACAATAGGCGTATTTTTTGCGACTTTATATAGAGCAGAGTAGAAGCTTTGAGCTTTGAACTTTTCATGAGCCAGAATAGCTGCACCACTGTTTGAGTTGGTATAGTTGTTCTTCTCGCTTTGCTTTTTGTTGCTGTTTTCGCATGTCGCTAACCTGCTCTGTGCAGGATAGGGAGCAAAAAACACGCCTAAAGATACAACTGGCTCTTGCTCTTGAATTTATTTGCTTTGGTTTTGAAATATTCTTTAGAAGTCCTGAATAACTTGACCTTGTTGGAGACACTATTGGTGGATAGATTTTTTTTCGTCAGGTGACTAACAATATATTGCATTGGCACCTTCGACTTCGATTGTTAGACTATCGGATTTGCGATTCTTTTAAGACTCCTACTAAATCTACTTAGGAAACTTTTATCCGTTTCGACATCGCCCTCAAAACAAAATATGCCAAGTAAATTCCATTCTTTATAAACCCCAGATTTATTATCGATATATTCACATAAAAACAAAATAACTATTTCTACTGATCACAATCCAACTATTTCCTCATCCCAATAATTTGCACATGAACTATGAGGTTCATGCTAAGCCGAATGTAATGAAAACGACAAATTTCTCGAGTGTACAGGACACAAACAAATAAATTTTTATCTAAAAGGAATTTTACGAAAAAGATTGCAACAATCAGTCAGAGACGCATTTTAATAATTTGATTAGACATCGAATATTTGTACGAAAAAAAAAAAATTTGAAGCAAAGAAATTTCTTTTGCTATGATTTTACTTTAGTGTCTATTTCTTTTTTTTTTCTTCCTCGTTTGCATTATAAACATTGAGCAAAAATTGTAAATGTATTTTTTTTTATCCCTAATCCCCTAAATACAAATGATATCCAAACGTTTCGAATTTCTCAGTGCGTTTGTTTAGTTTTATTTTCGATTGGTTTTTATCTTATAAGCATTCGCACGAGAACGGCAAAACATATGGTCGCGACAATAAAGAAAACCATCCAAAGAATCGCTTTCTCCTGATCACTAAAACGCCGACGATTTGAATAGATTGATGTTAATTTACCTGTAATACGTCTTACAGAATTTCCGCTATTGTTGTTGCTGCTGCTATGGTTGTTATTGTTGGTACTTGTACGGATCAGGTGGTGCTGGTGATGATGGTGGCTGTTGTTGTCATCGGTTGTGCTCAGTAGATCTGACGAGGATAGAAGACCGCCTGTAATTGATGCGACAGATCGATGATGATGTATTAAATTTGTACTAGATGTGAGGGCAGCATCGATTGTATCGATTGATTTCCTATAGTGTGGCACTTGATATCGTAGAGGATTCGTATAGGTGCCGGGTAATTCATCACCCGTCGATGTTATACGAATTGGACAGACACGAAATAAGTATGTTGAACCGGGCTCTAAATTTTCAATTGTGTAGTGCGTTTCGGGACCGCGATATAACTGAAAGGAAGTTTATCGTTATATTGGGGGAAGTTAGTTAGAAAAAAATTGCGTTTACCTCTTTGTAGTCGTGCTCCTTAGCACAGGAACATTGAAGGACATATTCTATAGGATCGGTGAATGTGTTTTTACTATGTTGCCATTCGACTGTTAAATCACTACTGTAATAACGAGGACCTGTAATTCCTAAACTATTCACGCTACTGCTGCCTGCTGTTGGTGCTGCTGCCGTAGGTATCGGTGCTGCAAATTCCATGACACGCGGTGCTTTAATATTACTAGGCAATGTTGCACAGGTACTAAAAACGTATTCCGGCGAATAGTCACCGATTCCGGCCTTATCTGTTTCCGCATAAATCCTAAACCTGTAGTCCTGTTGCTCCTGCAACTTATTCACTTTGCACATAAAGCTCGTACCTTTGTAAGCCACTTGAAATTCTTTCGCTCGATTAATGTACATTTCGACATAGTAACTAGTGTAGTCGAGATTTCGTCCTTCGCCCCATTTTAATTTGATGAAATTATGTCCCGAACCGGTACATTCAAGTTTTGGTGGTTCGGGCGGTGGAGGCAACGTTGTTAGCTTAAGTGACGCCGAAAATTGACCCGCTCCAATTTCATTCACAGCCTGCACTTTGAATTTGTAGCTCGTTTCGGATTCGAGCTGTCCTATTTTGTATTCAGTACAATTGCTATCGGTTTGGATGACTTGGTCACCGAACTCGATCATATAGTAGAGAATTTTCGAGCCGTTCGCTTCCGGTTCGGACCAGAGTAGCTTAACTTCGGTAGCGGTAATTTCATAGGTATCTACGTGAGGAGCTGATGGAACAGCAGCTGGAGTCTGTGCCGAAACAACGCTCGAGTAGAGACTTGTTCCGGCCGTGTTTATCGCACAGACACGAAAGTAGTAAAGCGTGAATGGAATTAAATTTCGAATATCTGTTGATGTTTGTATGCCCTGGTAGCAGGTGTGGAAGCATTCGTTTGATTCGTCGGTATTTGAGCTTTCTAAACGGTAACCCGTAATACTGGCCCCATTCATAACTGGCTCCTTCCACGAGACAGTTAAGTGAGTTGCTGAACGGACCAGTACTTCAAGAGATTCTGGAGCATAAGGTGGTGCCGCACCAGCACTAAATGTTAAAGCTTCGGACCACGCTCCTGCACCAATTCGATTCACAGCACGTACATGAGCTTGGTATTCTTCGCCTGGACTCAAATCCTTAATAACACAGTAAGATTCTTTTCCATGATAAACAATTGAGTCGTCATGGTTCAACCCGTTCAGTTGGAGATCGTATTTCAAGACGGGAGCTCCGCCATTGTAGTCGGGCTTCTCCCATCGCAGTACGGCTCCATAAGGTCCCGGTGGACTACTGCAGCATGGTGGTTCCGGCGCTCCAGGCACTATAGCTTCTGTGGTTACCGTAAAAATGTCTGAGTACTCACTGATACCACCGGGTCCTTCGCATGCCACCTTAATTTGATAAGTTGTTCCCGGACTGAGACGATCACAAACCGTTTCGGCTTCAGTTCCTGTATAAATGCGTTCAAACTTTGCACCGCAACTAATTTCTAAAAAGTATTTCTTTATGTCAGCACCGCCTCGATCGTTCGGCGGATCCCATCGCGCCTTGAACGACGTTCCGTGGATTTTACCCTTGACTTGCGGTTTTGCTGGACGTCCGGGACGTTCCGGATGCGTTTTGTACATGACCTCGTTACACCAGGCCGACGAGCCAGCATCATTGTCAGCCCTCAGTCGAAATTGATAGGCAGTCGAACGTTTTAAATTCTTACATTCGTACTGTGTTTCTAGACCGTTGTACGTATTCATGAAACCGTATTTTGTGTCGCTAATTTGCAGAACGAACTCCTCGTCGTTTGCTCGTCGCTCCCATGCTACTAACAGGGAATTGGAAGTTGCTGTTCGCAGGGTGGGTGGTTTCGGAGTTTGCGGTGGATTTCCCAAAGTACTGTGAATGATTATGTCGGAGAAGAGAGACGGACCGACTTCGTTAACGGCGGCCAAACGAAAACTATAGTGTGTCGATGGTAGCAGTTTCGGTAGTGTGTACTGTTTGCCTTTCGTTCGTATTACTTCGGTGAAATCTTTCCCTTTACCATCGTCAAATTCTAAGATATAGTTGGATATGTGCGCACCATTGTCCAATGGTGCCATCCATCGAAGCTGAATCGAATTTTTCGTTCGCGTCGATAGTTTTGGTGGAAGTGGTTGATCCGGTTCACATGGTGGTGTTTTGAAAACAGCCGGTTCCGATGCTGATCCCTCTAATTTGTCGAAATTAACCTGCAGAGAGATTAATTTATTTTATAGTTTCTGTACGGCAAGTCTTCAAAAATAAGTTCTTACTTGCAGACACACAAAATACTCCTGACCGGGCCTCAAGTCCTGAATCATGCACACATACGATTCACCTTTGAATATGATTTTGTATTTTCCTTCCTTGCCGCGATCACTTAGCAACACAAAATACCGTAAGCCTCGACTATTCAATGGAATACCTTCGGAGAAAGGAGGCGCTTCCCATCGAAGCATTGCAGATCGTGAAGTAATATCAGTTACCTGGAATTAATGATGGAAATTCATGTTTAGGTTTATTTTTATTCCGAAAAATTAGAATGAATTCGAAAGGCAAATGCCGAAAATGCTTTTAACATAATTGATTTATATTATCGTTCCATACCTCTGGTTTTTGAACTGCAGACAAGTGTTCGATGATAGCCTGACAATCGTCCTCTTCGTCGGGAACACTAGACGATTCCTCGCCATCTTCGGACGTTCCAACCGACGAGGCACCATTTCGAGACATTCGTCTCAATCCATTCAGATCGTTTTTTCGCGGTGACGGGGAATGTGCTGGCGTTGACATGGCAGAACCTACAACGAATTTAAATTAGATCCTATTTCGTGACTACTGTTAATTATACTCACTAATTTCACGTTTTTGATCCAACTTCCTTAGAAGTTTTGTATGCTGCCGCTGCGTTCGTTCGTCTTTGTGATAATTACTAGGTGGCGATGGGGAATGCGGTGAATGGGACATTTGTTGAGGCTGCAGATGACCGCCGGGTATTTGATGGTAATGTGGTCCACCTCCAGGACCTGGATAGCCGCCTGCCAGCGGACTGTAGAAATGTGGCGTTGAACCATTCGTTGCGATCTGAAATTGAAAAGAAATTTTGGTTGAATTGGTGTTTTCTAGTAGTAGTCAGATTTTCATGTCTTTCTAGCCAATTCAAACGGTTACTGGATGGCACTGAAAATACATTAGAGCAGCATCTAATCTCTAAAATCGAAAACATTTCGATAAGTTGTTACCTTTTCGTTAGATTCATTCGATCCTGGTTCCATTTTAATTTGGAAAAATTGCTCTTCTTCGGCTAATTTTCACAACAAAGATTACAACTAAATTTTGTACACTTGGCACTCATCCCACCTACACCGCAAAGTATTTTATTTTGTCACCCGAGTCGAAACTTTTCTATTTAACTTGTGAATAATAAATAAAAACAAACATCAAGCCAAAAACAAAATTAAACTAGCTCTGCTCGCCTTCGCAGCAAACGTGGAAGCCACGTAATCGGTTCAAAGATTTGCGATAACTCCAAAAGCACGAAACGAACTGAAATACTGCGAAGTGTTTCGTTTTAATAGTGAGGTGGACATTTAGCTGTTTTGCTGTGACGAGCAAAGATAAGCGACTGATTCGGAACAAATTGAACACCGTGAAATCCGATTGATAAGAAATAAAAATTCCCGTCTTTTGGTTATAAAATTATAAGGTGTTAGGGTTTGTTCTCCTGACCAACTATGAGCGGAGCTTAAGCCGGCTTTATAAAAAATAAACAAATACGAATGGTTTGATACCAGAAAAAATACCTTCGACTTACCGATACAAACAATTTCTTTATTGCAATTCTTTTGCTCAGCTATTGACAATAAAAAAAAATGTGGCTGGCAACTGAAATAATACGAAAAATAGATAACGAACGTATTGTATGGACAGAAAGTTTTTTTTCTGCTTAAAGTTTTTCCAACTAAGTAAATATTGTTTTCCTATTGTTCGATGTAGGTGGTAAGAGGTTCTTTACCCTAGGTACCTACGTCTTACTGAATAGTGACCCCATATATTGGTCTGGTTTTGTTAATGTTGGGATCGATTTTTAGAAATAACGTGGCGAAGACTTACATTTTTTTTCTTCAGACGTAGAGGAAGCTGACTATTGAAGCAGTTCATTAAGTCCTTTCTTGTCTTCAAGAAGTAATAATTGCGGTCATGATCTTAAAATGTCTTAAAGCATGGTTTCTTACGAGTACCTTTGGACTAGAGATCCAAGCAAGATCCAAATGACTCCACTACTTTCTCCTAACACTGAATCAAGCAATTTTTTTTGGAACTACTTATAAAATATCTCAAACTATCTATTCTTCACGCAACACCTCAAAAACTTTTTACTCGGCAATTGTTCAAAGTCTATGACAACAAACTAATTCATAGATAATGTGCAATCCATGTTACGAAACTCATTTTGAATTCCATGAGAACTCTACGTCTTTCAATGTTCATATATGAAACATGCACAACTTTATGAAAATTGTGTGGGCAACTATGCTAAAATCTTACACGATGCGATTCCTCACTATCTTTTCTTTCAAATGTGCTGCATAAATATCAAGAGGCTTGTACACGATTCGTTCAGAAAATAGATAACTTTGTCGTTCATGCTGTTGCCATAGTCAACTTTATTTCTCTATCGCGATTCTTTGTGTTTATTTAAATGTAAAGAAAAACTCTCAGCTTAATGTTCAGATTTTTTGCCCACTTTTCATCGCCATGTCTCTTCTATTGCTTCATAGACTTTGCTTAGTTGATTTCCCTGTGAGTTTTCTTTTCGGTTTTCTTTCTGGACGCAATGCGACAAAGGTAGAGTACAACGATCGCAATAAAAAAAAATTAATTACTCTAAAGATGAAGACAGTTTGGGTACTCTATTCCGTCTAGTCTAATTGAAAAAGAACGTTTTTTAAACAAATTATGTACATATGTTTCTCGTGAAGATCTACATTTGTGAATCATCTACTCTGGTTTTGGATAGCGTTGATTATTCCAAGAAAAGGGTCGCAAGCTATAATAGAAAACAGCTTCATGGCAAATAACATCCAGATATCAGTCAGTTACATATTGTTACATGTACCTTCAATGATGCCAGTTACCAGGGAGAAGCCCTCGCCTCCCAATATGCTGCTCGAATGCGGAGAAACTACTGCACACTTTTTGAACACTATTCTCTCTCACTCTTTTCTAGCAAATTTTCCACAGCAAATGAACATTCTGCGCAAACAACCGAAGAAGCTAAATATCTCTTGGCTCACTACAAGCAGTATAAGTTTCAGACAGGGCTGTCTCTACTATGATGAAGCGAGACGACTGACAGCTCTACGCGAAAGTGATATATAAAGCTTTTGATTGGTAGCGGCAATAGCTGTGTTTTTTATTCCCGGTTAACCATAAAGCTCGACAAAATAGCACGGCAAAACAACAACAGTGCGGTTACGGTAACCGCACTGTTGTTGTTTTGCCGTACAATTTTGTCGAGCTTTATGGTTAACCGGGAATAAAAAACACAGCTAATGGCAATTCTCTAGACGGCTAAATCCCAAGTAGGTTTCGATAACTTTCACCCATAGATGCCCTCTAATTCTCGCATACCACCATTTTCAAAAGTTTTAGAAGATTTGAAAGAGCTTCTGATACACGGAGACAGTGTTCTTTTTTTAAAATAAATTTTTTCAATTAATTAATCAAGGCCGCCTTTTGCCGTCGTTAAATGAATATAAAATTGCAACAAAGTAACATCCACAGATAACCAATTATAAATTCACGTTGACTTTTATAGATTCCATGCTTTTTCACATGTATACGAATTGAAAAAGAAACACGTTATCTTCTTCGAGCTCTTCAATGATCTTCCTCCAATCGTCCCATATGCAGAAAGTTGAAAGGAACGGAAGATTATTTCAAGGTTCGATAAATTAATTAACGTTTATGTGGCACTGTTGAGTAATCACTCTATCTTAAACTATGAATTACAGAGCAAAAAGTTATAGGGTTGCGGCCCTAGCTAAAGTATTCACATGCTCCAGTTCGGTTGGAGTATTAGATAGATCTGGAGTTGATCGATTGAACAGTTGATTGGTAGAGTAAAGATCTTTTTGTTAAAAATGATTATTGTTTAATATCCACTCTAATAATCAAAAATAAATTGTACTAGTCATTGACTGTCTTAAGCTAGGCATATTCCTTACATAGTAATAAATATAAAAATATATGAAAATTTCCTAAATTTTGTACGAAGTACCTATAATTGATCGGTGCTGATAAAAAATTCTTTTCAAGAACAAAAAAAAAAAACAACACTTTCTCACAAGTGAATTTTTTTTTTAAATGATTGACAGACATCACATAGCACTTGTCTTTATTAAAAATACACATATACCTGTGCATTCACAAATAGAGCAATGAATGATTATCTGACATCCACACGTTTCACATAGAACATAAAGATAGGCTTCGGGGGAGAACGAATAAGGTTACCCAAAGGTTACATGTTTCCGAACTTATTGATAACGTGTTTTAATTTAAAATTAATTTCACTGTACATACCTTCGGGAATGTATTCAATTGCACCTAGTCGATGTGAAATTATTCGTTTGCCGAAAGCTAGTAATTAATTTGTCAATCGGACAAGTTGTTTTAATGGGAAAAGTTGGGCAATTTGGCTAACTAGTGTTTCATCACTTTGTTTAATGTTTCGTAACTTTATTTTAACTTCTAAATTCCTGAAATCCTCGGCAGCATAATTTATAACGAATCTAATATGTCAATTTTGATATGTTCCTTCGACAGATATCAGAACTTAGGCTTATCACATTACAGCAAACTAAAATCATCAGAAATGAATCACTAATGATTCATGTAGGTGAAATTAATTTTCATGTGTAAATTCACTCGCAATTTTTAGATAAATCACTGATCGTTCTATGTTGTTACTCGTAAGTGAATCCGTACCGTTTCTGATACATGCAATTTTAAACAATTTTCAATTTTCTCTAAACTTAACCAATAGGTTTAAAGGTTATAACCTTTAAATTATCCGCAAATAGTTTCCATTGTATTATCACAGCAATGGTCGATTAACGCGAATTTGCGATTAACTTTGCATAGCTCTAAGCTTCGAAAAGATAAACGTGATTCCACTATGATCTCAAGATGGTAAATTAAGATTCATATTTGTAATTATAAGCAGAAAAACTAGTTTTTCAGTAAGTGCAGTGTGGCTTACTTCCATCAGTTAATTGGAAACATTCGCTTGAGTAGTATAAAACAAAGTCTAAACATGATGAAGTTACAATGTGTTTTGGAATTTGTTTGACGATAATTGGATTAAGTAATTCGAAAAGCTGCCTTTACGCCGATATTGTAATCCAACAACTTCTATTCCCAAAAATATTATACACGATGATGAAATTTTCATATTGAAGTAAGTGTGTGTAGGTACTTACTTACAAAACAATGGAAATTAAAAGAACTAGTATTAAACTTTTTGTAAGGGCTCGATTTAATGGAACTCGAATTGAAATTTCTGTCGGTTCATATTCTTCCAATGTTACCAAAAGACTCTACGTAAATGGTTCTTATAAGATTGCTCTGATTTCGGTCGACTTTTTCACTAAATCGGACGACTTTTTCACAGAGAACAGTAAGTTTATCATATTTTTGGAATTTTTGTTTCGGGCTAAATACTTTTATAATATTTAAAATTTTAGACCATGACGCAAAGAATGCTATAAACTTCGAATAACTTGCATCTGCAGCAGTGGCGGCTCGCCGCAAAAAGCTAGTGAGGCTAAGCTTTAAGCTTGTGTTACACTGTATGATCAATGAGAGCTTTCTACAAGCTCGCCATACATTTCACGAAAATATATGCAAAAAACTGGAAAAAAGCGAACAGTGTAACACAATCTTAAAGCACAGCACCACTAGCTTTTTGCGGCGAGTCGCCACTGATATATCCGGATAGTAGGATGATAAAGAAGTTCACGAATTTCGTCATATACTTTAGGTCTTTAGAAGTTTTGTGATAATTTTACTTCTAATAGAAACGTAGAAATCACTTTCAGGTTTATTTAATGTTTAACCCCTAAGGGGGTAAAAGGGGTTGAGAACATATTTTCTCGATTTCCGCCATATTCCTTAGAACTGATTAGATATCGAATAAATATTTCATATATTTTCTTTTTGTATAACCGCCAAAGAACCGCTTTCACGATTCGTTTATTTCTACAAATGGGTGTAAAGAGTTACATACGTCTTACCAATTTCGCCATAACATCTTTTAGGCCTGATTGCATTTCGAACATTTTATTTATGCGGGCTTTTAGTACAATAGTCTACAAGTTTCATGATTTTTCGAAATTAAACCCCCAAGAGGATTAAAGGGGGTTGAAAATGTTTTCATAAATTTGGCCATATCTTTTAGGTACCCTGTGTAAATCAGCGCCGCATGTACTTAGCTTACAAGGCGCCTATCTAGCTCTGTCTAATCTTCTAGGCTGTAGCTCAGAAAAATAAATAAATAAAATAAAATCTCTTAGGTCTGATGAGACTTAAAATTAGTTTTCACTTAAATTTAGGTTCCCAGTCGCATAGTATCCTGCGCTACAACTCAGAGATAATCGCGTTCCGGTCTTCCACCCAAAAAATAATAATTTTGAGTCTGAAAGGATTTTTTTAATAGTTGTCCAAATTGAGATCTTTTCGGTTTTACTGCTCTGCCAGCCATCAATCCGCTTCCCAACCACCATTTAACACCGCTTCTTCTCGCCCTGTTCGGTTAGTGTACAATCCCATTTCTGACACCAATTAAACCGATCAATCAATTCAAATTATTTGTTTTCATAAAATTGAAAACTTTAACGACACTGCAATTGCCGACACCTATATCTTGATAGTTATTGGAGAAAAAACAATCAACGACATTAAAATTATCCCATTTCCTGCCATAACAAAATCATTTATATTTTGATACAGTAAAACTAGAGATACGCGATATTTGCAGCGACGATAACACTATAATAAGCTAACTTTCATAGGTGGTAGGTACCATCACGATCAAACTACCGGCAATAAAGTAATGAAAGTATAATTTGCTGATAGAATTATATTCCATCAGAAAAGTGATTCTCGGCGGATCGGTTTAGACATCCGGAAATAAGTATTACAACCATTCCATAACACTTACCACCCAGGCCCCGTCACTATATTTTACACATAAACCAGCCATTTTTTTAGCAAAAATAAAATCACGAAAAATCGGTAGAAAGAAAATGGAAAAATTGCTTTATTATGATATAATTTCAATGATGTGATGCTTTCATAGATTTTTTTCTTTTAAATAAATTTTTTATGGTTTTATGAATAGTAATTATTATCCTTGGCTCGGTTACAGGCAGAGAAGTCGTGCAGCACTTTAATTATCGAGTGTAATAATTGCACTATCCAGCGCCGGATATAATTTATAGTTGGAAATTATGGCAATTGGCAGGAAAACCATAAAAGAAAATGTTTGTATAATTTGTGTGTTTTTTTTAACAATCTTTGTTTTTTTGGAATAGAATGCTTTAATCTGGATTATTATTAATTATTTAAAGTGCCGCTAGTTCCACAGATATTTATGCAATTAGCTTTGAATTGACAAAGAAACACTAAAGATCTTTGTACGTTTAATTGCATAAAAAAATATATTTTTTTTTAAATATCCCAGAATAAAAAATTTTTGCTAATGGCTCGCAAGTGAAACGGTTACAGCGAACTTTCCTTTACTAGCAAATTTCCCTGTTGATGAATTATCGATCGGACAAAATTTACATTCGCCGCGAGGCATCTTTGGCACACTATAAGACAATCGCGATTACATTTTTAGCAAACTTACACCAAACTCTTCTTTTACACGATTTTGAAATAACACGGTCCACGAAGAAGAATAAGTACGCACCAAATTTTTTACAGAAAATTCTTTGATTTAGCAAAAAAAAAAAACAATTTGTCATACTGTGAAAAACCCAAATAAAGTTGGGGAATACCCGAATTTTTCGTTGTTATACGATGAAATACGCGATTCTATTTTCAAACAGTGGCAATAGTTACTAAATAGCTTTGAATTTAATTTTTACTAACAAATTATGTTATCTTTAACATAGTATGGATTTTATTTATTTTTTTTGCATGGTTTCGCATGTAGTTATCTTTTAAAAACAATTTTTTTTTTTTTAAATAGGTGAATATTGAACAAGCCCGTGGAAGTGAAAAGATATTCGATACATGATCAGACCTGAGAGATAGGGCTGAATTCATGAAAAGTATACAACCACTTTACATCCCCTTAGCGGTCGAATTACAAAAAACCTTGAAACTATATTCTAAGTATTCATATGAAGAATCCGTAGAATAAAAATGAATTCAATATGTACTATTTGGGAAGACCTAGTAGATATGACAAAAATCGTGAAAATGTATGTATTCTTTTTCCACTGATCATTTCTTTCAACCCCGTTCCAAACACTAATGAATATTTAAAATTTTTCTTTATCTAAATTACTTTTCTAGTTGCTTTACATATACATGTCGAGTTTAAATTCCGATTTTAAGCTTTATATCATTATAGGTTCTTGAGATATAAACATCGGAACTTTTCCTTTTCGCCCTTCTCCACCCCCACCCTCTATACCCTCTTCCGCAAAACAATTATTTCCTGCTACATTTGACTAAAAAAAATTACACAAGATTTATAAAAGTATTTTTTAGTGATTAATCGAAGGTTTTTTTCGCCTATGAATATTTTCCATTTTATAACAAATTAAGGGCCGAAATTTTTATCGAAAATCAAAATTTCTTTTTGAGAAGCCGCCATTTTGTTAAATATTAATATTTTGCGTATTCCTTCGATTAAGTTCCAGATAAAACATACTACCGAAATCTTTTTAGTTTTTTTATTTTAGATGATGCTATCCAGAGATATCGTGCTCACTGCAAAACACTTTTTTTATAGTAGTTCCCGGCAATCAGATATAGCAGTTTTAAAAATCATTATTTTTAGAAATAAAAAAATACTATAATAAGTAAAAGTTAGTAAATAAACTAAAGCGTCTTCCCACTAAAAAATTTAATTCATTCATTTCGGCATCCTGACTGCGTATAACCCCTTAAGTCATCCTGAGGAGATGAGACAAGCGCTAAAAATTAAGAGAATGTTTTGAGGGGTCGGGGTGAATGTAAAAAACTTTGGATTACAATATCTTTCAAATCATGTAGGTACCTATACCAAGAAGATGATTGATTTGAGTAAATAGGATTAAAAGAGAGTCAACGTATTGTAAAATTGTTAAGAGCGAGTTAGATCACGAAAGATGGTGATGGCCACTTTTTTAAAAAAAAGGAAAAAAAAATTATATCTCAAGAACCCTAGCATATATGATCTTAGAAATTTTAAAAAAGTTAGGCCCAGTAGATTTCTTGCAGAAAAAACAATTTTGAGGGTTTGGTGAAGTAATTAAAGCAAAAAAGGAAATTTAAGATTCATTTGCGTACAGAGCTGAAGTGATCTCAAAATTTATTGGTGTACAGAGCGGAAGTAAAAAGAAATTATCGCGAATAGGGTTTTTTCACATTTTCACGAATTTCGTCATATCTGTTAGGCATCAAATTGATTTCACTTCTGCGGACTCTTTGTATAAGCATCATGATTCATGAATCTTCTTTTCCAATTTTTTGGGTATCCAACCTCTAACCTCCCAAAGTGTACATTTTCACGAATTCCGATATATTTCTTCGGTCTAAAGATGAAGTCCAGTCTCAACTCAAACTTGACTTGATTAGTTTTGATCTCCGAGCAAAAAAAATAACAAACCGAAACATTACAAGAATTTCTCGGTATCTACGCTCTCATGCCCAGAATAATTACGTTTACCTCCAGCTTTTAAATCAGGAAATCGAGTTTCCGTATAAACTTTTTTCGATCATCGCGCTACACAATAGATGGCGTAATTTATTTATAATTTAATCAATTCGGCAGAAAAAAACCACTCCATCTAGTGTATATTAAAAGGCAAAAAGCTAATTTGGCCGCAAATAAAGCCAACAAATCAAATAAATCTATTAAAAAAAAAGCAGCATCCAAAAAAACCAACATCAAATACTTACAAATGGTGCGTGTATGTGTGGCACTCCTCCTTGTCCGGCATGCAACTGTGGATACTGCGATAGAACCACGTGGGTCAAGGTTCCGCTTTCGTTAACGTACTGTTGCATCACTTGACCCTGTGGCACTTGCACCGGAACCGGTATCGGTGGTGGACGATTTTGTGAGACCATTTGTACCGTTGTTGGACCTTGAAGTAAACAAATTAAAATAATCATTAAAAACGCGCTCACACATCCAGTAAAGTGGCATATTTTATTAGAAATTTATACGAATATGAGGTCGAAGTGGGCGGATATTGGTCAGATGTCATACAAGAAATATTACAACAAACAAAAGGAAACCTAATCCGGTTTCATTGTGTTTGTTTTGTAGCAAAATAAATTATTTATTATTTATAGAAACCGTCATATTCATGAGAATTTATTTCATATGAGTAATAATAACATAAAAAACTGTCAAGGGCATTAATTCAAAATAAAATTTGCATTTTTATAGTGTGGTTTTCTACCGGAGCGGTACCGAGCCAGACATAAAAAGATCAATAGAACCATATAAAAATACACCACTACATACATAAATCGATAATAAATATTAATATCTATTAATAAAAATAAATATTTGATGGAGTAATCGCAGACCGGCCATGGTGTAGACGTCATTTTCGATGCGAGAAGTTCAAGGTACATTCTATATATTGAACGAGAGTGACAGCAGAGTGACAAAGCTGATCGCTAAACTCGTCAGACGTGGAACAAAATCGATGTTTCTCGAGAAGGCTGCAGCAAAATAAAGACTGGATTAACATCCAAGCTGACCTCCACTGGACAGGGACGGTGGAGTGGAGAAAGCCCCAAACGGTTTTTGGAAGGTCACTCCAAGAAACGAACATCCGTATTTGCTAAACACGAACCGAAATTGATCGCGCTAATTACAGGCTACAGTAAGCTTAAAAAGAGTATGCATACAATTGGACTTCAGACAAAATTTGCAGATTGTGTGAAGAAGAAGAGGAAACTGCAGACCATGTTCAATGCCATTGCGAATAACTTGCACACATACCTCGTTCACGTGGTCAACGACGTACTGCTACGTAGCAATTCTCAGTCCTACGTGAACACACGAAATTTTGATACGGAGTGGTTTTTCTACAACGTTGCAATCAGTCGATCTCCAGTTGTTTTTACATTATTTGTAACAGTTTCCAAAAAAAGAAGAATATAGTGGATATAAAACGACTTTTGCTGGAAGCAAGTGATGGCGCGAAGCTATCAAATGACGCAAAACGCATCAACACTCAAGCCAATCCGACGAAATTGCCTTTGTTTCCATAACATAAGGAAACGTGATGGTTCTTGGGAAGCGGCACTATAAAACATCTTGGGTCTGCTTTGATGGCGCCAGTCAGAACCCATTCGATTGTCTAGTCACAGAGGTCACCGATGGAAAAAGAGCCTTCTTAATGTGCTAACCACCTGATGATAGCTTAATAAGATTACTTACAGCAGCTTTCCATAGGCCATGCTCTTCGGATCATACCTAAGATGAATGATAGATAGATAGATACGACTTAAAGATTCCACAAAACAACGCGAATATTAACACCATCTTACGCGAGAAGTCATCCATCTTACGAAAAGAAGAAATTGAACATTGAACGCCAACAGGAAAGCAATTAAGACAGCATTTTGTCCAGTGAGGAAGAGGCAGTACTATATATGTATCACAGAAAAAAACATGAACGTCTGATTGAGCTTAGTGTTCCTTCAAAAGCATGTTACAACTCAGAAATGGAAGCCAGTTCAAAATTGCAGTTTGAGAAAGCTGTTAGACTTGTCAAAAAAAGTGAGATCTTAAAAATAGGGATCTTGGTTGTTTAGGGGATATGTTGCGGCCGACTGGGCAGTCCTTTCTTTGACAAAATGGAGGACCTGAGGTCGACAGGGCAGGCAGGATAAGCTAGTCATGTTCTTTAGGAATCTGGGTTATTTAGGAATGTTTGGTGACCTACGAGGTTCTGAAGGGATCGCTATGGACCCTGGTGCCTAGTGTTGTGGCTCAGCGCTTCGCCCCTTCCTAAAAGTAAAACTAGAATTAGGCAAAATCTGTAGCTTACATGGGGATAAGGGTTCTATGTATATGTATATTGAAGAAGTTGACATTCTCACCGCCGATCACCTGATTGGCTTGGGACCTCGTTGGCACAGTATCTAAACGTGCTACTCTAGAAACTCACAGAGGGCGTAGGTTCAAATCCGGAGTTAGCACCTGTATCTAAGTAAAAAGTCATATTTAAAGCAGAAGCAGTGCCTCAAAAGAGCACTTTTAATGCCTTAGTCAGCTGTTAGTACCCTATGTTCCAGAAGGAGGTATACGTATGTATATAAGGTCTGAAGACTTCGGAAGAGACAACGTATTCATACTCCATATACCGCAGCAATCCTGTTACGACCAAGTAATGCGTCCTTTGTTTATTGTATTACATAATTAAAAAAATGCGATAGACATTATCTAATCTGATATTTTACTCTTTCAAACGTTAATTAGATGTTAGCTCGATAATCCCAACGTTTTAATAGGTAAGTCCTGCGAGAACAGTAGGTTGATAATAGGCCACATCTAACCAATCAAACGTCCTGCTTTCCTGAAAAAAATGTTTATATTATACCAGAAAAATTACGATACATAAAAAAATAAGGAAACAGGAAGATTTTCTTTTCAAGCATCTGCTTTTATAAAGATGCCGTGCATACATCTTATCTGCTCCGACAAGTTTATCGTGTCAAAAGCGACGTTTTCTTTCTAAGACCTACCACAAAGTTTCGACTTCACACAGAACGAAAGACAGATTCGCCTTTTAAAACACAAGGAAAATTTTCTCACAAGCTTTTCTAAGAAAATTTTCACAATTTTTTTTTTTTTGTTTAGACGTGTATATACGAAAAGAAAAATCGATTCGGAGAAAATTAGGAAAAATGCCTTTTCTTTGATGATTGTAAAATTTGTATATATAATGAGTTTTTTTTCGGTTTTCTTTCCTTTCACTTTTTAGAATTATTGCAAAAAAAGTAGTATTTTATTCAAACTGAATTGGGCCTTGATTGTGAAAATCTATTATAAATTTTGATCAATTCAATTTTTGATGTATATTGGCGAAATTTATGCATCGTAAGTGAATCACAAACGATACACGTAGGCGAACACTTGCGATTCTAAATCCACGTTTGTATGGTGGTCATTTATAAGGTAGTTGATATCGTGATATATACTGTTGCAATCGCACTATCATGATTACACTATCGCCCAATCACCTTTGACGAGATAGTATACTATAAAGCACTTACGCGACATTAATAAAACTATCACGAAGACAATCACTGTATTACTATGTTCAGACTACAAGATTAACGCGTTTAAGTCGAGTTAAACGCGTTGAAAATACTTATCAAACGCGTTTACGATAACACGTGGCTACAACGCGTTTCACCGAAAACATCTACCGCAACCCTCGCGGAAATCGAAGTAAGCTTTGAGCAATTAATGGTATAGAAACTCAATTGTGTGCTTGTGCAGCGACAGCGTTAGCTAATAATTTTCGAATGTTTTAGAAAGAATAACTTTGGTAAGAAAACACAGCTGAATATTTATTTGTCAAAACAAATCACGTCATACTACCATATACAGTGCAACCAGCTTATAAAGTGCACTTTTATAACGTACTTTCGGTTATAACGTACCTTTTTCAATCCCCATTCACAAATGTGAAAGGTTCTAATGTTGGTTATAACGTTCTATTCTATAACGTTCTACTTTTGTTGTCCCCACAAAGTACGTTATAATCGGGTTGCACTGTACATCAAAATTAAACGAGTTTTCTAGTCTAAACACTGCTTTTTAACACGGTTATTTTGCCTACTTAAACGCGTTTAAAACGCATAGTCTGTACAGGAAATATAAGCCAAATTATCGCGATTTGTTCACTATACCGATCTGAATATCGAGTTAAACTTTAGATAGCCTACTATCGAATTGCTGAACTATTGTTTTAAGTTGTTAGTTCCGCTTCTTATTCATCTACAACGTTTCGAAAGCAACGTTAACCAACTCAAGGGGGTTAATTAGGAAAGACAGATGAAAAGAGTTAGCTCCATCGATTACAACATACAAAAGAGTGAGCGGAAGACATTCAATCCAGACAGTTGAAGACACAAAGATCAAAAGTCAACTACCATTTTGTTAAGGAAACACACAAAACCATTCGTTAGATGCAGACAGAAGCTGTAATAATCAACTAACAAAAGTCGTCATCAGTGTAAAATCGCATAGTGTGGAAAATTTTGATCGATTAGAGAGACACGAGTCTTTCATAACTAAACAAAACGTGCGACTTCCGACTTGTTTTTTTTTAACAACGAATTGAAACTATCTTGCAAAAAGCAAAGTGTCATTAAACTCAGTTAAGCTATACACGCAACAATCAAAATAAAAATAACTTTCAAGCAAAAAAAAAAAAATTAACAACGCGTGATTACTTCATCAGAAAATAATAAAAAATAATTTACACGCGACTTACTGATTTTCGAATCTCTTTCAATAAAATATGGTTTTTGTCAACACACCACGCCGCCACCACTAATTCAACAGACAGCACAGATAATGGTCACTGACCCTTTCAATGGCGGACACGGGGTGACAGTAAAACCTGTGTTCGCTTGGGTAATAATTAATTGGCAGCTTAGTGTGCTCTCCGAAGCTTTTGCACATCATGTCGTCCATTATTTTACACCTTGATGGGCACTTTGCATTTACAACTTATGAGAAATTTTTCATTCGAAAGTCATAGGCTCCATTCTCCGTAGCGAGTAAGGCAAGTACAAAAAAAAACTTAAGGTATGATGATGTCAAGTGATATTTTATCTTGACAGGTATATTCCGAAGCGGTTAATGTCAATTTGTGGAGGAGTTCATATCTCTGGATTGGACTGTTTACGACTAGAGCAGATCAAGGTCGCGTTAACTGTCACTAGACCAAATTAAATCGATCAATTTCGAACAGAAGGAAAAAAAACGTGTTCGATAATGGCGACAAGTTCCTGAATCGGTTATTGATTGACACTAAATGACGTTGGAGAAAATTTGCTCATTATCATCAATATGGAAACTCAAGGACGTGTAGATGTTGTGTTACTTCGGATTGCGAGATGACTCACAGCTTCCATTTTGTTTTTACAGTATCACATCCATGGTTTGAAGACGAACTGCGGAATCGGAACGGATATTATCTCAGACACAAAATATCGATTGACAAACATTGTTCATAACATTTTGGACGAATATTTATTTATTTACTGTAAGCTCTTTGACGACAAACGATGAACTTCTTCTGGTGGAAATATGGCAAGAAAACATTTCATACATTTTTCATTTGGAAACTGTCAAATGGCAAATCTTCTTCTCGATCATTAGTAGAAGGACAGCGTGTAAGCAACTTTATAATTGTAAATTTAGGTTTAATTAATAATTATTAAGTTGCCAATTTTAGTGGCCGTAATGCCATTGATAGACAGAGCTAATATACAAACCACGGTATTGGAATCATGGTATTGAAACTAGCTCCATATGATACACAGAATGGTATGATTTGACAGTATCTGATATAAGCAAGCACCGACATTTAGTTATGATACTCGCCACATAACTGGTTGTGTGAGGTGAAGTGAAGCCTACTCATAGGTATGGCTACAACCACCCAAAAAATCTGTTTAAATTACTGAAAAATATGGTAAATACCGATATTTAATTTTTGATGCTATTCTCAAGCACAATTTCTCATCCTCCTGTCAACATTATCGTCATCAAGCTTTACATTTACCGTGTAGAGCATGTCAATGATGGCTGATGCTGTACTGATGCTTAATTTATTCTTCGCTCGATTTGTAAACAAATTGCGATTACCTCAGAAAAGAATATCAAATAATTTCTGTTGGATGATGTTCCCATGTCTCGTCTAGCACTTTTTCAGAACTCTGAACTTCCTTGGCATTCAAAGACGTTTTTTCTAGCTCCGCTTCATTTTCGCCATAATCTTCACAATTTATATTTATAGACCGAAAAAAAATGACGTCGTAGTATGCTAATTATCTTTCAGCTAAGACAAAATTCAACGTGGCCAGTTTTTTTTCCCTATTTCTTTAAGATGTGCCCGGAACAGGCTGGGTAAATACAGTATAGAAACTCGTGCAAGTACTATGGAAATTAAATGTTTAACATGATGGTATAATTTAAGTATTTCCATATTTTTTCCGTTTGGTCAATGTTATTACTGGATCTTCAACTGCAATGCATTCAATAAAGTTAGACCGAGGCCCACATATGTAACTACTAGGGGCCGCGAAGATAGATGAACCCCATACTGGATAAAACTGTGGAAATTGTCATGATAGTATTGAAGATGGGAAACTTAAGTGAAATTAGATATCACAGACCGTTCAAATCTTGAGATCTTCACTGCAGAGTGGAAATGTGGATGATGGCAATGATAACAATAAATTATTGTAAGCGATACCACACGAACGGGATCTTTTAACACTTTAGTAGCGTAATGGAGATATTCAGTTAACTTGTTTCTTCAAACGCCCAGTGAAGTTTTAAATAAATTGCGTTATTCCTCAAGACAGTAATTTGGTCTGCTTTTTTCTGAGTTTATCAATGATCTCCTTTCATCTTACACTATCTACGACTTTTAATAACCTTTAGGTGAGTAGCGCAGATAGTTGGGACAACTTTTTAATTGCATCGAGTTGCGCACACTCTTATCTGTCTGACTAAACTATTTAGTCGATATCCAGGCGCACATTGTTGAAACCGAAATAGAAAACTTTAACTAATCAGACGATGATTTGACTTTGGCTGGTATTTTTTATTAATAAACTAAGCAGCTAAATATATCTGCTGTGAGATCTGTTCACTTTCCCATGATATTGAGACAGGCATGTTCTGGTACCACTATAGTCACAAAATAGTAATTTCCACAGATAAATCTACTGGAATAGGTATCTAATAAAAACAATCTAGATTATGTATATTCCATAGAATTAAACGATTGTACTAGATGTTTCGCGACAGGTGACATGCTGTATAAAAACAGTGAAGCACGCTATCCTGCACGTGTCCGATTTTTAATAAAACGATAGGTATTTCTTTAATTGCGAATTTAAACTTTATTTTTTGTAAACCCGGTGAACTCCACGCCGTAACACCATTTCAAAAAAAAAAAAAGAATTTGTTTCTTTACCATTTTTTACGAATTAAGCCTAAAATTCGCGTACGAGTTTTGTATCTTTTCTTCAAGTAACTTCTTCAGCAAATTACTCACTGCGTAAAATCTTCCGCTACCAATAATCGGACCATTCACATCTTTTGAAGACCCACATTAAAGAAAAAGAGGCAGCCATTCACCTCAGGTTACCATTTCGGAAAGTTTATTGTCCTCTGGTCGAGAGTTTTAACCTTGCCGAAATAGTCAACCCGCTAAATCGTGTAGCAGACATTTGTGTTTTTTTTTTAAATTTTCTTGATATTGTTACGCATTTTTGCCGCTCGAAACTTGGTTTCTAGTCTGGTTTAAAAACCTCCACCACAACTCGATATTGCGATCGGCAAATTCATAGCCTAAACAGATCGCTCTTGGAACACTTTAAAAAAAAAGTGCGGAAAAGGTGTCCGCGGGCCAGTTTCACTTTTTTTTCTTCATCTTAGCTCGATGTGCTATTCACCTCTGTGTCTTAAGCCTGTGATTTTCTTGGGAAAGATTTTTAAGCCAAGCTTGAAATGTGCGACGAATATTATTAACGCATTGAACGATTTTTTTCCGATTCCTTTCAATTCCAAGCGAATTAAAATGGGCCTCTCTCTTGAAGTTCGAGTCTAAGCACAATTTGTTCCGTTAATTTTGTTTTATTTAATTCGCCGCTTTTATAAATTCGATAATAATAAATTTATTCATCAAGTCGCCGTTTGTTGTTGTTGTTGTTTTTCGCAAGCGAGCACAAAGATTAATGACTTCGAATTGAGACCGGTAATGGAATTCGGACATAACGTGTTTTATTATTGGCGGCTGTCTCTGGTTAATCACAGCCGTTTCATAGCCGTGTAATTATCAAGGCGTACAGGTAATTTGCTTTAATATGTTAATTATTTTCCATATTGCATAACTGTAACTGATATTTTGATTCGATCAGAAATGCCATCCGGTTGGTGAATTTACGACTCAAGCGAATTTCAAATGATCTACCGTCGAAACATCATAACTCGAATTAGCACGGCGCCTATCAAAATTAGTGAGTTATAAAGAGTTTGACTTAGAGAACAATTAGACTTGATGACACATTATTCAGAATTCCTGTTCATGGGGCTTCGTTGCATGGCAATATTTAGCAAAAAAGCAAAAGCAATTAACAATATTTCGAGAAGGGTCACATGTAGTACACGAAATAAATTAATAAAACAAAAAAGAAAGAATTATAAAACATAAAAAACAAAAAAGAAAGAATTATAAAACATAAAAAACAAAAAAGAAAGAATTATAAAACATAAAAAATAAAAGACAAAACATATAAAAAATAATAACAAAAAAATTTAAAAAAAAGCCAACAAAAATTCAATTAATCATAAAAATAAGCTTCAAGAAATAAATAAAAAAAAAAATAAAAAATTAAATTAATTAAAAAAAAAGAAAATAAATAATAAAAAAAATAAATAAACAAAAGAAAATAAATAAATAAAACGAAATAAATAAATAAAACAAAATAAATAAATAAATAAAAGAAAATAAGAAAATAAAAGAAAATAAATAAATAAAAGAAAATAAATAAATAAAAGAAAATGAATAAATAAAAGCAAATAAATAAATAAAAGAAAATAAATAAATAAAAGAAAATGAATGAATAAAAGTAAATAAATAAATAAAAGAAAATAAATTAATAAAAGAAAATAAATGAATAAAAGAAAATAAATTACGTAATAAAAGAAAACAAATTAATAGAAGAAAATAAATTAATAAAAGAAAAGAAATTAATAAAAGAAAGTAAACTAATAAAAGAAAGTAAATTAATAAAAAAAAAAGAAATTAATAAAAGAAAATAAATAAATTAATAAAACTACGAAGATTCACGCTACGCGCCTGTTAAACACCTATTACTACTAAATTTAAAATAAATAAAAAAAAGAAAATTATGAAAAGAAATACAAAACAGTCACTAATACCTTATTTATTAGTTTTCGTCGCTTATAGTAACGACTCTTGAGCGATTCCGATACTTAAACTGACGACGTTGGGACGACACCCTTTAGCGACCTCGTGATAAAAAATTTTAAAGTCGTCACAACATCGGTAGGACGGCATAATGACCATTATACATAATGTCCTCCCGATGTTGTGTCGATACGAAAAGTTCACATCAAATGTTCCATTCATTTTTCAAACCAATTGAAATTTATAAACATAATCATGTCATTAATTGCTAGAACCATGTACCTACGACTTAAAAACTTGATCTTTTTAAGAAAAGAAAGTTCAGTTTTTATAAAAATAGAAAAAAACTTGGGTTTGAAAATCTTCAGTAAAAATGTGTTATTTATAATACCCTGTATAGACTATGCGTTTTAAACGTGTTTAGGTAGGCAAAATAAACGTGCTAAGAACGTAGGGTTCAGACTAGGCAACTCGTTTTATTTTGATACATGATAGCTTGATGTGATTTGTTTTGACAAGTAGATAATCGGCTGTGTTTCATTAGCAAATTTATGCTTACTAAATTATTTCAACAAAAAAATATTTGTATAGCAGTAATGGAAAAGTGAAATAATTAGCTAATTCAGTCGTTGTACAAGCACCGAATTGAGTTTCTACAGCATTAAATAGATTTCCGCCAGGGTTGCTGTACATATTTTCGGTTAAACGCGTTGTAGCTACGTGTTTTCGAAAACGTGTTCGGGAAGTGTTTTCAACGCCTTTAATAAACGCGCTAATCTCGTAGTCTGAACATAGTATTAGGGCCAACATTAAAAAAAAATTCACGATTAAATGGCGTCTTCATGCTGTATAACTTTATAGTAGTTGCTATAAATGTTATCCGTGCAATATACGACCATTGACTTCGTACTCTATTTCAGTCACATATCGAAGTGTATATGTAGGTGGCTACTTTACATTTCTTCTGTTATTTGACTCTTATGGCCGCGCTGGTTAAGTTCGTTTTCATATGACGACAAGACTAAACATTTCGAACTTGAGGCGATTAAATATGTACATGATTTACAATTTTATTATTCTTACTAGTACGTCGATTTGTATTTAACATTTTTTTCGTACCTTCTTGAAATAATCTCATGAGTCAGATACGTTTGACACAAAAATTATAAAAAAAATTGTAATAAGTTTTTGCGACTTCCTTGCAACCTTATATACCGACGATGACTTCAAAATCATATCTACATTTACCTTAGTAGTCACTCTTACCCATGGAGATATAAATGACGGAGATGGCAGCACTTCGTTTCTGTATAAAGCACTTTGAAGCATTTTTAAGTTTAATCGAACGTTTTTGTACGGAGCGTTTCATGTCCGGTGGCAGTAAAATGCTAATAGTAGCGTAGTATTTAAAGGTTGGGCTTTTTTTCTTTTCAATACCGGAGTTTAACATACATGTGAGTAAGATGCTGATAGTAGCATAGTGAATATCGCCGGTCCTTTGCGAGAAAACCTCCGGCTTCAAAACAGTCGTAGCTCGCCATCTCCACTACATATATGTATCTCCATGCTCTTACCCGATATGACATTTAAGTCACAGGACAAATATACGGCGTACATTAGTCAGTATAAGCAAGATCCAACAGAAGTCGTATAAAAGTTGTGACGCCTACAAAATCTAACTAGTAATGACTATATGTCGATAGTCTGGGCGGCTTAGTTGCTTGCACTTATCTTCGGCGCACCTGGTAACAGGCTCGAATCTGCTTGGCGATAAGTAATTTTCGAGAATGGAATTAAGTGCCGGACTACCAGTTCACTTAGCTATAATTGAATACCTGAGTTAAAATCGGGGTAATAATCACGGACGAGCGTGTGGCTGACCACTTCACCTCCTAGTGTTCCGTTGGTCTCGTAATGAAGTAACTTCAATGCCTAGGCAAAATTTGGGCTGTTGTGCCATTGATTATTATTATTAATGACTATAATACCAACTATGTAGTTAGTATACCGTCTACATTTCGCATTTATAACTAAACCATATCTTCCAACTTCAAAGTTGTAGAACAGATGTCATCATAACAACGTCAATACTTTAGTGAGACTTTGTGCTTCTTCGTTTCCATGCAACAACCTCAACAGATTGCATAATAAAATTACTTAAATTAAAGTTGTTCCGTGACTTCTGGCCAAAAACTCATGGACATAGAATGCAGTACACGTCCTTGCCAAACTTGCGATTATCATACAACCACTTCCAACAGCGTGTTTCCTTGAAAACTCCTCTTCAATTTCCATTATTTCTGAGTGTACAAAAAAATGTTTTTACATAAATTTCAATCACATGTTGTCGTTTGTTACCTTCCCAAAATGATGAATGAAATTCGAAAGGTAAAACACAACAAGACACTAATTTCCATCGTGTATTGTTCGAGATACAATTTTATCAAAAAAAAAAAAAACAAATTCCATCATCAATTTATTAAAGTTTAATTTAATTTTTTTTTTTTCGGTTCCCTCTAAGTGTCCATTGTTTTCTTCCATTCGATTCCAAGAGAGTGGTGAAAGATTCGTTTTTTATATGAAATTTATTTCTGATACGATCGAAGAAGTTGGAACGCAATCGCTCCGACTCTATTGTTCGAAATCTATTTCCTAGACCTCAGACAATAATAAACAATATGCAAAATTCAATTATAACATTTTATTATCCTATTGTTAGGTGCGAATTAATTTTATATGATAGATTTCGAAAAAAAAAGAGGCAAATGGAAAGTAAGGATACACGGAACTGGGTTTACTGTTGGTGTCTTCCGAGAGGTTAATAAGTGATTTGTACCAGAGTGACATACTACAGATGTGATTGAGTCGTTTATCTTGATGCAAACGTAGTGAAAAGTTGACTTCCTACAAAACTGACACACTAAATGGACAATGAGTCAACTGCGTACACAAGAAGAGAATACAATTAATTAGGTGCGCAATAATTTTCCGCAATTTTCGGTTCAAAAGATCTACCAAATGCAGCACACCAACAAAAGGCGTGTTTTTTTTCTTGCTTCTTTATCCAGTACAGGGCAGGTTAGTGAAATGCGGAAACAACAACAAAGCGCAATATGAGAAGAGCAACTACACCACCTCAAACAGTGGTGCTCACATTCTGGCTCATGAAAAGTTCAAAGCTCCTACTCTGCTCTAGATAAAGGCACAAAAAAAAAACGTCTAAAGAGAGCGGCATCAGCTTGACAAACTAAGTAAAAAATCTGTTTAAAGTCTGGGCGAAACTTTATTATAATTATTTTTTTTAAAGTAGACGAAGACTGCGGAAGTAAGAACCAACTGATATCTCATCAAACCTTAAACAACCGCTTATAGACCCCTTAGGGTTGTCCCAAAACCGTTCAGCATTTAAAAAAACATTTCCAACAGCAATGAGCTCTCTGGCCCAATGTGGACTCCAGGAGATCAACTATTCACCCTACAGTGATACTACCTGTTCCCTAACCTTTAATGATGCATCGAAAGTCGTCGTTTCGAGAGTGACGATTCAAGGACACCATGGAAGCACAATTTGAGGATATGGAGAAACATTACTTTAGAAGGGCCGTTTTGAAACCACAACTCGTTTAACCTGGTCGTTAAGGGTTGATGAAGTGGTTTTACAGAGACCTGTCGGTTCAATGGATTATCATATCCATCCGGAGCTGTTTAAGTAGGCGATCAGTTCACCCACCTTGTTCTTCAAGATCTCATCAAGGTTATTAAAGAAAGGTTTGCCTAGTACGCGAAGTCTGGCTCTAGCTAGGGCTGGACGTTCGCAAAAAAGGTGGATAATAGTTTCCATCTTATTTTCTGTTTTTCAAAATATTCTCCATGCAGATCAACACACTTTTGTTTTTTTCATTTGAATGGATCAACCGCTTCTTCAGGCGTCGAAAAAGGATGACCTCGCAATTTATTTTTGATCTGCGGGAATAAGAAGAAATCATTTGGTGCCAAATCAGGGCTGTACGGCGGATGACCCATCAATTCGATGTTTTGAATGCTCAAAAACGTTTTTGTTTGAATTGATGTGTGAGAGTTTGCATTGTCGTGGTGGAAAATGATTCGTCTTCGGCGATTAGTTTCCCGGATTTTTCCTAAAACTTCTGGCAAACAAATGCTGGTGGTATGGAAGGGGTGTATTGAAGGGGTAATTACGTTAATAAGGGAGTTCATAAAAACATGAAGCAGAGGTGGGAGGTTATTTAAGGGGGAATAATTGTAAAATTTGAAGTTAATTGGTTTTTGAGATAGACGATTTTTGATAAACATTGTTTTTCCAAAACGTAAAACAGGTAGCCAGAGTGAAGAGAGGTTGTATCCAGCGTTACAGTTAAAATTTTGTGAACGTTTGGTTATTTCAATTGCTTCCCTTACAATTCTTTGATGATACTGTTTTGACTTGGTCAATATTTTCACGTTGTCTAAATCGATTGAATGGTTTTCTACCGCTGCATGTTCCGCAATTGCCGAAAAATGGACCTGGTTTTATTGTGTGCTCCGTTGATGTTCACGAATCCTTGTTCTAGTGATCCGTCCTGTTTCGTCGATGTAGACTTTGTTGCAAGACAGGGAACTTTATAAATGATCTCCATTTATAGTGGGCTTTTGGTTTCCTTAGATGCCTCAAAGCGTGGTAGCCATAGAGCAGGTCGTACGTATGCTTTCCTGAGTACTCTGCCGATTCGATCTGTAGTACCTTCTATGTAATGTAATGTCACCCACCGTTTGATAGTATAATCGTTCGTATCTTTTTCTCCCTGGTTCTTCATAGCTTTGGGTTTTTGTTTGCATACTCTGTTGATGGTGCTTCTCGTGTATCCGTTGACAGCAAAGGTTTTCTGTAGGTGTACAGATTTATTATTTATTTATTTATTTAATGCTTTCGAAGCAGCTATAGCTGAGATCTTGAACACCGCACTGGGGAAAAGTTCATCAAGCAGCTTTGACACCTCAATATCCAGTGAATTTGGTGAAAATTTTCGTATGAAATCTTTTCGCTTGCAGTGTTTAGATGTTTTGTGGTCGGACGGTTTTCATTGTAACCCAAGTTAGTTTCTATTTCTGTGACAACTTTTCTACACTTCAGAAAGAAAATGTTCGAAAGGCCGGTTAGAAGATAACAGTGCCATACTTCTGTTGTGATGCCTGGGCGGCCTATGGAATTCAATTTTCAGAAAGAAGATAAAGATAAGACTTCGATGACATAATGTTCGAAGCAACTTACCTCAAACGATCTAGAAAAACGCCCGAATCCACGGGCTCGACGTCAACTTTCAATACCGATCACTTGGGAAACCGAAAAAGATCGGTCGCGATCTTCACCTAAACAGGTTAAATACCGAGGAGCCATTGATTTTCTTACTCGTTGTCGCCCATATCGAAGAAATTGTTTTTTTTTTTCTTCTCTTGTCAACGACATCGACCTGCTGCGCCGCATCAAATTGAAGGCTGCGGCTATTTGATGAAGATCAGTTGAAGGCTTTCGTAAGCAAAGAATCAACATGGCGGTCGGTTGCCACACACACAAGTCATTGACACCGGAAGCATTTCGAAGATGTAAACAAAAATGTGTGATGTTGTTGTTTTTTCTTCTCTGTTTTTTTTTTTTTTTGTTTCATTCTCTCGTTCTTCTTCTGGTTTTTTGTGAATGGTGTTGGGTTTTTTTAGCATACCGTTTCACGTAGAAGAGACCGGGCGCGATCAGCGTTCGAAAAAGACCAGGTCATACGCAAGTAGCACCGATAAGAGGAAAACAAATTTCAGGTGGTGTACCGCGAGTAGCTCACAGGTTCGGAGGAAATTCCAATCGGCCAAAGACTCTGATTAAGAAATTACCTGAGTGCTTGATGCTGTTAGGTGCCTGGGTGCAATGCAGCTAGCAACCGCTGACTTAGAGGGGAGCTCTGACGTTCAGGTTGAAGGCGAGTGATTGCGGTAGTCGGTCGGTGCGGTGTGTATGAAGAGTTGTTGGCTGTCAAAAGCTGAAAGCCAAGAAAATCCACTTCAAAGTTAGGAATTCCACACGGTGGAGATACGGCGCAACGCCGCCCGATTGCACTGATTTCTACTCTTGTTGTTGCTGTCGACAAGCTGGCAGTGTATTTGTGACGGTGTGTTGATGGCAGGTGACCCAAATATTTCTGCATCGTAAGTAGGGAACGAACGGTATTTTCAGTGTTGCGCTTTTTTTTTCTTTTTCATTATTATTATTTCGCAGAATTGCATGCGCGATCTGCACTCGTAAACGAGCTAGAAAAAATGTCGGAAGGGTGGGCCGCTCGCACTGAAGAAAACGAACAGAATTCGAGATTCTAAAGAAATTGTTTTCGGTTTCGGTCGAGTAAAGATCAAGCCCGCTTAATTCTAGCTTGTCGAAAAGGCTAGAAGCCCCGAAGACAAAGCGTCAAAGAAGAAGGAAAAAACGAGGCCAGGTAAGACTCACCTTCGAGATTTGACACGATCATTGATCATTTTGGATTTTCTCATTCAATGGACGTCGTAGTCGTTGGCTTGGTAGCAATAATCTCGAAGAACGTGCGCAAGTGCGAAACAAGACCGCCTTTTGTTATAGGAGAATCCAGAGAATTTACCTGTGAAATATGTTGAGGTGGAATGTCGCAGTGATTCATTCGGAAATAATTTAAATTATTTTTTAGTAAGGTCATATTGTTGGAAAGCAAATTTCCTAATGAGCTTGTGTATCAGTCAATGGGAAAGAAAACTTTTTTGCCATAAGTTTTGCAACGTTTGGGGAAAACCCTGCGCGACAGTTTGCAAATTGATTGTGAAAATCATAAAAAAAATGAATGGGTACCTACCTACCTAGAGTTGGTAATTAGTTACTGATTGTTATGCAAATACATGCGACCATTAAAGGTAGGAAATTGCTCCGTACTAAAAAAAATATGGCTAATTAATGTCTGGCTGATCACCTCTGAAAAAAAGCAATGTTCAAAATATTTGAGCAAGGTACCCGAAGTCTTGAAGCTACAATTCACAAAACAACGCGAAAAAACTTATTTTTGCGCCAGAAGTGATCCAAGTGGAATGCAATTAAGAACGTCATTTTCTCCTCCAGAGCGGAAGACAAGAGGAAGTATGTGGAGCGTAAAAAAAAGCGAAGGACACAGATATTATTTGCAGCTGGAATAGGTGAAAGGCATCCTGTATTTAAAATTGACCATTAACTGGTGAGCGATGTAAAATAGAGTTGTGTAGTTCGCGAACAAACTAGTTCGGAAGAGCGTTCCCGTAACTGAAATAAATGAACTAGTTCACAGTGAGTTCCGCTCTTGAACTTGTCTTAAAATGATCGGTCAAGAACTGCACCGACGGAAGAAAGTGATTTTTCACCTACCTTCAATGGAGACTGTAATTAATATCCAACTGCAGGACATACATTTTTTTCAGAATTTAAGCTGAGTCCACTTGTGCGACGTAGTTAGCAAAATTTTGTTATTAGAGAGTTGTGAGATGCTGCCTAAAGCCGTTACTTTTAAACGATTGGAAACTAAAGAGTACAAATCCAGTGCTAGATCATCGTGTCGTGTTTAGTTTATAACGTAAATATGCGTTTATACCACTTTAATTTGTTTACGAGTTAACTACTCTAATGGTGATTTCTTTTCTGAAAAAAATGTGACCCGTTTAGATGCAAAATTATTGCAGTTCTGCCCTCTTTTTTGACAGTTCCGTCCGACAGGTCAATTGCCAATAGAACGCTTTCAGGTCAAAAAGCTATTATTAAAATTTAAATAACTTTTCACTACACTCCATATGATTTCTAATTACCGTATGACCCGTTTGACAGTTTGATTTATTCTTTTAAATCGGTTGCCGCTGTTGTCATAGGAAATTTTTTTCTTATGTTGTCGTACATTACAGGTTAACTGAGTTGCGCCGCCGAAATTTTCGGGGCAAGAAATGCGAGTTTTCAGGGCAACCCTGAACCACGGACTCAACCACGGACTCAAACCCCTTTTTCTAGCAGGTCAACTTTTTTTTTCCACAATAGAACGGCGGAACTGCTAGAAAAAAATTGAGGGCAGAAACGGGTCACATTTTTTTCCAGAAAAGAAATCACTATAAAAGAACACTTCATTGACGTGAGTAATTGAAGTAACTCAGTTATTTTGGTGAACTGCAGTTTAATTTGTAGCTATACTGCATGTATGCATCGCTCTTCTTCCTATTTACCAAACCACAAGCACAATTGAACTGCCTGACTAGTAAGCGGCTCTTTCGAGAAGTTCACAGTTCAACAAAGTAGTACTTCACTGAACTAACTCTTAAAAGTAACTGATTTATTGTTACTAATTGTTTTCTCTATCTCTATTCAACCACAACTACTACACTCTGAGTTGAATTCAACTCTGAATTCAATACCTCGAATCCAGTTATTTAAGATGATTCGATAAAGGTCTATCCAGTTATTGGCCGAAATTAAAGGGCCACGAATGAACGACTACCGAACTAACTTTTAAATCCGGACCAACACTCTCTACAATATTCTTTCACAACTCAAAATTACATAAAAATGTAAAAAATTAGGAGTCGGAGTGTACGCAAAAATGGCTAATGAAAACTGAAAAACTTGTTTACAAACCTGACATACGAGTAAGAGTAGCTTTAAATTTCAGACATTTTTAATGAGTACATTCGTCAAAACTTACCTGAAAAGAAAGAAAACACAAATTATTAAAGATATTATTATTCATATTAAATTATTAATATTAAATATATTTGGAATCGATAGCTACAGTAACATTACTATATCTTAAAACATTTAGCAATTTGTTGCCAATATCTTTTTGTTCATTTATCCAGAGCAGGGTAGCTCAGGGGTTACCCTGAGCTACTACACATCCATCCAGTGTACAAGAATATCATTAAAAACAAACATAGTGCTATTTATGTTATTTTTATGGCTATTTTCGCAGATAGTAGACAAGAATATAAATTTTAGCCAGGGGACTTGACCCCGAAAGCTAGCTGAAGCAACTCTCTCGATAAATTCACTATTCCATCTTTCTATCCGCGCGAAAAAAAATATAAATACTCGCAAAAACAGCCAAATTGATGCTATTTTCAATGAATTTTTTTTACCCTAATCTGCTCTGGATAAATGGAAAAGAAACACACCTTATAAGAATAAAAAAAATTATAAGAATATAAAAATAAAACCTAATGTAATTTCACATTCCAATTGCTATTCAAATTATATTCGAGTAGTAAAATTACAAACGACGATGTATGAAAAAAAAAAAAAATTGTCAGAGAAAAGGAGGTACATATTTTTTCACGAATTCGGCCATATCTCTTAGGTCTAATTAGATATGGAATTCTTTTCTGCTTATAATTGGATGAAAATCTATATCCGAACTTTTTTTAGATTCAACCCTTAAATGCATGTAAATGGGTTGAATATTTTTTTTTTTACGAATTTGACCATATCACTAGTTCTTTTCACGAATTCTGACACATCTCTTGGGACTAATGGCATACTAATTGGTTCTTAGTTCTACTAGCTTTCTTCATATAAAAACACGACAAAGCTGTTTAGAGCTTTATTTTCTAGGTGTCCCGGACTCCAATCCAAAAAAGAATAAAGATGCTTTCACACTTTTGGTGAATTTTTCTCACGATGATTGATTGGTATTTCTGTTCCTTTATTAATTTTTAAATTTTACAAATAAGAGTTGTAAAAGTACTTATGTTTAATAGTAAAATTACAATTTAGTATGCTATTTTGATAATATGTACATACATATTTAGAACAATTAACAATAATTTAAATGTTAATACTGTAAATTTTACAATAATAGTTGCTGGATATGGGAAATGTAGCGATGGATACCAGCAGGCTGTTGAAAGTCATTTATAGGTTGGTGTGCCCTTCCAGAACAACAAAGATGCTTTGTCTGATAGCAAATCAACTGCTAACTATTGTGTTGGATAGTATATGGACACTATTCAATACGATCTTTAAGTTTTGTGTCATTAACATGTGAAAGTGCATAGATAAATATCCGTGGAGTGGACTATCACTTCAAATAAGCATTCAATTTGACTGCAATCAACCTATGACTAAATGGTTTTTCTCAAGGTTCGAGTTATGGCCCTCAGCTCTTTCTGTTCGTATGCCATGTGAAGCTTCTCGCGTACGTACATTCATTCCTTTTCTTGCAGCGGTTTTTTTCTTCTTCTCATCTTTTAGCTCAAGGCTAAGTCAGTTCGAGCATAAAAATCAATTCACCAAAACTTGCACCAAACGACAACATGACGCCGTATTGCTGACGCCTGCTTGCCATCGTAATATCCATTACTCTCAAGCTCAGCAATTAGCCAAGTTCAATTGAAATTCCAAGACTATAAGATGCGAATCGAATGCGGATAAGTTGAAAGATGCTTGACCAAGCTGGAATAAAGGAGTCCAAGAAACAAGAAGAAGACTGACGAAGCCAGTCTAAAATTAAATCCCGATCAAAAGGCCGGAGAGAATCACGTCCAATCAGCTGATGTGAATCTTACGAATTTCGTTCGACTTTTAACTTGACAACAAGGAGAACGCGTCTACTGAGGCCAGAACCAGTCCACCAGACTGGAAGAAGGGTCTTCTTAGCGTTAAGAAAGCTAAAAAAAAAAAAACAGTACGACAAACAACTATAAAACGGAGTTGCAATTTCAAATTGCTCCCAAAGAAGAAAATATGCATGGGGATAGGTCCAGGCCATTGATCGACATTGGAGCCACTACTCGTGTCTTCCAAGTCCCGAAGTTTTACAGTGGCTGGAGCTTGGACGATCAACGATCGTGCCAAGAAGAACACGGCGAAAAAACAACTTATCCAAGAAAAAAGACATAAGATAGGCGACCGGATCGGGTGGAATGCCTTTCGGTGACCTTGTGGGACCTGAACAAGATTCTTGTTCCCTACGTGATGGTGGTGGGCAGCAGCTCTATGCGAACGATCTTGGTTCTCTATGTCCCCCTCTTTCCATTTTTATTGCTTTTATTCGAATTCTTGAATCGAAACGACGACGGCACGTAATCCCAAGGGAATTATAAGTTCCAATCAAAATTGAAAACAGGCCAGCCATTTAAATCTTCGCTGGCAAGATCTAAGATCTTTCCCAAAATTTAGCGATGACTTATTTACAGGTTTTTATTATCGAATTCCAATATTATAAACGATCGCTCCTTTAATATTGGGCCATTCCCAAAATAAAAACCAAGAAAAATGTAGATACCTTCGACATGAATCACATAATTTCTTGTGTTCATGCAAATTCAACCCAATTCCGCGGCTCACTTCAGGGCTCCAATACTTTCCTAACTTGTTTAAATTTTTCCGATTAATTTTTTTTTTTTTGTATTAGGCCTTGATCTTGGCGGATCTTGGCGATCGTTGATCTACCGGAACGTCGTCACATCGTGCTTATCATGTGCATGAAATTTGAATCTGAAATTCTGAAATGATGTAGGATATGCGACGATCCTCGCCATTTTCGAATTTAAATTCGAGTTCTTTCTTTCGCAAGGCTACTTTGACCCTCGTAAGACCTTCCAATTTGCTAAACTATTTTCTTTTCTGTACGACGTTAGTTCGCCACTAATCTGATTTGAATGTAATCCGGCCGGTGAGAGCAGATCACCATCTTCTGTCTTCTCGGTCGCTGATCGACGACTGCGATCCATAAAGAGAAAATAAATTAACGCAAGTCGACTGACTGACTTTGCGTGATTTCGTGGAATTTCTTTAAGTTCTGCGCGCTGTTAAAATATGTTCACTTTTATATTGCTTGCCGGTTTTGTAGGGGGGTTTATTTTTTTTTCGTTGCCATGTTTTTCAATTTTAATTTTAATGTTGTTCGCTTATTTTTGCTGATCGTGCAAAGTGAATGTTGGAAATTTTTCTGCTATCCGCCACACACAGAACCGGAATTTTCAGTTGTTCATTTTTTTATATACCTATTTTAATTGCAATCACGTTGCGGAGAATTGGTAAAGTTTGTAGGTAGGATGATAAGTGACGAAATTTTCGGTGACGTACACATAGTTTAGGGGTAACTCACGTAGATTTCGACGCGCAAGGATTTTTTTTATTGGCAATTTTCAATAATTCGAAGAATCTCTGAAACGCAACGGTGTTATGTTACATCATCGGGTATTTCCTAGATTACCTACCTACCTACCTACGAATTTTGAAAACAATAAGTAGTTAGTGCCGCATCAACTCTGTCATCATCGTCGAAAGCAAAATAAGATCCATGATATCAACTCAATAAGTACTACGTATTAGAGATGGGTCGTTCAAGAGTGTACTGATCCAAAGGAACACTTCATTGAAGTGAATGAGTGAAGTAATTCACTCCTTTTGGTCAACTGCAGTTCCATTGGACAAGTGACAAAAAACTTGACCGACCTATATGTTTTCATCATCTTTTAGATGTGTTCTTTGTTTTTTGGTTGTCATCTTCTACATCTACTGACGAAACGAAGGAACTCAGAGTTCCGGAACTACTTCACTGAACGGTTGGTACTGACCTTTATCTTTTTTTTTTATTCTTATCTTCAACATCTTCTGCTGACAAAATGAAAGGAGAATGGCATTAAGAGTTCCGGAACTACTTCCTACTCTACTGTCATTTTCTTTTCTGGTTCTCATCTTTTACATCTGCTGACGAAATAAGGAACAATGGAACCAAGAGTACCGGAACTGCCGAACCTCTACTGACATTTATTTCTTTGTTTTTGTTTTGCCCTCATTTTCTACTGAGGAAACGATAGAACAAAGAGTTTCTGAACTACTTCCCTGAACTTGTTCCTTAAAGTGAGTGACTCGGAGTGAAGTATTTCACTGAATGGAACTGCTTTGCCCATCTCTACTACGTATACATGGAGGATTGAATTTCGATTGAGTCCATACTTTCTCAATCCTTTAAAGTCGCATGTAGACTCGATCCAATCCAACTTCTCAAACTGGATTGAATCGAAGTCTGATCTGAAATTTCTCATGTAAACGCGGATCGAAAATCGAACTGCAATGCCGTTTGACGTTTTCGGTTGATCAAGACTTGGTTTGTTTGCACTGCAGTGCCGATTGACATTTTCTGTTGATCATGAGTTGGTTTGGAGGAACTACAGTGCCGTTTGACGTTTTCTGCTGATCAAGAGTTTTTTTTTTGGAAAACATAGTCCAGAGAAAAAAGTAATCCACGACGCGGTGTTCCCAAATTCATCAATGGAGCGACAGCCCAAATCGGGCCTTGGCGTCCCGAAGCGTGTGTGAAAAATAATAAGGATAAGACTATTATGCATTTTTGCGAAAACACCCACAGATGATGTTGGAAAAGATTGGAACATTGTTAGCAAAAAGGGAATAGATGTTTCAGAGAATACAATAGGTGTGTTTTAATGCTCTTCAGAATAGAGCACCTAATCGGTAGCCGAAAAAAAACGATCCAGGGTATTATGTGGAGTAAATTGCATTGGTAAAATTTGGCAGTATTGCGCTGTTAAGTTTGATGCGAATTCATCGTAAACTCATACCATTTTATTCTATCTGAAATAGGATTTATAACCCAGTAAAATAAGTGGGTTGACTCTTCTGGATATTGTTGTTATTTCACGTATACTTTTGCTCTCCTATCCTTCTCTGGAGAGCATTAAAACGTAGCTAATAAAATGGTGACTTTAACCAAAAGAACTGGGATAACACCCTGTGACACTCAATCCATTAACTTTAGGCACGAGCCAAAACCTTTGTTTTGGGAAATGAAAATTTTATACAGGGACTAGTGGAAAATTGTAAACTTCAACGATGAAACTTCTTTTTGTCTAATCAGTACAGCAAAGCTGGCTTGGTCCGAAAAAGGTGAAGCAGTAATCCAGCGACCTGTCCTGGAAAGGCCAAGGTTTGGCGGTTCTAAGGGATTCGGCAAGCCAATAATATTTAAAAATAGTTTCAACGCCAAAATTTAATGTTGAGATCGATTGAAAAGGATTGTTGCCATCTACTCATCATTCCTCATCATTCTCATTGACAATGACAACCTAAAACATCGAAGCAACTTGTGTAAAACGTGTAAGGAAGAAAGTGCCATCACCGCATTGGATTGATCTACACAGTTTCCCAATGTCAATCCAATTGAAAATGTTTGGTCCTATTTGAAGCACACATTACATGCAGATAGAGACATCTAAAAACGGCGAAAGAATTCTCTTAAAAACTCGGAAACAATTAACTTCAGGCTATGCGAACAAATTGACCGAAAGTTGCTGAAAAATATGCCAAACTATTGTGGACAACAATGTCAACTGGACTAGGCATGTGTAGTTCGCGAACGAACTAGTTCGGAAGAGCGTTCCCAGAAGTGAAATGAACGAACTAGTTCGTAGTGAGTTCTGCTCCTAGTTCATTTGTATTCATGCATTGGCGTATAGTTCCAAATGAAATGAAGAAAATATAGTGGCAGTGTGTCCCGCTCGTAGTTCGTATGTATTCATGCATTGCCGTATATTTCCACACTGGGGACCTTTTTTTTTCAGTTATCACATTTACACCATCTTTAACTCCACTCTCGCAAATTAATGAACTAAAAGAACGAACTAGTTCACGACGGATCGGGAACCGCAACTGGTGTTGACATTTTCTTACATTATCTGAACTAGAGATGTGCAAAGTAGTTAGTTCCCTTTAGTGAGTGAGTGAAGTCCGACTCACTCACTGAAATGAACTAGTTCGAGTTCCTTTTGAAGATCACTTACTGTGGCGAAGGAACTAGTTCTTTTCAAGTTCAGAGTGAATGTGAGGACCTAAAAAAAAAAAGTTTCTCACTCACGAAAGAAGTTAAAAAAAGGGTCCTCACTCACTCACGAACTACTGTCAACTTCGGAGTGAATGTGAGGACCTAAAAAAAAAAGACCTCATTCACGAAAGAACTAGCAACTCCTCTTTTGGAACAGTTTACTCATGACCCATTTCTAATCTGAACTGCCGCGAACTAGTGAACTAAAAGATCGAACTAGTTCGTGACGGATCGCGAAATGCAAAGGATCGGTCACTATAGTGAACTAAAATTCGCAAGCCTAAACTGGACACCATATTCGATATTTAGAGAATTGGTACATCATAACTAGTTTCAAGAAATAAAGTGTTTCAAAAACATTATTATATTATTTTTTGCTTTTCAAAACGCCTCACGTATTTATGGCACAGACTGTAAAAGCATATGTGGTTGGTGTCTTGGTTTAGCTTGACTTGTTTTAAAACAGTTGTCGAAGTCATGGAGAGAGTAGAATAAAAAAGAACATAAATTTTCTACAGTGAATTGACCGAAGAGATTTCCAAGCAAACTTGAATGAAATTTGTCAAAATCAAGCTCAGATTTGCATTATTAGATATAACATTTTGACTTTTGACGTAATTGATTTTAATTCGCAGAAGGATATTTTTTCACAAAAAAATTCTACAAGGACGAAAGAATGATATGCCTTGCGATGGGTAAAAACCTTTTATTACTGTCACGAAACAGCTTGCTTTTGTTACAAGTTCAGCTCCCCAAGGGCAAAAGAACTAATGTTATAAAATCCGATTACGAAGCCCCTTTGTCAAAATTCTCAATTGCCCATCAATTTAAATAAGAGCGAAGTGCAGTTGTGACTGGAGTACACCTTGAGGTATATCAGAGCCAACTTTACATGATTCATTCTTATCGTCTTAATCCAATCGGATATGAATTAAAAAAAATCCGCTTACCCAAAATTCACTTAAACCCAAATCTACACAAATAATGACCATATTAGGTCACAGTAAAAAAAAAAAACACAAAAACCAGCCCAACATTGAAAGTAATGGAAAAGAAGGATACTAAAAGCAGAGAGAGGTTGTTGGTTTGGTCCTTCCGAAAAGTCATACACCCAAAAAGAAACGCTCAATACCAGAATCAGGACGACCTTCATTTCGCTATCACCAGAAACCGATGTCTGGCCATGTTCCCAAACTTTGTGAATTTCGTCCGTAGCCACATAAACTGTGACTAGACTTTGAACTAAAATAACCTTCTGAAGAATTACTCCTCATTCCTTCCCGTTCCACTTCTCCTTCGAGATATAGACCCTCGTCCCATTCAGTTTATCCCAGGACGAAATCGTCAAGGACCTTTTTTTCATGGATAAGTACTAGGCACTGTTGCTGGGTAGCAGTACCTTTCGCAATTCCCAAAACGGAAGTTGATGCGACATGTTCAGGCAATTCAGGTCCTTAGCAAGGTTAAGGAATATGAATTCTATATATTTGTTCTCTCACTCTATTCTGGTTCTCTCTCTCTCTCTATCTTTTTGCCAAGGATACACAACGTTGTCTTAGAGACAAACAAAAACAACAAAATTCTCTCTACGCCGTACGAAGTAAATCAAATAGAAAACTCCACTGCCGTCCACCACTTGTGTCAGTGGGGTGGCTTTCATTTGCCGCGTGGCCTTGTTTATACATGAGTCAAGGTCGTTTAGTATAGTCGAGCCCACAAGCTTAACAACATGTACACAGTATGTGCCGATACCAAAAGAGAAGAAAAGAAACGGACCAAATTCTTCGAATTGTCAATAATTGACATTTTTTGCATCATCATCGTCGCGTGGGGGAGTAAACAAGACATTATCAGGCTTATCGGAGCTGAAGAGCGTTCTACATATATTTTTTTTCATCGCTGTTCGTATTTTGTGCCGTTCAACCGGAAACGCTAACTAATGTCGCTATGTTTACTGATTAGGTTTCGAGAGCAAGCAAAAGAATAATGGAATTAGACTGAAATTATGAACATATTTGACACGTATATTTTGCACCCCCTAAGCTCGAATGTAGGGGACTAAAAGTATCCCAACAAATATCTAGTGCCTTTGTTAGAAGCAGCGATAGTGGTTTGTACCAGATTTCGCGTTGTCGTGGTAGCGACAGCAGGTATGAAAGTATCAGTTTGACGCGTACCTGTTCCAGGCATACGAGATATGACGGTGTAAGCCTGTTCTACGCATACCTGTTCCACGTAAACATAATCCGAGAATACTTGGTTCATGAAAATTAGTTTCACGCTGATCCACGTAAGCCTGTTCTATGGTATGTAAACTTTAATCACAGAAACCTGTTGTTCTGTATCTATAAATGCCATACACACGTGGTCCGTGTAAATTCGTTCCACGCATATTTGAGATCCAAGGATACCTGTCACAGTTAAACCTGCTGCACGCATACCTGTTCGACGCAAACATGTTCCACACATACCTAGTCCACGTAATGCTATTTACCTAAACACGTGACCCTGCTCTAGACTCACCTGCTCCAAGTATTATATAACTGCTCCACTAATGAGGCACTTATGTAGATTGCTCAGAATCCCAGAGAGGGTCGATTAGGAACTGGATAGCAACTTACTTTCGTAAAAATACTAAATAAACTTTTTTAATGGAAACTTCCCGCAATCATTAAAGGGAGAAAACATTACTTTCGAAATGACAATGCTACATACTACTTACAATAGAATGCACCGAGTTAACGATTTTCCACTGTCGATTCACTTTCAAAAAGCTGGACTCGGTCCAATACAAGAAGGAAAAGTGTGTGTGTCAAAAACCCCAAATCCGTTTGCTATCAGTCCAACTCCTTCGGGTAGCTGCCATACAAAAAGGTCTTAAAATACGTGTTCAAGAATATTGACTAAATTTTCTTGAACACGTATTTTAAGACCTTTTTGTATGGCAGCTACCCGAAGGAGTTGGACAGACAGCAAACGAATTCAGTATTATTGACTAATAACTTCGAAATGATTTGAGCTACGACTTCAAAAGTTTGAATATGTACATTAATTTTATAGTAGTAAATTGTAAGTAGTAGACTATTGTAGCAGTTAATGGTATGAATATGACGTATCCTGCAATATTTTGACAGAATTCACGGAACTCACTAAATTTAAAAATGATTTAACCATGAAGTCAAACACCAATTGGAGGACTGATTGACTTCTGAACGGCTGGTTAGGGAAGAGAATACATTAGGAAGTGAACAATTCAACTGAAGAAGCAGTGACTAGTGAACGGCTGGTGAGAGACGAGAACGGATGAAATGAACAGTTCAATTGAAGTTAGAGATGGGCAAAGCAGTTCCTTTCAGTGAAGTACCTTCATTCCGAGTCACCACTCACTTTAAGGAACTTGTTCACTGAATTAGTTCCGGAACTGCTTTGTCCCGTCAGTAGGTACATGTACTGAGGACTTAAAAGTCAGCATAGTTCCATGAAGTAGTTTCGCAACTGTTCCCTCCCGCGTTCCGATCTAGGTCTTACGAAGACCTAAACAAATATCTGCAGTTCCGTAAAGTCACCAGTACGTTTTTTGTGACGTGTCCAATGGAATTGCAGTTCACCAAAAGGAGTGAGTTACTGCACTCACTCACTTCAATGAAGTGTTCTTTGGGAACCGTTCACTCCTTAACGATCCATCTCTAATTAAAGTACTTCACTCAACTAACTCTTTTAAGTGAATGATTGTAGTTGTGAAGTACTTCACTCAAATGAACTGTTTTGCCCATTAGAAAAGAATAATTGAAAATGGGTATTGTTAAAAAATAAAGGAAACTGAATAGGTATTAGGAAAGGCGTATGAATGGGACTTATATCTTCTGGGCTGATAGACTGGCACAGCTACAATAGGCTCTTAAGAAATCAATGTTTAGTCGTAGATTTAAGCGCCCAAAATTTTGAGAAACTAGCTAGCTTTGTTATTTTGTGTATTATTTCATCTAAAGTAAAATATAATATAAAAATATAAAAAAAATGAAGAGACAAAGATTAATTCAATAATTAAAATAAAAAGTCAGCCAAGACCGGTATAGATCCGAACTCCAAACATTATCTCAATCTTATAACAATTCCCAATCCAAACAAAACATTCTCATTAAAGTCGAGTTCAATTTGTCCACACAACCGAAAGTAATGCGTTACAGACAACAAAAAAAAAAACGGAAAAACCAATTACTCTCAAACATTTTCCTCATTTCAAGTGAAAATTACTCAAGTGCAAATAATGCGAAAAAGCACTAAATTTCATTTTATTGTGTTTTGTTATTTAATTTCGTCTAGTTGTTGGTGTTTGTAAACATTTTTGGTTTGGGCGGGTGTAATGTTGCATAAATCGTTCGACTTGGGCCTCGACATATTATTAATAATAATTATTATGTCAATTTACAAAAAGATTTCCATAAGACAATATGCCAGTTCTTAAGATAAAGCCAGACACGCGAATGTATCAAGAAAAATGTACATAAAAAATCAATTATAAGGCGCCATATTTAAAAAATAAAAAAACATGGCGTGGCGGAGAGCAAAGTATTGTTGCATAGTATATCTTCAGACTCGGACCATGATTTATGATCGAAGCAATCTACATCTTATCAATCTCGCCCCAGATTGTCAGCTCTCTAATTGAAATATTGTGTGAAGGCAATTTTAATTCGCAGAGAAATTCTTTCTTTTTTTTTATTATTATTATTTTAACATTAGCCAAATTGGAATATTGCTCAACGGATTCAAGATGGCCGCCCCAATAGTGGTGCTTTAGACTTGATTTTATGTTTATGTTATTTTAAAATAAAAATAGCTATACCGTAGTACCGGTCAAGCTCTATAGTTGAAATACTGAACTATGAGTTAAGTTATAGATGGGAAGGATTCAATTTATACGAACATTTGTATGGTTATACCGTCGTACTTCTTGTTTAAATATTTAAAATTTCTAACCCTACCTATTTAAAGAGCTTTTGTATGGTAGTTACTCTGCAATTTCACGTACTACGACTACGACAAACATTTTACTTTTTCTCAAAACTATAACCCGTATAAATTCGATTTCGTAGCAGACTTTCTACAATTACTCAAACGCTCTATCGTACGAATGCTCAAATATTGTAAGGGATTTTGTAGGAAACTACAGAAAGGACTTGCTCAATTTCTCCTCTTACATTATAAAAAGCCATGTGCAATAGGAAATGCTCACTCTATGATGACATCTTATCGACGGATGTTTCATAGACAGCCAGGGAAATACAATTTAATTACGGTTTCTAGACTCTGGCAAAGCTCTATGAGTCGAAGCATAGACCCAGACCATTTCCAGTAATTGCTCAATTCTATTAAAAGGGTCTCAAAATGAATTTAACGAAGCATTTACATTTGCATTGATCTTATGAACGCTGACACGGACTAGAGGTTGTCATGAATCCCAATTACAATTCCAACAAGTGGTGAAATTATGAAAATATTAGCGCTTCATTGGTAATGTATAAGGTAATGTCTAGCTGTTTTTTTAAAAATACTCTAAAAGTATATTTTTCAGACGACCAAGAACATCCCTTGATAAGAATCGATTCTGTACTCATCAAAGTAATAAGTAGGACTTACAAATAGACACTACGGAATCGATTCTGTAATCGCTACTTTTTGTACGTTACATTAACACCGTAGACGCATCCCCGCAAAAAAGGAGAAATTGAAGCACAATAATAGATCTGGAGAGATGGAAGGTTGACACAACAGACAACATTTGTAGCTCAATTTTGTTAGCTTCAAAACCTAGTTAAAGTCAGTGTAAAAAAACACAAAGCCAGCGAAAAATCAGTGAAAAAGCAAGTAGAATAAAATAAAAATTAAAAATAGTACAAAAAAAAAAGAAGAAACAAAATAAGTAAAAAAAAAAAAATAGAAACAAAATAAGTAAAATAAAAAATTTCAAGTAAAATAAGTAGATTCTTATCTTAAACAAAAAAAAAGAAAGACAAAAAAAAAAAAATGAGAAGAAACGAAACGTAATGAGAAAAACAAAAATAAAATAAATTAAATTACAAAAAAAAGAAAAAAATTAATTGAAAAAAGGGAAAATAAATGAAAAATAAGGAAAAATAAGGGAAAAAAAGGAAAAGTGAAAATAAATGAAAAATAAGTGAAAAAAAGGAAAAATTAGTGAAAAAAAGGAAAAATAAGTGAAAAAAATAGAAAAAGGAAGTGTACCAATGTTGTGAAAAAATATATGTATATGGCTCCTAAGATACAAAATCTTAAAGACTTCGGATTACTGAAAGGAAAGAATGGAAATTTACATCGAAATTCACGCCCACCAATTCAAGAACCATTTGATCCATGAACTTCCGATGAGCGTTATATTGCAGGTAGACCCCCTCGGAAGAAGAAGACGAAAATGGGAAAGTGTTGCAAGAATTTATGTTTTGTTGTCAATGTGAGGGGATGAACTGAAAAAAGCTATATGATTACGAAAAATTGACTTGTGGGTGTATCTATGTATCAATTAATAGATATTGTTGATATTTTAAATGTGACAACTGTGTTTAAAACTTCTGTCTCATTCCGACTTGGATCAAGTCATTTTGTTCATTTTTCATGTTTTTATCGCAGATAAAAGATAAAGTTTAATGCGTCCAACTTCCTACCGAAATTCGAGATCAAATCAAATATACAGTAAAATTGAATTTTCATCCTAAAAACTAATTTGCTCATAATATCGTCCAGATAAAAAAAAAAACTCGTTGATTATTGCGCATATCTTTTCCCGACCAGACATAATAAACAAATCCATTAGTTTCCTTCCAGTACCGAAGCGAAAAATGTCTGACCGCCGAAATTTAAACATAGTTTCGTCTTACACTTCTTCGTCTTAGCCAAAACTACATTTAGACATTTTGTTTTTATGCTCACTTTTTCTTCCCACACCCACATCATCTCCACACATGCAGAAGCAAACCGAGTACGTGCAAGAATCTTTTCATTAATTTCGGGGCGTAATCGAATGTGTGTTCTTGTTTTATGACTTGTAATCAGTGACTTAATAATAGTTGGATATCAAAGAAGCGTTCTAGAACCGAAAAGACTTATGCACTGAAGGGTGGGGGAGGGGTTTGGTGTATACTGAACCTTATAGGAAATATTGAGCTCTACTTACTACTACACATTTTTTTTCGGTTTTCTTTACTGTGGGAAATTGATCATGAAAACGAACGCACTTGTCGAGTTAAAGATGTGGGTCATCTGCCATGTTTTAATTTTTAGGCTTTTTTTACTACTTTCGTATCGTAAAATTCGAAACGATCGGAGAGATGGCGTTCTCCTCAAGGAATTCCCAAGTTTCAAACGGAACAAACTACTACTCTTAGGGCACTATAACGAAACTTGTGTGGATGTGCGATGAGATAGAAATTAAAAAAAAATAATTTGAACAGTTTAATTTTGATTAGAAACTTTTGGTTGAATCTAGAGAGGGGTTCATTTCTATAAATGCCAAATTTGAGATAAAAACTTGGCTGTCTGATAAGTTTCTCTTTGTTAGTTGCATATCGAGCGTATCAAATTTCGGTTGCTGGCCTTGAATGCCTCAAGGTTCTGTGTTTTGGCATGGGCTGCTTTTTTCTGGATTTGGCGATGATAAGATCCAACAGCATCCTGCTAACTTGCTACTACTTTGGCGGTTTTATCTGATTAATAGGAAGAATCTTTTGTACAAAATTGTATGCATAACCGTCAAATTTTGACATGTGTGAAAATAGAAAGCCTGTTGATAAAACCCGGGGAAAGAGAATTTAGACCTATTCGGGTTTATTTAGTTAAAAATTTCCATTTTTGATTTGACCTCAAGCCAATCATATTTTTGTTATTCGAAGAATAATAATTACCCGTGCTCAGAACATCTTAAAATGAAGTCATCGGAATAAAGCATCAGACCACAAGCATATTTGTACACAACTGAACGGTATTTCTGCAAAATAATCAGATTTTCGAATTTGATTCAGTTAAGTTGCCACTGACGTTCATTTGAACTAATAGTTGATTCATGATTATGTTTGCATTGAGCCATGATCGATGGATGATTCATTAACGAATGATTAATCTGGTTACTGGAGTGAAATGACAAAACGGAAATGAAACAGGTTTAGATGCAATAGTATAGTTCAGGGAAGTTTTATGCACAAAAGAAGAATTGATACAACTTTAACATCCTGAAATGATAGACCTTTAAAATAATATCAAATTAGACAAGGCAGGATCAGATCACCGAACAAACTTCCCGACTGAGGTTCTACGCAGCCTTGGCTAATGCTTATCATACCAAAATTAGGTCCTTTTGACGTGAAAGCCTACATTTCAAATATATAACAAACAATATTATAACAAAAAGAAAAAGATAAAAAAAGAAAAGGAAAAGGAAAAAAAAAGAAAAAAAAAAAGAATATGTATAGCAAAAAAAAAAAAAAGAATAAATAAAGAAAAAGAATAAATAAAAAAAAAAAGAATAAATAAAGAAAAAGAATAAATAAAGAAAAAGAATAAATAAAGAAAAAGAATAAATAAAGAAAAAGAATAAATAAAGAAAAAGAATAAATAAAGAAAGAAAAAGAATAAATAAAAAACTAGAATAAATAAAAAACAAAAATAAATAAAAGAATAAATAAATAAAAGAATAAATAAAAAAAAGAATAAATAAAAGAATAAATAAATAAAAGAATAAATAAAAAAAAGAATAAATAAAAAAAAGAATAAATAAAAGAATAAATAAATAAAAGAATAAATAAATAAAAGAATAAATAAATAAAAGAATAAATAAATAAAAGAATAAATAAATAAAAGAATAAATAAATAAAAGAATAAATAAATAAAAGAATAAATAAAACAAAAATAAAAAAAAGAAGAACGCAAAAAAGAAGACAAAAATAATAAAAAGGGGCATAAAAATAGAAAGGAGTAAAAAAAAGAAAAGAAAACAGAATAAAAAATTAGAATGCAGAAAAAGTAATTGACAAAAAAGAAAAAAAAGGATAAAGAGAGGTAGGGAGAGAATAAAAAGTACAAAAAATTTATAAATTTTAAAAGATTAGAACATGTAAACTAGTTTTCCACCATCCAAGAGGTGGAGCTGGGTCACACTCACTCTCTCAATCCAACAACTCGTCTCTGCTAATCAACACATCATTCATACAATAGATAAAAGCAGCACGGAATTCCATTAAAATGAATAACAATTTTAAATATTATATAGAAAAACAATTTACGGAAATATAAATTAATTTTTAGTGAATACAAACAAAAATTGCGATAACCACGAATTTGTTAGGGATCATGTCGTAGTACTTCGCTATAGCCGGACACAAGCCCAGGTTGAGGTAAGAAGGAGCGAATGAATACATCCTGAATGGCCAGTAACACCAGAGCGTCTCAGGAAGTTGGTCTGAAACCGGTGTAATTGGACTCGCGGCATAGCTGCGAGAACTCCAACATACCATAATCGGCTGAAAGTTGTTAAGAGAGATCTATGTCTATAGACCTGGCCCTCCAGGTTGGAGGGTTGAGCGATGGGCTAATAACTCATCCCCGGGAAAAAAAACTTATTGTGCCGAAAGCAGGACTGCGGCCTCGGATACGATTGGATCAACGGCAACGACTCTGGCAAGGCATTAAGGACTATTTAGAGGACGCGAGCGCTGAACCGACATCAGACAATGTATCCTGCAGGCCCTAAGCTCGATTTTGGCTGTCGCGCCATTAATGATGATGATGATGCCGTAGTTATTTAATATTTCCTCGAATGAGTGATGAGCTATTCCGCGATAAAACAGGTTACTTTTGAACTAAATTCGGCACAGTTTCCACTGGCTTTGAAAGTTGAAGTTATTCACTTCTCAACGGTTAAGGTTTGTTTCGACATTAGCCGAGTAAGGATTTCTCCAGTCGTCACCTGCTTTTTAGACGTTCACACTCAAAAATTTAAAAACAGAATCTGCTTTAAAAGTTGGTTTGTTTTATTAAAGGGGAAAACCATTGAATGGAAGCAATCATGAACCCGATTTGTTTTGATCACACACAATCGATAATTTAGTAATTAAAAAAAAAGGATTATAATTCATAAAAATCTACTCTAAACTTACCATAATCCGAAGGCATCGTACACATGGCTGCTGGATGATGTGCTGGACACATTTCATGATGATGTGGAATGAAGTAGGCGTGTTCATAATCACCAGTATATGGAATGAAGAGCGGTGGCCAGGAACTATTCGGACCACCATTACTATTACTATTACCATTGGTGTTTGGACCATTCGTTGGTGTACCACCTGGGCCATTACCACCGCCACCACCACCTCCGCCTATACCATGACCGTTTTCATGTTGTTGCTGCTGTTGTTGATTTGGCGGATGATGGTGATGATGAATATGATGATGATTCATTGGTGGTCCGGTCAAATGCATTGGAAGTTGTTGTGGTTGTTGTTGATGTTGTGGTAATTGTTGATGATGATGTATTGCACATAAATTGCCGGCTACAATTCCTCCGGCTGGAGCTTGATGAATCTGATGATGATGGATTAGTGGTGGCGATGGTGGCAATGACGATCCATCGGATGATGTTGACGATTGTGTTATCGGTAATTGTTGATGTTGTTGTTGAAGAGCACTACCACCACTACTGCCACCGATGTTACTGTTGTTCGTATTTGCTGGTAAAGAATTTATATTTGATGAACTGTTTGTGGTGGTGTGGTGAAGATTGTGATGATAATGTGGTTGTGCTTGTTGGTGTTCTGGCGGCGATGTTTCAGCCAAACGCACCATAATTTTATTATGGTTTTTTTTCCTTACTTTACTTTTTCACTATTCTGTTCACAATCGAATTTGGAAGAATTTTCTTATCGCCTTTTTTTGGTTAGATTTTAGAATTCACCAATTGTTGTAAATTGTAATTGAAACTAAAACAATAACGAATTAATGAGACCTTATTTGCTCGCGCATATTAAGTGTGAAGAAAAACCAGTAGATCAACTGAAGGGAAAACATGTGCAATGGTTTCTAGTTCTTAGTGACCCCGATAATATCGTAGTAGACTTTATGGGGATCACCATTTCTGGGTTATTTTCAAAGTTTTTTTCAAGCGATTTGGTGCAAAGAAAATTAAGCAGCACAACGAAATGCAAAGATTTGGATAACAAAAAATGAGATTATAGTTTCAAGTTGTAACTGTTTCAAATTTTTTACATCCTGCGTCGGGATTACCATTTTCAGATATTTTCTCAGCTTGGTTTATTATTTAATGAAACGCGAGATGACGTAGTAGTTGGAATCAGTAGTCTAGAGCCTGATTTTATACGAAGGGAACAATATGGATCCCCCAGTCATCTCTCGTGATGGACTGTAGCACAGTGCTTAAGTCCACCCTTCTCAACCTAACCTAACCTAACCTAACCTAATAGTAGTTGGTTTTGAAATACAATATGAGCTACAAATACAATAGTCTCCCTGCTGCAGAGGTTTGAGAAAATTCAATCTGGGGTCTGCGATAAAAAGGGTTTTAAACAAGACTTGACTTCTGTTTCCAGTATCATGTCACATCTTTCTTAGTGGGATTCGATCTCATAACTACCGGATTGGTAGACAGACTATTACCGAAGTATTTTTCATATCTCATCGTCACACATATTTCGATAAAAAGCACAATAATTCTGTTCCGGAAATATATCTTAATGTTGTATACTATCATTGCCGTCATCGTGTCTTAATATTCATGGCACCTTAATTTGCTTGTGCTGGCAACGTTAGATGGGTTTGAATGAATGGAAAACAACGTCTTGCATTATTGCAGTGATTTTTTAGTCTCGACTTGCACGGAAGAAAGAAAGAAAATCCGTTCGCGGTGAGCGCGCATAAAACCGCGGAATCGACTTTCACTCGAACATGAAATATGAGGAGGACTTCTTGATGGGTTATTTACTTTTAAGTATTTATCAAGATGCGGCATGATCATTTTTATAAGAGCAATGTACTGATGGAGGACACTATCTCTAAGACCAATAGAACGATAATTGCCTTCCATTACTTACGGCGTTGATATTGGTGTGAGAATCGTTCGTTAATCCATTAGAATAGTCTCCTATTGCGATCGTTCAAACTGATCATGTACAGAGTAAAGTTCCACGATCACCCCTTATTCTTGAGCTAAACGCTTCTATTTCTCGCCGAAACATGCGGTGATATTCTTACAGCACGTAACCAAATAGCTGACGATCACTTTGGTCTGTCCGGCGACGTCGCCATATCATCATGATCATCATAATATATTATTCTCCTTTATTACACATAGTGCGCACTTCATTCTTCAATTGGAAAATTACACGAAAAACATTGTCTTTCATTGAGAAAACGAACACCGATCCACTATATCACCCTCGTTCCATGGTAATGTCCATCATACTACGACGATTGTCAACCGAGAAGAACGACCGATCTTGTCACACTTTATCACTCTGGAAAACGTTCTAATGGTTTATCGTGCGATAGTAAGCGATTACACAATGAAATTATGAAATATCTACTGGAATAGTTTGAGAACCGAATTGAAAACGGAGCGGGTAAATCATACGCAGATTGTAAACATCGTCAGCAAAACGGAAGTAAATTGAATGTTTAGCGTATACGAGGCTAAGCAATTCATTTTGGTTATGCGGTTCTTGTATATTTTTGATGCATTGGCGTACATTGCGAGCAGGGTTTTTAGTAGTAAAGAACTGCTCTAAAAGCCCATCATAGGTGGCGAAGACAAACAACTCAAAAGAACGAGAAAAAAAAACTGTGTACCTGAGACGCAAACCACGATTGAGCATGGAAGGATACAAGGTTCGAAGATAGACTACGAACGAAATATGTCACAGCACTTTGACGAAAACCCTGAATCGGATGGAAGGACGACGATGTTCGAAAATCAAGACGTTTGAAGAAAAACTGTATTCCTGAGACGCAAGCCACGTTTATGGTATGCATGCAAGACTATTACACTCTAAGATAAGTTACCATCCTTCCGCCGGAAACGAACGACAAATCTTTCAGTATTTCGTCGAAAACCCTGATTCATCAGGGAGAAGAACGATATTTAAAAACCAAGACGTTCGGAAGAAGATCTAGATATGAAATCGTGTAGCAACCATTACAAAAAATTCCTGAATTTTCTTGGGACAAATCTAAAGAATATTCTCTGTTGAACGAGCACAACCATCTCTGTCATTAGAAAGGAATGGGGTTCTGTCAACGCATCAGTCTTCAATTGAAAAACATGTAATTGTACTTCGGAAGTATGAAACCAGTCCAATCTTTCGAAATCTCATTCATAAACGAATATGAAATATCTTTACAATTGAATATTTTCTCTTTCGACAGTTCGATCTTCATTCAAAACGTTTCTTATGGACTAGGTGACTCTTTTCTTTCGAAAATAGCCAAAAGATCATTCATCGACTTTGCATTGTGCAATTTATACAGTTTCTTTCTAACTCCTTTTGCCGCAAAATCTTTATTATTTATTATTGCATAAATACCGAAAAATATTTTATATATATTTTTTCTTTTAAATAAGAAATCTCTAGGTACATTTTAAGTTAATGGCCCCAAATGAGTTGTTACTATCGACCGTTAGGCTGCGCTCACAGACTTAATCCGCAAACTGAACTTCATCCATAAAGGCGAAATAGCAACATTTGCTGTTGTAATGGCGATTGAAGATCGCGCTAACAGTATACAAGATAGAAAATAAAGACTAGAGTAAAAGAGACCCGCTATGACGTTCAAGTACTGATCAAGAAGTGGAGGAGTAAGAAGATATGTAAGGCCATTGAAGGAGTAGCCTACAACAATAATGTCGGACTTTCGAGTCGAGAGATAATGAGACATATCTTCAACTAGAGGTCGAGCTGTAAGACAACATTCTAATATTGTGTGTGCTTCTTCACAGATCAGAGAACAAATTCAACAATCAATTGATCTTGCTGATAGACAGATCTTTGAATCAAACTACATATGTTTAAAAATGATTCTTGTCTTGTACCAGCCTGAGGAGGATCTTGAGAAAGATCGTTCGAAACGGTACAAGATCGGATCCAAGCTGTTGCCTTGGAAAGTTACAAAAACTACCGACGCATTAATTTCACTGACGAGTGTATATTTAAAAAAAAAAAAAACAGAACTCTTTGGCATAAGAAAAAATATTTTTAGCACAAGCTCTCAATGATCTGGTACACTGAACACATATGCGACCAGAATACCTATCACACATAGCGCGCTCACCTCCAAGTACCTTACCTACCTGTGTATAAAAAAGTTTCTTTCGTATGGATATAAAATGCAGAGGATCGGTGATCGCGGTGAAAGACCTGTTCTTCTACATGTGTACTACCTACGGCTACAGTCCGGTTCGATAAGGTGCTCGCTCTCTGGTGGCTGGCTGTTGCTGTAATCGGGCCCCAAAGGAATGTGAACTGTGCTGGATGGAAGTTTCTCGCGAAATAAAATTACACAGGTAGGTTAAGACGCTCTTGTAGGAGGAAAATATAATATGCAACGTAACCACCACGATCAGAAATGTACTTCGAGTTCAATGGAATGACACGACACATTCTTCAGGTCTTATGATTACTGATCGCAGTGATAATCATTCCGAACCGTGCTTTTTATACAAAATATTTTCTAGTAGACTTTCACAATAAATTCCAAAAAAAAAAGCATTAACAACGGAAAAGGACGTCAGGTTTTAAGCAATATTAACACATGGCCAAAATAATTAAATACTTGACACAAGCGATTAACAAAGTGTTAAACTGGTCCTGGTTCACATCCAGTGACCTTTAAGTCTGATCTTCAAAAGATGTTGAACCAGAAAAACCGCAAAGGATGAGATAATTTCAGTGGTATTCGATCCATAGATCAGTGATCGTGACAGTAAAGACGAAAGAAACAAAACGATCTTTGGAATTTATAGGACCTTAAGTCTGATCATTGAAATTCTTTGAAATAGGTCCCAAAGGTTGCAAAATTTTCTTAAGTCTGATCATTGAAATTCTTGGAAATAGGTCCCAAAGATTGCAAAATTTCGTCGATCTACGATCGTTCGATCAGAGCGCGATGTGCGATCGTTCCAAAAGAAATGAAAATCTTTCGGAATTCTTTAGGACTTACGTCTGATCTTTAAATAGCTATGAATTTCGTTGGTTTACGTTCAGTGCAATGTCTTAAAGGATGATTTATACCGCCGCTTTACGATCATTTAATCAAGATCAATACATGATCGCCCTAAAAGAAATCTAAGAAATGAAACATAGGTAGTATCGAAATTTTTAAGAAATATGGGTTCGATCTTTAAATATTCTTCAAGATATTATTCGATCTGCGATCGTTTGATCACTGTGATCTTTGAAAAAGAAAAAAACAATTTAAAAAGATCTTTGGGAATTCTCCAGACCTTCCACACACATAACTGAAAACAGCTCCGATCTTTAAATAGCCTTTTAACTATACAAGAATGGAAGATGCCTTCGTAGTCGTCTAATATACAAAAGGCCGTACTGATCGCACTTAAGAAGGAAACAAAAATTTCCATCTTATAAAGCAGCTACGAGAAATCGTTGGCTTTTAGGACCTTCATGCATGACGTACAATGGTAACTATTAAGAAGATTATTTCCAAGATGCCGTCAAGTTTCTTAAACAAAATTTAGCAGACAGAATAACATCAAAATGAAGAAATGAAGAACAGTAAAAGAAAAAAAAGTGTAAGTTTTTCTGTCTGTTTATCTTTTTTTGTTAGAGACGGTGATTTACCTATTAAAGAAGAAACCTTGACCTGTTCAGGTGAAGTTTTCAACGTATGTATATTTAAAAAAAAAACTGTTCTAAACTACGCAAATACAAAACTGTTTACAGCACCATTTTTTTGGTTCGACACAGTAAAATCTAATTATCATTTGTTTATAATGTTTATGACGTATGTATGTGTAATGTCAAAATTCAATGAAAATGCTACAAGTCATGGTGAACGAAAGAAAAACTGGTGCAAAATTTAAAGTTTTAAATTGTTCCGTGAAGGACGTTCTTTTGATACCAATTTTTTTTTGATTATGTTCTCTTTAATCTCAGAAGATTAAGAAATCGTGTAAAAGACAAGCTCGACAAACACGTTCACCTTCGAAAAATCGAGCTGGATTTATCCCAAAGTTAGTGCATCAAAGAACAGACGAAAAGGAAAGTATAAATTATTATTATTATTATAAAAAATGCGATTGAAAAGGGGCCAATAAGATATAACTCACAAGAAGATACTAAAGGAGAAAAAATAAGACAACAAAAGAATAAACAGTGAGAAAACAAAAAGGGAAAAAGAAAATAACAACAGAAATAAAACAAAGAAAAAAAGGCAAAAATAAGAAAAAGAGGAAGAACAAAGGAAGAAAAGAAAAGGTAGGAGAGGTAAGAAGAAAAGCAAAAAAAAAAAAAAAATAAAACAAAATTGAATTAAATAATAAAAAAAAAGAAATAAATTAAAAAAAAGAAATAAATTAAAAAAAAAGAAATAAATTAAAAAAAAAGAAATAAATTAAAAAAAGAAAATTGAAATAAATAAAAAATACTTTATTATTAAAATAATAAAGTAAAATTGATATAAATAAAAAAAATTGAAATATGTAAATAAAAAAAATATTGAAATAAATAAATAAAAAATTGAAAAAAATAAACAAATAAATAAAAATGAAACTATCATGTCTTCAGTGTCAATAGCCAGGACAGCGATGATTCACTATTCGGGATTTCGTGTTGGTATTTCATAAGAAACTTTTCTGACGCCGAAAAAAAAACTTCTTAAAATTATCTTCTATGGTTGCTTTATCATAAAAAAATTCGTTATAACAAAAAATAAAATTCATAAAAAATAACTAAAATAAAGAAACACAACAAACAAAATAAAATTGGAAAAAAAATTAAAAAAAAAATTAAAAAAAAGAAAATAAATGAAAAAGAACAAAAAAAAAATTAAGAAATAGAACAAAAAAATAAAGGAATAGAACAAAAAAAAATAAAGAAATAGAACAAAAAAACTAAAGAAATAGAACAAAAAAATTAAGAAATAGAACAAAAAAAAGTAAGAAATAATTGAAACAGAGTAAAAATACTAAAATTAAGAAATGATACATTTATTCAATGAGATAAAAAAAGAACGAATAGAAAAAATATAGAAAATGAAAACGAAAAAAATTAAAAAGGAAACGAAAGACATAAAGCAACGAGAAAAAAGACAAAGAGAATGTTTTTGAGAATATGTTGTTTTCAATTTGAAAATGTATCGCAGAAATGAATGATCATAACAACATGTCTCCCGAAGAAAGTAAAAGCAATGCCTGATTTTTTCATTATTCGCATAATCCTGAATCCTGTATACCCATTCTGACGTTTTTCTATGTTTTACGATAAACACTAACACAAGTGAGAACGAATAGAGCCCCGAAAAACAGAAGCATCGCAAGTGAATCACTAACGATTCATATACGTGAAATATGTTGAATTCACTTAGGTGAATGACATTTAATTTTTTTTGGTAATTCATCAGCGAGTCATGTGAAACTGTATTCCAGAAATCGCAAACGGTCAAATGAAACATTTTGTCAAACAGCATTTGACCATTACACTATCTGACAGCATTTAACAGGGAAAATGGTCAAATATTTGACCGCCTGGCATACAGTGTAATACTAGCTTAAAGCTTGTATTACACTGTTTGACCAAGTGGTCAAATTGCAGTAATATGCAATGCGAAGTAGGCGATCTCACAGTGAGATTTATTTGTATTCGTGTATTGCATATTACTGCAATTTGACAGCGTGGTAATACAAGCTTTAGGTCCGTTCTTACGATCGTCAGTTAAATTCTAACCAGAACTTTAACTGGAAGTTTGAAAATCAATCAGTTAAAGTTCGAGTTAGAACGTAACTGACGATCTTATAAGGTCTTAAGGATATTTCATCCAGACGTTATCTCGTACGAACAACTAGGCAGTCCACAATATGCATTAAGATTCAGAAACAAAACTATCAATAGGCAATACCCCAACACGCAACAAGTTCATACAAAGGATGTCAGATGGTAGCTCCTGAACTGAAGCTTTTGGATGAAAATAGCCACGAAGGGTCTTAAACTGTAGGACGAAGAAGAAGTTTCAGATCTTCTTCGTATCACCGTTCTTCTGATGCCCTTTTTCTACTCACAATACCATTTTATTGCTCTAGACAACAAAGACTAACGCACATAGGGTGTCTAGGACACATCAATATGAGTGCAATAATTATGAATAATGTGGGATCCATGCCAGAGCCTTGCGGGATACCACCATTTTTTATAAAATCGATAAATTCAATTGAAGAAGTGAAGATTATAGTGTGTCCGATTAGTTCAAAACAAGTGAATGAACGGTACTCCCAGCCACTATTTGGATAGAAAGATCACTTTACAATATGTGGACCTACTGCGGTCTGATAAGAATTGGAACCTCTTCCATTTCCAAAATTTAGAATCTTTGAAGGGAAACCCTGCCCTTATCTTGATTTTTATCATAAAATCACCGATTATTTGGAAAGTACACACAAATACTTTATTATTATAGTAAAATTTACTTCTCTCTCTGGGCAGTGATTCGTAGTCTTGTGAGATCAGTGTCCCAAAATAACACCGGCTGATATTTCCAGAATTTTTTTTAACAACAGTAGTAAGCCTCAACACAGAAAAACACGCCAATCACTAGTCCCTCAAAACTCTCATATGCCTCTCACAAATTGTGAAGGACAAAAAATTCCATCACCAACATTATTAAAAAAAAAAAAGTTTTATTCACAATTTCAAATTGCATTAAATATTCGCCATTTTTAAAATATCGCTAAACTATTTTTTTTAATTTTCCCTCCATCCATCCAGAAGACAGCAGTGCAAAATTCCAAAGAATTCAAAGGATGAGTCACTCTTTAAGTGATATCTTGACGTCGCAAAGGGTCAAAGACAGAAAATTGAATTGGATCACATCGGATTAGACCGAAGGGGAATGAGTTGAACACTGATTTTTCTTCTTTTTTCTTTTTCACTTTTTCTTCACGACACTCAGTTTCTTCGCGATCACTTCGAAGACACTCGATATAAAAAAGAAGAGCCTAAAAACGTTTCGGGTTAGTAGAGAGCCATACCAATGAATTAAGCACTATTATTTTATTTTTATTTTTTTTTTAATTTTTATTAATTCGCCTTTTATCACCAGTCTCACTATCGAAGAAGTTCTTCTATCTTTCACAGTTCACTGCGATCCAATTAGCCACTGGACCGTTTTTAATCGCTTAAAATACTTCTCTGGCCGCCCAACCCAAAAAAATTTAAATCGAATAAATTGAAATTTCGACTTTGGGTTAAACAAAAAAAAAATAAAAAATTAAATCACAAAGGACTTTGCACTATACCATTAAAATAAAAACTAACTACACCAACCCCGTATGATTGTTTTTTCGGAATCAATCTTGGTCACGGTTCAAAATCGCATCAAAGGAAATTAGCTACCCAAGTCCGGCTTAATTACAACACTAAAAACTTAAAACGAAAACAACTCGAAAATAGGTGAAAAAAAAGAGTTTTATACAACAAAATAAAAACAAACAATTTAACGAATAAAAAAAAATTGAAAACTAAAAAAACACCGAGAAACCATTCGGTTTGAATGTTAGAATTGGACTAGTGAGACGAGTCGATAGGAAGGTTTCTTACACGACAGCCACGACACGACAGAAAAATCGCTTGGAATTTTCGATTGGAATATTACAGAGGTGTCTCTCTCTCTCTTTCTCCGTTCAACTCGACTAAAATAAAACATACGTTGGAACATATATTGGAACAGAAGTCGGTGAACACTAAGCAGCAACAACAACACCACATTTAAGAGTTTCACATCAACTACACTTGAAGCCATTCGCCCCGAATACACACAAAAATTTTCAACAAAATTCATTCAATCTACTCGACGGAGGCTCTCCTACAATACGAATACGATTTATACACTGGGCTTCCACATCCAGCCCATTCGGGGCCTCCATTCCATCGACGACTCACCATAGTCACCATCACCACTCACCAGTCGCACTATAGCATGCCATTTATCTCATGTTATTCCTGGGGGTGGTTTTAAAATGTACCTACCGACGAGGAGATGTGAAAGGACAGGCCAGCCGGCATAGCAGCAGCAACAGAAATTCACTCCCGGCTGCCAGTGAGTGACTATGGTGATAATCGAGAGTCGAGTGACTGAAATGGTTCGTCATCTTGCCACGGTGGCTCTAATCGACTCGTTGGTGAACGATTGTGGACGCAGTAGAGGACATGGCTTTTAAACGGTTACTGATTATCCCAACTAGTCAGACTTGCCGAATCCAAGATGCATTACTAATCTTCAACAAATTGATGACTTCGGTCAAGATAACAACAATAGTAACAAGAAGTCTTCTTTGTTGTTGTGTTTTTAATCAACAAAACTGGAACTTACTCCTATATGAGGCATGTCTAACTCAGAGAGGAGTCATCATAAAACTGTGATATTGCGGACAATGGAAATAAATAGATACAAGTTAATTTTAATTTGATATTTATTTTTTAAAAAAATGTTGTGATAGAGATAAAGTGTAAAGAAAAAAATCTGCCAACAGTCCAACTTTAATATTTTTTGGGTAAAAGTCAGAATGTATTTACTGCTGGGATGCAATGTTGTTTACTGTACAACAGACAACCTAAGAAAATATATTACCAAAACCGTCTATCATATTTTTAGGCAATTACATTAAGAGCCCTTTAAAGTAAAAAAAAAAACAATTCGTAAAAATAAAAATGTACACAATCATTTTAAACCCTCTTAGGGCCATATCTCACCGGGATGCCAGGCTACTTCGCCAGCAGCGTGGCCACTCAGAATGTATGACGCGGCCACGTCGCCAATCAATGGCCAAGTGAGATACCCGTCATACAATATCATACAATATTTTTGGCCACGCTGCTGGCGTAGCTATGGCGTCCTGGTGAGATATGGTCCGAAGTGGTTGATTATAGCTTAATCCTGAAATTAATTTTAAGAGCATTCTATCAGATTTTTACAGACAAGAGAAATAAAAGCAAATTCGATGTCATTAGACCAAAAGATTTGTCGGAATTCGTGTAAACTTGGAACAATACTTTAATCCCTCGAGAGTTTAATACCGAAACATGCCTAAATCGGGCTTTTCTTCGATTAAATACAAAGACTGTAGAACCGAGAGCGAATTCTATTTATATATCGTAGTTCATGAAAATTTATACAACTACTTGATTTTTAAAGGGGTAGTGAGGCATGCTAAAAAGCACGACTAACAGATTAAGAAAAATTCTTTGAATTTTCACGGGAAGTTAGGCCTACTTCCCGTGAAAATTCAAAGATCCCTAGCAAAAAAATGTTCTCGATGTGTGTGGATGAGGGAGGTGAGGGTGAAAAAGAAAAAGTTCAAATTTTTTTTATCTCGAGAACCCATAATGATGGAAAAGTGATATTTAGATGAAGCTGGCATGTTGTAAGAATATAATTTTTATTGGGGGTAGTATGGTACAGAGTTGGGGCCATCTTTCCTATCTATAGAACGGTTAATGCTAGAAAGTTGTAACTTCTGTACATTTATGTAGATCTGCTAGTGAAGCAATTGAAAAAAGATTTCAATTATCCCTTGGGGTACGGACGACAAACATGAAAAGTGAACCTGAAAAGCACTTATTTTCACGAATTTCGTCATATCTCTTAGGTTTTCTGAAATATTGAATCAATTTTTTTTTTCACGTATTCTTCACAGAAATGACTGTAATTTGTGTTTTCAGGATTTTTTGTAATTCTACCCATAAAAGGGTGTATACATTTTAACAAATTTAGGTCTGATTAGACATCGAATAACTTTTCACTTACGCGGTCTTGTGTTATAATCGCTTGAAACCCGTTCTCAATATTTTTCCCTTTTCAACCCAAAAGAGGGTATAAAATGATTGAACACTTTTTCACGAATTCCATTATATCTCTAAGTACTGATAAAGCTTCGAATTGGTTTTTTACTTCCTCGAGATTTCTTTATATTTATCTAAAAACCACTTTGACTCGAAAAATAATAAAGTCTCGCCCAGATTGTTGCCAGTTTTGTTTATCCCCCACCACTGCACGCCACTGACACCACTTAAAATTTTATGTTGGATATATGGTCCTAATATACTTGTAAGCAATCACCAAGTTTCAACTGTGTGGTAGGGAACTTTCAGGAGATATGGACTTTAGTATGTCTCGATTCCAGCTGTTGGGCTCTCCAGACGCATTGCTTTTCTCCTTATACACATAAACTCGATATTTATAGCAGCATATTTCGAACCATTTTTTGAGGGGGAAAAATATCACGTGTAGTGTATATGCGATTCTTAATAGTTTTTTAATCTTTCAAAGGAAAAATTGTATAGAGTTTATTTTTCTGAAAAACCTTGTTTTTATTTAGCATTACAAGAACCCAATTTGGCCACTTTTCATATCAGGGTCAATTTATTGCACTAGCTTAAGCACTTTCGAAGTTATTCACCTTTAAACTAAACAGCAATTCTTTTTTTCAATAAAGTGCAACAAAGATGGAGAAATCTATGAAGACCACCACACGTGATCGCCCACTAAAGAAAACGCTACACGACTATAGTGCCAAATTGAACCTGAAGCAGAGGTAGTATGATGATGTGAAAAACAGTTAATTTTCGAATCAACTTCAATACTTCTAATCCAGCTTTTGCATAAGCTTTTTCAGCTAGCTCCAGACATTAAAATAGTTACAATAAACCAGTAAAATATACATACCATATATTATATTTTGCTCTCATAGGACATTTTAGTTTTAATAATGGAATTGAATTTTCACATCAAAGCAAAAGGCCGCATTATACGATTTATTCTTTGCTTACCTTGTAGCATGCGGTCGCTTAAAATAGCAAACAGATATTAAGATGTACTCACCTGAAAAGAATAAAAAAAACGATTATATTGTTTATCACTATAAAACTTACTACTAGTAGTTAAAAAATAATAACAACAATAAAGACTAACTGGAAACCAAAAACCATAACATAAAAAAACCAATCATCAGACGGGTGCCATACTGACTATGAAAACAAAAAGTTGTATTCAAATATAAAACCGTTTAATGTTTTTTTCTACACATCACGATATGATCTCTGTGATCTCTACGAGTTAATTGGAAATTATAATGACAATCAACAGATATGATATTAATTGCCATAGAGCTGTTTGTTTTAATTCGGAATCTAATTGTAAAATGTTATCAAGTTGTGAGCAAAATTTCGACATTATTTCAATAATTTACTTCCAGTTCTGGGAAATTTTATTTGCGTAATAACCCGAAAAATAATAATAAAATATTTTTGCATGAAAAATAAATATTTCAAGCGATTCTAGGAAATGTTGATCGTTCCCAGGAAAAAAAGGAAATCTGTGCAAAAACAACGAAGCAGATACTAAGATTAATTCTGCGATTTAATTTAAATGAACCACGCGCGATCTACTCAGTTCTTTGAAAGCATTAAATTAAAACCGAAAATCAATTAATATTACATCCGATCGAAATTTTATTAATTGATCTATCGATTCGACCTCTTCATTAACCGCACCCCCATTAATCGGATGCATGAATTCAATTGATATTCGAAAAATTAATCAGCCCTATGCGTTCATTCTGTCGCGCGGTACGTCTTTAAGAAAGTGGTCGTAAAATTTATTTAAATTTAGATGAAAAGTGTGCCGTGCAATGAGAGCTGAATTAATGTCCACGCACTTTGCTAGAACTGTTTCATCGTAAAATGTTTTACACGATACACAGAAGTAGCAAAGTTACGCAAGAGCTTCTTTTCCGCAATTATCGCCGGGTGGAACAAATTCGAAGCAGATGAAATGAAAAGCAGACCTGAGCTGAAACAACCTGAAAGATGCCAAAAAGATCTAAAGGAGGTCATAAACGCATGAATTGGGTGTTCAACCCCTTAACATGAAAGGCGATTATATATGTATATAGCCCCTTTGCATGAAAGGCGATTATAAAACACGCCTCTGGAAGTGAAAAACTATTCGAGATCAAGATGCGGGATATGGCGGAATTCGTGAAAATTGATACAACCTCTTTACACTCCTTAGGGGTCGAATGTCAAGAAATCTTTAAAACACTTTCTTTGGATTATGAAGAATCAATGGGATGAAAATTAATTCAATATTTAAGAAGACCTAAAAGATATGACAAAATTCGTGAAAGTATGTGCACTCAATTTAAACTGATTATTTCTTTTGTCCCACTTCCATACGCTAAGAAATAATTCACTTCAGTAACTTCTTTAGCAGATGTACACGTCCCATGTACGATAAGCACAACACTGGATTAGTACTGAGTTGTCAGTACTGGCAAGGCTTGCGCATTGCAGTTCATCTTAGTGATCGCGGAGGAAGTATTTCCCGAGCACTCGCGTACTAGTTCGTTCTTGTAATTCGCGGGAAAGATTGATTGATAGATGGTGAAGGGAAATGTGATGACCTAAAACAAAGAAAATGGTTCTCACTTCCATCACGAACGAACTAGTTCCTTATCTTAAGCGCAATTCCTGAGAAGGAACTAGTTCGTTTGCGAGGGAAGTGAGAACCTTTTGTTTATGTCATCACATTCAGTCTTGCGAATTACGAACTTAAAAAAAGGAACTAGTTCGTTCATGATGGAAGTGAGGTCTTTTTTTTAAGTCATCAAATTTCCATTTATCAATTCTACCTCGCGAATTGCGAACTACAAGAACGAACTACTTCGCATTCAGTGAGAGGTCTTCATTTTCCTCGCGAACTGAACAAGTTCCGTCTTTTAGTTCCTACGCGAGAGTGCGATGATAGATGATGTACGCAAATGTGATGATGAACTACTTCCTACAAACGAACTAGGACCGGAATTCACTGCGAACTAGTACGTTCATTTCAGTTATAGGAACACTCTTTCGAACTAGTTCATTCACGAACTACACAAGCCTAGTACTGGGTAAAGTTTTGGGTCCACTATTTGTCCTATAGACCAAATCATTGTCGTGCCAATGTCAACTTAATTACACCGGTCCTACTAAATTCTATGAGAAAAGATTCTGGTAGGATCTTATGAAAGCAAAATTGTTAGTTGGGAGTAGAGATGGGTCGTTCATGAGTGAACTGTTCCAAAAAAAACACTTCATTGAAGTGAGTGATTAGCTCACTCCTTCTGGTGAACTGCAGTTCCATTAGACACGTGACAAAAAACTGTACTGATCTTTTTTTTTGGTCATCAACTTCGAGATCTCTTGACCTTTTTTTTGCTCATCATCTTCTCCCGTGAAGTTGAACTATGAATGAACGAAAACGAAGGAACGATGCAACGAGAACGAAGGATCGAAAACGAAGGAACGAAACCAAAGGAACGAAACCAAAGGAACGATACCGAAGGAACGAGACCGTAGGAACGAGACCGAAGGAACGATGGAACGAAGAGTTCCGGGACTATTTTACTGAACTCGTTGCTTAACGTGACTGAATTACTTTACTGAAAGCCCCATCTGCTTAGCCAATCTCGAGTGGGGTGCTTTTTTTGTTGTTTGTGGTATTTGGATATCACTGGACCATTCACGGACCGATGTTATCAATACAGGAAAGAGCTTGTGTGGACACATAATACCAAAGGTTTTGCTGGATTGGCCAGTCCCTTTAGGACAATACTTGGATTCCAAGATGCGATAGGCTTGTACATATAAGTTAAAGCCGTAGTAGAAGATTCTTCAGCTAGGACATAGAATTGCCTCAAAGACAGTGTAAAGAAGATTATATTGGGATTCACCGGGTCAATGAGTAAACGGCAATTTATCACAGAAATAAAACTTTCCCTAATAATCCGCTCCTGCCCTCCAATCACTTTAGGCAATGAATGACTTTAAACAGTTTTACCGTAAATTTGCGTTTATTATACGTTCGTTTCAAGTGTGAAGCCATAAAATGGATATTAATTCATTAAAGAAGTGTACATTTTCCGCAAAACTCGTAAACAACAAACGCGCTATCGTCGAAACAGCCTACATATGGTGCTTCAACAACTCCCTAACGTCCATGTTTATTACCGTTTTCATAATTTTTTTTTTTTTTCATTTACCTATCGACGACGTACGCATATTAGGTCCGGGGCGTGTGATTAAAAATGGCGGGACGGATTTATCGGGTCAGACCCGTATTACATACATGTGTATGGATTATTGTCACATAATCGGGCTATCGAAGTCATCCGCGTAGCGTGCGGCCAGAACAAGTAGCAGTCCGCCATAACCTCGGACGTATCATCAGGGCGATATCATTCAAATGCAGGGCCCTGGTTGAACGCACAATGCAACAAACGGCGACGTCTATCGGATCAATCAACCGGAGAATCCGAGCGCCATACACAACACATGCGGAGGCCATCGAAAGTCTATTGAGGGATCAATGGTTGGGACGGGGATAAGTCGGTAAAGCAGGGTTCAATAATTTCTCAAACACGAGACGCGCGGCATACTGCAGAAATCGGGTCGTCACTCGAAGGGGTCAAGCGAGATGAGTCACGTGGCCTTTTCTCTTCTTCTTTTTTTTTTGCTAGTCGATTTTTAAAACTGATTTCAAGACTTTTGTATTCCAGACAAACGCTACATTCACTGGAAATCGTTCAATGGTTAATTATGCCTCTGATACTGTTATTTTCACTTTTCAACAAGTGCGCAACAACAGACACACAAGTTTCAAACTCAACGACAACATGTAACTTTTGAATTTGTAGCAACACAAGAGATAAGGAAGTCACTTGACAGTTCGGCGAAAAGAAGAAGACGACGGAAAAGCCCAGGCTCCTTTGTGCGGCGGGTTATCCAAAAACCTTGCTAAGTGGTGCTCTTTGTTTTTTAAGAGACCTTTAACCACCGCAACACGAGCTACTCCACCGTTTGTTTATATTTATTCTTATTTTTTTTTAAATGGCAGTCAGGCAACCCCTGGCAGGCATTAATTTTCTGGTTAATTAGAAATTCGAAAAGATTTTTCAAGAGGAAGATTGCGCAAACAGCTCTCTCTGTCTTCGAATAAATTACGAAAAAGAAATGTCACAACCGGATATATTTTTGCATTATTTAGTACGTGCATAAGTTGAAATGATTGCATTTTGGTGAGGTATGTGGTTGCCTATTTGTTTTATATTAAGCTTCATCATGTTGGTGAAACGCGGTTCGTTGTGCTCATCATTTTATTATACGAAAAGTATTTCATAGAGTCTATCGTGGCGTTATTTAAATAGCATCTAGTAACCCTCTGTTTTCATTTTTCGCAAATACGAGTACCTTTACTGCTTATTATATTATTATTATTTACTTTGAGAGCTTCACAATAATGCCATGCTTGATTATTGAATCAAGCATGGCTTAGCTTGCTTGCCCTGGAGTTTCATTCAACCCTTAGTATTTTATAGTCAAAAAAATCGCAAAAACAGTTTTTAAGAATATTTATGACTAATCTTTAAAAGCAAAACCATTTCGATTAGAGATGGGTAAAGCAGTTCCTTTCAGTAAAGTACTTCACTCTGAGTCACTCACTTTAAGGAACGAGTTCAGTGAAGTAGTTCCGGAACTCTACGCTCCACCGTTCCTTCGTTTTCTTTCCATCGTTCCATCGTTCACTCGCGAACTAGTTCGTTCATTTAGTTCATTCATAGTTCAACTTCAGGCGAGAAGGTTATGAGCAAAAATAGATCAGTCAATCTAGAAGATAATGACCAAAAAAAAGGTCGGTAAAGTTTTTTGTCACGTATCCAATGGAACTGCAGTTCGCCAAAAGGACTGAGTTACTTCACTCACTCACTTCAATGAAGTGTTCTTGTGCAGCAGTTCACTCGTGAACGATCCATCTCTAATTTCTCAATGGGTCTAAGATAGATATAATGAAGAATTCGTTAAAACAATCTGAGCCAACCTTCATTCCTTCAGGAGCAGCATATATAAAAACAGAAGCTAAAAAAAACAAATAGATTCTCGCACAAAATTAAAGTCATCAGTTTCCCAGCCAGAAAAGCCTAGAAAAGTCTTGACAGTTCTCGCAAGCTACATATTTATTCTTCTTGCGAATTTCCCTCACGTCACCGAATATGCGAGTAATCTCTCATATGCATATTTAAGCGCAGTATATAAGCGCCGCAGAGCTCTCCACGGAGTCAGTTTTCACTGCTGGGAAAGCGAGACGATGGTCAGTTCTCTGCGACCGTGTTTATAAAGCAATTTTAATTGGTAACAGCGATTAAGTAGAAAATAAAACGAATTAATAAAGTTTGTTGTTTCTATTGATTTTTATCGAGTTGTGTTTTAATTGAAATTCCGGCAAAACCCCTAGCTCGCAACAATATATAAATAAACAAGGTTACGGTATTCGTGAGCAAATTTTTATCCCCGGTCAACTCCCCGGGGTTGAGTATACAGAAAATTTAAACTCGCTTTTAGGCGTTTGTAAAAAAAAGTCTGTAGAAGGGAACCTTAATTTGGTATCTCTGAGAGATTTTGTGAAACTTGTGAAAACATTTAACCCATTTTCCATACTTTGGGGGTTGAATATCGACAATTCCAGAAATTGGTTTGTACAGATTTGTATAAATAGCTTATAGAAGGAAAAACGAATTAAATATCTCTTTAACCCTGACAGATACGGTGGTATTTGTGAAAACATACTTAAACCCTTTTCCATGCTCGGGGGGTTAAATATTGAAAAATCCCGAAATATGTAACTATTTCGTTCTTGTAGTTCGCAGTTCACGAGAAATAAATAATAAATGTGATGACCTAAAAAGGTGCTCACTTCCATCCCAAACGAACTAGTTACTTTTTGTTAAGTTTACAGTTCGCATGAATGTGATGAACTAAAAAAAGGGTCTCCTCTTCCCTTGCGCACTGAACTAGTTCCTTCTTTTAGTTTCCAGTTCGCGAGTGGAATGATACATGGTGTACGCAAATGTGATGAGGAACTAGGACCGGAATTCACTGCCAATTTGTTCCTTCATTTCACTTATGGGAACGCTCTTTCGAACTAGTTCCTACACAAGCCTAAACTGAATCATTAGCTAACCATATTAGTGAATCATTTTTAAATCGCCGTTGAAACAGTCGTTTAAGAAATTATTATTAAATGAGTGATAAGTGTAGTGCGTGGAAATACAAAATAAGTTGCGGATGACAAAAAAAAATACTTTTTTTGGGACCAGCAGAGAATCTGTCTTCTTTAATCTGTCTCCTCGACACCAGGATGTTCAAATAATCTTGGTGTGATCTTTGAAATATGTTTCTGCAAAATTACGAGTATTATAACATATTTTTATAAAAACTTATGATTTTTAATGATTTGAGACCAAAAAAGACTAGTGCCAACTGGCAGACGGCTTACGCCATCATAACAATTTTTGCATAATAAATTATTACTAAAAGTGAATATGTAATATGTATGTGAATATGTGTGTATATCTTAGGCGCGTAAGTGATCTAAGGTGACATTCATTTTATACAGGTATGTGCAGAAAATTGCATTACTTTGTTGCCTGCGTTTTTTCTGCATTAAACTCTGTCTAGTTCAGTGATATACTCGTTTGCCTATCTTAGCGTCATGGAATGGTCACCGCGAACGAGACCGCTCTAACGGTTCACTTTTTCACTATTTCTAGCGCTCGCTAAAACTGCACTTTACTTTCAAATGTATAAAATATCGAATGAAAGCGCACTGTGCAATGCGAAACAAGCAACAACGCAAGATTTGTGCCAGTTATGCACACGTTGGTTGGTCGACGGACTGGTGACGGTTTTTTTTCCCGAGATAATCATATTAAAGGTGAACATAGAATTGACAATTTAGCGATCCGGTAAGCTACAAACTAGTAAGTAAGATAAGCAGTAGTGTGTACTAATTTAGGGGTTATGCATTCACGATTGTACGCTTCTCTTAACCCAAATTTATGCACTAGATCTGCTTAATTTCTACTACTGATTCTTCTTTTGTGGCACTGCAATTTCAATCAGTGCGCGCCTCTTCGAAAATGTTGCTCAAATCGATTCGGACAGACATCCAAGTGTTTTTATCTAATCGCCAAAAAATCAGTTCCAGGATTTTTTTACATTCAATCACTAGGTTTAAAATTTAAACAACCCGGGTGTAACTTCGGTGTCGAATTTTAAGAAATCTTTAAAACACGTTCCCATAACTAAAATGAACGAACTAGTTCTCAGTCAGTCCCACTTTCACGAATTCTGACAAATTTGTTAAGTTTAACGAATTTATTTCAACTTCCGACTAATCGCCTAAAATTAATTTTATGACACCGCATAAAGGTGTGTAAGAGAGCTGCATCTGTTTTTACGAATTTCGCGATATCTTTTAGGTTTGATTAGATATCGAACTCATTTTCATTTTAGAACATGTTATACAATAGTCTATAAGTCAAATTGTTTTATGTTGAAACCTCTACATAGGTAAAAAGGATTTAACATACTTAAACCTTTTTCCATACTCCGGGGTTTTAATATCGAAAAATTTCGAAATAACTTTGTTTGCGACTGTATAAATAGTTTGTATACGGTGAAACCAATATGATGTCTTGCCTGCCCTAAGAGATACTGCGAAATTCGTGAAAACAAATTGATATCTTATCGAATTTAAGAGCCATTGAGGAATTCTGGCGAAACTTATCTCAGAAGTAATTTTGTTTTATGAGAGGCTGATTTTATTTCCGCGGCCTTGTTATAAATCGCCTACAATTCAATTCATCCTCTAATGGATAGTAAGGGGATTGTATAATTTCACAATGAATGGCTGAATAGATTTTAACTTCCGAGGGCTTTTAATTTAATTGCCAAAAAAATCTATATCAGTATTTTTTCAAAAGCTGATTACGCTTCACGAATTTCGCTATATTTCTTAGGTCTAATTAGGTCCAATAGAGTTGTTACTTCAATTTGACATTTTCTTTTTTAATTCAATTGTTATACTAATTTTGAAAGTTGTTTCTCATAAAGAGCTATTCTAGTAAAGCACAGGCTCATCGTTACTCTCAATTTATCCGCGGTTATTCACCAATTATTGAATTTTAATCAAATTTATAGTAAGAACATTTTAAGACTGTACGGTTTTTACGGAGGAACAGGAAAACTACTTCACCGAAATTGGATACAGCAATACATGCTGCAGTGCCACATTCTGCTCTTCAAAATATCCAACATTGCCTAAAAATAGCTGAAATTCTTACAATTCCAAACATATCTTCGAATGCCAGGCTTAAAAGTCCAGCTGCAGCTAGAACAAGCGTCACCAGTCTTATCAGCATTGCCATCTTAAAGAGATTATGCAGCCAAGATAACAAAATTCGCTGAATTTCACTAAAAATTGATCTGTGATTACAGACGGATATAAGATTTTGACGCAACAATATTTTCGAATTGCAGGTTATTATTACACAAGAAAAAAAACATTAAAATCATTTTTGACAACAACAATCTAAACATGGTGCAATCAAGAAATTAACTCAAATTTAGTTCACGTCCTCTCATTCATATACCAGAATAAATTTCGATAACATATTCTACGTTTTTGCCCAATTTTTCATATCAGTCGATTTTTTTTCATTCTTGTTAATTCCATTCAACAAAAAGGTTATCAACACGCTTGACATGCTGACTTATGCTAAGCAAGTGGGCTAGGCTATAAACATTTTTTAATTTGACGCGATAAAAGTTGTTATTTTTGGCCAACATTTTGATGATTATAAACATATTGAGCGAATTTTGGGTGTATTATTTTTTTATTTATTTGTAACAAAATCCGCTTAATCAAATTTGTATTGGGATTTTAACTGTAAGACGGTTGCAACGTTCTGAAAAGAAGTTAGTGCGCTTAGCACCTATTAAATAATGAACGCATTCATATAAAATGAAATACCGCGAGCGATTATCAACGTCGGGGATTTTTTTCTTCAAAATTTTAATTTCATGCCTGTGATGATAGCCAGTTCCGTTTTCTAATCCGGAAACTCTCAACAAAACTATGTAAATTTTATTTGGTCATGAGCTCCATGTCTTCCCGTCTCGTATTTCTTGAATATTGTTTGCCTTCTTACTGCTTTATACAAAAAAAAAATCTTCTTTAAATAGGCGATCGCTACAAATGATTGCGGTTCTTCCACGGAAGATTAACTCAGGTGTGGACCATTACAACAGTACGACGTACAAAAAAGCGTTAAGGAAGAAAAACGAAGGTGAAAACCTTCTAAATACACTAAAGGTAGCAAGTTGGACAACACCTACCTGTGTGTGGTTATTTGACGAGAAACACTTCTGAAAGAGCGCGGATAATCAGTCAGATTTTGAGTATTGTTTCACCAAAAGGTAATTTTTGAAGTTCCATGATTTTCAATTGGCCAAAAAGAAAGCAACATTTCCCCGTAATCAAGCTTCGTTGAACTGCCACCAAAACCTTGGTTTTTAAATGTATGATACGTAGACAAATATTTGACTGAACGCCACGGTGTGAAATATTTGAGTGAATGCCTACGGTGTCAAATATTTGACTGAATGCCATGGTGTCAAATATTTGACTGAATGCCACGGTGTGAAATATTTGAATGAATGCCTACGATGTCAAATATTTGACTGAATGCCATGGTGTCAAATATTTGACTGAACGTCACGGTGTGAAATATTTGAGTGAATGCCTACGATGTCATATATTTGACTGAATGCCATGGAGCCAAATATTTAACTGAATGCCAAGGTGTCAAATATTTGACAGAAATTGAAAATGCCCTGTTGGGCAAGCTTTCCTAAAAAATCCAGGAAGATTTCAAATGTTTTGAATAGAATACCCGCAGGAAAGTGAGCAGACTTGAGGTAGATTACTTAAGGGATGAAACCACGCAATACTATCTATCATACAGCTCCAAATACCGTTTATTTACCGAAGGTGATGCTGTTCTATTATCGGGGAGTGTAAGCATTTTTATTTAAAAAGACGGGAAGTTACCGCTGATATCGTCGTTTAAGAAACAAACAAAAAAATGGGGAAAAATGTAATTCAAATTGCGACAAGATTTAAAGGTAAACTATAAGAAAGAAAAGCAGTATAAATGCACCGAAGACTCCAGGAGATCGTGAAAGCCATGAAGGCCTTGCACAAAACACGACGTAAAAAAAAAAACTTTTAAATAAATGACGTGTAATTCGATGTCGATGTGAAAGTATAATATTTCTTGAGAAGTTAGTGTGCCTTTTCTTACGCAATCGGTCAATAACAAAGGGAAGTCAATTTTTTGTTTTGTTGAGGGTGAGAATCTAGTTCCCCTTTTTAATTTTAATGATTAATTATACTAAGTTTTTGGACGGTTAAGGAAGGTTTTAAGGTAATTTTTTTTATTAAATAAAACCGAATATCCTTAAGCCTGAAACACAATGCTCACGTTCCGTTCCGTCACGTTCAGCTGTCAAAGTAGACCTTATGGGCTGGCCATAAAATTCACACAATGGTTGTAACGGAACGGATCGAACAAGTTCACCTAAATTCAACTTTTACGGATCACATAACCTCACTTTTCGTGACGGAACGGAACGTGGGCATTGTGTTTCGGGTTTTACACTTGAGAGAAATCTATAATGCTAAGCTCGTTAGTTGATAAAATCGTTCCATTCTACTACTTCCAGTAGATGAGATACAAACATCTTTAAAATGATTTTGCACACCAATTGTCCTTTAATTAACGAATCCATAACGATACGAATCAAATTTGTTTGCCTATATGCCACACTGTCAAATAATTCACAACTTTTCCTGGCAAATACCGTCATATAGTGTAATCGTCAAATTTTTTGTTTGCTCAATTATTTTATTTGCTCTAGTCAAGGTTCATTCCAACAAAAAAGAAATGTACTTAACAATTGCTCGAATTTGTTTTGTCAAACATTTGACAGCATATCATACAGTGTAATACTAGAACCACGGCTTGAATGAGAAACCTCTTTGTCAAATATTTTACTATGTATTTCTAAAATCACGTATTTTTTAAAATATCGAACGGGTTCATTAATTTACAAGGACTGTGACGGTAACTGAAATTCCTTTTGTCAAAATTCTATGACAATTTTTTTGACAGTTTGGCATATTGTAATGCAATTTGAATCTGCTATTTATTTGACCATAGAAATTTGACAAAAAATAAGTCAAAGTTTTTTTGGTTAAATAGGTCTTGTGAAGCGCAAATAAAACATACATAGTACATACGCTACAACTTCTCCCATTACGTCGCACATTACCTGTTCCAAATCCGGCTACTCTGATTAGTTTTCACTGTAAAACATATTCGTCAACGTCTCACATAATTGATACAGTCTGAATTTTTGAATAATACAGTAGCAAAAATATTTTTAATGGTTTGATTTGTAGCTCAAACTTGATCAGGGAACGACTTCGTAATTACTTTGACCTAATATCGGACAAGAATAAGCTGTCCAAATTTCGGGCTTTGGCTGCTTCACATACCAACTTAAAAGGTTGGATTATTATACGATAGGCCATATTTTTAAAAATGTGTAACGACCTCACAACGTCTCGAAAGTGATTCACAAAAATTTAGTTCAAACTGGCGAGACCCTGTGTTCAGCCCAATCATCACCTTAACCACAGGAGCGCCAAAACTTCAAAGTGCCTGTTGGCTCCTCTATTTCATTTCAAATTCTACCACCTCATCGCAAACATAGAAGTGAATTATTTCAATGAAAATAAACAAACTATTAAGTAACACATTAAGAATGTGTGTTGTGATGTATGAAGAAAGAGAATGTACTCGAATGTGGGGTGGAAGTTGTGTTTATCCGGTGCAATTAAGCCCAGTAGAGTCTTGCACCACCACCAAACTGAAATTAGTACAATTGGAAATTTGTTAGTGTTGTGTGTGAATTGTTTTGAATTTTCCACTCTCTACTTTCCATTTTTTTTCATATATAATAGGAAAAAATCCACTTGATGTGTTGGCTGAACTGAAGCTCTAACTTAAGGTCATATCCACTTGAGTGTTATGCAAATGTGGAGCAACATGGCAATAAAATTCAAAACAATTTGTCGTCATATTTGTCAGTTTTTATGGTGTGGTGATGTGTTGATGTGCTGACTCAGTCTCCATTGTTAGGAAGAAGACATTGTAGTGTTCTTTGCGATAATACGTCCGCCCACGATATGAGAGTATGTCGTTTTATCACTGCAAGGAGACAGTGCGAAATCCGGAGGGAAAATGCAGAAATAGAAAAAAACCAACCGAAACTTTTAATCACGAATTGTGATGGATGTTGTGCAAAAAGATGCACACGCTGGTTGATAGAAAATTCCCAGGTTTTCTCTAAGCAGCTCGACCTGAATGCAAGTCCGGCCCTCTGGCCATTGAATTTGGAACCTATCCAAAAAAAAAAACAGATTTAAATACCAGATTCATTCGAGTTGGCCACGCTCTTCGCCATAGTCCCGGGCTCAGACTATTCAGAGTTCAGTGACGGAAGCTGTCGTCATCTTTGCCCAACGAAATTCATGGGGATTATGGCCACTGGTGACAGAATACCAACGTACCCAAGTCTAGGTCGACGCACATTCAAATGAGGCAGTCAAGCAACAGGTTGCTCTGCCGTTGGCGCTACAGCCTAGCCCAGCTAGATGACATACTCAAATTCAAATAATTCACAACTTCATGTCGTAGCTAGTATCTGAGCGTGTATCTTTAGTGCCGGCATTTCCGTGACAAGATAGATACGAGGTTATTTTTGCGTTCTTTACAGATTAGAAATTCCAACGCTCCCCGCGATGTTGTTTAGGTTTTTAAATAGCGCAATTTTAAATGGGTTTCCGACTTTAAGTAAATTTTGTGACAGTTCTTCAGAGCTGATTGGCGCTTACGGTTGGCAACGTTTTAAGGTAATTTGCACAGTTTCGTCAGTAGCTTGACATAGGGGAGAAAATAAATGAGACTATTGGAAGGTGAACCGTGGAAGGCATAGATTAGAGGTTTAAAGAAGTCATCCATAAAATACCCTACTGCACCGTAGATTACCCTTTCAATGCCTTGCGATGAGCAGAATGTGCTGTATAAGTACAAAAGGACTCTCTTTTAGAACTATACCCAACCTTAGAAGTGAACAGATAAGGAAAGCCGCATCCAGCATTGTAATGGGAAAGTAGAAAAAGAAGCAAGAATAAAAGAAGATGAAATAAAAAAAAAGATACGAAAGAGTACACACACAACAAAGCAGGAAACAAACATTATTATTTGGAGCCATAAGGAGCCAGAAAGGAAAAGAGAAAAAGAAGAAAAAATTAAGAAGCCTGGAAATGTAAGATGAAAGACAATGGAAGGAAAATAAAAATGTGTATACAGCAGGTAAAGAAAGAAAGAAAAAAAAGATGGAAAGAAATAAAAACAGAAAGGAAAAGAATATAGAACAAGGGAAAATAAATATAGAAATAAGAATAAATATAGAAATAAAAATAAATATAGAAATAAAAATAAATATAGAAAAGGGAAGAAGTAAAAGGAAAAGGAAAAAAGTATGAAGAAATAAAAGCGGAATATAAAAAAAACATAAAAATCAGAAAACGAGAAAAAAAAATAGAAAGAAAAATGCAAAAAAGAAAACCGAGAGAACTGAAAGTAGAAAAATAGAATGAAAATAAATATAAGGAAATATAAATGAATGAAGAAGAGAGGAAGAGAAAAGAAAGAAAGAAGAAAGGAAAAGGAAAAAAGAACAAAGAAAACAAAGGAAAAGGAAAAAAGAACAAAGGAAACAAAGCAAAATAAAGAAAATGAAATGAGAGGAAAATAAAGAAGAAAAGGGAAAAAAGAAGTCAGGGAAGGAAATAAAGGAAACGAAAGAAAAATAAAGAAAGGACACGAAAGGAAAATTAATAATACGAAAAAGGGAAGAAAAATATAATGAAGAAAAACTAAAGAAGAAAAAAATTAAAAAAAAAATAAAGAAAAAAAAGAACAAAAAATTAGATAATGAAGAAAAAATAAAAACAAATAAGATAAATAAAATTAATAAGATAATAAAAATTAGATATAAAAAATAAATAAACCAAAATGAAAAAAAATAAAGAAAAATTAAAAAAAAGAAAAAAAAATAAAGAAAAAAAAAATAAAGAAAAAAATAAAATAAAGAAAAAAATAAAATAAAGAAAAAAATAAAATAAAGAAAATAATAAAATAAAGAAAAAAATAAAATAAAGAACAAAAAAAAATAAAAAAGAAAAACACAGAAAAAAATAAAATAAAGAAGAAAAACATACAGAAAAAAATAAAATAAAAAAGAAAAAAAAAAATACAGAAAAAAATAAAGTGAAAAAGAGAATGGAAAAATGGAGAAAGAAAAATAAAAAACAATAAATACGAGAATATGATTTTAAAAAACAAAGATAGAAACATTTTGCAGTCACGATCGGTTGTAAGTGAATTGCATGATACTCTAGATGAATTACTGCACTTCGATTTATATTGTATCATATATGTAATAGTGGAATGAGTTTGTCCTGCATTAAGGACTCACATTTGATTGCTACTGGAAACTAAAAGATAATATCATCAGTGTTAAATTTCATATCTAAAACAAGGTAAGTCACACAAAGGAAGAATTTACTTTTACGAGAAATTTCACATGGAGATGCAGATGCCTGATTTCTAGCATATTTGTGCTTTTATCTGGAACCTCGTAAAAATGAATGTGTACCAAATTTCAAGTTGCTAAGCTGAAGTGTTAATACTGTTGGATACGTGTCTTAAGAATTTTTGTATGGAGGTACCAGAAGGAATTGGTGGCTAAACGATTGCTGAGTTCCGTAAATTGATTGGATATTTTTGCAGGATATTTGTATGGCAGCCACATGAAGAAAAAATGGAATTTTCTTCATAATCATATCTTTAGATGCAACTATTGAAAAATCAACACATACAAAATTTAAATAAAGTCTGTTATTGGCCAATATTATTGAACTTGAGTTTAACGGACTTTTTGAATGGGAGCTACTCGACGAAGAAGTTAAGGTGTTTTACTGACCAATGAACTCGAACTTAATTTTCCCTCAAAACTAATTTGAAACAAAATATCAACTTCGTTCGTTAAACGATTCCTTAAATAGTTCCATAAATTGAGTGAGGATATTTTTACAGGATTTTTGTACTGCAGCTACTAAAGGAAATTTTTAGCACTACTATTGATTTTCATTATCGAACCTCATGTTCCGCGAATATTTGTATCATTCTATGCGGATGAGCTCTGGCTGAAAATCCCGTAAACAAGCTGACGATATTATTTCAGAGCAATTTCTACCAACAGGTTTCCTTCTTCATCAAACCCGAAATTCCAAAACTGCCACAAAAGTAAACTTGACGAAAGCAACAAGCTCCAAAGATTTCCACACACCCAATAAATGCAGTGTGGGAGACTCCATCGGCGATCATTAAAGATTTCTTCTGAAAAAAGGCCAAAGAGCAGCGGCGGCCTTCGAACATTTCTGTTCTTTTTATTTTTCTTCGTTTGCTATGCATGTGAAAATCAAAACAAACTTCAAATCCGGACTTTGGCATTTTTACCGACGACGTGGTGCGATCCGACGAATCAACTATACCAAGAAGATGCGGCCACAACTTTGAAGATTCGCCCCAAACTGGTATGTGTGCTCTGTATTTAATTCCGTCGCTGTATGCGCGATATAAAGTGGCATAAGAAGATAATCGGGGTGTCCAGTCCAGCAAGGCATTTAATGCTTGCAGTACACCATTTTTATATGTGCTCCAAAGTGTAGAGAAATAAGCTAAATTCGCATTCACTTCCAGTCCAGAGGCTTCAGGCTAAGATAGAGACGGAGAGATACAAACAACAAGAAAACATCAAACAAACAGCTTCAACTTCAAGACGCTGGACATAAGTGTACGAACTCGAACGAGTGAAATTCTTCAAGAGGTTATCAACCCAAATCGAATGTACAGCGAAGAAAACATAAGAAACAACACAGAGCCGACTGGCCGTCGAGTCCGCTACTAACTACCGAGATTGTCGCAAATAGAGCCAGCACGCGAGAAACTTGTACCGCGACTAGAACCTTTGTATTGGAATGGAATGCTACGATTTTGAGGTCAGTTGGATTCGAACTCGCTTATTAGAAAAAAAAGCAACTACTGCTCGATTTTGCCACATTATTAACAATTAAACTCAAATTATGTAAGTTAATCGTTGCGTAGTGCTGATAAAAATATTGGGCACAGCCCTTACGTGGGTGAAGACTAATCAGGAGGTCCTGGCGCTCTTGACGGCCATTCTCTTCCTCGGTGGCACACCGGTAGGTCTCTGTGAATAAGAGGCGTAATTCTGGAACCAAATTAGTAGTACTGAAGGACGTGGAAGAACTGCTGGGTAAACAGACGATCCAATACTTCAGCACTTTTGTTCCCTTCAAATCACCGGGATTAGACGATATTAGGCCCATCATGCTGCAGAGCCTCCGAAGCAATCCTTAGCCGGATGAGTACGAGCGAAATCTACTAATACTCGAGAAATCTCGAGCTTAGAAGACTAAATTTGATAGGAATTTGTTTTGAGCTAAAAGTAGGATCGGGAACAAAGAAGAAATCCGTTGAGGACCTCTTATACAAAAGTCCTTTAAATAAGTTGCTTTCACAAAAAGAAGGAACCGGAGCAAAGTTAAGAGCCCTACGCGTACCAGTAAAAGGATCGAGTTTTTCAGTGAGGACAAATACCCGTGGGTAATCTTGGATGCTAAAATGAACTGGAATATGCACATTGAACGTACTAATGACCAAGCTAGGATCTTTCTCTCTTCTTGGTGACGTGACTATGTTCACACCTCTCCAGAACTGGAAAACGCATAGACCTGAATTTGAAAAAGGAGCACTTATCGGGTCCACAGATGGCTCCAAATGAAGGAGTGAAAGCAGGAGTATATGTACAGAGACCCAACACATATGCCAGCTGCGACAAGTCAAATACGATGTTTCAAGCAGAAATTCATGCATCAAGGAACACATTAGGAAAGAATACTGTAATCACCAGATTTATATTCTCTCTGATAGCAAAGCAGTGCTACTCGTTCTTGAAGCATTTCGCTTTAGATCCTACTTAGCGTGTAATTTCAAACAAAGTATGTATGGATTTCTAGACACAGTGACATTGTAGAAAATGAGTATGAGGACCAGTTAGCGAAAAAAGGAGCTGACTTAAAATTCACAGAACCAGAGCCTTTCTGTAGAATGTCAACAACTGCGTTTTTTTTCGCTGTTTTTAGTTTTTGGATTCCATTAACATCCGAGTCGATCTCCACTGGACAGGAACGGTGGGTGCAGACAGTCCAAACTGTTGTTGAAAGGTCACTCCAAGTAACGAACCTCCGTTTTGACCAAATTGAGTCGCAATCAGCTTAGACATGCTAATTAAGGGACACTGTAAGCTTAAAAAGCATGTAAGGGAGGACAATCGCACAGTAGCCACAATGAGGCTGCAGTGAATCGGGATTTTAGACCGTCCTACACCTTCTTCAAGTGAAAACAACTTCCCAAATTTGATGAAACTGACGAAAGATTAGGACAGGAGGATAGTTAGTGATCGTAAAAGTATGATCTTTCACCAGACCGAATACTCTCAAGTAAAATATCGCGATCAATTACCCACGATCACTTCGACTGTTTTGGATCAACTGGTTAGTTCGCTGCCGATCAATCCCAATTTCATTCTAATTTTCGTAAAAATTGTACCAATCATGGCATATTCCACGCTATAATCATTCGATTACACCACAAAGCAAATCAAAAAGAGATGAAATCATAATCAGATTCACTTTTGTTTAAAGCAGTTTCCTGGTACATAAAAGCGAATAAAATTAATTGCAAGATACACGGTAGAGTCGTGAAGAAAGGCGAAGACGCCATCTAAGAAGTACGGATGGAATGTGGATAGCTGAAATTTCATTTTAATCATCTTTTTTTCTCGTAAGTTTCTTTTGTAAAAGAAAAGGGCCCTCAACAAGACTGACACTTTAGTACTTCTCCTCTCGAATATCGTGTCTTCTGAACGAATGGAACAAGATCATAAAGCGGAAAAAAACTACTGCCAATCTTGCAATTTTCATGAGAAAAATCCCGAAACAATTCATTGAGGGAAAACTACACGTTTCGAGATGAAGACAAATTACATAATTTTTAAGTTACATGTTTTTTTTAAAAAAAAACGAACTACCTAGTAAGACTATGCGGACTGCATGAAGAGATAGGTGCAGAGTCTAGGATAGATGAAGATGGCATTTTAGTGTGAGGTTTTAGATTTCTGGTGTTTCACTTTTGGGTCATGTCGTGGATTCCGATGCTGTTTTTAACGCCATCCATCGCCATAATATCACGGATGATGTAGTCTTTTATTTTAGAGTCAACAGAAATTAGCATTTAGATTTTAGATGATCTAATGGAGCAACGGTTCGCAAGTGAAATGTGAGAGATGTTTTTTCGCGATGCAATCAAGATTTGCGCCGTCTGTCCGACAAAATCTCCTAAGATTTCCCCCCAAGAAATCGTAATGGTTGGCTGAAGATCGTACAGTCGGAGTTGTGGTAAAGTGCTCGTCTCTTTGTTCAGAACCAAAATATGGCGATGAGGAATGACCTTTTGAGTGTGAATGATGTGAAAATTACTTAAGAAATTTCAAAGTTAAATACATCCCAAGAAACGTTACACAACAGATTTTAGAGCAATGTTTTGCCGATATGATCTTCGCAACAGAAAGCCAAAATGACGCAGCAGACACTTTGAATAGGTTTCGGCAATTTAAACTGCACTGCAAATTTTTAATCGGATTCTTTGCACCTTTCGTAATCTGTTCCTGATATAATTCCTGCTTTTTGGAATTTATTTAGATTGCTAACCTAAAATCCCTAAAGATCAAATTGGCTTCCTATCTCAGTTCTTAAACCATCAAACCAGGCAGGCGACACAGGTGCAATAAAATGATTGAAAGAAAATCTGTTAAATCCAATCTGAAATAAAATTCAATTCAATAAAATTTAATCAATTGCCATAAAGTTTATAATATTTTTGGCAGCCAGAACAAATTTGATTAAATCTTATCACTCAATTGCTAAAAATTACATAATTGGGAGTGGTAAATCTATAAATCAATTTCGGCAATTCGGGGACAGCGGCAATCCAATGTTCATTGCAGTATGTAACTATAAGCAGTACCATAAAATAAAGTATAACAATTTGTTATGAAGTAATATTAAAAATAAAAAAAAGGAATAAAAAGAAACAAAAGGAATAAAAGGAAATAAAAGGTATTAAAAGAAAAAAAGGGCATAAGAAGAAATTAATAAACATAAAAATACAGAGAAAAGAATTAAGAACAAAAAAGGAATGAAAAAAAGAATTAAGAACGAAAACGGAATGAAAAAAGGAATTAAGAACAAAAAAGGAATGAAAAAAAGAATATTTGTGTTTTGTTAAAAAAAAGAAAAGAAAAAGAAGCGGAAAATTATTAAAGAAACACTGGGACAAAAGAAATAAAAAGATAAAAGGAAAAAAATAATAGAAAAAAAGAAAATGAGTGAAGATAATTAAAGGAAAAATAATAAAAAGGAATGCTATTCTTTTTCAACAAAAACAAAAAGGAAAAGCAACAAAACCATAAAACATTAAAAGAAAGAAATGAAGAAGAAAGAAATGAAGAACAAAGAAATGAAGAAGAAAGAAATGGGAACAAAAATAAGAGAAAAGAAAGGTTGCTACAACACAAAAAGGAAAGAAAAAGAAATACAAAATAGAAGAAAAATATATACAAAATACAGCCGAATAAAAAAAGTACAAGTAAACAATAAAGAATAAAAAAAAAATGGAAAAAATAATGAAAAAAAAAAAAAAATAATAATGAAAAAAAAAGAATGAAAAAATAAAGAGAATGAAAAAAAAAAAAATTAAGAGAATGAAAAAAAAAAAAAATTAAAAGAATGAAAAAATTAAAAACAATAAAAACAATTAAAAAGAATGAAAAAAAATAAAAAGGATTAAAAAAAATAAAAAGAATGAAAACAAATAAAAAAAATGAAAAAAAATAAAAAGAATGAAAAAAAAAATAAAAAAGAATGAAAAAAAAAATAAAAAGAATGAAAAAAAAAATAAAAAGAATGAAAAAAAAAATAAAAAGAATGAAAAAAAAAAAAATAAAAAGAATGAAAAAAAAATAAAAAGAATGAAAAAAAAAAAAAAAGAATGAAAAAAAAAAAATAAAAAGAATGAAAAAAAAATAGAAAGAATGAAAAAACAAACAGTGAAAAGAAAAAATAATAAAGAAAAATGTAAAAGAAAAACAGTAAAAAGAAAAAAAAAGTGAAAAAATAATACAATAAAAAAGGAAAGAATATTACAATAAAAAAGAAAAGATAAGAAAACAAAAAAAGGAAAGAAAGAAAATAAATTAAATAAAAATAATTAAGACAATCAAAAAGAGGAAAAAAAAAAGAAAGAAATAAAACAAAAAAAGAGAAACAGCAATGGAAACAAGTGAAGAAAAAGAAAAGAAGAAGCGATAGTAAAAAAAAAGAAACAAATAAAAATATATGGAAAATTGTACAATCTATACATGTATGTATTTATAAAAAAAAAAGATAGAATGAAAAATTAAAACAAAACAAGCAAAATCAAGCAAAATTTATAATATTCCTGCTAGTTGCGCTTTAACAACAATTTTATTAGTTTGGCGTAACGTATAATACCGTAACGAAAAAGGATAAACATTTAAAATTTATAATTAATTTATTTAATTTTGAAATTTACTTTTACATAAGGTTAGAATTTTAGAAAAGGCTCAAAAGACAATTTAATTTTTGTTACAGATTTAAGGTTAGATTATTTGCAATAGCGATTACACAAAAATTATTAAAAGAGACAAAATTCTGAACACAGCTCATTTTTGAAAAAAATCATTTTACGCTTGGGTTCTGTTTTTAATAATGAACGTATTCGTGTAAAATTTCGAGTTTTTTCTTATTTAATTTTTTTGAGGATACCAAACTGAATTTGGAATGTCAGTCTTTAATGCAGCAACGTATTTTTCTGTATGTTATGAGGTTGAGAAAACTATGGAATCGGGGATAATAATTTGTAGTACCAGTTGCCGTGATACAATCTACCGGGACAGCTAAGTTGTCTATTACCGCGTTTACATGGAGGATTGAATTCGGATTCAATCCTCTAAAATCGCATGTAAACGCAGATCGGATCAAAACGAGATCGAATCGAAACCGGTTATGTCGTACATTTTATGCCATTTCATGTTTCGATCTTTGGATTCTCCATGTAAACACGGTATATTATAAATCAACTAATGTCAGGAACTTGTAGCGATAATTGTTTTGTGAACCTGATAGGAATGTAAGCAGAAGTCAACCACAAATTGAGTACAGACCTTATTTAAGTACTATTCAGCCCTGTGCACTATAAAAATAAAATTCATTCGTTACTCCTGCCACAGTAGACATTATCAGTATACATTGTGTTGGTTGAACAAATTCTAATTTTAAAGTTGGGAGATCTGAGATCAATTAAAGGAGCTATATAAGTCACTGGTCAGAAAAATACAATCTTTTTAGTCTCTCCAGTAAAACTTCAGTTCAAACACATGACGGCTTTTGTAGTCGCTGCGACTACATTCGGCTTCATCTTCATCTAGTCTTTCTGAACATAGTGAATGAAAGGTCTAACTTAAAATACATTACCGATACGGTCCTGTAGTATGGTTTCTGGTAGACATTCTTATGGCAATGTATTACTCGTATTCCCGTTGGGAGGCATTTACCAAATTTAATGCTGACATATGAAAATTATAAAATATGTGACACCCGCTTACGCTAATTTGTTCTATAGAACTTCCGCCTCTTAGCTTAAAATCTTTTGATAAGAGAAATTTATTGCTTTGGCGCATCAGATAATAAAAAAGAAACTGCCGTCATTTTAACAAATAATTAACCTCTTAGTCACATTTTAATAACAAAAGATGCGCCCAATTGAACAAACAGATCATTGTCTGTTTGAATAATTTTTAACGGCTTTTTGATACATTTGCGTCGTTTCTTGATTAAATTCCGATTCCAACTCGTTTAGAGATTGAATCAAATTACTTTGTCCGATGAGGGATTGAACTTTTCGATAGTTAATTCTACGCACAGAACTCCATCTGTCCACTATGAATCATTGTGGTCAGGCAATTGACCATACTATACGTGTTTGTTTGTTTGTTTGATTTTCTTTTTTTCCGAAAGAGATGAACTTGTGATTCAATTCGGTATGCGTTTTCCAGATGCGAACGTGCACACAAAGTCTCATCAACGTTATCGCAACATTCACCAGCCTCATCATCATCAAAATGCATTTTCCTGCCAGAGTAATTTATTGTGCATCATCAAGATTTGAAAATTGCGTGCCTGCCGCTGCTACGCCAAGTCGGGGAAATAGTTACGCGAATAGTTGTGTGACGCGCTAGGCTAGGGCATTCGACAAAGATCAAACCGACAATCGAACGCGCAACAAGGTTGCAGATTACGTCCATCGGTTGCGGTCATCTGGAGAATGCATGCGGAATGAATGATCATATCCAGAATGCTGGACGTTCGATCGTTCTATGGCGGTTACAGACGTGTGGTCATCGTGTATTATGCCGCCTCCTTTTCAACGCAAGAATCGCGACCTTATCTGAAAGCACCGCACAAATCAAGCTCCTAATTAATATTTGTTCTTGAGCCGACAATAGCCACCACTACGGATCTATCTGCGCTTCTTTATCTCAATAAATGGGCAACTTAAGATACGTGAGCATCACTCCTACCCGCGGAAAATTTTTCCTAAACTTTGTAACATTTTGTATTGTAGCAAGACAACGACGACGAACGGCACGTGATGATGTAAATGGGTTTTGATTAATGTGAAAGGGATTTTTGTACGGATCCGAATGGATTTATAGATATCTTACATGTGCATCATATGGGTAGCTACTACTTACAAAAAAAAGCTAAGAAATCGAGCTACCGTGACAGTTGATTGCGCTCAATACAATTATTCTACCGTCGTCCATTGTTTGAAATTTATTTCAAAATCGGTTTTTCCATAGTTTCTGGATTAATGACGGTACATCACGTCGATGTGGATTTTCTGCCTTTTTAATTAGTTGAATATATTTCAGAATTCAATTTTATTATTTAAGACACAGTCGAGTGATATACCCACTACGGTAAATCTTGCATAATATTTCCAGAAATGAGGGCGAAAATAAAAGTTTTAATAAAGAAAGTAGCCAGCGTTTAAATTGAAGCAATGGTGTCAATTTAATTGCGACATCAATTTCATGGTACCGAATTTGGTAACTCCACCCTGCCAATGTACGCAGCAATCAGGCAAGCTCTAGTCCCGATAAGATGCAGCACAGAGTAACATTAAGTAAAAGTAAAGTATGACAAGTTGGACTCTGAGCTTCCGTAAATATTTCAAACTCACCGTACAGCCTGAATTTTTAATGGAAAATCCTAAGCGATGATAATCGAACAGATTGGAATTAGTATTTGAGAAAAATCTACGAAAATATACTTCTCGGAAGCAGGGATACAGAAAGGTCATCGGTGCGTACGGAAGGACCTAAATGGATTTCTCAGTAGCAAAACTCGAGACCAATACCAATCTTTCAACTCATCTTTATATAAAAGACTTCCTTTTATTCTCCATCAATCATAAAGTCATATTGATTACAAAATTCAGTTTCGTCCCAATATATCTGGCTTAATCCAGCGTACCTGTCTCCTCTTTCTACTCTTCATAGCCGGAACCATCAACCGAATGACTCCTAATTGAATAACTTTTTTCTTTAATCATGTTAATGACGCGCTTCGGTCGTTATCTTAGTCTTCCAAGATTATCATCCATTGATGGGTCATATTTAAAACGGTCGCAATGACCTTAATTGTACATGTCTTGCTCTTATATGTTTATTTCACCAACATCTCGACAAAATTACGCCACCACGAACAAGATAATCAATTTTTTTTATTGGAGCCATGTAAGTCTTGAGTTTAGTTAAAGTTCAATTCGGGAGAAGAAGAAGAAGAAGAAGAAAAAAAGCATAGAATCCAACAACATGTGTAGTAACATGTTTTCGTAATTAAACCACAAACAGTTCATAAATCATGTAAAAATATGCTCTATCCTTGGCCCAGCCAGACTACCTATAAAAAAATTGCTCGGATAGGTCAAGATAATTGATGGTAAGGATTATCTACGACATCCTTGAAGGTATAAAATAGATTCACGTGGAAAAAATCAAGAAAATTCTCGGAAAAGCCACAAATGACTCGCTGATTGATGGGCTTCCAAGGGAACCTTGTAATCTACAATTTATTCGAAACTAAATGAGCTCGTTGATCTTAATTTGCCTCTGATGCCGTTCACTGAATATTCGCTTGACCATAATCAAACAAAAAGCAGCTAACGAATCGGAAAATAAAAATATGATTACCCAGTACGATGCCTTCCCTGGCTCTGGCTCAATTGCAGCTTATGCTGTTACAATACAATTATAAGATTTATGGAATTGTACTTGCAACCTTAGCGACTATCGAATGTACTCTATGATCAAGATCAAATAGATCGAACACAGTTAATTGGCTTTTGTTCTTTTTTATTATCTTCTCTGGTAAAGATCGGTACGATCGTAGACCGATCAAATACAGTTGAAGTAATAATTAGGTTTCTTTTTTTTTTTAATTTCATATAAGAAATTTTTTTGAAAAACAATCCTTGCATTAAATACCGATCTGCATGATCCGTGCTGTTAATTCGATTAATTGGTTTTAGTTGTATAAGAGAATATCGATCGTGAGTATAGATCAGAGCACTTAGTAACCCTAGCAAAAGATACTCTTTAGAAATCCGAAGAAAGTAGAAACTAAAGTCGATAATCTTGTTAATGTGTACTCGGGGAAACTTCGAAAAATTGAGGCAACTTTTAGAAATATAGTTAAAAGAAAGAAACGACTGAATCAGCTTGTTTCGTTGAGGAACTTAAAGGAGTCCGTTTACTTTCTCCAGGAATGTTCGATTTCTCACTAAATTAGACATTAAAATTTAAAAATTTAAAAATTCAAACAGAAATACAAAGGAGGAAAAAATCAAAAAAAAAAAGAGTTTTAGTTTCTAGAAAGAAAAGAAGAGACCAAAAGAATTAAAGACTCTTAATTTCAGTCTCTTTCAAACTAAAAAGAAAATAAAAGATTGACGAGCAATAAGAATTAAATTAAATATAAGTCAAATAGTAACGAATGGAAGATACACAATTAAAAAAAATGCAAAAAAGAAGCAAACAATAAAATCAAGGGACTAAAACAAACAAAAATGCATAGCAAAATCAGAATTAAATAGAAAACGTAATAAAATTGAGAAGAAAAAGTTGGATGGAAAAAGGTAACAAAATAAAAATGAAAAAATTCAATAAAATAGAAAGAGAATTTACGAAATAACCAAATATTCAAAACGGATTAAAGAAATAAAGAAAATGAGAAAAGGAATCAAGAAATAAAATTAAAAAATAAAAGGGCAAGATAAACATAAAATTGAAAACAATATAGAAATGAAAAAGAAATAGAATGGGCAAAATGAAAATAAAGCAGAAAAAGATGGAACGTGAAAAGGGAAAATAGAAACTAAATTAAGACACAAAAATAAACAAACAAAATAAGCCGGAGCAAAACAAATGAGAGAAAAGCCAAATAAAAAATAGAAAAAAGACATAAACAAAAAAATCAAAAAACAAAACAAACAGGGCAAGAAAAACAAAAAGTTAAAACCCAAATAAAAAGGAAAAAATAAATTATATAAAAGAAAAAGTTTGATAGAAAAAAGCGAGCAAAACGTAAAAATAAAATGAGAACGAACAGAAAATATAAAGAAGAAAAGGTATAGAAAAAATAATAAAATAAAGAAAAGATGGTGAAAAATAAACTAAAAAAAATGTGCGAGAATGAAAATAAGAAAAAGAGGAAAAAAACAGAAAAAAGAAAATGACAAAGGAAAGGAAAGAAAAGATAAGGAAAGGAAAGGAAAGGACAGGACAGGACAGGAAAGGAAAGGACAGGAAAGGAAAGAAAAGATAAGGAAAGGAAAGGAAAGGAAGGGAAGGGAAAAGAGAGAAAGGAATGAAAAGACAGGAAAGAAAGGAAAGACAGGAAAGAAAGGAAAGACAGGAGAGAAAGGAAAGACAGGAAAGAAAGGAAAGGAAAGGAAAAGAACGAAAGGAAAGAAAGAAAAGAAAAGGAAAGGAAAGAAGGTATGGAAAATAAAGGAAACAAAGGAATGTTAAAGAAACGAAAGGAAACTTAAACAAAATAGAAAATTGAAATAGCATAAAACAAATCGTAGTGAAAAAAATATTCAAAAAGAACTAAAAGCGGAAAAAGAAAATTAATTAAATAAAAAAAATACCGGGAAAATATCAAATGAAATGAGTTAAAAATTAAAAAAAAAAACGGGGGACAAAAATTCATAAAAAATTAAGAACGAAAAATAGGTAAAATTAACAACAGAACAAAATTAGAAGTTGTATTAAAAAAAGTGAAAATTAAAAAGAAATATATGTTGCGCAGGATAACCCAAAATTTTCATATGTAAAACAAAAAAAAACAATGGCGGTTAATGCATATGACAATAAATCGCCGATTCAAACAGGTTATTTTGCGTTTATTTGCTTAGGCATAATTAAAAAAGATCCAAAAAGGATCATTTTTTTATAAAAATTGTCGAAAAAGGGGCGAAATCAACCAAATAATGGAGTTTAGGTTTCGGTCTAGAGACCGGTATAAATGTAGGGGAAAACCGTATTTGTTGCCATTTTTTCCAATAAAACTGCTTTATCTTTAATTTTTCTAATACTAAATTATTTTTATAATCTGATCAATCGAAAAAAGGGACCAATTTTGTACAATCCCTTGGGTGGTAGTGCCCACCCAACTATATAGAAGTTCTACTGTATTTGCTTTTTCGTTGATCGAATGAGCTAAAGAGACTAAATATTTGTTTCAGCTTTTGCATCAATAGAAAATACAACTCTCCTTCCGGGCTTCGCTTCAAAGTTCCTTTTGCGAGCACTACAGTGTTAAAACGATTAAAAATCGATTTTTTTGCGTCCAAACTATGGCTTCGTCAGGAACTAATCAAAGGCATATTTCTAACAAAAATTTCTTTGGTCAAAACATAAATCTGTTAAAAATTCATTTTTAAATTTTCCATTAGATATACTTTTGGACCATATTTTGTTTCCCTTTTTTTGACCATATTTAGATAGAATACCGGCCATCCTTCATTTCTTATTTTTGAAGCATTTCGATTCGAGTTATTTTGCGCAAAACCTTTCCAATACAACAGCGATCCTGGAAATCATCAAGTTAAAACCGTTAAAAAACAATCGCGACAATCGTATATCACGTAAATGGCACAAGTGTCCTAAGATCCTTTGACCTCAAAGTAATAAAAAAAACACAGGCAGGACTTTGATGTGCAAACAATCAAAGCATCTGGACCGCACTATTCAACTGGTTAATTACTAAAAGATAATAAAAAAAATAATTTGAAAATAAACGTCTACTAACTTATCATCTTGTGGATATTCAGGCCAGACATCTCCAACGGCAACATCTGGAAAATGGCTGCAAGGTCCAAGACATTGAAGAGCCATTGAAATTCTGAAGTGGCAATATTTGATTGTACCTTGACGAAGCCAAAGTAAAAGATTTTCAAAGAGAATCAGGACGGGAAACCAAAATGAAGACGTGACGTTGCGTCGGTCGACCACGAAAGAACCATGAAAAAGAATAATCAAGAAGGAACTTTTCAAAGAGAATAAGGCTAGTGCTCAGGATCGTATCTAGTGAATGAGTACTGTTGTTACCCTATAAGGATCGGGGTCACACGGAACTGAATGTGGTGTAGCATAATCCATTATAAGCATTCAGACCCTCCTTTACTTCCCTATCTAGAGAACGTTCTCAATACATACATTAACCTCATGCTGGCATTGATTTTCATTAAATGCACATATTGTGTAGTAACAACGAAAAAGTCACAGAGGTTTCCCTCGATGCTAAAAACATAAAATAAATGCCTCCAAACCAACCATAAATCACTTTAACTCCTCTTGGAACATTCAACAGAGCTTGGCACACGCTCATCCTATAATATAATGTGTATTAGGTCGGAAAAACGTCGGTTGGCAACTGATCAAAATCCTAACAAACTGTTAAACAAGGCACCACTACTCTCCACAACATACGTTGAGCATCTTCGTCCTTTCCGTCCCGCAACAACGAGATCTTAAATCAAAAATTATAATGTACAAATATCTAAAAGATTTTAATCGATAAATTTTCCATCGCATCAGGGATCTGCGAGTGTGTCCCTGTGTGCGATTTTCGATACAGACTTGATAGAATCTAGATGCTTATATTAAGACTTGGAGGTCACTTACCTCGAAAGACTTTTCGCTTGCCGGCTATCTGCAATGGTAAGGACACGCCGGCGTCTAGCTGAAGTAGAACGCAATGTTCGCGTGGTGGTGGTGCCGGTCCTTGAGGATGTGCCGGACAATAATGACGTGGCTCACCATTAGCATCTAGATAAATTGGTGCCTCGACCAGAGGCCATGCACTTGTTACAGTTGTCGACCCGGGCGGACCTGGTGGTGGTATGGAAATCACATAGCCGGGAAAAATATGATGATGTGGTGGTCCTTGTTGCTGCTGTTGCTGTTGCTGAAGTGGAGACTGTTGCGGAATTTGTTGCACCACTGACGGTGGAGGTGGTGGTGTTTGATGGGTTATTCCGATGGTTATAGGTGCTAGCATTTGCGGTTGATAAACTGTTTTCAGTGTCGCTAAAGGAGCACAGCCGCCACTGACAACAGCATTTGTGGTGTTGGATCCATCGCCAGTCACACTTTTAGTCACAATCGGTGTAGAATCGTTAGTATCACTTTTGCTTTCGTTTTGATCAACCTCGTGCAGATCAGTATCTTCAATATGTTGCTGTTGCTCGGTCTGATCAGTCGCGTCATCACCATCACCGGTAACCGATTCGAGAGTTTTTAGTTCCGTATCACCCATAACTAAATCATCGAGACGAATTTTCACTTTTTCTAATTTCTCATTTTGACTTGCAATCTTGGTGGATGATTGATTCGAAGCTGTTGCTCTTGTCGGACTGGGTGAAGCAGATGACACTGATTTTTCGTTGCTATCGACTTGTAGATCACCCTCGTTCGTTGGAGACAATGATGTCGATGAAGGCGGCGTTGGCGATAGTATCGGAGCTTTAACCATCGGAGATTCTACGGGTTCTTAATTAAATCCTTTGGATTTGAACAAATCTTGGATTTATTTATTTCGGCTTACTGTTTTCAATATTGTTTAAACTCGATTAGAAGTAGAACCGTACACAGAATAATGTTTATAGCAGTTTAAGCCATCGAAACAGGCTTAACGGATAATACAAACTGCTCACGGTTTTTGTAACTAAAAATAAAGAAAAAAGAGATTAGTATTATGGCCAAAAAATACACATTAGACGTTTGAGGGGCTGCTTAAGGATACGTCTAATTCTTTGGAATCCTAAACCGAGTCGTTTGATAAGTCACTTCTAAGAAGAGACTAAACAGGATTAGACTTAAGAGATTAAGTAGGAATCAAAGAAACCTCGATTGTTTTTAAAACAGGTGACTATAAAACCATCATTGTAATTGTCTTTCAACTTCAACGTATTGCTTATTCTCGATATAATACCATGTTCTGCATTTTTCGCGAACATTCTTACGGAATTCTATTTTTATTATTATGTAACAAACAAATCACAAAAAAAAAAAACTATACAAACTGATATCGCCAAAAAACATTAAATTCGACTATTGAAATCGAGAAAATTATTTTCTCGTTATCAACTGAGCACTTAGTGCGGTATATTACAAAAACAGAAAACGAACGACAACAAGAACCGAATATCAAGGCTCGTGACATGTTCTTTTATCGGTGTTGTAATCAAGATTTTATCGCAGCTGTTTGTTGAACATTAGAGATTTTGCTGTTTCTTGGAATGAGAGAGATCGTTAAATGTGTGCTTTGTACATTAGATTCTATATGACAGCGGTCGACTTATTTGTCAGTAGTTTAGGACATTTCGAAGCAGTAAATTAGATAGAGTCGTAGAATTTTCTCAATCAATAAATTATGTAGTCATTTCCAACGCCCTTGAAGCTTATGATTACAATATGTATCGATCCGCTTACAATTACAAAAGGACTGAATATGAAGGAATGTTAGGTAAGCTTGAGTTCAAGAAATCTTATTTCAATTTATTTTATACAAAATAAAAAATTTGTCTGAGCTTTAAAATTCAAAAGAAAACAACATATATAAAAAAAAAAAAATGTATACACTAGGGTTGTATGATAAGTACTTGTGTTTGAGAAGAATAAGAGATATTCCAGCGTTCGTTCTTGAGACATCGGCAAAAAAATATAATTTGTCGAACTTTGCAAAATAGGTCTGTTTCGATGACAACTTCTTCGTATAATCTGAACTGCTTTCCGCCAAGACCGTTTCTCATGTTTGGGAACAGAGAGAGATCGCAAGGATCTAAATCTGGAGAATAGGGTGGATGAGGCAGCAATTTATAGCCTAATTGGAGCATTGACGACGTTTGAGCTGGGGCGTTGTTATGGCGAAATGGGTCTGTTTTTCAACAGCTCAGTGTTGAATCGTCCCAATAAATCAGAATAGTCTGACCCGTGATTGTCTTTCCCTTGTTAAAATAATCGGTGAAGATGATGCCTCAGCATTTTCTCTTTCTTCAATGTTCACCAGTTAAAAATAAATTGTTTTGACTGTTCTTTCTTGCGTGTATCAATGGATCTATGTTTCGACAATAGCCACGAGACGTCCTAGAAACTCAGTCGGATTGCGGCTGAACATTTTCAAACAGTGCTCTGAAGTTGTCATGTCGACCGTCTGTAAACGCATCCATAGCTCTATTAAGTCTAATTTATTATAGGTACATATAGGGTAGGATATTTTGCACAAGCTAATTTGATATCTTTGCGATGTTAGCAATCTCTTTTATCCCTATACAGCAGTCTGCTAACACGATATCATGCATTTCGTTAGCCTATTCCTTGTAGTCACCTCAATCAGACGACCTAGTCGCATTTTGTCAAAATAGAATATTCAGCAACATTTCTGCATTTAAAAATTTATGTTAGATAAGTCTGTCAAAAATGTTGGTTTCCTTCGTTCAAGAACAACGTTAAGAACCATTTCTTGACGCTTGGCATGCAGATTTTCAGGCATAAAAGAGTGAAAGAGGAAAAAGATATAGAATGAAAAAAATAGAAGAACAAACAAGGAAGAAAAAAAAACAAGAAATTTATTTCTTCATCAGTGAAATGAAAAAACAGCAAAAACGCAAATCCAGTTTAAACAAAAAAGGAATTAAAGAAAAGTAACAATAAAAGAAAAGAAAAGAAGGAAGATGACGACAAAATAATAAAAAAAAAATATTAAAAATAGAGAAAAAATAACAAAAAAAAATATTAAAAATAGAAAAAAATAAAAAACAAAGAAATATCAAAAATAGAGAAAAAAAGAAATATCAAAAATAGAGAAAAAAAGAAATATCAAAAATAGAAAAAAATCAAAGAAAAAAAACAAATAGAAAAACAATAAAGAAATTATATAAAAAAAAAATTTAAAAAAAAATAAAATAAATGAAGAATAAATTAAAAAAAAATAAAATAAATAAAGAATAAATTAAAAATAAATAAAGACTAAATTAAAAATAAATAAAGATTAAATAACAAATAAAAAATAAATAAAGATTAAATTAACAATAAAAAAAACAAAGAAATATCAAAAATAAAAAAAAAACAAAGAGATATCAAAAATAAAATAAAAAAAAACAAAGATATAACAAAAATAAAATAAAAAACAAAGAAATATATCAAAAATAGGAAAAAAATAAAATAAAAAGCACAATTAAAACAATGGAGAGAAAACACTTCAAATAGTGCAACAAGAAAAACCTCCAAAAGGACAAGAAGGAATAAACCCGAAAGGAAAGAAGACAAAAAAGGGAAAAAAACATTATATAAAGAAATAACACGGGAATTTAACGTAAAATAAAATGGTAAAGTAAAAATCTAAACGAGTACAAACTAAGCCTCGATTTATACTGTAGTTGGGGATAAAGTAGAATTACGTGTGTGCATATTGTATGTCCTTTATTAAGGACACTAAAAGAAAGAAATCTAAAAGAAAGAAATCTAAAAGACAATATCGTCAATGTTTAATTTCATATCTAAGAAAGCCATTGAAAAAAAAAATCCTTTTTAAAGGACTTTCACATGGGAGGTGCAGGAAGGGCTCACTCGATTTCTTACATTTTTATACTTTCCCTTGGAACCAGTGAAAAGTTAATGTGTACAAAATTAAAAATTCGTAGCTTGAAGCGTTCAAAAGTTATCGGAAAATATTAATTAACGCGTGTTTTAAGGCGTCAGGCGGATTTGAAGTTTTTGGCCACAAATAAACAAAAAATAATATATGTATAACTTTTCTATGCGTTACAGACTTTTAGGCTGGATTAAACTTATAATACTCTCTATGATTTCATCTAGAGTATAAACAAGGAAGCGAGAAAAAGAACGAAAATAAGAATGAAGAAATTTGGCGGATTATTAAAATAAAAAATATGAAGAAATAGGCAAGCGCAAAAAATATGAAAATTTTAGTAATGCAAAAAAAATTCAGTTACATAAAAAATTAATAACAGAAAAAAAGAAAGATTAGTAAAAAAAAAACTGTATTCATTCAGTTTTCTTTCAAAGGAAGAAATAAGAGGAAGTAATGAAAAATAGAACGAAAGAAAAACTATAAAAATCAGTAGGAAAAATTGGCCCATGCTCTCTTTTATTTTTTACTTCCACTTGTGTGTTTATTTCTTTAATGAAAGCACACCTTTGGATAGCATTCCAATTCTGTAAAAGAAAACAATTTAGATCTAACCACGTCGTTCAAGTTGGATTGGAAAAATAAAAAAGAAGCGTTCAAAGTACAAATCTGAAGCTTTTCATTACTTCTTTGCAGATGAATAAAGCGATGAAAAGAAACACACTAAAAACAAGAACAAAAATACAGGGGCGCTTTGTCACGAACTTAAGGCTTATCCGTTGTAAGTATTGCGGAAAACACCTTTGTCAGGGATCAAGGCGCTGTTCAAGGGACAGAATCATGAAGAGTAGAAATCGTTCACTCGAAGGACAAGAGGGGATATTCTTTTTGTGTAGGAGGGACCGAGTAAACTTCCGTTGAACTGATTCAATCCAGCTCTTTACAATTCATCCATCTCGTTAAAAAGGAAAACTATTGAAGTCATTTGTAAAGTGCGTCCAAAAACTGATGAAATCCGCCAGAAGAAACGGCTTAGCAATATTGGCTAGACCTGGAAAATGGGCAAGGAACTCCATTGTTTTAAGAATTACTGGTCTTGGGATTTTTGCTGCAAATGCTTAGTTGCTTTCGACAGCTAACGATAGAGACTACATGAGAAAAGTATGTCTTGGAATTAAACCACCTGAAGGCAGTCATTTAACAGACACACCCAGAATCGGACAATCGATAAGAAATCGTTTTAAATTTATTGGTTTTTTTTTTCTTCTCGATTGCAATTACTTCGAGCGTCCTATATGTTTCGGGTTGCTGATAGATTTGCCAAGATTACAATTTTACAATTCGATCGCTCGTAAAAACTCCAATGCTCGTAAGCGCACAGATCTAGCGATCTGACCAAATGTGAAGGAACCATCACAATCCCAACACTATCAACTCGATAATTGGAAGCGACATGTTATATTTCATTACATGGAAACTTTCGTTGAATTCCTTCCCAAATCCCGGATTTCCCTCCGAGATCCAATCCAAATAAAAACAATCAACATTAAATCAGAACGAAAAAATTAAAGGTGCTCGTTATTCCCGACTGTTTCAGCAGCTCCGTTATTGATTTTACCGTCCCGTTTCGAGTGGCTCTGGGGCCCTTGGCAAGTGTTGGTAAAGCTATTTCTGTGTCAGATGGCATAATTTCACCGGGTCGGTCTTGTTTGCGTGTTCGATTCCGAGCGAGAAAACATGACAATAAATATATTTGCCGAGTACTTTGCCGATGATTGTACAATGAAAATTAAACAGATAAGGAAGGTGTTACACACGAGCCTTATTACCTTCATAAATTCGAAGAGGACAAACAACCGGAGAAGCGCGTTGTCGGCATAGACTGGGACTGTTCGTGTAGTCTGCGAAAAATAGTACACAGCGCGATAAATTGGAAGGACTAAGGAGCACAGACCGCCCGCCTCCTGACAAGTGTCAGACTCTTTCATCTTCTTCAGTTACAGAAGCGTTGTATCTTTATCGCGTGTTAGAAGTAGTTATTTGATGGCTTCTCCCACGGTCATAACTTTATAGCTTTGTAGCCTAACTTAAAGATAAGATAGGATAAAGATATCTTCCAAGGTACTGTCCACTTGTGACATAGAATCGGTAGTTGTAATTTTTGTAAGCCGAACCAGTTGCGGTGGAACTCTTAAATCCATCATTATTTTATACAGTATGCGCCTGTCGATACTGTCGTATGACTGTTTGAAGTTCACAAATATCTGGTGCACATCAATTTTAAATTCCCTGCACTTTTCAAGCACCTGTCAAACTAAGAATATTTGGTCAGTGGCCGATCGCCCAGCTTTGAATCCGCCCTGATATTCACCAATTACTTTGTCAGCAAAGGGCTCAATTCTCTTTTCTAGAATTTTCGTCAAGATCTTATCAGACGTACACAACAGGGATATTCCTCGGTTCACAGCAGAGTTTGTCACCTTTCTTATAATTTGGATATATGATACTCCTGCGCCAATCTTCAGGACGTGTTTCTTGCATCCATATGTCCGAGATCAATCTGTGTAGGAGATGTGGTATGCAGGTTTTCATAAGTTCAGCTGGAAATTGATCAGTGCCCGGCGCTTTGTTGTTTGGGAAGTTCCTCAGTGCTGTTTTCACTTCTTGGAGTGTGGGAGGACTCGAAGAGGACCCTTCCTCAGCTCTTGTTGTTATGTTTGCTGCTGCTGTTCGTGTAGAGAGTCTTCGATAATTTACCATCCGGTGACGATCTGCCCCATGACCACAATAGCCCTAACCAGAATTGACTTAAGGCATCTTAACAACTTTTCGTCAAATGCCTTAAGGCAGGTAAAGTTTGTGGCAAAACTTAATGAATCTTATACCCAACTACAATAGTCTTAAGGTAAGAGAAGTTTGACAGCTAAAAAAGACAAATATCGGCCGTCAAATACTCATCAAGAGAGTGTAAATTAAAATAAATTTTTCTTTTTTAAAGTGGAGTTAACTATAAATCACAAGTCTGAAGTCACAAAGTACAAAAATTTCGGAAAATCTGTGAACAAATGTCAAACGCATAAGTTTGCATAAGTTTCTACGCTCAGAACCATACACATAAGTTTTAACGAAAGTTTGAAAAAGTCAACGAAAGATGCATTAAGTCTATTCTGGCTGTTAACGTGAATTTCTATACCGTCGTAGAAAAACTTAAGGTGCCTTCAAGGCTCTCTAAGTCAATTCTGGTCAGGGCTAATGTTTTGCACCGAACGTCAAGGACATACTTCCAATCTGGCTAACACCATCTGGTAAAAGCTAAGACGGTTCATAGTATCCATTGCGTGGGAGGTTGAAAAACTCCAAAAATAACTCAACTTTCGGACATCCAGGAGCCAAGAGTTGATCCATTATTTCTGCACAATGCAAAAAGAGGGTGGTTCTACAGAAGCCCTAAGATATCCTAAAAATCGCCAACAATGAAAGATTTGTCATAAAAAAAAATCTATTATTATCTAAACTAAACCTTAATTTAACGCCTTCGAGCACAAGAACCTCAGACCGAAAAAAAATGAACAGCTTTTATAGGCCGTTTTCCGTAATATGAAAAATCTAGAAAATAATCCCCGTAGGAGGCGATACCCAAGCCAAGGAAAAAAAACCATAAGGATTCTCCATGCACTCCCAACGGGTTGAAGGCAAAAATACAACGGCGACATGAACGAAAAGAAAAATTCAGATAAAACCATTCACCTGAAATAGGACCCGAAAACATCGCTCTGCTGAATCCGAAACGGATGTGCCGGGTATGAAGGTGAATTGGGTGGCTCGATTCTATTTCCGGCCCACCTATTTAGAAACTAAAAAGCAACATCTTGTATTATACAAGGACTCGCAGACGTCACGATTAGCTCCAGAGGAGATAAGCTAAGCGTGGGATCCGCACAGATCCCATTTCAGAACATATCATCATCATCATCGCTAGAGTATGGTGGTTGAAAAGAATAGAACAACTTGTTGCCTTTGAGAACATTATGTTCCATTTTCGAAGGCTTCTAAGTCTGGTAGTGTGACGGATAGGGCGGATAATGTGCCTCCCCCGCAGACGAATACATTATTATGTGACTGGTTTTTTTCTCTCTCTCTCTCAAGTATATTTTTTTATGATGAAGCGGAGGCAATAACTGATAGCAAAAGAAGACCGACATCGTCAGTTTTGTTTTTGATTAGTCTCAACAACCGATGAATAAATTTTCTATTTACCGAAAAAAAAAACCTACGACAAACCTGTGACGTAAGGTTACGGAAAAAAATTAAATTTCATTGAGGAAAAAAAATATCGAAACTTTAGTGTAGGACAGGAGATAATCCAATCGATAAGATAGATAATAATGGAGTCACAACAGATAATATACGTAGCATGTTGTCAAGGGATTCATGCATCGAGGACAGATAGACGATATCAGAATTATGCACTGGGTAGGGAAGAGTCCCTAGTCCCTATGTAAGCTCTGTTGCAAATTTCTGGGGTTGAGTTATACTGACTGAGCCATATACAGGAAATATCGGATTATGATTAAATGTAAAAGACTAAATTCGCTTCGTATGTTTCTACTGTTCCATTATTACTTCGAAGTTCCGGCTCTGTGAAGAGGTATTGAGTGAAATTTAATTGGCTTCAGGACTCCTCATGGAAGTTAGTTAGAAGATCTCGAGCCAAACTTATGAAATCCTGGCAGAATACCAAGCGTTCGAGGACATAAAGGACAATGAAGTAGCGGACCAACTTGCAAGAGAAGGTCTGCTGCCTTCCGATTGGGGCAGAGCAAAAAAAGAGCACATATTGGACCACAATGGCCTGATTCAAACCGGAATTAAAATTGAACTGGGATCTATAGATTGAAACAGAAGTAAAATGGAGTAGTAGATAGATAGATAGATAGGTTGGAAATAGGGGTTGGTATGGTTAACCTCCGTCACTCACCCCCGGATTGACTACGACTCTTCAAAAAAAAATAGTGAAGTGGTTGGAGAAATCCCTTCGACCCCGATGAAATCGAATTTTAAGCGACACTTTCTTTATGTTCGAATATCGTGTTATGTAAATTCTCGATGTAAGTATCACTGCTCGTCGCTAGATACATCAACTAGGTCTGCTCGTCGATAGGTACATCAACTAGGAATCAAACTGTACAGGATCACGTCTTCTGGAGGAACAGGTTGTACAAATTAACTGAACTTGATAATCGCTTCAATCAATCAATTTAAGTATATCGGTGCTGAAATTCGAATGTGCTGTCGACGCCGATGAGGTAGGTTCTCATTACCACCGAAGGAGTACAAATAACTGATAATTATTAGTTGCACAACAATAAAGCGCATTACACGTTCCATTGAAATCTAGAATGATTAAAAAGAAGAGCTTGATGAATGAAAGCCAACCGTTTGAAAGCCCCTCGAACAGGCGGTTCCTGGTGCATATTTGCTACAAAAATTCCCTCTTATCACATTAGTTAATCGCCTCTAATGAAATAATAAACATTGCTAATCAATAATTTATAATAATAAAAAAAAAATCATTCTAGTCACTTATCACACTCACTTTACAACACACTCGGCTTGACCTTATTTATTATTTCATATAATTAAACACGATATTGATATTCATCATTTTAATCGCATGTGCAATCAAAGATCAACATACTGTGTATAATTTTGTATAGCACAAAACCCACAGACTTCGCTCATTATCCGCCTGTGTAATATACACGTTACAAAGCTTACACAGAATTTAATCAGCTAAGTCAGAAATTGCGGGAATAATTTTTATTTTTTAAAAATAATTAATCAGCTTTGCTACGTCGACCGTGAATCCTCATTTACAAATTTTCATTCATGTACTCATTCATTAAAAAAAAAAAAAAATCCAATTTTTATTTTCGGTTTATCTCGATGTTATTAACTGACTTTACTATTTGATTTGATTTCATAGTCAGAGTAGTAGTTTTATTTTTTCTATGTTTGCTTGGTATTCTATTCGTCAGGTCAACCTCAATTTAAGCAAAGTGGCAAATGGTGACCCCGATGACTCCTAGACATGCACATTGTGCGCCCTCTACAGACTACAAAGCCGCAATTCAATCCTTCGGATGGTGTTGTCAGATGCAAGCGAAGGTTCAGTACTCGTTAAAACCAGAAATAAATAAGTTTCTACGGTAGAAAAGAAAGGAGTCGTTAGAGGAGGAAGATACGACACCCATGAGCACGCATTCTAACGAGCTCCTGAATACTCCAAAAAGTTTAGGGAATAATCAAGTCAATGGAAATTGTATGAAGCCAAAGTACCTTTGATTCAAAAAGTTTGCTCATCTATGGCGCGATATTTGTACTGCTGAAATTATTAACCGAATTCACGCTTAAAGTGCGACGAATAAAATAGACATTTTAATATTTGCATTGCTATGTAACAGAATCAATATTTTTACCCTTTTTGGTTGCCCTGATTCAGTAACAAAAATGATTGAGACCTGTAATTATTTTTTCGAAGCTGCTATACTCCTATTCTGGGCAAGACTGAGAGGATAGTCTCTATAAGACTTTTTGTTCCAATTTTGGAGACTGAATAAAGATCTATGTGGTCATTGCAGAAGATGCTGAATGTTATACTGTGCTATACAAACTTTTGAGCTCGGAGGACGAGCGTAGCGCAAAACAGGTTGCCCAATTCTCTCCGCGGAACTCAACAAGGACCACAAACTAGCGATACCTCTTTCTGATTCAATGGTACCGAAGTTTAATTTCACAAGGCCATTCAACGTTGTCGTATCTAAAAGGGAGGATTGGGCCACAAACAAATCCACTCCAAAACCAGGATCCATAATCTGGTACACAGACGGATCTAAAACGGATCAAGGTGTAGGAGCAGGAGTTTGTGAAGTGCGCCCGAATGTCAAATTCTACTGTAGCATGCACATAACATCCACTGTTTTTCAGGCGGAGACTGATGCATATGTTTTAGAGAAAATATCAGACGTGGCTACAAAAACCAACAAATATATATTCTCTCGGACATTAAGGCTGCAATAATGGCACTTCAGTTCGTTCAAATCTACTCCAAAGTTGTTTAAAATTTCCTCCAATGCCTGATTGAACTCGGAAATAAGAACAGAGTTAGCCTCATTTGGATTACGGGACACATCAGCTATGAAGGTAATGAAATGGCCGACTTAATGGCTAGGAACCCTTCAGAAGCTGACTTCATGGAATCAAATCCTTTCTATGGGATACCATTAAGCACAACTAGAATGAACATCCGAATGTGGCAAAAATCGCAAAGTGCCATTCACTGGAACTTGGCTACGGGCAACAGGCACTTAAAGCTTTTCATGCTAAAACATTCGGAAAAAAAAACATCTGATTATCTAAAATTAAGCAGATATCAGACCCGAACCCTAGTGGGAGCTCTGACTGGACATTGTCACATAAGGAAGCATCTCAATAGGATTTGTCTCTCTGAGACTAAAATTTTTGCAGAATATGATAGAATGACGAAGACGAAACACCAGAGCATATCCTCTGTGAATGCGAAGATTTAACTCACAAAAGATTTCGCCACTTCAGTCAGGGTTTCATGAAACCATCGGAATTCCAGACCATTCCTCTTCGCAAAAAACTAGACTTCATTGAAAGCGCAGGGAATGAAGAGGAATCATAGTCAATCTGGGGAAACGTCACAATAAGCCCAATTGTGGCTGCAGTGACAGAGGTTAACCATACTAACCCCTATTTCCAATCTATCTATCTACTGTGGTAGAAATTCAAGTTCACAGGATAGAGAGGATCTAGTGTACTGTAAAACTGATAAAAGTCGAATATTCGAATACTTGTTCTTAAAAATAGGATACAATTTCAATCGCTCGTTATTCATAAAGGACGGCATAGCAGTTTTCCCTGTAGGCAAAACACGCGAGCTCCTTTGGTTCATATAAATTTACACTCTCACGATTTTTTTTCATTTCTAGAAAAAATTAAAAGGTTAGGGCGTCTTGTAATAAAATTTTCAATTTCAGAGTGACGTCCTTGGACAATATTAAAGAAAGCTTCGATATGTGAATACTCACAGTCCTGTAACTACTATGTTTAGTCTTGATGGATCGCTCCAGGAAAGGTTTGTTAGCAGGAAATAATGAACCAGTTCGTCCCTACGTACAAATGGCTGTAAATCGAACAGAATCGACGTAGTTGGTTACAGCTGCGCGAGATAGGTTCAGCTGTAGGGATGTACGTTGCTAAATGACCATAGTTCTGAGGTTGAAAATTTAGGAGTGATTTTCCAGAGGATCATGCAAAACAGAGACACGGTGCAATTTAAAAATTAGCCGGACGCAAGGTGAATAAGACGTACAGCTGCGACCTATAGCTACTGTGAAATAGCCAGCACAGAAAAAAATAAGAAACGCACATGAGGACATTAGGATGCGGTATAATCAGCCCACAAATTTAATTTTGTGTACGACAGTACAGTCCTCTTTGAGGAAACTTTTTACAGTCCTTTGCGGTGCGCTATTATAAGAATAAGACACTGAGATATGTATGTAAATGGAGACCCTATAAGCTGATTTCTCTATACGATATGACAGATTGAAAAAGCCGATGAAATTGTACCCTCTCTCTCCTTCTCAAATTCTGAATTTCGAACAACATGGGCAACAACTTAAAGAAAAAATCTGCCAACAGTCTGGGCGCAACTGTATTATTTTTCCGGCAGAAGTTCAGAACGCGTTCAATTCGGGGATGCGGTGTATGTTACTATGTGACTGAAAACCTAACAAAAAGTTCGGGAAGCGGTTAGAAAAGGGTGTAACATATGAATTAAATAATTGGGTCATATTCCGGGATGCGGTCTAGAGGTTGAAAAAAACAAAACTTAAAAATAGGTGATTATTAAACAAACCTGGGGAAGTAAAAAGATATTCGATATCTGATCAGACCTGAGAAACATCGTGGAATTCATGAAAAAGTATACAACCAGTGTACACCCTCTTAGGGGTCGAATTTCAAAAAATCTTGAAAACACATTCTAGGTATTCACATGAAGAATCCGTAGAATAAAAATGAATTCAATATTTCGAAAGACCTAGTAGATATGACGAAAATCGTGAAAATATATGCATTTTATATTAACCGATTTTTTTTTGCCCCCCCTTCTGAACGCCAATGAATATTTGAATTTTTTTTTATCAGAATTACTTTTCTAGTTAATTTACATATACGTACCGAGTTTCAACTTCCTAGCATAAGCCGTTCTGAAGTTAGGGAAAACACCCCCCACCACCGTACCATACTACCCTGTATTTTTCCACTATGCCACTACTATAGCTCTATCTAAATACCAAGTTTAAGCTTCCTATCATTATAGATTCTTAAGATATAAGCATCGGAACTTTTTCTTTCTCACCCTTCCCCACCCTCACCCTCTACACCCTCTACACCCACACCCCCAAATTTTCCCTACTAGGGTTCTATTAGGCCTACTTCTGGTAAAAATTTGAAACATCCATCTTACACTGTTATTGAGATATGAATCGTGTTATTTTTGAAAAATTCTAATCCCTCCCACTTCCGTGTTCCTCCACCCCCTTCAAATATTTTACTTTGAGCAATCTTTATTTATCAAGTTTTATACTCAAACCGAATTTTGTTTTTCTGGTCCAATTAGTTTGTGAGATATCGTAATCTAAAGTTTTTCACCCCCCCCCCCCGTACGCCACTACCCCTATCCAAAAATTTTGTTTCAATCTACTCTCCTAGTATAACTATAGATATTTGTTAAGTTTTAATTGCTTGCTATTAATGGTTTAGGAGATATGGATTTTAGAATTTGTCGATCTCGGCATTTTTGCGTTTCGGACGCATTATTTCCCCCTCCACTCCCACACCCCTTCATCCATATCTGTTTTTTTTTTTTGCAAATGGGTCCATTATCAAAGCTCTATAGAAATTCTAAGTTTCAGCCCCCTAACACAAACGGTTGCTGAGATCTAGAAACCTAAATTTTTCGTCTAAAACGCTTACCCCGCCTTCTCCCTCACACCTCCTCCCCTGAAAATAATGTAAATTCAAGGGGTCTACCAAGTCTATTCTTAGAAAAAATTTTAATTTAATAGCTCCACTGGTTTGAGAGCTACGAGCCTTCAAAGATTTTGGGGCGGTCGACGTACGGCGTACGGCGTACAGACGGAGTGAAAATTTTTATTGCTTTTTTCGCGTCTACTAGTCATGAAACGTGAAAAAAAAAATTTTGAGGGCAGCAAATTTTTTTTTTTTAAAAATCGATAACAATACTGTATTATAAATAATACAGTAAAATCGTCCAACCGTCTGGGTGCAACTTTATTATTTTATGGGTAAGCGTCCAAAACGTATTAAATGCTAGGATACGGTGTAGGTGGCTATGGGATTGACAACTTAAAAAATAACGTCTCAAAAAACCTCCCGGTTATTCCATCCCAGTCACATAGACACCTACATCGCATCTCAGCATTAGACACATTTCGAACTTCTGCCCTTAAAATAATAAAGTTACGCACAGATTGTTTGCCGATTTTTTGGTAGAACATCAACATAATAAGCTCTGGCATTACTCAACTCGCCTACTGCACAAATTAGCAGACCTCCCGCTGTTTCAAGACGCTATCACCAAATACGAGTTTTGAAAATAAATGCGAATCGTCAGACAACCCGCAGATTCTCTCTACTTTCTACATAGGCGCAAATGTAGCAAAACTGTAATTATTGCACCACCTAGGTTTCTTACTTTAACTTCTAGATTGAGTTATGCTTTTTTTTTATTTTTTATGTTATTTTTTCCATACAAGGTTTTTGATAATTCCTTTTTCTTGTGTTAACTTTATTCTAATACATAATGTAAGTAGACTATTTACACTTCAATATAAATTTATACGAACTCCATGTATGCAAAGGATTTATCCTGATCACCAAATAATATATAATTAGCGCAACCCTAATGTTTATTACTAAGGAATTAAATAAAGAATTTGAATTTGAACATCAACATATACATGGGTAGTAAGTTTCAACTTTGCAACATAAGCCTTTTCTGAGATATGAAAAACCACCCCTGAACTCCGTACCTCGCTACCCCTATAAACAATTTATTTTTCTAGGATGCCTCTATAGTAGCTCTACACAATTTTCTATTATCAGCTTTCTTCCTGCTTTCGAGAAATTCAAATTAGAATTATTTCATTTCCACTAGAGATGGACAAACCAGTTCCTTTTAGTGAGTGAGTTAACTCCTACTCACCCATTTAAAGGAAGTAGTTCAGTGAACTAGTTCCAGTTCCTTTTGAAGCTCAGAGTGAATGTGAAGTAGTTCCATTTCAAGGTGGGAGTGAATGTGATGACAATACAAAATAAAAATAAAAAAAAGAAGGTCCTCACTTCCCCGGCGAAGAGGAACTACTTCCATTTCAAGGTGGGAGTGAATGTGATGACCTCAAATGCTTTTCAACTACTTTAACTGTTCTTTTCAAACAGTTCACTCATGAATGACCCATCTCTAATTTCCACTCCCACCATCACTCCCAAACTGTTAAAAAAAATTTCTCTGCTAGAGGTCTACTGGTCCTAACTCCTGTATAATTTTCAAGATAATATCTGATACGGTTCTTGAGATATAAAAACTAAATTCTTTTATAAAGCACTTATGTGCTTCACCTTCCCGCTAAGAAATCTTACATTCAGTAGACTCAAATAGTAATATAATATATAAATACTTTATTATTAAAATAATAAAGTAAAATAAGTCAGTTTTTTGGTCGAGCGCGATGAAAATCTAAGCCTGTGAACCGTTTCCTCCCAAATTTTGCATGGACATTCTTGAGACTACCGGACAGGTCGTGAACATAATTATATATTCCCGAAATTGGTGGTTCGCGAGTTATTTGAACATTTCGAGTTTTTTAGTAAGTTGAATCAGATGAACTTGACTTAGAACTACAAATTTACAACAGGCAGTCGTAGCCGAGCGGGTAAGGCGTCTGACTAGAAATCAGATGATGATAGGTTCGAATCCTGGCAACCGCGAACATGTCTCGCTTTTTTTTTTAATTTATTTGTATCGATTTTACTACAGGCTGCGAACACGTGACGTGAGTAACAGGGGCGATGAAACATAATTATAGATTCCCGAAATTGGTGGTTCGCGAGTTATTTTAACATTTGAATGGATGAAGTATGGAGGATGGTGAATAGAGAATGGAGGATGGTGGATGGGGGATGGAGAAAAATGAAATATGAAAAATGTAAAATGTAAAATGAAAAATGAATCGTGAAAAATGAAAAATGAAAAGTGAAAAATTTAAAATGAAAAATGGCATTAATGTCTCCAGTTCCTTGAGCTGAGAAAGTGTACCCAAAACGGGAGTAATGTATCAACGGGAGAAACAGGACCAATGGATAAACGGGAGTAACAGGGGCGATGGAACAACGTGAGCGTTGCGAGAGTAGCCGCGGTACGCAGCTAGTTCTATATACAGAAACTAAATTCTATCTTCCTAGCACAATTGAGTCGGACGATATTGTAATTTTTAAGTTTTTCTTAAAATGTTTAGCCCTCTTCTAATCTCCTAGTATCTCTTAAGACAACTACAAAGTTTCATTCATCTGACATAAATCGTTCAGGAGATATGAACTTTAGAATGTTTCCTAAAGAACACTTCATGGAAGTGACTTAGCGAAGTAACTGATGCCTTTTGGTGAACTGCAGTTCCATTAGACATGTGACAAAAAACTTTACTGACCTTCTTTCTTTTTTTTGTGTCATCATCTTCTAAATTTACTCACCATTGTTTTTGCTCATAATCTTCTCTCCTCCAGTTGAACTATAAAAAAAAACTAAAAGAACGAACTAGTGCGCGAGCGAACGAAGGAACGAAGAATACGATGGAACGAATAGTTTCGAAACTACTTCACTGAACTCGTTCCTTAACCGTTCCTTAAAGTGAGTGACTCGGAGTGAAGTACTTCACTGAAAGGAACTGCTTTGGCCATTACTAAAGGGAGATCACAAAAGGCCAACTGAGGCCGCAATGAATCAGGTTTTACACGATTGTATAGATGCTGGAGGACGCATATATGGTATGTATCTTCACTGTCACGTTAACTCTAGATAATGTATGGTTTTCACGTGAACCACCGTGCGATGCCAACCAAGGCTAGGCTCGTAACCGACAAATTCCCACGTTCACAGCCTACCATACGTACCCTACCAATCCACGGTATGGTACGTTCGTAACCAACGTATCCGGTCTACTGTACCTGCACTACGTTTCCGCCATACTTGCATACCTACGTAGCCACCATACGTACCTAGGATAACGTATTCACTCCACACTCTCCCCATGTCTAGGAACGTTTTTGCGTGTTGAATGAAAGAATTATGCAGGAAGGAGGATACCTTATGGTAGCTAAAGGCCAGTGCAATTTCTGCTTTTTTGAATAGTCTATTCTTTACATGTTGTCACCGGCATATGGAGGCTACGATTTTACCATTTTAGATACGTCCCTAGTTTTTCAGCTGATCAGCAAAGAGTAGCCATCCTGAATCAATTACTACTTAACATTTTAACGTATGAGTTCCTACAACGTTCCAATAGGATTCCATATGTTCCCAGAACTCAGCGGAGGACGAATTCCAATGGAACCCAGTCAAATGATTCTGAAAATTAAAAACTCGTGGCTTACAAAGCCCCAGAAACTCTTCAGCCGGATCCCTATCAAGAAACCGAATAAATTTGTTACATGAAACTTAAACAGGACTTCGAAACGCACCATCCACCCATGCCACCCACAAATTATCATCGAAAAGGTCACTTCATCAGAATGAATAATTTGCAAGAAGCCCAAGCCCAGCAGAATCCCCGATCCGAGCAGGTACCTGTTGGAGTCTGAAGGTCGAATAGTAAAACGACGAGGGAACGATGCCATCGTTGTCGGCCATATCCCAACAGCCCCCCCCCCTTCCATTCCACCCTCACAAATGGATGAAAGTTCCACATTAAACAGCGACAGGGTCAACTGACACCGCACAAGTTTTCAGATTTCAGCGAACCGTTACCGATTTTTGTTTGCCGCTTTATCTGCGAAATACGATGCTTTGTTTTCGAATTCAAGTAGCCGAAGCCGACTGAGATTTTTCACAATTGCAGTCTGCGACGTTGAACGAAAAAGAAGGGGGAATCCCCGAAACTTCTTGCCGACCCACATACAGCCGTGCACATAGAAAAACAATTTTATGTAATAAAATCGAATACGGGCGGGATTTTGATCGGGTAATTGAACAGTTTGCCGGATTGTTGCACAGTTCAATGGTTTCAAATGCGATTTTAGCTCCCCGACTGCAGGAAAATGGGCAAAATCGGGAAAATTGCCAGGACAGTAATCGGAACACAACAGTTGCGTGCCATATTGAAGCGATTTGCCGCGATTGTTTCGCCGTTTCTCGCTCCCGACCGACGCAAAACACGACAATTAGTCATATTCCGTACAATTACAGTCCCGAACTAATCAAAATCGCAGCCAAACGTCGAAAAATCGAATTTTCCGTCGTCTTTTTGACAGAAACGCCCACCCACTTTCTCGTGAACTTTGACATATTTCGCACCAGTCGAACAATTTTTTCCCTTGTTCGAACCGTCAACACTTTCCTCCGGATCCGTAGGTTTTCCTTTCGTTTTTCTTTTGCGTTTTATCCTGCCCCGCCTGGTCTACTTACACGGTAAAAATTGGTTCAGCACGGCAAAAATAGCACAGAAATCACCGCGTAGCTTCGAATTTCCCCGGAAGGGACGAAAAAAACACCTCCGACACAAAACGCGAACTCACTACGAAATTCACCTGAAAAGTCGCGCGCGCCCGATACACTCGACAAGAAATTAACGCGTCGCGAATATTATCAACAGATTTTCTGGAAAGTTTTTCACAATATTTCCCCGATCCGGCACTCGGAAGAAGAACACGAAGGAAATTAAGATGTTCGGTCGATCGGTCGAGTCCGTGTCCGTGCGCCCCAAACAGACGAGATCCCGAAGAAAATTTCGCGGATTTTCACTTCGCGCTGCTTATCGGCAAAGTGACGATTTTTTTCTGCTCTCCTTTTTGTCGTTTTTGCGTGTTTTGTATTGGCGTGTGGGTGTAGTGGTGGCGGTGAGTCGCGTCGCGAGCCAGTCGGTTGTGTTTATGTTGCGCATGGGTACAGTGCGGTCGAAAAGTTTGGGGTCCGGGCACGTTTCCGTTTCGGCTGCAATTCGGAAAGTGGCTCGAATTTCACTTACAACAAGTTGGAAAAGTTCAAGGCAAAATTCCCCATCAGATGATGAAGCCAAAACAATGTTTTTCACTCATAAGGTCGGTACTTTTTTATCAAAATTCCTAGAAATATTTTCCACACGAACTGTACTGTTGGGGTTTTTTTTTTGTTTATCGAACATACGAGAATCAGAAATGTCACTTTCAGTCGTTTACTCGTTTCGCTGCTCTCTGCGACTTTCCTTCTTCGCGGCGGCACAAAACAAAAACAAAAAGACAACACAAATCCTACAATTACTGCACGATAAAGCGAGACAACAAACTAGTTTCGGATTTCTGCCGGTCGCCATTTTTGTTTATCGATTTCCTCTCTGCAGAAATTTCACGTGGGATTTGTTTTTGTTTTTCTGCGTAAAGTTTTGTTGGGAAGCAGTAGGCTACTGTGGGTGTGTGCATGAGTGGGGCTGCTATTGGAAAGGAAATTAGACCGCAAAATTCCACTCACTTCTGACATTTCGGATCGACACGGCCACGAGATGGCGGATTTTATTTGCAATAGAAATGGTTTTGGACTTCGATAGGTGATTGAAGTTCTGTGAAAAGCGCGCAAACTGAATTTTTGAAAAATTGTTTTTGTCAGTGGCCAGCTGGCAGATACTACTGCGAATATATAAAACTATTATACACATGACATGTGCTCTGTTATGGCAGCGAAACGTGGAGAATTTGAAAAGATTTTAATTATATTACAACTGCCTTATTCTTTACAAGATTTTGGGGTACTGTTTTCTAATTTGGAATCCCTACTTTAAAAAGGATATTGAGCTCATTGAGAAAGTTCAAAGATGTGCCACTAAACTTCCCCATTGCCTACGAAGCTTAACATATTCAGAGAGACTGACGACTTTGGAACAGTGGCGCACCTGCGGTGACTTAAGGGTGCTCATATTAGTAGAAAGCTGAAAAATTAGGTAAATTTTAGAAATTATTATCTCAAAAACTATTTGCTCGATTTTATTCAGATTGGTTTTATTCGAAAGTATATACCTATGTTGAGGTACGCTAATAATTTTATATATCTATGTTGAGGTACGCTAATAATTTTTTTTATAAATATACATCAACCAGGGGCACTGCTGTCAGGGTCGGCGCAAAAAATGTCCGTCGCTCGCACGCTTTGCGGTTCCACGATTACATGCAGGCGGTTGATGCAAAATAAAAGTTTCAAAATGATTTTGAAAATGAAAAGAATTTCCTTCGCTACGTAGGGGTTTTTGGGAAAAAAAATGTTTTCACAAAATGGTGGCCGATTGAACTTTATTTTTAGTTTTTAACCTCAATTGTCAACGTTTCTCGATTGATAAAAAAAAATTGAAAAAAATTTTGAGATATTTAAGGATAAAGAACAAAATCCTTTTTTTTAAAAAAAAACCTTGAAGGATAATTTTTATTCGTATTTTTTTATGTTACAGAAATTTTTAAACAAAAATTTTTAAAATAAGCCATACTTTATTATTTTAGGATTAAAATTACTAGAGATATGAATTTTCAAAGAAGACTTGACCACTTTTTATGCGAAAGAAAATGAGATAGAAACAAAAAATTTAAATTACATTTTTTTTTCACTAATTCTCCGAGTAGATAAATTTTCAAAAGAATCGGCGATGGTAAGGTTACACTTTTGGCTATTCTTGATGGAATGACCCTTTTTCTTTAAAGTAAATTGAGAAGCACTGATGTCTTCAATTTTTTTTACCCCGATCCCATTAAGATCCCAAGTTGATTTTGAAGAACAGTATAATACACAAAATATAAAAAAATAGGAAAATAGAAAAATCGTATTTTGAGATATTCAAGGATAAAGGACAAAATCGTTGTATTTTTCTTATTTTGCGACAACCTTCCCCTTTAAAATAATTTATTTTATTATTCTATGATAAAAAATAACAGAGATATGAGTTTTCAAAGAGGACTTGGACACCATTTTTGCAAAATCTTTAACATACTATAACTAACAAAAAAAATGAGATAGAAAAAAAAAATTGAAATTCAATTTTTTTTTTCACTAGTTCTTCAAGCAAAAAATTTTTCAAAAGAATCGGCGATGGTAAGGTTAAAACTTTTGCGGTTTTTGATGGAATGAGCCACCAATCTTTTATTACTGGCAGAATCATTACGAGTTCATCACACAACAGTTGCCAAGTTCCCAAACATTCAAAAGCATTAGAAGATTGCAACAGAAGCAATGCCAAAACAGGGACATTAAAATAAGGAGTAAGGACCTCAAAATCCAAATTATTGATTTTATTTGGCGGTTTCCGATTGGGGAAATATTAGAAAAACTCTAAATTGGCGGTACTCTCCAAATTCTCACCCAATCTCAATTAAAAAACAAACAAGTGGCATTAAAAATATTGAGACGAATGAAAGCAACGACCAACTGCGGAACTGAAACAATTTATTCGTTCTATGAAGCAATCACAGTGCAATTTTGTTCCTTTCTATGAATCGAAAGTTTTACAACAAATACATTGTGGCTTTGTATCGCAAACTTGATGGAATTGTTCAGCCTGCGCGTTAATCGCACAAATATCTTGAGCTTCAGCATCACTAATAGCTACGGCACCCAAATACGGTTTCGGATCGGTAAATGTTTTTGGATATTGATTTTTGATTTCGGGCTGCATATATTTGTCGCTTGGGATTGCACTGATCGTATCTTGATTAGATGTCTTCACATTGCTTGGAACAATGTTTCCGTAGCCGTAATTCGAACCGTCACTTTTCTTGCCACCACCACTGCTGCTAGTGGTCATCATACTACCCGCACCACTTCCAGTCTTCGCTGATCTTCCTGGCTTCTTAGATTCTCCAGCAACGCGTGATTTTATATCCTGGAATCTGAAATTGAAATTAGAACAGCACTTGGAATTTTAACATCAAATCAACTGCATACTTTTTCATTTTAAGCCGATCGGTTTTTGTTTCGATCTTCTTCTGTTTTTTCTTGTACGGGACCCGCTTCACTACCTTTACTTGTTCCGAACTCTTCCGAACTTGGAGATATTCGTCGTGTTCTCGTTGCCAGACCCGGGCATATTCCCATCCGAGCAGAAGATTCATGTCGACTGGACAACACTAGAGTTCAAGGATAAAAAATTTGTACAGAAATATTTTTTGTTGCTTGGTAACTCACTGTTTTCTCGTAGGATGGAATGAACGGCTTCGATTTTGAATATCGGTGCGAGATGATGTGATCTTCTGGAATTATTTGGTACGACTTTGACCACTCTGGAGTCAATCTCATTGCCATTTTATATTTCGTTTAAGCTGAATAGTGAGATAAAATACAATTAGAAAATATCGAAATTATATCACGAAACAAAGCCAATGACAGGAAAGGGCTACAAAAATATTAAAAAGTTAAAGACTTACTTAGTAGACTTTTAATACTTGAAAGACAGTAGATCAGGCTGCGATATCCACTATGGTCAGTTGAAGTTTACGACACTGCCATACTCGTTGCGACATACGCACCAAAACCTCTGTGACCTTCATTCGTTCATGAGTATTCATGTTGACTGGACGAATGGTTTCGGACGGGAAGGTTGCGCTTGTCATAGCCACTAGCCTTAAAAGATTGACATCCAAAAATTCACCGTTCATGATACATTCTCTGAATTCATCTCGATTCAGCGCCTGCGTCCGCGATCTGCAATCTGCGTCAACTGAGTCTTCGTATCTTCTCCGCGGTTTTCTTACCGATCGTTTGCCATGAGCTCTACCTTTCAGTGTGCGTTTGAGAATTCTTCCGTCGTCCACCCGCTCCGCCTGTCCATTGTAGCTTACAAAATTTAATAAGAGTCGATGCGGCTGGGTCGTAATAGATGTTATACAACTCGTTGTTGTACCGGATACGCCATTCAGCGCATTCTCTTACTGGTCCCAAAATTCTTCGTTCAAAAGCGTCTATTGATTTTTCAGACGCTTGGAAGAGAGTCCACGTTCCGCTTGCATATAGTAGCACAGGTTTTATTATGGTCTTGTATATGCGAAGTTTGCTCAGCCTGTGCACTTTTTTCAGTTTTAAGACCGGGAGAACCGTGAGATATGCTTTATTTGCTAGTGTGATCCGTTATTTTACTTCGTCCTGTGCGTTGCCGTCTATTACAAGATGTGATCCCAAGTAATGATCCACATTCTCCAGGTTGTCGTCCCCACCGTCATATTTTCTCTAGTTGGTGGGTTCTTCTTGTTTGGGTCATCAACTTGATCTTACTCGCATTGACCCTTAACCCGACATCCTTTGCCGCTGAGTCAAGACAGTGGAAGACTTCCTTTGCGTTTGGAACAGATCTGGCCATGATGTTTATGTCATCCGAGTACACCACTAGTTGAGTGGACTTTATTGGTAGGGTACTTCTTGTATCAATTGGTACCTTTTTGATGTCATACTCCTGGGCGAGATTTGAAGAGCATGGGAGCGAGTCCATCTCCCTGCTTCAGACCGGATTCTGTTCTGAAGCTTTGGGTAAACTAGTTTTGTATCCTTACTTGGGATTCAGTGTCAGTCATGATCATTTTTGTTAACCGGACGAGTATTGATGGGATTCCGAAGTCAAGTGAATTAGGCTTTTGATATTCTTACTCCTCGTAAAAAAAAAAAACATTCTCGTATCGCTTCGCTTAGTCCTTGCGTTCTTTGAATCCTCTTTCGAGTTTTTTCCTTTAACAATTCATGGTCAATACCCATTGTAACTTTCATGTTCTTTGTAAATTCTTTTTACAACTTCATGCTATCAATTGAATGCTGAAGACACAACACAGCAAATATGCGAACAAAATATTGAATTGAGACCTCTACTTACGTACGACTGCGTAAAGTTTTTCATTTCCCAAAAAAAAAACTCCTTATGTTAGCCATCAAGTAAATAAAATTGAGTCGACGGATAAAACCAAATTACACAACAATAAATTATGATTTAACCTTGGTGTCTTTACTCCGCGTGGAGACTGTAAAGCATCCGCATTCGAGATCGCTTCTTTGCCTTCTGCATTTCTGGCATCAGACTTTTTCCCAGCACAGAATTAAAAAAAAAAATGGTACTTACATTTACTCTTTCGTACAAAAAACATTAAAAGAACAGCATGACGACGGGCACTTCATCATTTCAACACCTACCTTAGGTGTCGAAGGCGAAACAAAATTGGTTCGCCATTGTTCACGTCGGCCTTTCAGCATTACTGCCATCGATCGTTTTTCCATCCGATGTCATATCGTGAAAATCAAAGCGATCGACCTCCTGCAACACAAAGCAAAAAAAAAAGAACAGAACGTATTTCGTTTCACATATCAATTTCAATATTTTTATTTCATTTGTTTCATTATTTTTCTCGAGCAATTTACAAATAAGTACATCTTTAAACAATGCTTAAACTTACTTGTCTAACCGTAGAGAGTTGTTATTATTTTCATAATTCTTTTCGTTAGCATATCAAACGAAACGCAAAAAAAAAAACTATCGCCAGAATTGAATTTAATGAAATCCTATGGACCTGCCGATACTATTAAAAAAAAAAAAACTTCTCCCCTCAAGGACAAAACATTGGATTAACAAAATACGGAATGGAGGAGCTAACCATTTTTTTTTTTTTGTTCACTTTAATTTCTTTTCTTACCGTACAACACACGCGACAGAAGAGGACTGAAAAAACTTGTGTCTTTTTTTCGAAATTCAAATTATCGAAACTAAACATTTTTTTTAAAGTAACTAAACCCGGAAACAGAACAAAAACTGTTCTTTGTCATAATAATTTTCAAAATGTAAATGTTTTTTTTTTCGTTTATTTTTTTGCTTCTAGTTTCGTTAAAAATTTCATTCCGTGTCGAAATTAAAAAGAAAAAAACAACTCCGGAAGACGAAAAGAAAACTTTATCGGGACGTAAGGTTGTGTTTACGGAGCGCGCGCTTCAGTTTTAAGTTGGTTTTGGAATATTTTGTTCATTTTAATTGTTTTTTTGTTTTGAAAGAAATTGAAAATAAACTTTCTAATATGAGAGAGAGAGAACCATATCAAAGCGGATGCATTTTCTTTTAAATGTAATCTTCTGCTTTCTTTGTTTGTTTTTTTTTTTTATGTGTAAGAGCTTTAACTTTAAATAACGAGAGCCTAGAACCTAAAACTGGAAGCCAAATGTATTGCCACCACCATCGCCGCTGAACTGGAAGAAGTGTCGGAACATTTGATTCGAATCGAATTCTGCGGAAGACAAAAAAAAAATATTATTAGTTTAATTAATTCGTAAATAAAACTTTCAATCTCGCGTACCTTGTGGCTCATCGTCCATATCTTGTCCGCTATCGTATCGCATCTTTTTCCTTGCATCCGATAGAATAGCGTACGCTTCGCCGATTTCCTTGAATCGAAGTTCCTGGTCCTTCTTATCGGCATCCGATGAGTTTGCATGACGATCCGGATGATGTACGAGCGCCTTTTTCCGATACGCTTTCTTAATTTCCTCGTCAGTTGCCGTTTTCGTGATGCCGAGAATTTTATAGTAGTCCTTTCGTTTCGATTTCTTCAAAGCGAATTTCGCATCACGTAGTAGATTTTTGATTTCGACTGTTTTTTGAATTTTCATCGCTGCCTCGTAGTCTTTAATGCAATCGTCGAATTTCTCGAGATCGTTGAAGCATTTTGCCCGTAGCAGCAGTGCCTTCAGGTATTGTACGTTGATTTCCAACACTTTCGTACAATCGACGACGGCATCACGTAAATTACCAATTTTCGAATTGACTAAAGCCCGATTGTAGTAGAGTTTGCTGTTCATGTCCTGATTGAGCGGATCGATTTCCAATGCTTCCGTGTAAAGGGCATGCGCATCGCGATATTTTCCCGATTTGAACAGGACATTGCCCTTTTCTTTCTTGTCTTTGAGCAATTTCGATTTGATTCGCATCTCTTTCGATTTCATGTGATCGGGATCGAGTTGCAGGGCCCGCTCAAAATGTACGATACCCTTCTCGAGATGATCGTTGTAGTAGAGGCATAAGCCGCGCACATAAATCGCATCGGCCGATGTCGAATCGACTTTCATCACACTAACAGCAATATCACCGGCCTCTTCGGTTCGTCCCAAAAACGCCAAGCATTCGGCCTTTAGAAGTTTGTATTTGTTGCATGCCGGGGCAATTTTCAATGCACTATCCAAGAAGAATACGACAGTTCGAAAGATTTTCTTTTCGTAAAAGTTTTGAATTTTCTCCTCGAATTGTCGCAGCTGGGTGCAATTTTGTTGTTCCGATTTTGCACTGTTGCTGCTCGCATCGATTTCGAAGATTTTTTTTATCGCCTGTTCCGTACCGATGATGTCGCCGAGTACAAGACAACATTTTGCAATTCGGACGTAACCCTTTTCAAATTTATCGTCGATTTGAATTGAGGTCCGGGCATCGTTTAAGGCGAATTTATAATTGCCGAGCATCATATGACATGCCGATCGATTTCCATAGTACGCCGCGAATTTTGGACTTAACGTAATTGCGTCTGAGTATAGTTTCAGTGCCGACTGGTAGTTTTGGGCTTTGTATTGGTCGTTTCCTAAGTTCTTTTTCTCCTCGGCAATCCTACAAAGAAAACACAGAACAAAAATTATAAAAAGAACGAACAACATCATCTAGTCAACCTTTACGGAAATTTTTAACACATTGACCTTAACGCTATCGACAAAACGGGGTAGTAGTCCTCCCACACGCATCGCTCTGCCTCGTCGCGAGATGAAACGAAACCTGCTCGACAGTGAGTTATTGCGTTTGCGACGGAATAGAACAAAAAGAAAATTGTTTTGTTCCGTGGCTTAATCAAAGGTCAAGTAACTCGCAAGCTCGTAGAAAGTTTGTCTTTTAGATTAGTCAACAGTTGAAATGATGTGACTACATGGCGAAATATCGATCTGGAATTCCACACCGCCTAGACTTGACCACACGTCATATGACTCAAAAAGTAAACAAGCTTGGCGCAATCTTTCTAAATTCGTGTAAGCTACCTACTCTTTACTGTTGCTATGAGATTGCTTGTACCTGGAAGGTGGTATGCAATTATTATACCATAAAATGAGGCATTACCACCGCCATGAGGAGCTACTGAAGTGCTGCTATTTTTCAACCTTGATCGTTCCGATTGTTGACCGGCAACATGCCATACAAATCATCGTTAACCTCATTACAAATTTGGATTCTGGTTCTCTTTCTGGATGAATGACTAACTAACCGGCTAAGAGAATAATCTGAAAATGACACCGCTGCTAATCTTTTTTTTTTCTTTGCTGAATAATAAATTAAAAATTTGGAGTCATATTTTGGAGCGTTTAGGTTTTTTTTCTTAGCTAAATTTGAAATTGAATAAGTACCGATGTGTCTGAAATGTGGAGTTAATTTATAGCCAACGTTATTTTGACAGGGAAAGCATATTATTGGTTGGGTGGACGCGTAGCACGAGCCTTCGTAGGATTAGAAAAAATTCAATCGTCGGAATTATTGGAGTACTTCCTGGAAACAAAAACAGTAGAAACTATAAGATGTCCCAAATATGTCAATATCATTTTGAAAAGCTTTACGATTAGTGCAATAAAAGCCCAGAACAAGATGTGAAGTGCAGAAGTCATGAAGGCCTTGGTACGTCTTCATGACGAAACGAATAGTAGTTTATTTTGAGAATGCTCTTTGGAAAAGAAAGTAGAAAAAGGTGATATTCGGACAAAGTTGTCATCTGCAGTACAAAGAGTAGCTCAATGTATCCTGTATTGTATTGTATGTATTATATATGTATTGTTTTTCATATTTTTTGGCGACTACCAATCCCAACTGCAACTCCGAAATTGTCCTTTTCAGCATTACGTCGGCTGAAGACGTACTTGACAAACTCTATGTAACCGAACAGACTCAACGGCTTGTCTCTTGCAGTTCAAATTAGATAGGCCCAGGATCGTGTTTTGTAGATAGTAGGCTTGTGTAGTTCGTGAACGAACTAGTTCGGAAAATCGTTCACATAAGTGAAATGAACGAACTAGTTCGCAGTGAATTGCGGTTCTAGTTCATTTGTACGAAGTAGTTCGTCATGACATTTCGATACCACGTTGTTAAGCTCCTCATATTCAATGAGAACTTGAAACGAATTTTTTTTTTTAGGTCCTCATATTGAATCCGAAGTTGAAAGGAACTAGTTCCTTCCTGAATGGGGACTTTTTTTTTTTTGGTCCTCATACTCAATCCGAACTTGAACTACTTCCTTCCTGACTTGAAACTAGTTCCTCAGTCAGTGAACGACGAACTACAAAAACGAAGTAGTTCGCGAGGGAACTAGTTCGTTCGCGATCACTAAGGTGAACTAGAATGCGCAAGCCTAGTAGATAGTACACTATTGCTGCCAAACGCCTCATCGGGAATCTCACAAGAACTGAAGATAGTATAGAAGTGGCAGAATCCCAAAATTCTCTGAAAACTCCTCCCCGTAGTGTCCATCTAGAAGATGCAATTAAAGGTTCATTTTTGACACTGGTTTTATGTTTTATGGAAATAATTGTGCTACCATAATTGTCGCTGAATTCGATAGCTGTCCTGCTCCTTTTATAAATTCTTAGTGAGGTGATGATGATTTTTTTATGGAGAACTACTTTCTTCATAAGGAAGAGCAACATTTGGAATCAATAGTCTAGAGCCCGATTTTTACGAAGGGACCACAATGAACTTCACAGTGATCTCTCGTGATAGACTGTGGCTCAGTGCTTCAGTCCACCCTTCTCAGTCTAACCTAACCTAGTGAGGTGGTACTTTAACACTCTGTGCTACAATTGCACAATCGCCAGCAAATCATATTTGGTGGGTGCCCTATTTTTTTGCACGTAAAACGTGCGTTATTTGCCTTTTTAATACATTCTTCCTCGTTCATATTTCGCTTTAGTTTCCGTACTATCCAGAATTAGGCCAAAAATTCAGTCTTCTCGCGGCAAGTTAAAGTTTCACACCAGCAAGCCTTGGAAGCCTAAATCCGGGTATATTTCTGCTTTCTGCCTGACCTCATGCACTTATTCTCTTTCAACTCCCTCAGCATTGAAGTTGTGACCCTTTTTGAAATAAATAGCGTGATAGCGTGTATAATAAAAAAAAACTACGCGCTACTATTTCTAGCAGCCAGATTACAGTCATCACAACAAAGATTAATTTATATTAAAAGAAAATTTGTCACCAAATACACAGAGTGCTACTAAATGGGTTCATTTGACTGCTGAGAAGTACGAGGCCTCAAGAATTATCATTGGATCTTAAGAACTTCATTTAAACACCAGGTTCAATATAAATAAACAAAAAAGTTTATGTAAATAAACAAATTTAGCCCGAATTTTACAACAGGTAGATAAGTTTGTTGATAATTCGTAGGTTCACGGCAGAACATTTTCTCCATAGTAAAGCCAAATTCATCTCACGGTGAATGAACACCCCAAGGATTCAGTCTTGAGAATTAAGCGTCTTAAAATCTGTTTTCATACTCGATCTTTTTTAAATAATCCGCTTAAATCCATTAATTCCGCTCGCACGCGGATGTCATCGTTGCATTGCGCTAAACTTAGCTCTGACCTTCATTGCTGAGGGATTTGACACACGCAAATTCATTCAACGGGTACTTTCTAGAAAACTTTGAAAAGAAACCGAGACATGGTACTCGTCCGAACCCACGCCAAACTCTTTTTTAATTCAATTACATGTTTATTTTTCTTTTCATTGGAAAAATCCAAAAAATTTCCAATCAGACGCGTCGTATACGATTTTCGGATATTTGCGCAACTTAAGATTGTGGGCCGTGTGAAGGAATGGCAAACAATTGATGGAATAATCGAAAATGATTTTGAATTTTACTTTGCGGGTTTGTCTTCGAATAGCACGAGAAAAGTTTGAAATGTTTTTTGACTTTGTACTTGGTTGAGAAAGTGTTTTTGGCAAGCTTCGCTTTCTTATTAACGTATCTTTCACGTCAATCCCACGCTTTGTTTGTTACGATAGCAAAATTCTCTTGACCGACCACCACCTTCTCGTATAAAATGTGAAAAACGCATTGTATGCTTTATTTTTAAGCCGTTTGATATTTTTAGTCCCCAATTTGTTAGAATGGCTTCTATCCGACGATGTGTTTTTTTTTGCCAAAGGGGGTGCTCTGTTAAATACCTGTCCCGCTTTTTAACTTGAATCGGTGTGGAAAGCGGAAAATTTAATTTAGCAATGCAATCGGTAAAAGGGGGCGAGATGAGCTTTGAAACGTGTCGTTGAACTTTAGCGCTAAAATAGTTTCATTTCATAATTTTATTGGCTAAATGTTTCGGGTGCAGTTTTAACAGCTTTGCGGAAATACAATTTCAGTGGTTGTAAAAATCTTTCAAGTAGGCAGTCATAGAGAAAGGAATATACTGTTCTCGTCTCTTGGACAACATTTCACATGATCTAAGAACTGAAAGGTATTAGACGCGAAATTTCGGGAGTGCTGCTTATTTTATTTTAGTTCAAACAACGGCCCAATCACTCCACTAGACGGCAGATTGCATTCCTTGCATAGTGCGAATAGTTTGTGCCTTCGCGAAGACGCCTGGACTCCACTCATCTCTTGATCTTATGGTGAACTGAATAAACAACGATAAGCTGGTCGAATCTCACCATTTACGAGTTAGGCTTAGGTTTTAGGTTTAAGAAGGGTGCGGCGCTATAACCACCGCGCTCACTAGTCACCATACGGGCCCATTGCAATCTCTTCAGATCCTTGTGGGCTCATCACTTCAATTCCCTGCAGAACCTAACCAGTTTGTCATATCCTAACGGCCTCAAATCCCGAGACTTTCGAAGAAAAGACTACCCAGCCATCTCCAACGCCTTCTAGCGATCCCCGGGCATTCAAACAAAATGTGGGTGATATCCACCAAAGCGTACAGATCATGGCAGCACCTACACATGTCCGACTCCGCTATTTCTAGTCGTATAGCGTGTTTTCTCAGGATGCAATGCCCCGTCAGTGCTCCGACAAGCAGTCGCAGTTTTCCTCTATCCCAAGTCAATATATTCTTAGTCTTTTGACTATCCAGCTCGCGCCACAGGGATATAGAAATCAAGCTTGCCAGCTCTGCCCACCTAGAGTAGGCCGTCTTTTTAGAGCGCTCACCAATTTGCGCTTTGATGCCGCATATCGGTGGACAAACATCCTCAATCATACCGTTTGAAGCCGATCTCGCAAGTTCGTCCGCTCTTTCGGTCCCCAGTATATTACTTTGCCCTGGCACCCAGCAAATCAGTACCTTGTTCTGACTACAAAGTACCTTTAGCATTTCTGGACTGCGCTTTACTAACTGGGATTTAATAGTGATCGATTCCAGCACATTTATGGCCGCCCGATTGTCAATATAGAGTGAAATATTCTGATCGCATCTCTCCCCCATTAAGAGGTTTCATACACCTGTGACGGCTAAAACTACGACTATCTTAAAGAATTTTTGTCGTGTCTTTTTGAAAAATCGATTTTTTTTTTTACCTACCCAAGTGATAGGCTAAAGGCCATTTAATGAACCCTCATATATAATTGCTATTGACCCTGAACCTCTGTCCGGGGCCACGATGCGAATATCCTTTTTTGGAATGTCGTGGCTGTGGCAGAGTGGGCAGACAGGGCGCTACAACAGCAGAACACCCTGAAGTCCCGCAACCCCTTGCTTCTTGGTCTCTCTTGACCTATTGAGAAAGATATCCCAAATTCTAATACCCGGCGCGACTAATTTTTGTTGTGCAGGTCCACAGTTTATGGTCTGATTTTTCAAGCAACGTACCTTCAAAATTACAGCTAGTCGGGATGGCAGCAAGCACGTTGCTCCAGCTCGAACTGCCACCAATTCGGAGGTAGGTGGAATTGGCCCAGAGTTTCTCGTACCTTACCTTTCCCTGACTTTTTCAAGTCAAAATATTCACTCTATGCCCTCCTAACAACACAAAAGATTTACTACGAAGAAGGTGAATAAGAAGACACACACACAATTTGTGCAAAGTTTTGAAGGGTTTTTGATCGGTAGGACACGATTTTTGGCATAATTGGGACCCCATTTGACGACACCAGCGACTGTTTTCGACATCAACACGTAATATGTAAATTTCTTTCGGGAAGAAAAGATATTCATCAAAGAGCAAGGCGTGTATAGACCAGAACAATCTAATGCAACAATCCATTGGTCCCAGGAGTCATGGCCTAAACTTTTTTCTCCGTCTTAAGCAACTTCTTACCCAAATTTTACTTTATCTTATCACTTCCGCCAGAAAAAGATTGTGCAACGTCAAAGATACAAACGCTAAAACGAATTTTACTGTGGTCTGGTGCCTCTGTTTACTGAACATTGCGCTACAGATGAAAACCGTTCAATTCCCCAGAAAAATACGTCGAATTCGTGTTTCGTCTTCACCTTGAGGAGATACTCCGCAATTAGTCACCTCTTTGATGTCATCTCTCCAGCAAGACTTCAACTTGAACAAACACATGATTCGGTGATTTCATGACTCGGTAGACAGACGGCACTGGATTGTTCAAAGCAAGAGGGAAAAGTAAGAGTTCGATTGAAAGCAGCAAGTAGGTGAGCAATGGCCCACTTCCGCCCGCGTTGGCCGACAAATAGCCTGCAATTTCTTTGTTTTCCGATCTCGTTCGATTTACCGTTTACTAGCCTAACAAATTCCGAAACAAACAAATAAGCGTGTGTGACTCGGAAGTCTCGGGAAAGGCCAGCGAGATGCAGCTGACGGGTCTCGCTTGCTACAAGGCCAAATCCCCAGTCGAGTGGAATATATTTTGAAATCCGATCGATAATGCAGTGCACCGCCGCCGTCTTCTTCGGACTTTACGACTCGCTGTCATTCGCTACTCGCTCCAAAACCACATTTTAAACTTCGTTTTTTTTTTCTTCTTTTCATAATAACTTATTCGATTGTTATCGTGTTTTTTTGCCCAGATAATTAGCTGGCACACCACAAGGCTATCAAAACAACGAAAAACAACCGAAAAAATGGCATGTCACCCGGACGATTTCGTAAGAAAAACGTCGCAACCAAAATAAAAAAAAAAAACTCGTTTTTTCAAATACTCACGTCGCATTGTCTTTGGGTAGAATTTCATCGATTTCCATCTCGGAAGCTGAATCCTGTTCGTTTTCGCTGCTAATTTCGATTACTTGCGATGTTTCCATATAATAAAACGTGAAATTTTGTTAGAAATTGCGGGCGCGTGGTGCTCCCAAACGTGCGGCAAATGAAAAATTGTACAAGAGTCGCGCGCGTTCAGTCCACCGACGTCAATTTCTACCAGTTCACTTCGAATTTGAATTAAATTCCGAGTGCGGACCAAGAATTTGCTTGAATTTCGTAAGACGCGACACGAAGAACACACCGACCGACACAAGAAACGGCAGACAAAATTTTCGCTTTGTAGGTATTTTTCTTTCACGGTTCTCTTCGTCGAAACACACACGAAAACTTTAATTAGACTGCGACCAAAGAACAGTTGTTGTTTTGTTGCGTATGAAACAATTGCGTGAATAGAAAATTTGATTGATTTTATGTGCGAAAGATTTGAAAAAAAAAAACTTCCTTGTCGGATGGTTCGTTCTTCCCCGTTGCACGACCGCAGCCTTAAATCTACCTGCTCGGGGCGAAATCCCAAGTTGAAATGAAATTTTCTTTCGCTTTGACTGTTCTGCTTCGTCGCCTACTCTGGGAGGGCGGAAGTGAGATGGTTGGTTATGTTTGGTGCGTATGACATGTTGAGAGTGAAAGACAAAAAATATTTTGAACGAGGAATTTTGAAGTTAGTAGATGCGGCGAATTGAAAACACCTTGTTGTAGGGAAGGCGCGAATTTTTAAATATTTGTAATATGTAATTGTTGCGAACGTTTTAAAACAAAAAACTTTAGTTGTAAACTTAAAAAACTTAATGGCTACAAATGTGTAATGTGCAACGATTGCAATATTAGGGAGGTGACGAGTACACCTAATAATTGCGATGAAATTAGAAACTATAAAAATGTTTGAACTTCCCAACAGGCAGATCGTACCTGTAGAAAACTAATTGAAATTCTACACATTTTCTACAACCTCCTTCTCCGTAGAAATGTAAAGCGCAGTACACATTGCACGAAATACGACCGAAATACGATTTTTCCTTTTTCACCTGGATATTGTGAAATCTTTAGTTGTCGAAAAATTAGCTATGATTGTAAATTATAACATTTTCAAGAATATCATGAATGAAAATTTTGAGGAATTTGTAGTTTTAATTGATAATAAAATCTGCCAACAGTCTGGGCGCAACTTTATTATTTTTCCGGCAGAAGTTCGGAACGCACTCAATTCTGAGATGCGGCGTAGGTTACTATGTGACTGAAAACCTAACAAAAAGTTCGGGAAGCGGTTAGAATAGGACGTAACATATAAATTACATAATCGGGTCATATTCCGGGATGCAGTCTAGGGGTTGAAAAAGGAGAAAAACTTGTTAATGGGTGTTTATTATACAAGCCCGTGAAAATTAAAAGATATTCGATTTCTGTAGCTCTGTTCTGTAACTTATGAGTGAGAAATTTCTCACCAAAAAGTCAAAATGAGGACAAATTAATGCAGTTTTCTCTCTGTATTCTCACCAAATGAAAAAGCACCGTACTTGACTACGCATTTGGCAATCTTTCATTTCTCATTTGGTGAGAATACAGAGAGAAAACTGCATTAATTCGTCCTCATTTTGACTTTTTGGTGAGATATGAAAGAATTCATGGAAAAATATAAAATAACTTTACACCCTCTTAGGGGTTGAATTTCAAAAAATCTTGAAAACACTTTCTAGGTATTCATATGGAGAATACGTAGATTAAAAATGAATTCAATATTTTGCAAGACCTAGTAGATATGACGAAAATCATGGATAAATATGCATTATATTTTCTCTGATCATAAATTTTGCCCCCCTTCTGAACGCCAACGGATATTCGAATTTTTCATCAAAGCTGCTTTTCTAGTTGATTTTCATATACACACCAAGTTTCAATCTTCTAGGAGAAGCCGTTCTCTAGTTAGGAAAAACACCCCGTACCATACTACCCTTAAAAAAAATTATATTTTTCCAACATGCCGCTACTATAGCTCTATCCAAATACCAAGTTTAAGTTTTATATCATTACAGGTTCTTAAGATATAAACATCGGAACTTTTTCCTTTTCTCCCTCCCCCACCCTCACCTTCTACACCCAAATCTCAAAAAACTGTTGCCCTGATTAAGGTTCAATTAGCGCTACTTCTGGTAAAAGTTTTAAGCATCTATCTTACACTAGGTGCGTTATTTTTCAACTGGACCAAGCTTAAGATCTTTCGTTTTACATTGAAAACAACAACAAAGAGATGATCCAAAATCAAAATGGGATCATTGATGGATCAATTTTGTGCTTTTAAAGCTTGTTTAAAAGTCAACTATTTTAGCAATGTCACAGATGGCACCATGCGATTCAGCACTAAATTCAAATTGTAGCAGGTATTTGCACCCAATAGGCAGAATATGCTCATCGAAAAGTCGCTGTAACTCAATACATTTTGCACGGAAATGCAAGTCCGTGTGTAAGATAGAGACAGAATGTAGAAAATTATTGAAAAAGTCTTGTTTGTATGATATTTGTACAGTGCCGTTTTGTCGTATAGTATGCGAAACTTTTCCGCCAGGTCTGCTGAAAGTTTATCCGAGGCATTTACAAACAGCATTGCTAAAGTAGCTTTTGGGATGATCCACGTGGTTTTTTTCAATTTGATCTGAGCCAGTCGAAAAAAAAACGCACCTACTGTTCTTCAGATATGAAATGTGATTTTTTTTTAAAAAAATTCTTATTCCCTCCACTCCTATGCTCTACCGACCACTTAAAAAATTTCACTTTGATCAATATTCATTTGTCGACCTTTAAACCCAAACCGAATTTTATTTTTCTAGAGCAATTGGTTCATGTGATATCGTAATCTAAAGTTTTTCACCCCCCACCCCCGTACGCCAATCCCCCCACTCAAAAATTTTGTTTTGAATCTTTTCTCCTAGTATAACTACGAATATTTCTTAAGTTTGAATAGTGTGCCACTAAGGGTTTAGGAGATATGGATTTTAGAATCTATCTATCTCGGCTATTTAGCGTTTCGGACGCATTATTTTTCCCCCCACTCCTACAACCCTTGATCAATATTGACAGTTTTTGTGCAAATCAGAGCTCTATAGAAATTCCAAGTTTCAGCTTCGTATCATAAGCGGTTGCTGAGATCTAGAAACCAAAATTTTCCGTCTAATACGCTTCCCCCTCCTTTCCCCTCACACCCCCACCCCTAAAAATTTGGTCACTTCAAGGAGTCTACCCCGTCTATTCGAAAAAAAAATTTCAATTTAATATCTCTAAGCGTTTAGGAGCTACGAGCCTTCAAACGATTTGGCGTACGGTGTATGGCGTACGGCGGACAGACGGACTGAAAATTTTTATTGTTTTTTTCGTATCTACTAGCTACAAAACGTCTAAAAAAAATGTTCAGGGTATTAAATTTTTTTTTTAAAAATCGATCACAGTACTGTATTATGAAAATAATGAAGTAAAATTTCAAATTCAAGTAAACATCCGCGTCAAAACTGGACGAATGTTGCAGATACCTGAAATCGCATTTATCATAGCAACATGAGTCCAGCCGCGAAAATGTCATCCGAGAATTTTCGCTCTCTTTCAAAGCGTCACCGGCAACATAAACAAACGCAGTCTTCGATTTTAAGAAACTAAAAACGTTCGCAGGGGCGAGGTAAAGTTGGTAAAAAAATGCTATGCTAGAAGAATATTGCACGCGGATGTATCAATTAAGAGATAAGAAAGTGAATAGTTGGAATACCATCCGAATTGTTCGGTGATTTGATAATGTTTACACGTACAGTTCCGAGTCGATAAAAACTAATAGAAGCTTCGTTTGTGATAAAAGTGTGTAGTTCTTGGTTGTCGCGGCGACACGCGACACTACCTGACGCCTTCAACATTCACAGAACAGTTAGTCATTACTTTTACCGATTTTCCAATAATCTCCACGCTACAATTTCAGATGAGCTACTCGCCCAAGAAGTTTTTCTGGAAAATTCCGCTCAAGTTCAAGTTCGTGCTGATTGGATTCGCTTGTTTTCTTTGTATGGTGCTGATTGTGTGGCCGAGCAAGTCCCGGGGGGAGCAATGCTTTCGGGACGCCGACAGTCAAGCGGGAAAAGGATGGCTTGAGGATATTCTAACGAGCGGTAAGAAGCCAACAGGCGGTAAAAGTATTTTCTTTCACGAGACATCGTGCCCGAAATCGGAAAGTCTCCAGCTGACAGCAAGGCAAGCGTGCGCTATCGAATCGGCGGCCACAACAAATCCGAGTACGGAGATTTACGTGATTTTTGCAAGCGCACGGACTATGAAGAACTCAACTCAACGGCCGATAGTCGATGCGATCACCTCGTATCCAAATGTGAATTTGCGAAACGTGAATCTGTGGTCGTATGCAGCTGGGACACCGATTTCCGATTGGCTCAAGGACGGCCAGCTGTTCAATTCGCAGTACTTGCATTCGCACGTATCCGACTTTCTGCGCTACCTGACGCTGTGGCGATGGGGCGGCACCTATCTCGATCTGGATATTGTCGTTAAACAAAGTCTGGAGAGTATAAAGCCGAACTATGCGGGCGCCGAGTCCGATAATCATGTGGCGGCGGGCGTGATAAATCTCGATAGTGAGGGTTTCGGTCACGAAATCGCCTCGTCCTGTTTGCGTAACTTTCAGATGAATTTCGACGGCAACGACTGGGGCAAGAATGGGCCGGGCGTAATAACGCGCGTCCTCAAAGAACTCTGCAGCACAAAATCACCGCAATTAATGACGCGCGAAAGATGCCTTGGCTTCAAGGTGTTTCCGATCGAGGCCTTCTATGCCGTTCCGTGGTTGAAATGGCGCGATTTTTTCGAACCAAATCGATCACAAGACGTACTTAAACACACGAACAATTCGCTTATTGTGCACGTTTGGAATCGACATAGTAGCGAACAGACAATACAAGTCGGATCGAAAGCGGCCTACGGACAATTCGCCGAACGATACTGTCCGCGCGTTTATAAAGCGTGCGGGAAGTACTTCTGAACAGTCGGTAGGTGGAGAACGTTTGAATCTTGTATTGCCAGCAATTCATCGCGATCCGCTTGCAAGACGCAACGAACAACTACATAACATTATCGTTTCCAAATAAAGGGCACCAAAGAACAAACAAAAAAAAAAAAAAAAAAACTCACGAAATAAACATATACTCGAATAATTGCTAAGAAGGAAGTGAATTAACAAGGGACAGAGAATTCATATTTTTTTTTGTCGTTAGGATTATTTTTTTTAGGCACTCAATTTTTTTCTATACGTTGTTGTTCCTTAAATAGGTTTTTATTAATAAATATGAGAAGCAGGTGATTTATCTTTGTATACGCTGTTTTTGATTTTCTTTTATCTCTCTACGCTGGCTGCATGCTTTTATTTACACTATTAATATCGCAGTTTTCCCCACGGGTATCAGTCCACAAACAGTCCACTTCGCTACTATTCTAAAACGCGTAAAATATGATATGATGGGTAGAACTTTTACTATCAATGCCTTGAGGCAGTACCACTCGTTGCCTTTGTTCGGCGATTCATTCATAAAAATTAGTTATCACGATTTTTATCTTATCTATGGCACGAAGTCGTGTGGAACATCGAGGAGTTAAGGCTAATGTACACAATGCTAGTTCCTTTGATTCGCTTCCGGAAACCACTATCGGCGCGTAGCTACGCGCACTGCAGTTAGATTTGCGAGCTGCCGCGAACTTTGCTGCTTACACATTCGTATTCGCGCTAGTTTTCATTGGTTACGCGTGATGGTTTAAATGCGTTACTAGACAAACTATTTTGTGTGATCCTTACATAACGTTGAAACACGCCCTGGATTAACTTATAAGAATCAAGGAAAGAGGGGCACCAAAGAGATTATGAATAATGTCTTGTTATTTCGACTATTGGAGAGCCACGTTCGACTTCGATGGCTTCCCACCACTGTGAGTTATTCGGTTGATTGAACTTGGACTTCAACCTTATCTCGCAATGGGCAAAGAAAACAAGACGGTTTTTTTAATCCCTTCAAAATGCGATCGAGTTATCTGTTCCTAAGATAAAATGGTTCGACGTCGGCTGGAAACTATCGTTTGAGGGCGAAAAAAAATATCTTTCAGTTGTCTTCAGGTTTTTTTTTGGTGTGGGCGTGGGGAAGACACGTAGAAAAGAAGCGTATCTTGAGCATTCAGGCCAACATGGCCCGTTATACTCGAATCCCCCAGTCTCTACCCGAACTTGTTCGTCCTCTTCACGGATTTGAAAAGCTCATGTAGGGAGCGAGAACGGAGTTTCTCCATCCTCATATCATCAACGCCGTGTATGATCACACTAGCAAATGAGTAAGCTAGACACTCGAAAAGAAAATTGTCCATTGTATGGTCGCTCACGTCGCAAACAGTGCACATGGGGTCGTCAATCTGATCGGGTGTAGACCACACGAGTTATGCCCTGTGAGGACCCTAACCATAGGTTTAGGTTTAAGAAGGAGCGCAACGCTAGAACCGACGCACGCACTAGGCGCCATACGGGCCCATTGCGATCCCTTCAGGTCCTCGTGGGTCATTTCATTACCTCAAAAACACTTCAATTCCCTAATGCCCTCAAATCCTCGATGCTCTCGAAGAAGAGACTACCCAGTAATCTAAAACACCTTCAAGCGATGCCCGACATTCACACAGAATGTGAGTGATGTCCTCCACAGCATACAGACAGATCGGGGCAGAACACCAACCATACTACTACATTATTTCTGCTTAATTGAGAAGAAAAGCAACGGTTCGTCCACTTGGTCCCTCAACAAGGTTTCAATGTCTGATTTACTGCGATCCTTAAAGCCTAGAAAAATGTTGTCTTCACGTTACTCGTCGTTAAAATTACCAAGTATATAAATTATTGGAACCTGCACATCTATGATGGAGCAATGAATGTTTCTAGACGGTTTGGTATACAAGTGGGATACAAAAAATTTCCAGTTTTAGCTCCAACCTAAAGCATGCGAGCGTCGTATTTAGCTCCAACCTAAAGCATACGAGCGTCGTCCGAACTTACCGTATGTTCTCTCTGAATAATATTTAAAATTGGAGTTTGTTGGGTGTGAAAGCGAACGAAGTTCCTGGGAAAATTACTTTTACATTGGGAGACTCATATCTCTGTCCTGGAATGCCAAAAGAATGTGATGTTCCACCACGACAACTCACTGGTATCTTGAAGCTGTATTCGAGCCGGTATTCACCCAGTTTGATTCCTTTGGACTTCCATGTGATCCTGAATGTGAAGACTTTTCTGACTGGTAAAAAATTGAGTACAATGAAGAAGCCATTTAGGCGATTATTTGAAAGACCATATGAAGAAAACCCCTCCCAGGATGGAACTGAAAACCTAGACGTTGGGTAAAGTCCGTTGATCTTCAAACGTATCGTGTAAAAAAATATGTAGGGTAAAGATTATCTCAGTTTGTTATTTTTCATACCACCCATAGCTGTGCAATCGTCATTAATCATCCATTTATGGTTTTCTTTCGGATTTACTTTCCTTATCATTTAATATAAATTTTATTATATCTATACTCCGTTTGCCTTAAGTTTACAACATCACATTATTGGCATTTATTTCATTAATTATTTCTTCAGATTCTAACCTCAGTTAGCAGAACAATATTATGTATGTACAATTACTTTAATACACACTAACTTTACTTGTTAAATAAGACCTAAATATTCTTTCTCCTATCATGCAAGCTTAAATTCATTTTTCTTTAACTTTTATTTCTATTGTAATATGTGCTATATGCCCTCTGACCCTGGCTGAATTCTAACTTGGGTTAGGTACTCTTATTTATAAGGTAGCTACAAGTAATAAATAAATAATTTTTTTTTATCGTCTTTAGCGCCTATTGTTTACAATTGTCGCCTTGCTTTGACCGGACCCTCTAATTCAAGACGATATTTTTCTTGTTTTGACAATTTTCTTCTTTGTTATCTATCTTTTCCCTTTCATTCTTCAAAAAATTTTCCGATCTTTGACCATCTTATCTTATTGATCATTGGCTTGATATTTTTTTCTTTCACAAATTTTAATCCTTTTTTGAAAGTTTTCTCCTTACTACACTCGAGTGACATAATAGTCCTATGTGGCTACAAAAAGATTTTGACTATTTTAAGTGACCACTGTTGTGGTTGAGGCCAAGGAGTGAATATTTCGACTTGAACAAGTCAAAATATTCGAAGGATAGGAAAGGTCTCGGGAAAGAAGGGCGAATTTCGCCTACGTTCGAATTGCTGGCTGAAGTGAGAATGGAAGCGACACGCTTGCTGGCGGCCGGGTCTAGCTACGGCAGTATGGGGGGGGGGGGGGGGTTCTTGTTCCAACTTCAGACCATAAGCCTGTACAACAAAAAATTTCGTGTCGGTTTATTCGAGGTTAGGTTAAAATAATCTTCCCAATAGGTCGTGAAAGACCAAGAAGCTGTTGGAATGGCGCGACTTCGCGATTTGTCAGGGTGCTTAGGTGTTATAGCGCTCTGTCTGCCCACCCTATCTCAGCCACGACACCACATAAGTCCAATGGCCACACCATAGAAAAGGGCCACATTACACTATTTTTCCTTTCAGACGAAAAAAATCCTGTTTCTACATAACTGAGTCCTTAAATTCGGAAGCAGTTAAGGAAAAGAGACCATCCACCGTGAATAAGGTTCAGCTGCACAACGGGACAGCATTCCCATATAACCTCCTCTGTCCTGTCCCGTGCGCGAACAGCGCTTTAAACATCATTCTCAGAACGAGGTGGGATTCGAGTCTACGAGTCCACTGTATTACTGAAACCACTTTGCGACCAATTCTGATAAAATCGAATTTCCCGTAAAAAAATTCGAACAACAGACTTTCAGGCCTATTCAGGATCAGAGTCTAATATCAAAAAAGTCTCAATTAATTCAAAATTCATACAAAATTGAGACTCTCGACCTTCTTTGTGACTCGGTCCTGAATAGGCCTGTTTATTTTGCAAACGCCATAATAGAACCCAGCAAAGTGTAAGCCAAAAACTAATTTGAGAAATCTAACATATTGGTTCTTGTGTTTTTTTGTTTTTAATTTCATATTTACATTATCTTTATTATCATATAATTTCTAGATTACTTGTTAACGATACAATTATATAAAATAAATATTCTTATACGTAAAAAGTTACGTTCACACTAAACAAAAAATTATTTAAAGTATTTAGTTAATCCGCATTTATTCATGGCATTCTTTTTCTTATCTGTAACATTATTTTGTTTAAATTATTCTTCAAAAAAAAAAAAAAACAACATTTTTTTGCCCGCATTTTTTTTTTTTAGTATTAGCTAAAAACTTTCCATGAGACAAATGTGAAATCGTTTTATTATTTTTTTACACAAAACAAAAAGATATTGAGACAAGAGTGTTGGTACGTAATACAAGATTTGAAAATAGGCGACTGCGATACAAGGTTCCGAAAAAGAAAACAAACTATATACTGGGGGATTGTACAGCAATGAAGATATTTCAGAAGAACAACAACACACTCATACACGACAGATCGTTACATTTTCAAGCGTTCATCATATTTTTTTTTTTGTTACAAATTCAAATAAGCGCGCGCTCGCGATACATTTGCTAAGTTAGTTCGCTATCGATTTGGAATATAGTTGACAAAAATAACATCGTAACATTACAATAATTAATTTTAAGGCACTTTTGTGGTTTTGTTTTTTTTTCTTTTCTTACATTTAGTTTATTGTATATATTCGGACTTAGTCGATTTGATTGTGTTTTATTAGCAGTTCGAATGATAACGAGGATATTTCTAAATGAACTCTACGAAAAAGGATTTCTTCTATTTATTTTAGTTTTACTTAAAACATTCCGATTAAAAACAAAATGCTAACAGGAAACACAATCGGAAAAATGATAGTGGTTTATCGTTGGTTGTTTTGTGTATTTTTGTGATTTGTATACAATTTTTTTTCTTCAAACATACGAACAGTACGAAATTTAAACTTAATGCTATTGGATAAAGATGACACATTTTGGTATATTATTTTTTGTTTCTGTCTATAGTTCGGATTTTTTCTGCATTTACGCCACATTTATTACTTTTCCGCTGCTGTGCGGAACAAAGTAGCCGGGGTCACCAAATCGATCGTACATCTAAAACAAAAAACAAATTGATATTGTTAAAAAAGAGAGAAGAAAAACGTGTGCAAAGATTACATTAGCGTACAACTGAAAAGTTACAAGGCCAATTAAAAAAAAACAACAACCGGTTATCAAAATCAATTGAATTTTATCTCGAAAAATGTTTCTGATTTTGTAGTCATATCTTTTTTTTTTTTTTTCTGATTGGCTTATTGTCGAAACGATAAGAACTGTACAACTGATACAAGGACAATCATTTCTAGTTCACTATACTTCGAACATTATTTTCATTACTATTATTAAAAAAAAACAAAAACAAAACAGAAACGAAAAACAAAATCAATCAAAAATCATGTTTACCTGAGAATCGGAATCATCATCACTTTCAATGTCACTTTCAGGTGGCGTTAAAGGTTCCGCACCGCGTTTCTCTAATCCAACGGCAAGTTGATCGTTCTGTGTAAGTGTTGCTAATTGATATGCTGTTAAACCGGCATACGTTTCTGTCTCTAAATTCAATTTTTGACATTCTTCCAATAGGAAATTCGCTAATACTTCATTGCATTTTTCTATCGCAATATGTAGAGGTGTTTTACCAGATCGGCCTTCCTGATGAAGAAACAAAAAAAAAAAAACGTAATAAATTAGTCTCAAGTTGCCGAGCGCTATTTTTGTTTAGTTTATGTACTTACTCTTGCGTTAATGTCGGCACCAAACCAAACCAGATGCCTAAGAACATCGATGTGATTACTCTGCGCTGCTAAATGTACACATCTTTCGCCTGGAAAAATTAAAAGAAATCAAAATTTAATGATAATTTATTAGAGCATTGAAAAAAATTACATGCGTTTGTGTTGCAGAGACAGACAAGAAATGTGTAAAAGATGTCGCGTAAAGCTACATAATTATTGGAGCAGATCATTCCCTAACCAAGTCACAAAATTACCATTATATATTTTTTTCAAACAGGCGAATGACCTGATAACTTCCCGAAAGAAATAATAGCCGGAAACAAATTGACCAATAGTGGATGAAGTAAAGAAGAGTCGTTCAAGAGTGAACAGTTCCATAAGAACACTTCAATGAAGTGAGTGAGTGAAGTAACTCACTCATTTTGGTGAACTGGAGTTCTATAGTGTTTGATTAAGTGAGTGGCTGTTTAGAGAAGAAATTCAAGTCCACCGGTAGCTACTAAACGCTGTTAGAAAAGATCAAATGAGTAAACACTGAACACTTCAATTGCAGTGAGTAGGTCTACGGACCGAAGAGCTCCACTGAGTTAGTTAACAGTTCACGCATTGGGACTGGTGACTATTGAACAATGGAACGAAGAGTTCAATAGAAGTTCCTTAAAGTCAGTAAAGTCACTCGAAGTTAAGTACTTCACTGAAAGGAACTGTTTTGCCCATCTCTAAGACGAAGCGACTAGCAACTCTACAACCAGAAAAGACTTCAAAGCCACCGGACTCACCCTATCTACGTCATGACTTTCTAATCCTCAGTTCAAGAGCAAGCTAGGAGAATGCTGCTCAAGTTCTAGGCACACCAAACATAGTTAGCATCGAATGAAATTCAATTGTGTCTCAGGATAATAAAACGCAATAAATTCATTGATTGAGTGATTGTCGTCAAGTACTTTTAAAAATTAAAGCACAAAATAAAAATATCTTTAAAAGAGATGGAGGTCTAATGGCCTCGATGGTCCACTCTACAGTATCTGTGTTTTCGCAATCTATTACCACTCTCACCGAGCCAGGACGAGAAACTGATCATGCAGTGTTTCTAATTTGAATTTGTTAATCCGAATTTCAAGTCAATCTTATAATTAATCTTATAATTAATGGAAATAATCGAAAATATCCTTCGACTAGGACACAGGAAGATATCATACAGGAACTGGAAAAAATACCTAACCAAGGCTCATAAATAAATGACACGATCTCTGCGGCTCACTGACTCAATTGAAGTACATACTAGGCTTGTGTTAGCTCGTGAACAAAACTAGTTCGGAAGAGCGTTCCCTTAACTGAAATGAACAAACTAGTTCGCAGTCAGTCCCGCTCCTAATTCGTTTGTATTTCATTCATTGCCGTACTTGTAGGCTAGACTGACGACCCTTTTGTTAGCTCATCACATACTACACTACTTTTTTTTTTGCTCACCACATTATTCTACCACAATGACGACTACCACTCGTTCCAAACTTCACTGCCTTTCTCATCACTGAACTCCAACGAACTAGTGAACTAATAGAACGAACTAGTTCATGACGGATATATAGACATACAGGTCTATTCAGGATCAGAGTCTCATATCAAAAAAGTCTCAATTAATTCAAAATTCATACAAAATTGAAACTCTCGACCTACTTTGTGACTTGTGACTCGGTCCTGAATAGGCCTGATAGATAAATATCAGACCCGAACCCCCTAGTGGGAGCTCTGACTGGACATTGTCACATGAGGAAGTATCTCAAAAGGATTGGTCTCTCCGAGACTAAAATTTGCAGAATATGCAATGACGAAGAGCATATCCTCTGTGAATGTGAGCGTTTAGCTCACAAAAGTCTTCGTCACTTCGGTCAGGATTTTTCATGGACCCATCGGAATTCCTGACCATTCCTCTTCGCGAAATACAAGGCTTCATTGGAAGCGCAGGGATTGAAGAGGAATCATAGTCAATCCGGGGAGACGTCACAATGGGCCCAACTGTGGCTGCAGAGTTTAACCATACCAACCCCTTTTTCCAATCTATTGTGATGGATCGGGAATAATCGCTGACTATGGTGAACTAAAATGTGCAAGCCTAGTACATAACATAATACTGCTCTTTATGAGGATTTTTGAATAGAAGAGCCTTATCAAGTGCCAGGAATTCTCATAGTAGGTATCCTTTTTTATTGATGATCTTACGAATATCTTCAGGCCGTTCAATGAACTTCACAGGATGGATTTACATTGGATCGACACGTTTCCATCTTGATTAAGGACCTTATTATGCAAGCCCGGTGGACTTCACAATAGGCTTCACTGTGGCTTCAGTGACAGAGGTTAACCAGACCAACCCCGTTTACCAATCTAATCTAATCTACACACACCCTTGCTTGTGTTCTCATCACGAAATACAAAGTCCGAATACCGGATGATGACGAATATTGCTGTTTTCGACAATTGTTCTGCGTACTTATCAATGCGCACATTTTCAATCAAACATTATTACACCTAATCGCATGACTAGCGAAAAAAAAAACCTTTCCCCTATGATCCGCTGACTGACTGGTAATTCCAATCGCAACATAATTAAACTTCTTTCGAGTGCGCCATATTCACTTCTTCATACTAATTGAAAATAAATAAGAGGTCAGAGCTCGATTCCATGGCTTCTTTGAACTTTACGAACTTCACAGAGAAGAAAACCCAAAACAAAAAAACAAAAACCTAATTGTTCCTGGAAATTGTATGGATCAGAGGAAATTAGAATGTACTTTTCGATTTCCGCGTCAGAGGGAATACTGACCCCGTAACGTAACGAAAAGATGTACAACGAAAAAGTCACGTATGTTGGGAAATTTAAGCGAAAGAAATTTTGGAAGTTGTTTTTTTTTTATTCTGGTTATTTATTTTGGGTTTCTTGGAATCAAGTTTGGGATTTCCCCGTCTAGAACTTGACTCTCTGTGAACCTTTTGACCGCTAGTGTCGGGAATGAATATCTTTGCGATCTCTGAATAAAATAAAATCGTAGAACTCCCGCAAAGTTTTTGTTCCACGTGATTCGGACTAGAGATGAAATTTAAGATAATACCCAACTTTATTTAGAGAGTTGTAATCCAGGTCAAATTTGGGTATTTTTTTTAAACCGATGATTGTTTAATTTATTAGTCAAGATAGTGAAGAAATTTCGAATCGTGATAATTATCGACTTTTCCATCTGATGGCGGTGTGCTAATGTTAGCGAATTCCCGGATGGTTAAAAACCTAGTCAGACCATCGTACTCTTTTTTCTGATCAAGAGATTTCTTTCAAACTATTCTGGACAGAAGCTGGTATAAGAAGTGTTTTCAATCCCTTTCGGAATGGTAGTAGGGCCGCATGTTACTCTCGAGATAAAGAAAACGTGGATGGCAGTCTCAAAAGGCAGATTGGGTTCTCTATCAATCGAGTGACGCATCAAACGCATATGGCAATATTGCTCTTAGCATTGCCATGGCAATTTCGAGGATAATATTGCCAGAAAACGAATCGTTTGGCAGAAGTTAGGGTCGCTTGTCAACAGGTACACTTACGTTTTTTTTGCTTTGATCGCAAAATCAATGAAAATAAATAGATTAAAGAAAAAACTATTGAATTAATCAATAGTTTTCAAGTTATGATTGCTTTGCTTCATAACTTGACACTTTAAATTCACCCGCTCAAATGAAAATTGCCTGGCAATCAACGTAATGGCAATGGCAATGGCAATGGCAATATTGCCATTGTGATTGCCAGATAAATTGTCAGTGTAGACACAGGGTTAGAAGGGATTGCTATGAGTCGTTCTGGTTGCATTACACCGCCTCCTAAAACTCAAACATTGTTATAGGCTGACGTTCGGCAGGTAGCTTATTACGTGATCATTTTTGAGTATCATTACAGAGAAAATGATCTTTGATCTGGTCGTCACCTCTACAAAGGTTACGTTAAATCTCGCATTAATAATGACGGCCAATGATCTGGTTGATTCTCCGATCATCATGACATGGTCGAACTCAAAATATTCAGAACTTATTGTTTAAAGTATGTTTCCATCATCAGTTCGATCGTCATTGCAACTTTTTTTTAGTAATTGGTTTTTTGCCTCAACGAAGATCCACATAAATCTCGAATATTTTTCCGTTTATCTCATTAGCAGCGCATTGATTCTGTAAACATAAATTTGAATATTGATTACACAAAAAAAAAGACAATAAGAAATTTCTCTTTCATCGCCCAGTTCTTCGCGATTTAATTACCGCGGGCAAACTACATTAATAATGCAAAATATGTGCCCATAATTTTTTTTCCGTATTATTTGTAATAACATTAACACGATCGTGTGGATGCGTGCTATTGCAGAAAGGTGGTAATGGAAGTTGATAAGTTATACGGTATATATATACGTGAACGGAGGGGACAGACGATTGTACAAGCATTTCAGATAGCTGGGTAATATTCGCACACACATTCCCCAGTCAAATAGTTGTTTCGCCCATATATACCATATATAGATATATATAAAAACAAAAGCAAACAAGTGTCGAGCGATGGAGATATTCAGAAAAACCCAAGAAATTCCCACAAAACCAAACCGGCACGCTGTATTGTTGTTGGCTTTGCGGTAGACTTGGAAACGGATAGAAGTAGAGAGAGAGTGGACGGATGGGCAAGCAGGCAGCAGGCAGGCAGACGGATAAACGGAATATTGTAAAAAAAAAATATATAATTTTTTTTTTATCAGAGCACACGGAACAACCTCGCGATCATTGTGCTCTGCCGCGCGATCACAATCAAATTTGAATCAAATAAGAAAAAAATACGACCAGCAATAAGATTATAGCAACGAGGCTCTCTGCCTGGCTACACAACATTCAGTCATCCCGTAACACCTCTCAAATGAATTGATCATGATTTAACTAATTAATATTTTGGGAATTTTCGAATTTTTATAAGACGAAGGTCTGACAAGATCTGATGGTGTGCCGGCTATTGTTAAAATGGGAGAAATTAGAATTTCCCCAAAATAAGAACAATATGTTCGTTACGAAGAGGTGCTTGATCCGATCCGTAGGGATTTTGTGGTTTGGGCCTTCCACTTGGGATTTTTGGGAGTTTCTTAAGCGATCTTGGCCTAGCTTCGTGCTCATGGTCGATACTTGGAATACATATGGCTACAAATCATCATCTTGAAATACCACACACATAATTTGGTCGTGGAATCCCCAGATCGAAAGTGGGTAAATTTCGCCGCGTCATTTTTATGGTTGACACCGGAATAACAAACATAATAGCCGCGGTGAAAAGAATTCAATGCGGGTTGGTTTTTACCTTCAGGGCATCATGCATTGTGCATGGGTACGGTCGGTAAATTTCTTTTTGCTTTGGGTCGGTTGTGGGCTTATTATTATTATTATTACATTTTGTTTTCTTCTCTTTTGAGTCATATGCGAAAAATGTCTCTGGCTGGAATTCCCAAAAAGCCATCATGTCGTTTTGTTGTTACTTTTTCCAAACGATAAAAATGATCCAATTCGGCATTAAACTATCACTTGAAATGCTAACACGCATTTTATAGATCGGGCCCAAGGTGTATATTGTGAAAAGTTGCCGCTCTACCCCATACAAAAAAACACATAAAACTTTGTTTTTTTTTTGTGTTGGCGATATGTTGGTTTTTTTTTATGTAGGTAGGTACATAACAGAAAATGGAAATTCCAAAAGCAGACAGTTTGGCTTAACAATACACAATGGGATTGGTGTTTGTTTCGCGGTTTGAATGGATCGACGATTTTCCAAACTGCGCACAGATATTCTGATGGAAAATCGAGCGGTTGAGAAAGATGTGAACAAGTTTTACGTTCTAAACACGTTAAAAATTTTGTTCGCACAAAATACCGCAGCCTGTATCCAACCAGTAAAGGCTTTACATCATTGGAATTCCCAAGTTATTGCAAATTGCTTGTTATCTACTTGTTTTAATGCTGTTGCTGGATACCAGCGGCTTAGTTACGTAGTATGACACACTATTATTAAGGTCGCGATTTAATTTTTCTTCGTTTTTGTTTTATTTCGGAATCAATAATAAAAACCCAACAGTAATAATAATAACTAGAGATAATGAACGTTATCAAATTGTTAATTTGTCATCAGAAAGTCAAAGCGGATTGATTAGAATAATTCGGGGATGGTCAAGGAGTCGATCGAGCAAGGCAATAAATAATGTTATCAAAGACGATGTAAGGACGGGGAGTGGCACGTTCGGTTTAATCAAAAAAAAATTGGCCGCCCATAGTGTGGCGGTAGAATGAACAAAAATTTGATGCTAGACACCACACTATGTAACCTTGCTACTCGGGGCCTATCTTTTATCAGATCAATTTTTATCAGACTGGGAAAATCCAATTCCACACCGAATTTGAAACGAACCGATCGTAATCGTTCAACAAATTTGAGCCTTGATACCCCACTCTCCTCCGCATTGTTTACTACACCACTTTTGCGGCTGCTACTAACTATGGCGTTTTTTTCACGCAATCAGACCGTTTAGGGGGCTTAATTAATTTCGTGGTATTGGGCGGAAAAAACCCGTACTAATAATGTGACTTCTCAACAAAAAAACAAATTATAGAATGTTTTTAATCATACGATTTATTAGAATTTCATTTATGCCGGAAATAATGGACATGACTAATCCATAAACAGGGATCCGAGTCTCGCCACGTGATCGGTTGATTTTGAAGATTGGCTAGAGTTTGAATGTCAAGTGTACAGTCGGACAAACAATGTAGAAAGGATTTACTCGGCGGAGCCAAGCGATCTGCAACTGATCAAGTGAGGTTTAGGAAAGCAGCTGCTGGAGTGAAATGCTTGGGAGTTTAATATCGACGTGTACCAGATTTTTTGAAAGTTTCAAAAAGCAGCCGATAGCAGAATAGAATGTGAGCAGAAGAGAATATTCGGTCCACTAATAACAGATGAGATGCTCACTGTTCACGTTTGAAAAAAAAAAGACTGGCAAGGGAACAATCAGTTGGTTTGATGGCAGAAATCGACAAAATTGGTTGGTGAAAATTGCTTGATGAAAGAAAATTTTCTTGTTTGCTAAATGCGTACACTATTCATTGATTTAAGATGTAAAATGCTATCCGGGCATTTTGCTTTCGACAGGTAGTCTGTCTTGATAAGTATTGCATTCAACAGTTCAGAAGCAACGACTATCGAAGCTTCAGCTTGCTTCCCGTTCGAGTACTTGTTATATGAGTAGTAGAGACGGGCAAAGCAGTCTTTTCAGTGAAGTACTTCACTTCAAGTCACTCACTTCAAGGAACGAGTTCAGTTAAGTAGTTCTGGAACTATTCGTTCCATCTTTTCGTCAGTAGATGTAGAAGATGGGGACCAAAACAAAAAAGGTCAGTAGAATTCAATGAAGTAAGTCCGGAATTCTTCGTTTCTTCGCTTCGTCAGTAGTTAGATCTTCAAGACTAAAAAAAAAGGACAATACATCTAAAATATAATGAAAACAAAAAGGTCGGTCACGTGTCCAATAGAACTTAAGTTCACTAAAAGGAGTGAACTATTTCATTCGCTCACTCATGGAGAACACTCCATTTGGAACAGTTCACTTCATAAGGTGCTCTTACACGAAGGATTAAGATTGCTCAATTCGCAGGTGTTTCAGACAATTTTGACGCCACGAAAACATACAGCAACACTCAGCAATTGACGATATGGATGAATTGGTGGTCAACTTATTGCTCAGCAGTTACTAGCGATATGGAACAATGCTTAGCAATTTCACAATGAGATCATACATGAACAATTCAGTATCTGAACGAAACGAAAGCAAACAAACAAATATATGTAAAACTTAAAACAAATCTTGACAACTGAATCACTGAACGAGGACAGTTGCTCGGAATTGTACAGCAACTATAGGGCGAGCTATACTAGCAATCTGTGAAGATATTGCCACATTGCCGAAATATTTTCGCACGATATTGCCCTGTATTACTTCATTAATTGCGACACTAGTTTTGGCAATAGTCGTCGGGCAATCAATTGTTTGAAAAATTGCTTGTGCAGTTCTTTTTTCTTTCTTTTTTTTGAGCTCACGACTTCGTATAATTCGAACTCACAACCTAGTCTAGCGGAAATCTCTTTAATGTCCCTGTTGACCCAAAATCATCAATTTATCATGATTTGTTTCAGTTAAGCTCAATCTTGTAGCTGATCGGACAATCAATCAATCTTAAATCCCACTAGTGCATTACCACCAAATCGAACTTCGATCCCAACAGTTTCTTGCGCAAGAAAATAAACCACTTCTTCTAACTTCGGGGTAAAATAAAGATAAATAAAAAGAAAAATTGCGCTGCTGTCTATGTAGCAAAATCCGGTAGTCATGTGCTTAGCAACGTGACGAAATGCACGTATCTTTTTTTTGAAATTACTGAGCCATCTCGTCTGCTTAGCAAAGTAAGTGACTCATTTCAATTGAATCAAATTCATTACGCAGGATAGCTTCAGTAATATCCGGGCTCGAGCGGACGTCAATCAATAAATCATCTCGAAAAAGATGTTCTTATTCGAAAAATTCCCCAATCAAACAATCGCAATGCAAATCATGATGTACAAGTTTTTTTTCTCCATCTCATAGAATCTGGTGTGCCAAAAGGTTCTTTTCTCTCCCCGAATCTTTTTTATACCTTTGCTGTGAATCGGATCGTGATTCTATCAAATCCTGAAAAAAGTGAAAGCCACTACCCGATGTGTTTCTTTCAATCCCATGCCAGTGATATTGGTTTGAAAAGAAAAACGCCTCTAGTTCCGGTATTGTTCGACGAGCGAGAAAAAACCCCCATCAATGTTTCAGTAAAGTATTCCAGAAAAACTACTAACTGACAAGGATTAAATGCATTGGGACAAGGAATGCTGTTTCATTGTGCGGATTCTTAGAAAATTGTCTCTCGCGATAGACAGGTTTTTCTGATATCAGGCGGTTTTTGTGCCGTCTTTAACTTACAATCTTGAAAACTCGTAACTAAACTGCAAGTTGTAATGAAAGAAAAAATAGTCCCAAAAACATTGATTACCTAAATTCGTTTCTATTGTTTTTGCTTGAACAAAAGGGGAACGACGAAACACAAAAAAAGCAAGATGATATCATTGCTGGTTTCATTGACTCGAATTTCTGTTCTTCTCTCATTTAGTGATGACGATCATTCTCGAATCGAATTTAGAGATTTATTCGTGATCGGCGGTAACTGGTCCGGGACTAGAGAAGTTTGGGATTTCTGAATTGATCCAAGACATTGTTGTCATATTCTCGAATCTGGTCAGCGTTACGTTCGATTCTTTTAATGGCCATGATCAAACGGCCTCAGGTAGATTAAACGACTGGTGGCACAAAAAAAAACACCATACTATAAGAAAATCAGAATTCTCTCGCGATTACCATGAGTTATTGTTATTTTGTGACTGAAATCAGCATTCTTACAAAACATACCACAATCTACATATATTTTAGATTTACTATTCCGTCGGAGATTAATACAGAGCTTTGTGCACACTGGGTACGCTGGACTTTAAGCAACAACAAATTGCAAAGCATAGATCTTTTCGACGGCTGGGTATGTGTGGCGAGAGATGCTCGAAGCATTATACACGATCTGGAGACTTATGAAAAATAAAGATAATAAAAATTGTATTAAATGGCAACATCACAATATCAAAAGAAAATAAATAAAAATCAAATCGACATCTCGAAAAGGATCAGAACAACATTTTTACATAAATTTAAGAAAAATGTGCGACAGTAGAAAAGACGTCATTGCCTGATCTCTCCGAGTTTGAGATCATTCGTATTTTTATTCAAGATAGATACCACAATATTGTAATTATTTTACTTAAAAAAAAAAACCTTTTCCATTTTGACGAGCAAAAAAGAAAACACAATTTGTGTTTTACTGAATGGCTCAAGACTGGCTCTCCATGAATTACCATAAAACCAAGTATGCGTTGGCCTTTGAACTATTACTCTCCTCCCGTGATTAGATAATGAACGGAACACACAAAAACGCGAAAGTTGTTTTGGACGGACGGACGTCAATCGGGACTAATGTCGTCTGTCTGTGCAACAAGGTCTGAGGTCATAAAATAGCTTAGTGTTTGATTCAATGCGGTAATCCGCGCGGTTAGGGAAATTTTTCCATGATTTCTTGATAAAAAGATGTAAAATTTTCGGAAAAAGAAATCGTACCACAAAGTTTTTATCACGTTTTCATCGAATTTTGATACGTTAATTCGGTTTAACTTTTCTTGTTTTTTTTTTAGTGGAATTCCAGCTCTGAAATCGTTAATCGGTTGAACGGAAGCTGTGGACTTCAATAACTGGAAAATTAAAGCGGTAAATCCAATGATTTCGTATGTTTGAAAGAATGTTTCTGCGATAAAATTGGGAAAAAACGTTCGAAATTGGTGCGTAATTAAAGAGCTTGGTGACTACAGCAACGTCGGCATGTAGCTCCGCTTTACGAGTACAAGAGGTTGCCGTACAGCAAACAAATACCGTTCTAATGCTTCCTGGTTTTCTGTAAGTCGGAGCTATAGTATAGCTGTAGTATGCAAAAGGATGCGTTTTAAATTCTATTACCAATTATTATTACAAAAATTGCCGTTGTTGTATTGTACGACTGTTTCTCCTTTTTTGTCTACCGATCGGGTGCTCCTCTGCTCCCCGAAAGAGGTCATGGTCATAAAATGCCTGAGAAGAATTAAGCAGTAAGGAAACAGAACTCCAGCTCATCGATAGTCCGATCAATTAATCAAGTCAAGTAGAGAGTGTGGTAGTTCCTGAGCGAACTGTACAAAACGAACACTTTATTGATGTATAGTAAGTGAGTGAAGTAACTCACTCCTTTCGGTGAACTGCTGTTCTATTGGTCACGTGACAAGAAACTATACCAACCTTCTTATTTGGTCATCATCTTCGAGATCTCCAAACCTTTTTTTTGCTCATCAACTTCTTCCCTCAAGTTTAACTATGAATGAACTAAAAGAACGAACTAGTTCGCGAGCGAACGATGGAATGAAAACGAGAGAACGAAGGAAAGAAAACGAAGGAACGATGGAACAAAGAGTTCCGGAACTACTTCTCTGAACTCGTTCCTTAAAGAAGTCGTTTTATGTAACGGTCAGTTTTTCTCCGCTTTTTTCGGGATTTTTTTTTTTTGCAAATTATGAAAGAACCAATTCGGAAAATTTTATCAAATATTTCAACAAACGTTAAACATTTCTTTTTAAGGAGAAATATTGTTTTTTTTTCGTGCAGAGCTCTTAAAAGTGGTCGCTGTAAAAAAAAGTTGGCAGACATTATTGCGGTTGTGCCCCTCATCCGAAATCAAAAAATTTAATTGAAGCCCTTGGTGGAATAAGGGGTCAAATCGTTTTTCCAACAACATGCGAAATTTGATTTTTCTGAAGCCTTATTAAATTAAAATTATTTTATAAAATTTTTTCATGATTTTATTAAAATGATTAAGGATAAATCATAAGGGGCTAACTGCATCAGATGAATTTCCTCCGAAAGCAGTTAGAGGTCAGAGAAGTCAAAACATTTCACGACCACCTTAAAGTAAGTGCCTCGGAGTGAAGTACTTCACCGAAAGGAACTGCAGAAAACATGGCAGAAATCTACAAAGAGTGAAGGATGAAGCGATTCAGGTTTAAGCGAATGCACTTGATTCAACTTCAAATTTTTATAGCTTAACACTTTAATTAAGACTTATGATTCATGACTTGTTTACGCAAAGAAGCGCATTAAGGCTTGAAGTTGTTATATTTCGGATTTCTTGTTTTCAACAAACATTCGCGGAAAAAACAAAATAGTTAGAGCAGTCAGAGAGCCTCGAAATACAATTGGTGCCATTAGTGGTGATGAAACATCGCTCAGCGATTTTTTTCGACCGTAAAGAACACTAAAAGCTGTTATTTTTCTTGTCATCTTTAATTTTAGAATGACCCATGTCAAAAGCGTTTCGTCTCATGCCTTGTGTCAATATGATGTTGTAGAACTTAGCCGCTATTCTGCTAGTCCTTAAGCTCATACAGCATTATGACAACGTTTGGTTATCGATAACGAAAATTACTTGCCTTTAGATTGTTCAGCTGTTGAAGGACTAAGGCCCGTTCCTACGATCGTATGGTAAATTCTAACCGGAACTTTAACTGGAAGTTTTTTATATAAATTTCTCAGTTAATGTTGCAGTTAATGTCGCACTTATAGGCAAGTTGCGCCGCAGTGGCATGTTGAGTGTAAATTGCTTTTAAAGAATACTACCAATAAGAACCGGTTTGCAATGGCCTGATGGGGGTAGAGGCTCGCCTCTCAAGGGCGAGTGTAAACGCACCATCATGCGGCATGATGGAAATGAAAAAAATTTTTGTGGACAGAGCCAAAACGTATCGCGTCATGAGTCGAAGAGAAGCCTCAATACCCGGAAAAAGTATACAATTTTCAAAAAGAATAAATGTTTATTTTAAAAGATGAACCGTGCGTGATCCAAAGAGATGTAGAAAAGATGGTTTATCAGAGCGCCAATGTCATAATCTTGCTACCAGAAACCTTTAGAAGATCTCACTTAACAGCTCCGGGTTGACAGGCTATCGGGTTGCGTGCTTTTTTTTGACCAGGAGGAGATAAGAGCCCCAAAAATACCCAACTTGCGACAACTTGATAAAAAAAACTTTGATAAAAAAAATCCTAATCAAAATATAACAAGTGTTTTTTTTTTATAAATTGGGACATTCGTCATCTTTAGAGTATTTTTAACTTCGATCTCGGAACCGACTATAAAGTTTTTTGCACGTACTATTCGACAGCCGAAGACATTATTCGTCAGACGTTACTTTCGAAAAGCGGTAAATCATTGGTTTTTACATAAAATGACTAAAATTGAATTTATATTCGATAGCATCGTATGATAACCCAGTGGATATTTTAACAAAAACTCCATCAAATTGTTCAGCGCAAACTGCGCTAGACAATAAAGTTTCCATTCGTGGTGATAACCAGGATGAAATAACAAGATATGAGATCCGTTGGTCACGATGCTGGACTATGGAATTTTCTTTTCGCTATTGTTACAGATACGAACAAGCTTCCCGATTAAGTTTAAAAACAATAGCGAGGCTGCAATGAATAATTTTCGTTTTTAACCTTTAAAATGATTTGATTAGGTGTGTTCTAGGGATGTTACGGAGGTGGGTATGTATACCGGAACCGGAACCAAAGCCGGAGGTTTTAAATCTGATTTGTCGTAGTTGATGTGATGATTTTTAATATTTATAAAGAAAGAAGACATGATTCACAAATCGAACTATATCTAAAGGTGCTCTTAGGAATCCTGCCTGATAAATCTATTAAATTCTTATTACTTTTCCTCATGGATTACTATATTTAAATTTTCTGACTGAAATCCAGCGGAAACTTCTTCGGGCAATCAATTGATTCAAAAATTGCTGGTACAGGAACATCTTTAGATACAAGTTAGATACACACTTTAAAGCAAATTACACTTAAGGGATAGGTTCTGACCTGAAGAGGTTCTGGTCTGAAGAGTGCATTAAACCAGATACCCTTATTACCAGCTCTGGGAAATCAGGATTTTTCACAAAAACCCAAAAGGAATTCTACAATTTTATTGCGTTACTTAAGGCTCAAATTTTTCCTGATTAATACATCGGTCAGTTTATTGTCTTAATTAAAGTAATCTGCAGAAATGTAAACGACGCACGTTCGTACCTTTCTTCATATAATTTCTTTTAAATACATAAAACAATCCACAAAATCTAGAACGTTCTGGCCATGATCGCTCCCTGCATTTCAATCTTCGTTATAACTTCCGATTCAAAATTATTGGAGCCAAAGTCGGAGGTTCAAAATAAATCGGAAGTTCCGATCTTTTGGAGTCGGAGGTTTAAAATAAATCGGAAGTTCTGACCATTCGGAGTTGGTGTCGAAGCTGCGCAACATCCCTAGTGTGTTCCTTTAATATTTTATCATTTAAATTCTTCATCAAGAATCGATGGCTTTTTATACAACTTTCAAAAATTTAGCAGCTGAAAACGACTATTTAAGCGAAGAGTTTAACCCAACAGCTGGTCGAGTGCAATGTCTCGTTATTAGCAATTTTATCTTCAATGTTACACGCGCTTACGATAAACTCTGACGTGCATAAAGAGTGGAACATACGACTGCATCATCACATTGAAATTCATTCAATCCATTGTCTACTCAGCTGAAAACAATTACAATCCCAACCAATTGCTTCAAGTTAGCCGCTTGGAAATTCCTACTTAATACCGCCTTGGATTTTTTTTTGGTTTTTAACCATTTTTGTTAGCCAAATATACAAGGTCGACAGAGGCAGTTGTTTCTATTTTTTTGGGGTGTCATTCATAATTCCTTTTCACTTTCTTTACAACATGATCGCACTGTACTATTCAAATCATCAAAGGGTAACCCCAAAGGTCAACTTAAAGCGCTTACAATAGAGAGGAAGGTCAAGTCGATCTTCAGCAAAAACAAGTAAAGTGGGAGAGGAGAATGCATCAAAATCGCATTGAAGTTCAATCATAGCTGTAAAAGGCGAATATTTACTAAGCTGTTGGGGAGCTACTAAAGCATCCGAGTCCAAATCACGTGCCTTAGCGATCAGTTAGTTATCGCTCGCACTGTAAAAGTCCAGTGCAAACGACAAAGTACAAGAGTAGAGCCCAGCATGTAGCAGAGTCGCGGCGCTAGAGCAACTCAACTCAACGAGTGCTGCTGTCTGTCGTGTATGTTGTGGATTCCAGCTGACGACATAATCGACTACCACATTTACACGTAAAAATTTCATACCCAGTCTCGCTACTCTCGGGAAAAACCCAAAAAAAATTCAATTTCGTGTACACTTGTGTGCTCCGATTGGGTAGCGAACGGCTCGCGGGGTAACCGTGTGGAGAAGATCTACAAATGGTTTTTCATTCGCTTCGATACTGTAAAATGCTGCCTGGTATTCGAGCGGACGGACTATACAAAAACACCTGAATAGACGCTCGGCCAAGCGATAGGTATGCTCGTGTATAAAACGAGCTCGCGTCATTCGGAAGTAGCGTTTTTTTTTCCCTGTGATTTATTCGTCTGTTCAGCGGCTGCTCCCTAATTACGCCCCGAACGAAAATAGTTCCCAACCCCCCTCTCCCCCGGACAAACAATTTCTTTCCGCTGAGGAGGGAGTCGGGTTGTTGATGACGGCACAAGGATTTTTTCCCAATTTGAAAAAATTCACAAGACCGACGACGTCAAACCTGACCCATATTATTTTTAGAATTTCGCTCGATTTGGACATGCGCCGCGCACCCGAAATAGCTGCACGTAAAAAGAAACTCTTTTCACTCAGTTCCGAGCGAAAATAGCGCGCAAGGAAAGGAATTTTCGTGGTCGGTCTCGTGGGTATGCGTGCGCGCCGTCCAAGAAATGTCTGAAAAGCTTGGCGATGCCAACGACGTGAGGATTCCAAAAATAAAACCGTCCCAAAGAATCTTAAATGTAAATCGGGACGATTGGGAATCGGCGGTGAGGAGACGGAAATGGTCACGACACGACATTTTCCGTATGGTTGTTGGGGTTAGAAGTTTTGTGGGGTCTAGTCGTGGACGAAGACGACAACGACGTCAACACAAAGCAGCAGTGGGGAATTGTTGTGAAGGCGTTCACACATGGTATTTTCGGTTGCATCGTCTAATGGGAAAATTCCAAAATCGACTTACCGTCATAGTTTCGCTGCTCGAGGTCGGGCGGGAGTTGTGTGCATCGGCGATATGTCGATTTATCGTTCTTCGTGAGGAGATTTTTGCTTTCTTGAATTTCGCTTCCGCTGATCGGAATCGTTAGGGCCTTAATGCAATCCAAATGTCCGGAAATGCAAGCCAGATGGAGTGGTGTGTTGCCGTGACGATCACGCATTGTTGCCTGGAGGACGAAAAAAAAAATGGAATCGATAAGAAAATGCCACAAACAAGTTTTTGAATTGTTATCCTACCTCTGCGCCTGCAACTAACAGCATCCGAACAATATTTCGTTGTCCGGTCATAACGGCCAAATGTAGAGCAGTCTGGGCATCGTCGTTTTGAATATTCAACAGACAGGGATGCGGGGCGAGACGAATCAGGGCGGCGACGACCTCAGTATAGCCCGTGATACAGGCAATGTGTAGCTGTCTGTAGAAATGAAAACAACGCAAAAAAAATCGTAATTATAGCGTGGGAAGTACGGGGAATTTTTCAATTTGGACTTACGTATCGCCATCGTCGTTTTGACGGTAGTAAATCTCCCATGGCTGCTTATTTCGGGAACTGCCGCCGTCTGGAATATTTGCGCCGTTCTTGGCAGCAGCGACGGCGGCGGCAACTCTTGTCGTGTCTACTGCTCCGCCATCCAAATTGTTGATCGGCTGATTCGAGTTTTTCAGGCTCAAATTGCAAAACCATTCTGTGAGTCCCAAATCGATTCCGCTGTCGAGAATCATGGGTTTTGGGATTGCTAGAGATCCGGGTGCTGCGGACTTGACTGCCAACTGCTCCTTGGGATTTTCGGCCGCGTTTATTTCCGCGGTATCAACGTCTGCTTCGATACAGCCCGAGTCCAGAATCGAAGCGTGCTGTTCCTCCTCTTCCTGAATGATGGACTTTTGTTTCTTTATCGTCGACGGTTTACTATCGTCGCTGTCCGCACCGTATTCACTGTCGTCGTATCCGGACAATTGCGGCCCAGAAATGAAACCCGAATCGACGTCGCACGATTGACCTTCCGCTTCCTTTTCACCAACTAAAAAGGTTCCTTCTTCTGCCTGTTGCTGCTGCTGTTTCTTCTCACTCGATTGCGTTAAATTGTTTTGTTTTTGTTCTGAAACGGAAACATCTTTCCTAGATTCCTCGGCACCAGAATTTGGATTCCACATTATTTATAAAAAAAATCGGAACGAAACGACGGAGTGAGGCGAACGGAAACTTTCAATAAGTTTTGCACTTGGCAAGCGCGCGGAAAAGACTGTGAGAATGTCGCGAGAATTTCTTCACCAAACGAAAACTTCACACCACGCAGTTCACTGCTCAATTAAACAAAAATCAGAAATTGCTCGTTACACTTGCCCTTCATTACGGACGCCGTGTGATTTTCACACTACAAGCACGCCACGGGGAAAACTTTTCTTCTGGAAATTTTTCAGCAATTTTCGAACAGCTTGTCGTACATTCAAAATGGCTGTGGAGGAGCGCGGAGATTTTGTGAAAATTATTACGCGCGAGACTTTGGGGCGAGCTCGATTCTATTTTCGATTATTATACACTAAACACACGTCGAAATGGCGAGGGTGATTTTTATGGGCACGATGGGAGAAAACTTATTTCGAGGTTCGTAGGTGCAAGGTTATTGCAAAACACGTCTGACTTGAGATGCGCACACTGACTATAGTAACTTTTCGTAGCTGGACGTTACGAATTCGTTGGCTGTCTCGTGAAAACTGCGCGACATTTCGCGATCAAAACTTTACTACAGTGCGAAAGCGAAGCTATTTCGAAAAGTTAACGAAAGAAATGTGTGTTGTCCTGCTCGCACTGATTGTGTTTTCTGTTCTGTCTGGTTTTTTGGGTTTTTTTTGACATTTGTTGAATTCGGTGGTGCCATACGGACGCGTTAAATTTGAAGTTTTTTTTCGCCGAGTCCGGGAGACTGCCACCTGCGGAATGCACAGGCATCGCAACAGGTTATTATTTTTTATTTTAACGACATTTAAACGAAGGAAACCGGTTTCTAATCGAAATTAAAAGAAAATCGTCTAAAGCCCAATATTTTAATATCCAGGGATTTACAGCAGGGCTATAACCGATTGCTGGGGAATTCCCCGAAATTGGGAAAATTTCAACGTCGTTTGGTGTGATAGAGGGGAATGAACCAATGTGAGGAATTATGGGCGAGTTGGGAAGTTTGTGGGGAGTTTGGAAAACTTCGGATAATTAACATAGATAACGACATCTGTAGAAACTGGTTTTACTACGAAAAAACTAACGCGATCATTGCGAGGTGAATATAAGAGGATTAAAAACAAAACAAACAAAGTAATCAGATTGACAATGGACACGCATTTCAACAAAAGAACGACAGAGGCTGATGGTAAACACAAGCAAACTATGGAAAGTCGTCGTCAAAGCAATGGGGTAAAGCTCTAACTCTCAATCATCGGAAGAAATTCCACAAATAGAAACCTCTCTGAATGCAATAACGAACGAGGGTCAAATACTAAATCACATGACCTCCGACTTTGCAAATGTAGGTAAAAACTTAGCTGATAAATTACCGGATCATAACATAATAATAATAGATTTAGTCCCTTCATGCAAAATGGGTGGTTCCTTCCCAACTCGAGAGTTGTAGAAGAAATCCCCATTTGGGCGCACTTTCTCAGCTTAGAGAACTGGTGAAAATGCTGTCACTCAGCTCAATGAACTGGAAAAATTTTCACCTAGTCAACATACTCATGCATGTATGCTGACATTAGGCTCAGAGTCCAATCAAATTACCGTAACCCAAAGGTACTCCCCAGTCAGTGCAACTCACTGGTATAAGGGGCCGTACCGAGAAACATCGTTTTCAAATATTTTAATAACGAGAAAAATAAAATAAAATTATAATAAAAATAAATAAAAGTTATTAATAAATGTAAATGTAAATGGAGAGGGGAGGGGATTGTGAACAGTTTTTAAAAAGGAAAATAATACAAAAAAAAAAGAAAAAATTAAATAAACACGTAAACATGTAACAACACAATCTACAACCATTCCTTAGAATCTTCGAGAATCTCGAGAATCCGCCTGAATAATTCTCTGTTTCCAGGTCGTTTGTGATTGTAATAATTCTTAATGCCTTTTTTAGTTTTGACATAAAAGGTGCTTTTTTGCAATTCGTTTCAACTGAAACACATTCTTTGCCATTTGTATATTTGTCGGTAAAGCATTATATTCTCGTATTGCCTCAAAGACAGGATCCTTTCTAAGTCGATCTGTCCTTGGAACATGTTGCTGTTTAATAGATTTCGCACTTCTTGTGTTAAAGCTGTGTGTTTCTTGGTTGTGAATCAATTTGATGGAGGATTTAAGTTTTTTGTTTTTTATGTTGTAAATTAGCTTTATTCGTTCTAGGCTTATGTGCTGGTGTATGGTTAGTTTCCCATAGGTAGGGTAAAGTTCCATGGATGGTGTCAGATGTGGTAAATTGTAGACGGCCTTAATGCCTCTATTCATCAGTCTAGCGATTTTATCCAAATTATTTTTCGAGGTCTGGCTCCATACAAGAAGGCCGTAGCTTATGTTGGATAGAATGAAAGCATTATATATCATGTTCTTTATTGGGACTTTAAGGTATTCGTTCCGTCTTATTACTCCAATAATCGGGGCAATTTTATTTCTCAGTTTAGATATGTGAGGATTCCAAGTAAGTTTGTCGTCAATTGTCAGCCCTAAGTATTTTGTTTCCTGTACTCTTGTTAGTTGCATTCCTTCTATTTCTAGTTTTAAATGTATGTCTAATTTGTTAGTTTGTCTAAAGAGCATATAGTTTGTTTTTGCAGTATTTAATGTAAGCCTATTGCCTAATAGCCAGTTTTTAAAAATTTTCAGGTCGGAATTTATTAATAATTCTAGTTGGTCTGGATTTTTACCTTTGTAAAGAAGTAATGTGTCATCGGCATAAGTTATATATTTGGCTTTAAGTCCAATGAACTGTAGATTGTGTATATACAGAAGATACAATGTAGGTCCAAGAATTGAACCTTGTGGAACTCCTATATTGACTGTCCGAGTTGAGCTTAGTGTGTCGAGATTTTTGGTAATGTTCTGTCGGTTAACTAAAAAGTTTTTTAATATGTCGTTGACCTTTCCTCTAATCCCAATTTCCTTTAGAACTTCGAGCAATATTTTATGGTTTACAGTGTCGAAGGCTTTTTTTAAATCTACAAATATCGCAGTAACGTAGGAACCTTCATCGAGACCTTCGTTTATAAACTGAATAGCGTCAACCAAGGCTGACGTTGTATTGCTGCCTTCTTGAAACCCGTATTGGTTATTATCAAAACCAGAGTATTTTTTTATAAATTGCAAGAGCCTCCTGTTGATAACTTTTTCGAAAATTTTGCTTAACGCATTGATTAAGGCTATTGGTCGATAGTTGTTTGGATCTTTGGTTGAACCACCTTTATAGATGGGAGAGATCATTGCTGTTTTCAAGCAGGTTGGAAATGTTCCTTCGTTTAAATGATTATTTATGTCTATGCTAAGGGGGGTTGATATGATTGACCTTACTATTTTTAGATCATTTGTTGTAATACCATCGATACCAGGGGCTATGTTAGATTTAAGTTCAGCAATGATGTTTTCCACTTCATTAGCATCCGTAGGAAAAAGAAACATTGCATTTGATGCCATAGGACAGCAGGTTCTTTGAAAATTCTCCGCATTACTTCGAGTCTTAAGTTCTTCTGAGAGAGTTGTACCAATCGTGCTGAAGTGTTCATTTAGGGTATTTCCAATTAAAGCGGGATCTTTAATTGGTCCATTTGGCGTATCTAAAGTACTTACTTCATTTTTTTTAAGTGAACTGCCGATAATTCCACTAGCTTCCCTGATTGTACTCCACAATTTTCTAGGATTTCCGTCTGTTTTTGCTAATTGATCATTATAATATTGTTCCTTAGCTGATTTTATCATTTTGGTTGTTTCATTCCTAATCGTTCTGTATTGAATGATGTAATTTTGGTTTGTCGGATCATGAATCAGTTTTCTGTACACTTTCTTTTTCCTTCTCAGTTGTACCAAAATGTCATGAGTTATCCAAGTAGAATTTCTAGTTCTCCTTACCTTTGTTGAGGTCGCAGTTGTTTTTGCCGATATTATTGCCTGAATTATCGACTCGGTTGTGATGTTATTCATCTTCCTTACATTCAATTCGGTCTCTCTTTTGAAAATATCCCTATTTATGAATGTTAAATTAGTCTTCCTCATCTTAACTTTCTCAAACTTCGTACTGTTGACAGTTAACGTAATAACTTTGTGGTCTAAATCTGGCCATTCTTCCAATTTGATAGAATGCGAATGTATAAATTTGTGAATATTAGTCGAGACGTGATCTATTAAGGAAGAGGAGTGAACATTGCTCCTAGTTGGTAAGCTCTTGTTTAATATGGTGAAATTATTTATTGCAAGAGTTTCGATGTAGTTTTGCGTTATTCGATTATCGGTTAGTATGTCAATATTAGTATCCGCAAAAGTTATAAGTCGCATGTATTTTTGCAATAATGTGTCTAAGTATATATTAAACAGATCAGCAGGTTCATTTGGTGGTCTATAAAATGTAGCTATTTTCGTCGGGACATTATCAATTAAGACTTCAATTACAATTGTATTGTAAGACTTGTCGCTAAGGAAGACCGTGAATTCGATGTCTTTCTGTATAAAAATTGCAGTGCCACCTCCACGACTATGTTCACGGCAATTGTGAATAGCATTGAATCCTTTCAAGTTGAAGTATTGTACTTCAGATTCATATAGCCATGTTTCCCCAAATATTAGAATCTGAATGTCTTGATTTTCTACTAAATGAGCTTCTATAGCAGCCATTTTGTTCCGTATGCTACGTAAATTTGCAAATAAAAATTTAATTTGGTTATCCATTATTAGATAGCAAGATAATCAGTTCTTCTCTGCGCAATTCGAACCGATTTTAAGAACTCCGGACACTCAGTACTATCTGCTCTATGCTGGCAATTCCGTGGGTAATTCCTTTTGCAGTGCGTACATACAATAGAGTTTTCAGAGCAGTCAGCTGTGCGATGACATCCCGCGCACTTAGCGCAAACTTCACTCTTACTATTGCATGTTTTTGAGGAATGTCCATATTTCTGACATTTAAAACAACGGAGAACATTAAAGTCCTCCTTAATATTATAGCTAGCAAAACCAATATTAATAAATGTGTTTACTAACCTTGTAAATAAATTACCAGATACTTCCAAGTATACTGACCATTTATTATTGTTTTTGTTCTGTTTACTGTGTACCACTTCCAATGAAAAATTGTCCGGTATCGAATGATTCAAATTAATTATTTCCTGGCGTAGATCATTCGTTTCGTAATTTTGGTTTAACCCATATATTACGAGTCTCGGTTTTCGTTGTTTTGTTTCCTCAATCGTGTACTTGTCTCCAAGTTTTTTCCTAATGTCCGCCATTAATTTTTTTGTGTTTTCCTCCGTGTCTGTTTTTAATAATATTCCGCCTTTAGGAATCGGTTTTTTAAAAGTGACAGGTGTCTTTAACTTGTGCGGCTCGATTTTTTTTTCAATGTCACTCATTGTCTCCTCGGACCTCTGGGTATCTTTTGGTTTTACCAAAATCCCTTTATTGAACTTGGCCACCTCTGACTGTGGCGGTTTGTTCGATTGTTGGCTACCTCTGGTAACGATCTCCGCAAATGTCAGATTTCGTGGATTGTTGGCGGAAACTTGTTTCGGGATTGTTTCAATCCTTTCACTCAACTCACTAAGTTTTATTGACATAAGACGACAAAGTAATAATCGAGTAACTAAGACTATCAGGCCTATTCAGGACCGAGTCACAAAGTAGGTCGAGAGTCACAATTTTGTATGAGTTTTGAATTAATTGTGACTTTCCACCTATGTTGTGACTTGTGGACGAAGTGGAAGTCAGCAGTATTATCACAACATTAAAGTCGATCACATCACCAGGACTTGACGATATAACATCAAATAACTTAAAAATAATAAGCAATATTATATCTGTTCAATTTGCAGAAGCTATCTATTGGTACCTTTCCAGATATACTCAAAGCGACAGTTCTAATCCCAGTTTTTAAAACTGGTAATACGAAAAACCCGAATAATTACAGACCAATTGCAATCATAAACTCCTTAAACAAAATTTTTGTACTGTACTGAACACGAGGACTGTTAAATTTGTGAAATCGTTAGGACGGTTTTCAGCAAAAAAGCAATACAACAGAAGCAATCATTGACGTTATACAATATATTAATAAGGAATTGGATGAAGCTAATTATGTGGTTGCAGTCTTCGTTGAATTGAGGAAAGCTTTTGACCACGAAGTATTACTCCAGGGCTTAGAGGAGTTAGGTTTAAGAGGTGTACAACCAACTCAATAATTTCAAGCTATCTCAAGGACATAATAGGTATACATATGTATGTATGTAACTGAAAATAACCAGCTCTTAAGTAACAAACTGACAGTCAATATTGGAATTACGCAAGAATCGATACCAGAACCAACACTATTCTTGTTTTACGTTCATAGTTTACGATTTGCTGGACTAACGGGAATATACACGATATTTGCGAATGACACCGTATTACTATATATGGCGGCAAGATTCATGAATCTCTAAGAAATGCGATATATGGTAAAAAACTAACAATAAACATCAAAAAGACAAATTATATGCTATTTAAACAAAAAAATAAACCGGATGTAAAACTAAATTTAAAAAATTAGTAGGCAAACTTTATCAAGATTGACCGAAGCTAAATATTTAGGAACTAGTATAGATGGAAAACTGAACTGAACTGAAACCGTCTACGAACTCCCCAATTAACTGGAAGGGGGTAAAAGCATGAGGTTGGCTGTGAAGACGAAACTCTGACCTCCATATTTTTAAGTACAGCATAAGTTTATAATTCTACATTATGGGAATCGCAATAAAGAAATTGAATTAGCCCTTAATAATGTAATGGAATCGTTAGCAACTTACCAACAAGGTAGAATCCACGCACTTTCACTCTGTATAACCATGTTTCGACTAATCGGTGTCAGATTGGAAGGAAACTCTATCGACATTGTTCTGGATGACTGGCAGGGTGATCACATTAGCAATTAAGGATGTAACAAGGCTAAAATGGTTATTAAGAATTACTACGTTTACATGGAGGCTTGAAGCCGGATTCAATCCTCTAAAATCGCATGTAGACGCAGATCGAATTGAAATGAGATTGACTCGATCCAAAGCAACTTCTCGACCTGGATCGAATCGAAATCGGTTATGTCGTTTTAAAGTCGTCTCATGTTTCGATCTTTCGAACCAATGTTGTCAAATACGCGATCCAAATTTCGATCTTTCGACCTTTCAATCTTTGGATTCTCCATGTAAACGTAGTATCTATGGTTTTCTTTAGTCTATCGGCTTTAACTACGCAGTTAACACTACAGTTAATACTACGAACCGAAAGTAGCTCAGGGTTACCGATTGCTGGGGAATTCCGCAAAATTGGTGAATTTCAACGTCGTTTGGGGTTCTTACGGGGCATGAATCAATGTGATAAATTGTGGGTAATTTGGGAAAATTGTGTGGAATATGGAAAACTTCGGTTAATTAACATAGATAACGATATCTGTAGAAAAAAAAAATTGGTTTTACTAAGAAAAACTTACAGATTACATTCCGATGTCTATTTTTACCGAAATTCCGTGAACAAACGTACCGTTATCTCTATTCTTCTGCAGAATATTCGAAACGGACTTTTTCGTGTAAAGCTGATTATCATGCATGTTGCTTTTTGTGGTTTGTGTATCACATTTTAGTAATCGTTTCTAATACATTAATGCATTAATATCAATTGCTACAAAAAAATATTGAGTGAAAACCTCGACAACTGGATCAGGAAATTGACTATTTTTGAATGTGAAGTACGGCAATTTTTTAATTGCTTAAGAATTAGAACAGTTTCAACATCGTCTATATGGAATATTCCTAAGCAATACCACCAGCTTTCAGGGTGTTTCGGATAGTAGGCATGATACACCGTCTGAAGAGACTTTGTCATCCGATGACGAAACAACTCCTTCGGACCTAGTCCAACACAGTCTTATAAACTGGCCTATCCAGTGAAGGTTTTCCAATTGTCATGTCCTCAAGGACAGCGATTAATCAACAGTCGGGGATTTCGTGTTGGGGTTTCACTCCACTGACGCCGGAAAAGAACTAACATTTAATCAATAAGAAGAAGTTTAAAATGATCATTAAATACGAATATATGGAAAGAATTTTGATACCTGAACACTTCCATTGCTGACAACATTTTCAATATTTTCAAGGGGTTTATGTTGGCAGTACTGAAGCCGAAGCAGAATTTCAGAATTTAGAACCGCTTTCGTCGTTGCTCCTTCCGCTGCTTTCATTTAAACAGGTGCCATATGTTTCCGTGCTTTCTAAAAATAAACTGATTCTGCCACTGTTTTTGCTTTTATTGTGTCACGGCCTTAAATTCTACAATTCTGATTCAGTACTGCCAACAAAAAAAAACCTTAAGAATTGGGAATATTGTCAGCAAAGGACGTGTTTGAAGGTTTTAAATTTGTTTCAAACTACTCGTATTAGCAAAAACTACACTTAAGTAGCTCACAAACCTCTTGAGATATTATGTTGAAAATTTTATGATAGTTAGGGGGAGCGTCTTAAATGAAAAGTTTCGGTTTCTAAATCTCAGGAACCGTTTATGCTAGGAGGCTGAAAGGATTATATTTATGTACAGTCCTTGAGGAAACCACAAAAGTAGAACGTTATAACCGAGACAAGAACGTTTGATATTTGTGAATGGGGATTGAAAAAAGGTACATTATAACCCGAAGTGCGTTATAAAAGTGCACTTTATAAGCGGGTTGCAGTGTAGTACTATGATATTGGACCAAAATGGTCGATAAGGGTTGAGTGGTGTGCGAACAGGGTGGAAAGTAATGCGGCCGAAACGTTTGAAAGCTGGGATTGAAACATTCTAACATCAATAAAAATCTCCTAAACGATTGGTGTCAGATGGCTGAAACTTTGTAGTTTTCTTACTAGGATGCTAGGAGATTAGAAAAGGGTTAACAAATTTAAGAGGGGTATGGGGGTGTAAAGATTTGAATTACAATATCTTCTGACTCAATTGTGCCAGGAATATAAAATTTAGTTCCTGTATATAGAATTACCAGTGGAGTCTACTGAAATTTTTGACGGGGGAGGTGATGAAAAAGTTCTGATTTTAATTTCTCGCAAGCCGCAAAGGATAGAAAGCTAAAAATTGAAAACTGTGTAGAGGTACTATAGAGATATAACAGAAAAATAAAATTTTTGCTAGGGGTAGTAAGGTACGGGGTTGGGGTTAAACGGTATATGCTAGAAAGTTGAAACTTAGTAGCTATGTGTAGATGTGCTATACTAGAAAAATTAAAAATTGGCCAACAGTCTGGGCGCAAGTTTATTATTTTATGGGTTGAAGTCCGAAACTTATTTAATGCTGAGATGCGATGTGGATAGCAATGGGACTGACAACCAAAGGAATAACTAGGAGGCTATTTGGAACGTTATTTTCTAAATTCACAGAGTCACACTAGTGTCAGTCACAGAGTCACCTACACAGCATCTCAGCATTAAATACGTTTCGGACTTCAACTCATAAACTAATAAAGTTGAGCTCAGACTGTTGGCCGATTTTTAAACTTGTTAGTATTAACTTTATAACTAAACTACTAAACTTTATAACTACTTTAAATACTAGCACCAGTGAAACGGCTAGTTTATCAGGCTGACGCGCCAGACAGCAACAGACGATCCTGTAGGGTTTTCAAGGTGTCTGGAGAGTCTTAGAGCGACAGCTCACAAAATTACTAATGACCAAGAGGCAGACTCAGTGACCTTCAGGCGCGTAGCGTGAATTTTCGTAAGGCTAGCGCAACAATACGATCGCTAAATTTCGCGGAATTTTATTATTACTTCCTGGAATTTAGCAATCGAAATTTTATTTCGGAATGAAAACTAAGAGCTTATGGCTATAGAATTTGATGATCGTGTTAGTTTCACGCTACGCGCCTGGGTGACCTTATTATCCGAAAAAAACGAAACGGTTATAAGGACTTTCAAAATGGGCCTTCCTAATCCAGTTGTTCGGCAATCCATGCTCACTACTATAGCACTAAAAATACAATCGAAAAAGTAGTAGAGCAAGCCGTCAGTATTTCGCTGAGGATAAGTTGCAATCCCCAGGAAAGAAGTAGCGTGCATGAGGTGAATAAGTTATTAATAAAAGATTAACTGCGATTTGTACGAAGGAGCTAAATGGTGGAAAGAACGTTGAATTAAAAATGACTTGATCCGCACGAGCAAACAAGACCTGCTATGTCAGCAGCTATTCGAAAATATTGCACAGAATTAGAGCCGTTAGACACACAAAAGCCTGAAGGATACCAGCATAATGTAAGCAAGTCTAAAGATTGCCACGATCATCAAATTCTCAAGACTGCCGCCACTTCCCGTTCCGATTGAAAATATTATTTAATAAACTCCTTTCAATATTTACCAATTCAATAGCTTAATTTAAAAGAACTTCACATTATCAACGTTATCGAAACTAAACTAAAAGCCAACCGATCTGTTTAAAGAAATTAAACGAACTAAACTAAAAGCCAGGGAGCCGACATGCTGTCCATAGTTAAATCGATTCGATACCCTACCCGTCTTAAGAATTTCCAAATCATAAAATTCTCGTCCTTTAAAGGGATTCCCATCAATTACATAATGAAAAAACATTGTCAATATGCTCGGGTCGGGTAAAGGGAAAGTACTTTGAACTCGGTCGTTCGTTTACAACCTGGCGCACACATGAGACGAACATTTTTACCGCTTGGCGCCAGGTAAAATTTTGAATTTTTATTATCTTTCGGGAAATTTTCATCGGCATGGTAACGCTGCGAATGGGTGAAGTTTCCTGACAGACCGGAATTATAACCTCAAAAGTAATTTTTTTCACTCATCCAAGATGATGTTGTTCCGTAATTCTTTACGGAATTTAATAAATTCCGTAAATGTGCACACTGCAAGCGCCGAGGTAAAAACAACGGCTGCAATTATATCAAAACTGCCGGACGAACCGATGGGAAATTTCAAGAAGCCGCGACATGTTTGGGTCGAAAATCTGAGCACTGTGGACGAGGAAAAAGTGGGTCTGATCGAATTGCATCCGGACGTCTTTGCCGCACAGCCTCGTATCGATATAATTCAGGAGAACGTGGAGTGGCAGCGAAAATACCGCTTCGTAAGCTTTGCACATTCGAAGTCGCGTGCCGAGGCTCATGGAGGTGGTAGAAAGCCGTGGCCACAGAAGGGTCTGGGTCGGGCACGACACGGCTCGATCCGGTCGCCACTGTTCAAAGGTGGCGGTATAGCACACGGTCCGCGTAGTCCCACGACACATTTCTACATGTTGCCGTTCTTTACGCGCGTGCACGGTCTGACCTCGATGCTGTCGGTGAAGCTGGCACAGGACGATTTGCATGTTGTCGACGATTTGGTGATTCCGACCAGCGATCCGAAGTTTTTGCACGATCTGATCGAGAAACGAAACTGGGGACCGTCCGTTCTTATTGTTGATGAGTGAGTAGAAGGCTCGGGTGCGATTTGAAGAACTCTGTGAATAATTTTGTACGTTTCAGTGACGATATTTGCCCGGAAAACATCAGTGCCGCTAGCAATGAAATTGCCTTCGTTAATCTGATGCCTGTCTATGGATTGAACGTGTACTCGATGCTCAAGTATAACACGCTCGTGCTGACTGTTAGCGCCGTGCAGAAAATCACCGATCGGCTTTTGTATCAGCTGAGGCGCAATGACGGGCTGGCGGTGATGCGGAAGTATAAATTGGATCAGCAGTAGGAAGGCGGGCGCGATTTTTTTGTGTTTACTTTTAGGGAAAATAAAGAAGTCTGTTATGTACATTTTAGATAAATACGTCTTTTGACTGCAAGGAAGAAAAGGGAGTAATAAATCAAGAGGCAGTATTGCTCCCGGAAAGTATTAGCAACTTCCTGTGCTTAGAGGTGAACAAATTGTGGCAGGTCACCTCGTCACAAACATGGTAATTGCTTCCCAACGTTTTTAACTGCTTACAAAGTCTGGGAAGAACCGCTGTACCTAAATGTAGCTGGATTAAACCCTGATTGAACCTTCTCATGGCCCAGTGTTAAAACTTTTCCCTCACTTTAGTGCGCAACTGATTGGGACTCATTACAAAACTATCTTCTAAAAATTGTACTATTAAATTCTCGTGCATTCTACTTACAAAACATCGGGAATACTCGGCTGCTTTCGCATGTAAACAAGACCTCGGTATGCGGGTGGGCATACCATTTCGCCATCTATCGACAAACGCGTTTTCGTTCCTGTCAAATTCGGGGTTCAAAATTTATAAAAATTCTTTCGGTGGTGTAAATAAACTTACCGTGCCACTATGCCGCCAAAATCCGCCTCGAAAAAGTCCGCAATCCTGTGGTTCCGGTGTGAAACTTGCAAAGTGACGCTAACAGCGCGCGACAAAGAAACCCATGAAAAACTGTGCCCCATTTCGTCGGACAATCAGTCGACGGCGACATCATTTATTCGCGATGAAGTGCTTTTTGTGGCGAACGTTCAGCCAAAATTGTCGGTCGCCGACGAACTGAAGGACATCGCGCCGAAATTACAAAACAACTTGATTTTTATTAGTGAAAGTGTTTTGAGGTTATGTCGGTTTGTTGTTGGCGAACATGTCGCGATAAGTTCGAGTGTAGACCGTGGAGTGGTGCCACTTGTTCGTTTGGTGTGGCCGCAGCCGGAGAAATTACTCGATTCGGTTCTTGTATCGGAAGAAGGTTGGTGCAGTTGATTTGTTTTGTTGGGGATAGTTGGGAGAAATTGGCGGGATTTGTGACGTAGCAAAGTGACCGTTAAATGTTTGTTTCATATTCACAACTGAATGAGTGCGAGTGGTCCATTTTTGATCACTCAATTGCGAAAATTTGAATGGATTTATTTTTATTTAATAACCGGTAATGAGTCAGTTATCTTCCACGAATGATTTTCCGAAGTTATTTCAGGTACCTCGGATTCTACGTTAAGTACTGTGTTCAGCGAAACGAACACGAACGAAAAAGTCACCTTCGAAGTGGAGTGAAATATTCTACACAGTTCGCTACTGCATGTCATTGATAAAAAAGCTCGCGAAATTTGAAAATATTAAAATATTGTCAAGTAATTACTATTCCGGCACATAACACAACAAAATATAACTCACACAAAATTCCCGAGCACAAACTAACTGAATTGACAGCGAACTACTGAAAATTTTGAGTTGTCAAATATTTCGCTTGTCAAAAAGCCTTCCGTACCATTATTAAAAACGAAACGAAATTGCCATGAGCGCCATCTATTAGTGACTACGGCAAATGTCCATTCCGTCCACAAACACAGTACTGCAAAACGAACGAAATATTTTGTCAGTGAAATGTCAACGAAAATTCCATTTTTTTATATGAACTTTGACAGACATTTTGTTTCGCTCGGAGCACAGTACTACGCTTTACGTACCAATCGAGTTAAGTTAAAAAAAGAAAACAATCGAAAATGTTTGATAAAGCCAGAAGCCTAAGTGGATCCACTGCACCAATGTAAAACATAACTATATTGAATTAACTAAAATACACACACACACTGTAACTTAAATTTGAACATCGAAACATAAATATTGAATTTAACTGAAACATTCACACACTAATGTAAAACATAACTATTCAATTAACCTTTTAAAAAAAAAACTATGACCAACACATTTTATATATAGTACCTACTTATATTTAAAGAATAAACCAGTTCTAAACTTGACGCCAACGAGTTTGGTTCTCTACATAATATTTTAATATCTCAAATGAAATGTTGCCGACATTAAAGTAAGACAAAATCTCAACTAAAAATTATTTCAAATTGGCTTTTCAACTAGATTATCCAATAGATTTTCTGGAAAAAGATCTTTTGTTAAATAAACCTGGCTTTTGTTCCATAAAAAATGTTGTTTTTTTTGCTTCTTTTTCGTTTACTTTTGATCTATTTAAGGCAAGGTATCAGTTCTCGACGAAAAAAAATGCTTTTTTCTTTTTCTTTTTAATTTTAATCCTAAACATATTGAGATTACGTGGACAAAATGATATTTCGATATCGAATGTATTTCACGAGTTACAGATCGATTTGTGGAACGATCGGCCGATATTGAATACGATTTTTTTATAACGTCAAACTTTAAATGCGTTTTACTCGAAACCACGTCTTCGGGAGCGCGGTACGTTCTACAGCTTCAACGAATGAACCGATTTGAATGAATTAAAGCTTAAAAGAAAGTAAACCAAATTTGCGGGGCCCCAACGTCGAGTTTTTTTTTACTTTTTTTTCCCCCTTTTTATTTATTTGAGTTTTTAAGCCAGAAAAGGAGTGAAAAAGTGTTGTTTTTTTTGTCAAATAGCTGCCATTTTAGTCTCACGGCGTTTTTTCAAAATCGGAAAACGTTGGGGCCCCGCAAATTTCAACTAGTTTCATAAACTTTTTGAATTTTTGGTTTTAGATCACTTGACAAGGCTTTAGAAGGTACCGCGTGCATCAACTCACGCCGATTGGGGCCTTACGTCATAAGAGCTGGAGCCACCATTTTGTAATTTTTTTTTTTAAAAATTCACAATTATTCTTCACTTATACCTCTATATAACCCATTAAAAGTTTTATTCATATATAGTTATTTTATATTCAAAAAAATTCTGAAATTGAGGCCTTAAGTCCTTTTTATAAAAATAACAGCAAAAAACATCATTTATTACAAACCAAGCGTGGATTTGGTATCGGAATGCATTCCGGTGGCTTATCTCAGAGGTCTTCTGTCAGAAAAATGTAGTCAATGCGTAAAGGTCGAGTAAGTCGAAACGCAGGGGGTATATTGAAGAAAACTTGAATACAATAAATACAGCACCGCTGCAATGCAAAAAGGAGCCGAACGGAAGAGAAAAAGAAAAGCTCGAGACGATCGAAATTTAAAAATGATAACATCAAGAGAAAATAATTTGTCGTTTTCGGAGTCGACCAGAGTCCTGAATTACTTACTGTTTTTCGACATTTGAAGGTAGACGACATAAGCACCTACAAGTCACGTTGCTTTCTACTTCGAATAGATATACGACGAAGAATCAAGTGGGCTTAACTTCATAAATACGATTTCGGAAAAATTTATTTTCTCTGATGAGTCGCCGTTATGCTTGCTCACATACCCCTGAAATTTAATTTTTTTTTTTTATAGATTTTTGTTTGTTATATTTTTAAGAATTAAAAAACAAAATTTAGAGTTAAAATAAAAATGTTACGAAAATTGCACAACATTACAAAGTTATAGCAATAAATGTGTCCTAACTTCCGCGCCCCTCTCGACAGCTGCGTTTCGTATTTCTTTTGTTCGTAAAACATTGGTTGCTTAGAAAACAAGACCAAGTTTATAGGAAGATACAAGGTGATTAAGTTCTACAGTACGAAGCTAGAATGGGTGACTTGCTGTAAGTTTACATTGTACCTACCAGTTTTTCTCAAAACTGTATAGACAGTGTCGGCACGACAACTCCGTCAATTTTCAATGTTTTTCAACTTTTTTTTAATTTTGATAATTATTTTCTCTATAGTCTGGCGAGAAGTTTTTTTTTAATTGTTTTGGTTGGACTATTTTTTATTAAGTATTAAACGCATTTTTTTTTTAAAAAAAAACTGATTACTAAAGTTTGAATTACTATAATTTTTTAATTTAAAAAAAAAAAAAATCCCGCCGTCACCCTATAACTACTACATTATTTTACAAGATTCTTCTTTTTATTTTTGCAAATTGAATTATTTTTGGAGAATGATGATGCCGACAAGGAAGCGCGATGGTTTTCATCAGTAGTCTATTTATACCCGTAAAACTATTCATATAATGTTATTATAATATTTAAAAAAAAAAAGGTATTGTTTTATAGTTGAATGGTTAATAATATATGAGCTGTTGATCTTGAAAGTGGAATAAGTTCATCTCGTTTTTAAATCGACATGCTAAACGGTTTACGTTGTAACATGTTTAAAAATATTTATGCCATCTTTCAGAAAAATTTACTTGTATTTGTTAAAAGTGTGATGAAACAATTGCATCAATAGATTCTCAGAAAGTTGCTTCGTGTTGTATATACGTAGAATAATGTTAAAATGTCACAAAAAATATTTTTTTCAAAATGGACTTATTCCACTTTCAAATGCAACGGCTCATATGTGAACTCAACAATTTAATTTTTTTTACCACATAATCTTTATAAGAATTTTTCAAATTAACTCGGTTTTCAGCGCGCAGGGATATATGAGCTCTTAAAATCAGACAGACCACAATGGTCCCTGTTACGATCCGGTGAAGCCCTTTTACCCCAAGGCGTTATGGTTTGGGCTTGTTTTAGAGTGGAAAAAATCTGTCTACAATCTGGGCACAACTTTATTATTAACTGGGTAAAAATATTGGTTGGCTTATGCTAGGAGACCTGTGGCTATCTTAAGGGATGCTAGGCGCTTAGACAAGGACAAAACACAAGGGACAGGACAAGGTGGTAGTTTTTTTTATATCTCAAAGACGGCTTATGCTAGAAAGATGAAACTTAGTACTTATGTAGTGCATATATGAAGACGTACTACTAGAGTAGTTAAAGTAATAAAGAAGTTAAAGAAGCTCAGATTTTCACTAGTGTACAAAGGTGGAATTTATAAAATATAATAGTAAATATGAAAGAAATTTTTTTTTCCACATTTTCACGAAATTCGTCATATTTCTTAGGCATGTCGAGTTATCAAACTAATTTTAATTCTGTGAACTCTTTATATTTTTTTCTGCGGCTAGAAACGTTCTTCCTAATTTTTCGATATCCAACGGCAGACTCTTAGGAAGTGTAAAGTGGCTGTGTAATTTTTTCACGAATGCCAATTATGTTTGCTCTAATGAGATATTGAATTCAATTTCTTTTCTAAGGGAAACCCCGATTTAAACATTTTTCAATATTAAGCCCCTGGTGATTTAAGGTATTGTTCAGGGTTCCACGATTTTCGATAATCTTTTAGGATTGATGAAATAGAATTCGCTTTTACTTCTATTGAGTCATCAATTGAAAAAAAACGTAAATAAATAAATAAAATAAAATAAGCTGCCATAGAAAAATTCTGTAAAAATACCCTCACTCAATTTATTTAAAAGTCGTCAAAAATAATAGCCAGTAACTTCAGAACGGTTAAAGCTACGACTTTGAAATTTTGAATTAGTTAGACTATTGGAAAATCTAATGAAGGTTTTATTAAAAGGGAAAGACCATTAGTCCTTTGTTTAGCTGCCATGATATCCAGATATCTTCACTCAATTTACGAAACTCACTATAATTCCAGAAATCGTTCAGCCAGGAATTCAGAATTTTGTACAAATCAATCACTTTAAAGTGCAAACTAAGTTTTAGTTTAATATGTTAGTCAGCGAAATATTTCTACTCCTTCGGGGGCACCCGAAGGATACAAAAATCCTTAAAGCACTTGTTCAACTATATTTTCCGATAACTTTTGAACATTTCAAGCTAGGAATTTGAAATATTGAACATATTAATTTTAAAATAGTAACAGGTTAAAGGATAAGTATGCGAAGTCTTGAGAGTCCTCATTGCAGGTCCCATAAAAAAGTCATTGAAAAGGGAAAACTTTACTTTTAGAGATAGTAAAGACATTATCTTTTATTTTCGAGTAGCAACCAAGCGAGAGTCCTTAATAAAGAACAAACTACATGTCCTATCCTTCTTATATTTACTTATCCCAAGCTACACTATAAATCGGAGTTCAGTATTTCATCTAGAGTATCATGCAGCCGATGGTGACTGCAGTATGTTTATGTAGGGAAATTGGTAGGACACAGCCTAACAGTGTGGTCATGAAGTAGTAGCTTGAGGAGTGAAGTATGTAAAGTAGGCAGTAGGCACGGATATTTCTGGGGTACGTATCCGCTAGCCAGAGTGCAAACATATTTTTTCAAAAACGGGGTTTTTGTACTTTTGCTCTTCGGTGACCCAATGTATGAACATAACAGACTCGTATATGTATGTATGCAATACTACAAAAACGGTCCAAAACATTTAAAACTAAGCGGTCCTTTTTTGCTCAATTTAATTTATTTCTGAAGAAGAATACCGATAATGTCGTCCACTTTTATTCCTTTCAGACTTCCGAACAAACTGGACACCGTTCAAGGATCATCACCTTAAAATCGAAAAATTGAATTCCGACCCGATTCCGGTCGAATGCCTCACACTGAAATATGCTGACGATAATATCCTGGAAAATCGTGCCGATAACGATTTGTATAAACTGTTGAAAGTTCAACTTCGAAATCTTGTTCTGTGCAAAGGACACATCATAAAATTGAATTTTTATAATAAAGTTCTGAGTTTTGTCGTCGTGGATATTTCGTCGGCCCGCACTAGTCCGAATGAGGAACCAACTCTGGAAAGTCGCCTGGAACATTTAAATCTCGACCACGAAAAGGACGAATTTGTTGGTTTCTATTTGGTCACGAATAGTACAAAATTTTTGATAACCAACGAAACGACCGCTGAGGCAACTGAAGCTTGTTCGAAGCGTGGCATTGGATCCAATGATATTGGCGGTTTGGATGAGGTTCTGGAAAAAATCCAGGAACCTATGAATATAGCACTGGGACTTCAGCTTGTTCCGGGAGGATTCAAAGTGGCAAGGGGACTGCTGCTGCACGGTCATACCGGGTGCGGTAAGACTATGATATGCGAGGCGCTTTGCAATGAGCTGCGAGACGTTCAAGTCATAAAAATTAATTCCAACGAGATATTCAGTAAGTTTTTCGGCGAAACCGAAAGGAACCTGCAGAAGGAGTTCGAGCGGGCCTATGCTCGCTATCCTAGCCCCAGTTTGATTGTAATCGAGGATGTTCACAATATTTGTCCGAAGCACGATACAAACGACGTTGTTAAGCGAGTTTCGGCGGGCTTTTTGAACATGTTGGACAATTTATCCTTGAAGCCGAATGCAAGTCGAACGTTTGTCCTGGCGACTACAGCGAATGCGGACAGTTTAAATGCAGCGATAAGACGGTGTGGTCGCCTCGATGTTGAGGTGGAAGTTGGCGTTCCCAATCCGGAAGCGCGGTACGATATCTTAAAAAAATATCTGAATAAGGTCGGACATAGCCTTGGCGAGGATGAGGTGAGGAATATAGCGGCGGTTACTCATGCATTTGTCGGATCCGATTTGGCAAATTTAATCTCCAAGTCGGCCATGTTTGCCCTCAAATCGACGGATAGTACAATCACAGTCGACCATATCAACGCTGCCCTGAATCACATAAAGCCGAGCGCAATGCGAGAAGTTTTAATTGAAAATCCGAACGTTCGATGGGATGATATCGGCGGTCAGCAGGACCTCAAATTAAAACTGAAGCAGGCCATCGAATGGCCACTTCTCTATCCGGACAAGTTCAAACAACTGGGTATTAAGCCGCCACGCGGTGTGTTAATGTTCGGTCCGCCGGGATGTTCGAAAACAATGATAGCCAAGGCTCTCGCTACCGACAGTAAAGTGAACTTCCTGTCGATAAAGGGTCCGGAATTGTTCTCGATGTGGGTGGGCGAATCGGAACGGGCCGTACGGGAGGTATTCCGGAAGGCACGTCAAGTGGCACCGGCGATTATATTTTTCGATGAGATTGATGCGATCGGGGGCGAAAGGACATCGGATAGTGGATCGTCGGTAAAAGAACGTGTCCTTGCGCAAATGCTTACCGAATTGGACGGTGTCGATACGTTGAATAGCGTAACAATCGTTGCGGCTACAAATCGTCCCGATATGATTGATAAGGCACTGATGCGACCCGGCCGAATCGATCGAATCGTCTACGTCGGATTGCCCGATACCAAGTCGAGACGGGAAATCTTCGAGATTAAATTGAAAGCAATGCCGCTGGGCAAGGATGTTCCCTTTGAGATGTTAGTCGAACGGACCGATGGTTATTCGGGAGCTGAAATACAGGCAGTATGCCATGAAGCTGCCTTGAACGCGCTTGAGGAGTCTTTGGAAGCTAGTCGAGTGGAATGGCGGCATTTCGAACATTCCTTGTCGATGGTACAGCCGCGAACGAGTCCGAGTATGTTGAAATTGTACGACGACTACCTTAAACAAAGCTGAATTGTGTAATCTAATGAAATTGTGTATGTCGGTATTGTGCTACGTTTTTCGTAGCTTTAATAAAGGATGACTTTGTACTCAAATATTTGCTGTCTGTTTGGTTGTATGCTATGGCTTTTTCTCCTGGGGGAACATTTAGATAGTGCCTTGTATTCTTTCCAGAAATTTTCGACCTGCCTAAATATTTACCTTTAAGATTTCGATTGAAATTGGGGAGTTCTATGTACCGAGATAATATTTTCCTTTTTTTTATAATCTATTTGATTGCGGGGTCCCACCCCATATTTTCTTTAGCGAATCGGTTCATCTCAAGCTTGTACTTGCGGCAGTTATAAGCCTTTTCCGGTCCCGGAAGTTGTTTTCCGTTGTTACTAAATTTGATGATATAGTCGTGTATCAAAATTATGTGCTCACTTAATTACTTTCCTCAAGGAAGTGATGGGTGGAAGTGCTTACAGTATATCAATGTTTGTTGTTACGCCAAAGAAATATATCAGAGCAACAGCGGATTGGAAAACTCAAATGTTCTTAACGTTTCGTCTTTTGATTAAAATTAATTGTCCTAAGGAGTGATGAAAAAAAAAATATCTTAGGGATTGAACAAAACAATGTGTTTGTAGGCTTGAAATGGTGGTTGTTATTTTCATTTAACTGAAACGATTGCATCAATTTGGGCAATTCCTTTTTTTAATAAACTGCTAATCATTGATTCCCATAATTTTTTGACCTACAATAAAAAATGTATCTATTCGGGTTCACTATAAATTCTGTAGATCGGTGATTGAAATCCGGATCGACGGACCGAAAATATTATAGAGGTTTATTATTATAATAAAAAATAAAAAAAAAATGGTATAAGGGTGGTGCGGTAAGAGGTAAAAATAAAGGAGTATGGAAAGTAAAATTTTATATTTCGGGAGCCGCTAGTGGTTGAAATCATTAAGTGGAGCTTGTAGGGCAAAAAGAAAAAATCAATTTTCTGTTTTTATTAAAATTTATATTTTTCCTGATAAGAAAAGACCGAAATCGCGAGATAAGAACACCGGGAAGTGCATAAAAAAAAATATTTTTAAATTTAAATGCACCCGCTGAATACGAGGGCCCTTCCCTTTAAAATGATTGCTTGCCAGTTTATTTTATTGTCAAATGATAAAAATCTGTGTATCCACAGATATTTTGCAAGGTATAAGAAATGACTAAAAAAATCACGAAAATTTATAAACTCTAAAAGAAAGGACGCATAGCACAGTATTGCTATAAACAAATTGATTTTATTTGAAAAAACATTGTTTTTTTTAAACGTTTGTCCTCTTTCTCGCTAACCGCTTATCATTTTACTTTATTATTTTTTAATAATAAAGTTTTGTGATCGATCAGAAATTTAAAAGAAATTTGCTACCCTGAAATTTTGTATTTTCACAGTTTAGGACCAGTAAGCCCAAAAAAGCAAACAAATTTCCGTCCGTCCGTCCACCGTACCGTAGACTCCGTGCGCCGCACGCAAAACTGTGTGATGGCGATCTCAGCAGATGAAGGCGATGTTAGGAGACTGAAAGTTGGAAATTACGTATTATGTAATCGTGGACTCATTTGCAAAATAAAATAATTTTTTTTGATAGGGTTTGAAGGGTTTGTTTTGGATTACCAAATTTGAATAACGTAGTAGTAGTACCTACTTGTAGACCATAAAGGATGTTTCATAAAGTATCGATTTTTGAATAGCTGTTATAAAAAAAGTGAATCGACTTTTTTGAAAAGCTTCGATCAATTAGTACTAACATAGTTTTTCAATTAAAAAAATTAGAGTGATACGATCAGCGGCTTTAGAAAAAGGGGTCTCGAAATTGTCCATTTTTACACTCCCTACAAGCTCCTCTTAAGAGTTAATGGTATATTTTAAAAATGCACTGTTTTTCTAGGAGTAGCACGGTATCGTGGAGCGGACGTTTTTCCTATTTCAAGAGCGTCTTATGCTATAAGGTAGACACTTTGTGAGTCATTATCATCACCAATGGCGCGACAGCCAAAATCGGGTCAGTGCCTGCAGATACATAGTCTAAAGTCATTTCGGTTCAAATTTACTGATTGGATGTCGATTTACTATCCGAAAAGCGTTTTTAGCAAATGAATTTTCAGATTTTTGTGGCGTATGCAGGTGAGACAAAAATATCGGTGATAAGCGTGTCCATATATTTTCACGAATTTCATCATATTAGTTCGGTCTTCAGAAATATCGTATAAATTTTACATCCGCGAGATTTTCAGAAGAAACCATCGGAAACTGCTACCAGGATTTATTTCAAATTTCTGTATTGCCAGGAATAATTTTTTATGTATGATATGTATCATATTTTAGAGATTAGACAAATATCTGGACAACTATGTACGTTATATTTTTAGCGCATAGGAAAGTAATTTAAAAAAAATTAGTGTGAGTTTATACAAGGAATTTTGTAGGATTTATTTGTATTAAGCCCTAAAAGGATGTACAGGGCCTGTAAACTTTTTCACGAATCCTGGCATATCTCTTACATTTGTTTTGATATATAATAGGTTTCTTATCACGAGCACCTCATAGAATGGTATGGAAATTGTTTTTGGATTTTTAGATTTTTGGGGATTTCATATAATAGCTTCAGAAATGATTTTAAAATTTTTTTTGTTACTTAACCCTTAGGGAGGGTATTAGTTTGATAAGATATCGAATTTATTTTAACTTCCGTAGACTTTTTATACATATAGTTGCGTCAAAAACAATTTCAGGATTTTTGTATAATCAACCCCAAAGTGTAAGAGGGTTGCATATTTTTTCACGAATTCTGATATATTTCTTAGGTTTGAAGAAATACCGTATTTTTTTTTATACTTTCATGAGCTTTTTGAATAACTGCATCAAAACTGGCTTCATGATTTTTGGATTGTAGAGTCTTAACTGCTAGGAAAATTTAAAAGGGTTTTATACGATTTCGTCATATCCCTTAGTTCTTTGAGATAAAGACTTAATTTTACTATCATGAGCACCTCATAGAAAGGTATTGAAATTGTTTTCACGATTTTTTGGAAACAATGGACGTTATAGGGTTGTATAGTTTTTCTCGAATTCTGACATATCTTTTAGGTTTGCTTAGATATCGAAGTAATTTTTACATTCACATCCATTTCATACAATTTTTTGATATTCAACCTTTAGGAGGTGGGGTATTTCACGAATTTCCCCGTATCTCTTAGGTCTGATGAAATATAGAAATCCCTTATACTTCCAAAGGCTTGGTTTATCAGCTCAAACCTAATTTTCATGTTTTTTTAAATTCAAAATCGTAAGCATATTAGGGGTTTTTTAAAGGGACTATCCACGAATTTCGCAATATATTTTAGGTCTGATAAGACCTCTTCACTTTCGTGGGTTTTTTTTAGCTTATTGTCCACAAATACATATCAGGATTTTTTGATATCCAACCGTAGTAGCTTTATTCTCACGAATTCCGCCATATACCTTAGTCTGATGTGTAGTAGAGTCAGTCTATTTAAACAGCTTAGAGATTACTAGTCTGACTCACTAGCCTGACTTGTTTAAATCGACTCACATCTACTGTCTGCTCCAACTCTATAAATAATTTTCTTTGTAGACATAAATTGCACAATTGCCAAACAAAACTCCAACGGATCACCATACAAGGCTTCAGGACTAAAATCCAGAAAGTCTATCATCATTTAAGGATAAAACGCATTACCTGAAAATTCTTCCAAAATCAAGTAATAAAACAAGGGATGTGCTGTAAGATAGTGGCAAACAGGATACGAACTATGGAAATCACTTCCAAATCAGCTATGAATCAATTTTATATCGGCATAAATATTTATGACCCACAAGAAATCCTCCTAAAATACAAAAAGGATATGAAAATAATTCATGACTCTCATAAAATAAAACGACAATTTGAGATTTTATTCGTTGAGCTCGTGTATCGCCATAAATCAGTCGCCATTCTTTTTTTTTCACCGAAGATGTAGCATTTTTTAGTCAGCAACTTGAAACTGATAACTACGAGTAGGTATCTAGAAGCAATAAACAAAGTTCTTTCATTAAATATGCTCATGTGCCTCCGAAAAACTTTTTACATTCGAAATTGGATCCTTCGACAACCTGTAGCTGTCGAGGAAGACGGGACGAAGGAACCTCACTCGACAGGATTACTCAGAAAAGAAGTGCCCCCCGAACCATAAAAGAGAGAAAATTTAGTAGGTCCTTGTTCGAAACCCAATAAAATACCCCCCGAAAATCAAGAAGTAACTGCTGAATAATAAATGGAAATTATCGGAAGATTCTCGACACCCAGTTGGGTCATTTCTTTTCACGTAAACCTCTCGACAAGGACGATGTCTTTGCAATATCCAGAAGGACGCGAACAATACACTTTGTATATAGCTTCAGAGCCCAGGACGATTTATCGAGGATACACAGAAATCGGTTGGGAAACACTTGGGCAAAATCCCTGCGGGAGGTCCAATTCGAGAACGGGAGGCGGGTTTGAAATAATTCAATCTCCGTTCTCGGTTCGAATAGAAACCAGGACTCGTTCCTGGAATTCTCCAGTGGTTTTGTCGGCAGCAACACCAGTCCGGCATGTCTGCATGAGTCCGACCGGCATTGTTTCCAACGAAATGTTGTCACTCAGATCGGAAACTGTTTCGTGTTGTCCAGAGCGGGTTTCCCGGATCAAGGACAATTCCGCCAGTATTATCCAGAAGAGCTGACGATTCGATGCGGTTAAGCAAATTTTCAACGTTTTAGTTGGCAAAAGTTTCCCTTTTTTTAGTCGACTCGACAACATCATGAACAAATTATGGATAGTCTGCGAGTTCGGGATTCTTGAGAGATGAATGGACTGACCATTTTTCGAGGTTCACTCTGTGTATGGCCATCGGGACAATAGAATTTCACATTCAAATTGAAATGCAGTCGTTGTTGCGGGCAGCAAAAGTTTCGACATACTGTTCGACTGGAATTTCAACAAAAGGCCACTATAAAGGGATGGTTTTGGCCAACGTTGGAATTTCGATGTGGTTGAATTTTGTTGTTTGTTTCATTTTGTTGTTTGTTTCATTTTGTTGTTTGTTACATTTTGTTGCCTAATCGAACAAAATTATTTTGTATTTAAATGCTTTGCGGCTTGTTTAGTATCTTTATATATGTAGGTGGGATAGATTTTATTAGTAATAATTTGTTAAAATGTTGTTAGTGGTTTTATCGAGTACTTTGAATGAATGTGGGCAGCTTACCCTACATTTCAGTAGCAGTCTGAACTACCCAATTCAAATTTACAATTTTGAATAATAATAATAATAATTTTGAGTAATACTTAATTAAGCTTTTGGAATTGATAATTGTTAAAAAGTGGTCACTTGGGAAATTTCAAAGTTGTTTAATATAAGAGAGCAGTGGGGTAGTATGGTTGTTCCGGAAATAAACTCTCGGTCGGCTTACGATAGGAATTTGAAAATCATTACAAAGCTTTACCATCGATGAAAACTTTGAGGTGGATTGTGACTACAAGTGTGGAAAGCAAATGTATTCAAAACTAAGCCCTTTTTTATAGTAAGACCTTTAATGTAAAAATGGTTTAAGCATGATTTAATAAAAGTTTCATCATGCTACCCCGGAACAGTTAATGTTAAAAAACTGTATTTAGGTGGTTTTGAAAGCTGTAGGTGAAACTTTGACTATAAGTTTACCCAAAAGCAGAAATTGAGCCTCTAGATTGGAATGGTAGGGGGTTAGGTAGGTACGCGTAGCTGCCCGTGAGAACCACTTAGACCTAAAAGGTCCATTGTGTTACAGATTCGGGGAGCATTTGTCTCGATACCGTGTATTTTTCCCATAAGACGTCTCGAAGAATCTCGCAGACAGGCCGTCATGTCTTCGAGATATCTGCGAGATTCTCGCAGATGCGACCAACTTGGTAAGAGAGTAATTACTTTTGTCCCAAATGGTGTAATGTACAGCACGAGACTTTCCACGCCGGCATATTGGTGGCGCCATCTACTAGATACTAGCCAGCATATAGGTGTGTCATCTACTAGATAGTAGCCTGCATACAGGTGCGTCATCTAATAGATACTAGCCGGCATACTGGTGGCGACATCGACGCCCTTATGAACCGCTACAAAAAATGTATCCAAGGAATATATAGCATGGTGAAATCGCATTACAAGGTCGTGATTTCGTATATGGTCTTGCACTGTTCTTCATACTTAGTCTATTTTTTCCAAGCTTTTCACCAAGATAAATAAATTTTTTTTCCTGCAGAAAACCCAATCTATCCACGAACTCTTATGTAACTATCTCATTAAAGTTAATTGCCTTAAAAAAAGCCGTAAAGCCGTAAAATATGCTTTAAAGGTTTCAATGAAGAAATTTACACCGCTCGTAGCTAGTCGGAAATATATACATATGAGTTCTTTAGGAACATCAGATAAAACAATTACTGAAGGTCTTAAACTCTTCAATGGCCTCAACGAATACTACATGCGTTAAATTACAAAATTTTCTTTACGAATTTTTTTTCCTTTCCCATATTTTAGTCGGCTTTCTTTTCGAATGGCGCTATCGTCTTTGTTGTAAAATAAATCGATCTAATTAATAATGTCGTTAAAGTGAGTTAAAACCACATAAAAACTTGATTACAACCGAACTTTGCAGTAGGACCCGGCTATTAAGCCTAATAAATTCCGAACGGAAAAAAATAGCTTTCAACGCTTTTGTCATAATTAACATACGGCATAGCGCAGTAACGTATACAATGCATTATTTATCGTAATCAGCTATCAAAAGATGAATTAAGACATTTTCGTATGTATGTGAAAATAATTCACAAAACTTATATAAAAGCTACGCTGCATATTTTAAGTATAGTGGTTTAGTGACCTACAGTTTTTTTGTGTTTATTTTTTAAAACTAAATTCCAACAATAAACTGTTGAAATTTGATTTAGACCGAAAGATTTTATAATTTTATTGACCGGATAAAAAAAAACCTGAGAAACTATTTATTTATAATACGCGCGACTAAAATTAATGTAGCCCTTGAGTCATTCAATCTGTCTTCTGTTATTATAAAAACGAAAATTTATTTAGGCCAATTATTGGGAAATGCTTTTATTTTTCTGATAAAATTTATTGTTTCAAATTTATGAAAATCGCGTGCGAAGTCGAAATAGAGTTGTTTAATGTCAAACAACGTGCAAACCCAAAATGACAGCTGTCAGATAGGATATTTCAATCGTTGCTCGATGTAGTCACAAGTTTGTGGCTGAAGAAGCTGTAGGAGTAAATGAATTGATCAAATATGGCGATGAAAGGCTACAACTTAGGGAATGTGGAGTGCAACTAAGTAAGGACGGTAATGAAAAGGACGAAATTAGGGAAGAAAATAAATAGGTAGTAGTCCCGAGTGGGAAACCAGTCTGTATGTACTGCTTAGCGAATTCACTGATATATTCTATACTGACGGCTCAATCACTGAAGACGGGTCGGGAACTGGATTATACTTGCAAACTGACGAACTCAAGTACTCCTTCCCTTCAATAACGAATCGGCAAAATCAACCCTCCTAAAACTACGAAAATTGCAATGAAAAGGCCACGTCGTCGTGCGTATATGTAACTGACCGAAAAATTGCCAAACGCATTTTGAAAGGCAAAGCACATGGCAATCAACACCCCAGGAAAGCCACGTAAACGATGAAAGGACTCTATCCATGCGGAGAAAAGATCACTGCTAAGATTTTAAAACTGGAGGAATATTTCTCAGATTTGAGATGACTGGAGACGCCGTATTCTGGAGACCACGGCTCAATTTGTACTGTCGCACCATTGATGATGATAATGAATTCAATTTTTGGGCTTAAACCTTAACTGATTGAAACCGAAGAAGAAATAAGGACAAATCAAATTTATATTAGCCGCCGGTGCCGCGATCCCGGAAGAGAGACCACAACCAATCCTTGACAAATTGAAACACTAAATCATTCTGTCGGGGCAGAAAGTGGTGTATTTCAAGCATCATGTCGTGCAAAGATTTTTCGTTACTTTATTTGCACCCTTTCATAGGAATTCTTCATGAGAGATTGCCGTGCCCATAAATTTCTTTTATGAATCATTTAAAATAATTGTTGGCTCTAATAGTTGTCAAGGTTTCTTTGTATAATGTATGTTGGAGTAATTGGCTTTGGGTCTTGTTCTGTAGACATCTATATAGTTATGTTATGTTACCTTGTAACGGCATCACGAAATCTTTCTGTCTTATATTCAAGACAAAGTTCCGCATGTGTAGTCCGTATACGAGCAAAGTGCTGATCACGAACTCCGATATCCAGAGAATGTGTCACCATTAGCATTTCCAATTGAAGCTCACATCTTAATTTTGCTTTGAGTATCATCCCAGAGTTACAGCATAGAGACGAATCGTGTTCAGATTAGAATAACAGAAACTAAGGTCTCGAGGCGGCCTTTATTTTCAGATTAGATCTTTCAAAAGAGGCTTTTCGTCTAGGGTGGCAAAATTAATGGCGGGGCGATAGGTGATTTTATGAAACGGATGATAAGGTAGATGGTACGAACTTGAATCATGAGTTTTACCTAGCCCACATTCAGGTCATGAACTAGTTGACAGGGACAGCCAACTAAAATTGATATTTTATTCTGAGTATAGAATTTTTACCAGTTTTGAGAGAGATAGAACTTCAAAATGTGTATTCTTAGAGAATTATGATGAACTCATAATCCTTACCGTACCCAAAATAAATCCATTGCATTTTTCATCTTTTGGCCACTCTTTTCCACACACATACCTACATATAGCTACATATAGCACCCAAATATTTTGGGGCTTCGACTATAATTCTCCTAGCAGTGTTTCCATGTGTATACCTTTTTTTTTAAAAAAAAAAGATGTCCTCTTCAGTTCCTTTGTAACATTATCAGTCACTCATATTTGAATTTAATCAGGGCTTATGGAAAGATGTTGTGCCTGTGGAAAAACGTTGTTACACATTAGATGCATGTTAGCTACTCGATCCACAACCATTCTACTCAACCTTAATGAATTTGGGATGCACCCAAGCGCTCCATTTTGAATGCATCCAAGCACCTCGACAGCCACTTTGTTGAATATTGAATATAGATTTTAACCGGATTAGTTGCCCCAGTAAGCTTACTGGGCACTACTTCCTACAGGAAATAGCAATAAAAAAATAAAAAAAAACAGTATTCTTGGTGTTTTCAATACGAACTTTAAACACTACTCTGGATCTGGATGAAAGCGCAAATAATGCACCTATTGTCAATCAATACGTTGATAACCGTTTAAACTTTTCATAAATTACGATGGATACTTATCCTTCCATTTTCATTATTAATCAATGTGACAGTACATCTTCATTGATTTCATTAAGCCGAAAGATATAATTTAATGAACGGCATTCATCAATATTATGAACCTAAAGACATGGTTCGTCGATATTTCACTAGGTGTGTTTTTTTGCTATCGAGAGTAAAGCAGATTAAGATATGTACTCCACAAAAAAAAAATTATCTAGAGTAAGAGTTTATTACTAAAGTTTTGAATTGGTAAGTTGTTGCTCCTGAAAACAATTTGACAGTTTTAATTCAAACAGTCGCTTACTGGGCTCTGTTCAAGATTTCTGCAATAGCTGCTTCGAAAGCATAGCATAGCAAGACTGAAGCAGCTGTCAAATTCAGCCATAGCATGAAACAGCTTCTTCGGGTTTTGAACAGCCAAAAGCAGCTTTTATCGCTAATAACAGCTGTTCGACACACACATACGCAAGTTGGCGTGGCATTCAAGAGATTTGTTTGAATGACTTTGAATACTTACCGCATTAACTGCTTCTAATGTTTCCTTAAATTGTTCGTTATAATTTCTAACGCTAATGATATAGTTTCTTCCATTTTTAAACACTGAAAATAACGTTCCGACGAAAGTGACAGCCACACACACATATAAATATTGCAATAGCCGCTTTCTAGCTACAGTCGGGAGTGCGAGCAAGAAAAAGCAGCTATGGAAGCAGCTTTTTAAAAATCTTGAACAGATCTAGTGTCAAATAGCAAGCACGAGAAAGCAGCTTTTTGGTTGCATTGAACACAAAAAAGCAGCTAATAGCAGCTAATAGCAGCTATAGCAGAAATCTTGAACATACCCCTGGTAAATTATAAGAGGTAAAAAAAAAACAAAATGATGTATATAAGATAATTCACGACTTGTCATAACAGATCCAATTATGAGGGCAAATCGTGAAGCTTTTTAATCTGTGCAATTAGAATCACATGATTCGGATGATTCGATTTATGAAAATATTGTGTTTCAAGAAGCAGTGTTTTATTCAAGTAGCAGCTCGGATTCATCAAACAACGAAATTGTATCCCACTCGAGCGTTAGCTATTTCTCAAAACTATAGTTTGTTGTTGTTTTTTTTCCGGCATCCATTGTTGACAGCTAGCATAAATGTCAAATTGAATTGAATTGTCTAAGCCCATTGCTACCAACCGCTTGGAAACGAAATTTCCAAATTCCACATTCTAGAGGCTAGAGTCACCAACTTGTGAACTGAGGAACTATCTACTGAGTAGGTTAACTAATCTAGTAAAAGAATACTGGATTAAAAGTTGTTGTTGCTTTCAATGTAGTTATGCTAATCCGTTCTCGATAGAGTAGCAAAAAAAAGACCCAGTTACTGATTAACTTTCTCTCGAAGCTTTCCACCGTTGTGTTTTTTCCGGGATATGTTGTTAGTCTATTGCGCAACCACCTGGGAACTGGATTTGTATAAATAAAAATTGTTGATAAGTATTGAAAATTCGGTTAGAAGGACAAGCGTAGCATTCGAACCTACAGCCTCTGGGATGTTATAATAGGGGCTGACTGTTGCTGCCCTTGAACTCGAATTTATTTCTTAACTTTCAAATTAATAATTACTGAATTTGCAGTTAAAAGTAAATAACAACTCAGACAGATACTCATATCACCACCATAAACACAACTAAGATTAATGACTTAAATCCTCTTCCAAATTTAACTTATCGACTTCCTGCTAAAAGGTGCCCAATACTTTTTTTAATTCAATAATAATTGCGATGAGTCACGTACCTCCCGTCGCGTAAGTCCTTCTATAAAGCCGCAATTACTGAATATTTATGTTTTTTTTCGGTAATCGCCTGCCCAAGGAATAAGTGCCAACTCATCGGAAGGATCAATTTCGATCAATAAATTCCGAACAGACAGTCGCGCCATACCATTTTGTTTAACTTCGTAGCAAAGAGCACTATAAAATAGACGAATGTCTTCCTTTGGTTCCTTATGCCATTACTGGCATCTTCAGTTGCCGGTTTGTTTACCATGTGCACGATCGTCGTCTATTGAAGATAACACCGCTCTTAAAGGCGTAGGTGTTCTGTTTTTACGGTTTTATTACCGATCTTAAGGCACACTCGTAAGATCAGTGACACAACAAGAAGGTATAAATGGGTTTTAGCCGAGAGCAAAAGTACTAAATGACTTTAAGTCGATTGCACGGACAAAATGCATTATCCGCGATTTTATGATCTTGAGAATCTGGGAGGTACAAGTTCTTCGACTTTGACGCACGATCGGTTTGCGTTCTGTTCTTGCACACGCCAAACCGCACACTCATTCGAAGCAAGTATTAATTTATATCCCAGGACGATTGCCATCAGATTATTAATAATCAATAGGATCACGTAAATCAATCAATTTTATTACATTGTGGCAGTGTGCGTCAAAAGACTTCGCGTCAAGTACAAATAGGCCGTTACTTGGTCCGATTCTGAACGGCCAATGTTCAGCCAATGGAAGGCATTAACAAAACACTTAAGTTGATTAAAAACCGCTTTTTAATAATCTTCCCAGCATTTGCGAATCGCGTACTCATCAAGCACCTAATTTATTACGCATTCAATTGGCGAATTCCTAGGTTTGCGCGGTTGATGCGTGTGCGCGCTGCAGTAACCGCATGTGAGTGAGTTGACGCGCAGTGACAACAATCAGCTTGACATGGACGCAATTTAATTTTTTTTTTTTTGCAGATCGTTAAGACGACGTCCGTGCCGTTGTCTGAACGTATTGCTTTTAGTTAGGACCATTTTCGCATAAATTTGTTATTCTTGTGACGTAGAAATGTTTTATAGGATTTGTTGCAACGTACCGTTTCGGAATCATTAAATTGACGATGCAAAATTCTCTCTAGACAAGCTGGCAGGCGAAATATGTGCATAGCATTGAAACGATTCGCAATTTAATGACGAATTTTGTGGGAGTGACGCTGAAGGAATTCTCCAGGGCTTTTGAGAAAAAATTACAACATTTTAAATTGAGTTAAACGCGTTTAAAATCAAACATGTAGGTACTGCGATCCTAGCGGAAATCGCGGTAAACTTTGTAAGATACTTTTTAATGGTGCAGACAAAAGGAAGACACAACAGATAAATATTAACAATTCCGAAAAATGAAAAAAAAAAACGTTGCTCAAAGAGGACGGGAGGAAGTTTTTGGAGATATGGAGGTATGGGAGAAAGGTGTTTTAGTTCTCTAAAGGTGCTCTTACATGAACGATTAAAATTGCTCAATTTGCAGCAATTCCAGGCAATTTTGACGTCACGAAAACATACAGTAGCATTCTGAAACATTAGTAATTGACGAATCAATCGTTGCTCAGCAGTGACTAGCGATATAGAGCAATACTTCGCAATTTAGCAATGAAATCATACACGAACAATTCATTCCATGAACAACACGAAAATAAACTTGACAGACAAATATCAAAGATAAAATTGAACTTGGAAATATTTGAATTCCAAGCCATTATAACACGAAAATTGACAAACAATACCAAAACTCAAAACAAATCTTCACAACTGAATCACCTAACCATAACAATTGCTCGAAATTTTTCAACCTAGTGGAAATACAGCAACTATAGGGCGAGTAATACCAGCAATCTGTGAAAACATTGCCATATTGCCGAAATATTGCCGCAACTAGCACGATATTTCGAAGAATTGCTCCATTAGTCGCTCCACTAATTTTGGCAATAGTCGTCGGGCAATCAATTGCTTGAAAAGTTGCTCGTGTAAGAGTATCTTAATACTCTTTATTCGTCCGTAGCAGTCGAAATATACGGAATTCGTGGAAAAGTGTAGGTACAACCCTTTTAGGGGTTGACGAACAAAAATTTTTAAAACTGCTTGTGGGAAAGTATGCAAGGTGTTAATCCATGTGCTTCCATCCTGTACAATCGCCTGAAACCTGTTATCAGAGTTCCATGCTTCTCAATACGTTTTCACGAATTCCGTCATATCGATTAGGTCTGACGAGGTATCAAATTGCTTTTCACTACAACGAGCCATTATATAGTCTAAAGTCAATTTCAGGATTTTTGGTACCTATAAATATGTTTTTTGGCTCTGGTGAGTTTGTTTATAATTTCTTAACTCGTCCTTAGATCATTAGAACTATCGCTGAAAAGTACCAGGAACTCCGTAAGTATTGTTCCTGCGTTGAGAACTGCCTTTAATTTTTAGATTTACGGAAAATGATATGCTACGGGAAGTTAACATACTATATACTTTTTTGAATAGTCCTTTCGTCGGCTTTAAACGCCAGAATTATTGCTAAAAAGTATCAGGAACTATAGAACTCGTGTGCATGTGAAGAGAACTTATTTTTTTGTTGATATTCTGGAACTTGATATGCTAAATTCACAGACATGTAGGAGTGTAACTCACTATCTTCTGCCTGTACCTAAGAATTCGACTCACCGACTGTATTTATTACAAGATCGTGTCTCGAAGGGTTCATGAGATATGCGCTCATCCTTTATCAGTATAATTATCACAATCTATTCCCATATGGAAAGACTTGTCTCTAGGACAAAGTTTCATTCGAAAATTTTCAATTTCACGAAATAATCAAGGAATTTCATTTACGTATCAAGAAGATTCTCTACGAGACACAAACGAATCAAAACATTTAACTTTTCTGTATGTTTCCTCTAAACATTTCCCACAGTACAAGCTGCATGTTAGCCGCCTAATGCTAGTTTGGACATTGGCCAAATCCGAAATCCCTAAACAGAGTCTGGAAGATTAACGTTACGCTACTTATCTAGGTTATAGCCGGGGCTGGCAAAATTTACGAATGATGTATATCCGGTAAAAGACCACTCAACTCATAAATGACTATAAAATATATTTCGATGATCAGAGAGAGCTTAGCTGCGTTTCGATTACTTTTAAATTTACTGGGGCAACTGAGTCTTTATTGAGCGATCAGTGATCGTGGATCTTAAGAATTTGTCGACCACAAAATACGTGATCGCAACGTTTTGTCGATGAATGTGAACGATGAATGTTGATGGCATCAACGAAAATAGAAATTTGTGATGACACAAATAATATTATTTGCGGTAGGTCGTTTGGTATTTGTTAAATGTATGAAACATGTTGTAGGAAGTGAGTCTAAAATTTTTCAAAATTGGCCCTATAAGTTTTTCGTTACTATTGTGATACATTTGGATCCACTCAGTCCCAAAAGAGTTAGTCCACCTGGTAGCTACGCAGGAGGCTTTAAACATATTTAGCTATGAACTTTGTATGTTTTCCTTGGTTATAAAAAGCGCGGTTTTTGATGAAAGCTTCAAACAAAGGGTGACGATGCTTTAATGAATCAATAATTATGCAAAATGTATCAGCAAACCTCTTCATTCAGCCTGAATAAGAAAGTAGTGAATCAGTTCTGAACGATAGGTAGTAGCTAGTTATGTTTCAGTTGAAATACAAGTTTAGATCTGCGGACAAATTTCTCAAGACTTCACTAAACTCAGGGTAAAAAATTATCACTGAAAACGGAGTTCATATATTTTCACAAAATTTCTTCATATCTCTTAGGTCTTCTGAAATATTTAATTAAATTTTTTTCTACGAATTCTTGACTTAAATGTCTAGAAATTGTATTCTGGATTTCTTAAAATTCAACCACTCAGGGTTGCAAAGAGATTGTATAAGTTTTCAAAAATTCAACCATAACCTTCTGGTCTGAGTAGATATCGATTAACTTTTCACTTCCACTCCACGGGCTTGTTTTATAGTCGTCTAAAACACGTTTTCAAGACTTTTCAATGTTCAATCCCTTTGAGAATATAAAAGGGTTGTATACGTATTCACGAATTCCGTCATATCTCTTAGGAATGTCAAAGCATCGAATTGGTTTTTACTTATTCAGGCTTTCTTTGTATTCATCTAAAACCCTATTTTAGGATTTTTGGATACTCAACCCGCAAGTTGGTGTAAAGGGGGTTCCATAAGTTTTTAGAATTTCGACTCTTAGGTTTGATGAAATATCAAATAGGCTTTAACTTCTACAGAATTTTATATATTTAATATTATCGGCTACAAAGAAATCTTAGGACTTTTTGATATCTAACCCCCAAGACGGAGTAAAGTTGCATATATTTTCACGAAATTCCTACATATCTGATCTGATGAAATATCGAATTGATTTTAATTTCCTCGGGACTTCAACATGATCTCACAAGAATCAACTTCAGAATTTTTAAATATACAGCCATGGGGTTGTAGGAGAACTGCATACATTTTCACAATTTTTGCCATCGCTTAGGTGACTTAAAAACTAATTCACAATTTTTTGAAATTCAACCCTCAATGGGTTTTGAAGGGGTTGCTTACGTCTTCACAAATCTCTCTCTTATTAACTCACTTCTTATGTAATCGCCAAAGAACCTATTGCGAAATTTTTGGATATTCAACTTCCAAGTGGATGTTGGTTTTGTACACGTTTTCACAATCCGTCATATTTGTTAAGTCTGATGAGGCAGCAAATTGGTTCTTACTCAATGGGGTTTCAGTGTGATTAATATATCGCAATTGGAGTCATGTTCATAAGCTTCTTACTTGTTTAATCGTCTAAAAATCATCTATATTCTTCTGATTTTTATTTCTATTCAAAGAACAATAAATGACTTATAAGAAACCGCCTAATCTTGAAACAACAAATTTTATACTCCGACGGCCTAATTTCGTTCGCTTCCCGAATTTTTATCCAAAAAAATAATAGAGTTTCGCCCAGACTGTTGTAAATTTTTTGTTAGTTTGTTTCTCTCAACTGCTACACCTTTCCACCTATGTACAACCTTTTGTTTTAAATGGCTTCACTATCACAGATCTATATAAATCCAAAGTTTCAACTTCCTAGCATTAAGGGCTACTGAGCTCTAGATATCGTTTAAAGCGCTTAAAACTCACCCAATCTAATTAACAAAAGGGACGAACTTAATAAATCAACAGTTTTGTGAGCAATGAGCTTTCAAACGTATTTGCGTACGGCATCTACGGTGGACAGACGGATATTGGGGTCTATTGTTCCTATATGACATGAAAATACAAACAATTCGAATAGCACCCCACAAAGCTTACTCTTAACAGATATCCACTTAGTCCACCTACCGTTAATTAATGATGCATTCACTGGGTTTCAAGACACCGGAAAACACATCACATACGGTGGACAGACGGACATTATTTTTTACAGCGTTTTTGGGATCTACAAGTTCTAAAATAAGAAAATGAAAAAAAGGGGTTTATCCCTTTTTTGAAAATTCCCATTCTGGTATTCGTTGAAGGACTTTATTGCAATAAAGAACACATTTCAACAAATTACCAACACATTTCTACAATTTGAACGCCACCATTAAAGTTATAAATCAATTTGCGTATTATCTATACTGAAACTAATCCATTCGTTATAAATTTATTCGATATAAAGTACATACCCGGATAATCATAAAAACTGGGGACCAACAACCATAAAATATATTTTGTTTGTAAAGAACCTCGAAATGTGTAAGATGTTATCATAGTTTGTAGCTGGATCCAACCAACCTTCCTTCGCTAGATTCCCAGCTCCTTCGACACCGCCGCACATATTGAATAATAAAAGTCGTAGTTTGTAGACGAAGTAATAAAAAGGAAACCATCCGAAACCGATAGTCCTGGTCATATCATCTACTCCATAAGGTCACAGCCATATCCTTGTATAAAGTTATTCGCTTTAGCGCTTTTTGTATGGAAGCCATTTCTAAATAAGAAAAAAGCACACAGAGGAGAAGAAGCACCTTATCGTAGTCCTGTACTCTAAGGTCCTCGGGACTAAGGTACAATACTAAAAAGTGGACTACGATATGAAGCACGTCCCAGTGTCTCTATAACGAACCGATTCCTTAGGGGCTTCCTTTAAATAGTATCAGGACGATCGTCCATATTTTATTGATGGGACTTTCACGGGAGAGCCGGACAAAACGACAAAAGGAGTTAGAAGCGGAAACTATTGCTTGGCCATAGTTCTTCGATATTTGTAATCTTAAGGGATGAAAATAGGTAAAGGTCGGACATTTGATCGTTAAATGCACGGAGGAGTTTGTTTCATAATGGGATTTAGCTCGGGGCATAACGATAGCTCAGACCTGAACGTAACTTATTTCAGGCAGTTCCGATTTCAACAAATCATCCGCCATAAATCACGAAAATGTCCGTGCCTTCAGGTTCTGCTAATTGAATCGAAATAAATCAACTGAAATTGTGGAAGGATTGAAATTCTCCTGGGGATAATCGATCGATGGATAAAAATGCATTTATCTTGCTCTAATCACGATATCCAGAACAATAATCTTCCCAAGGTGTAGAAAAGGCTTCCGGAAAAAAACACTATACCAAATCCTTGCTTTATCCCCATGCACCAACATGCACTTACCCTTAAGACAATATTTCTTCAAAGCTACTGCGGTAAGTGTTTTTAAGACGATTGAAAAAAAGAAAATCGAAACTAAGTGCTCGTGGAGTCTACTGAAGTATTGTGGTACTGTTTTGCCTATAAATCTCGTTACAACGAGACTAAGGACTTTCTTTCGAATGAAAATGCACGAAATTCTTCGCGAAACCAATTGCAATTTTGTTCGGCGAAATAAAACACAATCTCATTTCTTACATCTTAGAGTATCCTGGAATTTACAATTAACTGGAGCATGCAATAATGCTAGAATGCTTTCTTGGGCCGAATTATGGTGTATTTTTTTCGGGAAGAGGAGGAACTTGTTAAAATACCGAAGGAAAATAAATTTCATCTTATTTGTGTCGCGCTTGAAATATATCAAGGGTGTTTTAATGTTGCCGCTGGATAGTTTAAGGAGTAGTATCATAAACAACACTAAATCCGGCGATAGATTAATAGTCTATCGTGCAAATCCGCTTTTCAGTAAAACTGATTGTATTCTCGAGTTCACAGTAGAACAACTGATCACGTGCATAAGCTCGGCGGTGTTTATATATTGCCTGTGTTGATTCTGGAGCTTTCCAGCACATTCGGTGATGTTAGTGGAACAAGTAGAAAGTGTGGAGAACACGTCAGAAGTGTGAAGAGCCCTCCACGCTATTCTGATAGGAAATTAGAAGGTTCAAGCTCTCACTAAAAAGTTCGATGTTCGTTTTGACTAAGTAATCTAAGAGGAAAAATGCATAATAATAATTTTAGCATGATTTGGTCGGCTCCATAGTGTTGTAAGAGATTTCAAGATTTCAAGTACAAATTAATTCGATTAAAATTATCAAAACACAAATTACTTTATTGGTCGCATTTAATAATCGCACTACCTGTAATGCTTTCCGATCTCATTTACTACTCGATCGCTGTCATCAATAAAAATAACTTTAGAAACACTTTCGCAACTGACCATCGTTTCGCTTTTACAGTCAACTGATCCCGTGTACAAGCTCTGCTGCGCTTATACGAGTATACTGCATAAGTTGAGACCTAAAACAGCGTATTCGGTGGTGTGTTTGGAATGTTCGGGAACTGTGAAGAACATCCAAGAGGTAGGTTCCAGCGCTCCGGGTTTTACATTTCTTTAGTTTTGAAATTATAGAAATTTGGCATATAAGAAAAGTGGTTCTCTAGAACTCGTTTTTACCGAATCAAAAGCGGTTCACTAGCGAGCTGATATTGTTGTTTCGACTACAATACATTTATTTAAGAATATGTTAGTAAAAACCGGTTCAAATTCGGATTTTTTCTTATAGTAGAGCGTAATCATAATTGTGGAGAAATTTGTGAGAATTGTTTACCATACAAATAAATAATTAATTAATTAAAAATGAGCGGATTTTTACAAAATCAACACATTAATTTTTCTTAAGTTTTGATTGCACATTGAATACCAAATTTTACTAAAAAAAACCTTTTAAGAATTTATGAAGTCGCCAATTCAATAAAATGAAGATAAAATTAATTAAGCATTGATTAGCGTTCTAACTGCTGTTGACTTTAAATTAAATTTCCTTATCGATTAAAACTCTTTTGAAGAGTCTCTTCATAATGACTTTATTCAGGAATTTTGAGATGAATTTCACGAAGAAATTTTATGGCAAATTTCTTAAAGAATTTTGTAATGAATTTTATGTAGTTGAAATTGTGAAGTGAAGGACAAGTCTGCATACATGATTGTGTGCAGAAATTTTGCAAGAATGTACAGCGCTGTGAGTAGATGAGCTATTTATAATCGGAGAACGTTAAGGTAACAATTCAATTAACTTTCATGTGGTTACTCTTCTGATAGCTTAACGTATTAAGTCCTAGAATATTTTCAGTAATTTTTTTTAAATAAATTTTCAAAGTCCGTTAATGAAATTGAAGAGTAGAGCAAAAAATAATAAATAATAAAGTAAAATGGAAGCAGGTGGAGTGTATTTTTGACGAAAAACGAACCTTACACCCTGTATAGACTATGCGTTTTAAAAGCGTTTATTTAGGTAAACGAACAAGTTAAAAAAGTAGTGTTCAGACTAGGCAACTCGTTTTATTTTGATACATTAAAGCTTGAAGTGATTTGTTTTGACAAGTTTATATAGCTGTGTTTTATTAGCAAATTTATGCTTTCTAAATTGTTTGAAACAAATGTGTTTGTATCGAAGCAATAAAAATTTGTGGGTGATAAGTGTGAGGGTGGGAGAGGCTGAAAAGAAAAAAGTTCCGATGTTTATATCTCAAGAATCTATAAATAAAAAACAAATCGAATATCCAATGGGGTTCAGGAGGGGGACAAAAAAAATGATCAGTGAAAATAGAATGCATATATTTCACGATTTTCGTCATTTCTACTAGGTCTTCCCAAATATTAAATTCATTCTTATTCTACGGATTCTTCATATAAACACCTAGAAAGTGTTTTCAAGATTTTTTGAAATTCGACCTCTAAGGGGGTGTAAAGTGGGATGCATACTCTTTCATGAATTCTGCCATATCACTTAGGTCTGATTAGAATAACAAATATTTTTTCACTTTCACGGTCTTGTTTATTAATCATCCATTTTCAAGTTTTTTCCATCTATTTTTCAACCCCTAGACCGCATCCCGGAATATGACCCAATTATGTGATCATATTTAAAAATATCATCTTGCTTTACTCGTATTTTCTATAACTCGAATATGTTCTAATCTACATATGTCTTCGCTCTGGTAATTGACAAAGTTAGGAGACTTTAAAAGGTGGTCCATTACCAGGATATTGTAGTAGCTAACTTAATAAGTTCACTTAGAATACATACAAGAAGAGAACACTTTCAATAAACCAGTTATAGTCATTGTTCTTACATTCACATCAAAAACGAAATGCACTTCAAATTACGAACGTTCACTTTTAAGAACCCGTGACTGTTAAATGTCTTGAGACATTTGTGTCCAGACCCAGGTCGTATGCATTCAACAGGGAGATGCACAACATTTGTACCGGCGCATAGGGCAAGCGCATAAGGGCTAGGCATCATGTTGCCGACACCGTGCCAGCGGAGTCTTCTATCGTCTGCCCGTCGAACACTGCGATGCTGCTGCAATAAACACGGGGGCCCACTCTATGGCCAGAGGAGTTCATGTGGTGTTTTCGTCGGTCGACGGAGTCCCCTGTCGGATTTCCCTGAGCGTTCTTTCAGTTCAGTTGTTATCTCGATGTCGAAGAGTTCGGTTCCGTGATTTGATTCTGGGTCCACGGGTATTTTCCAATGTTTTACAGGTGAACGTTATCGTCGGCGTGACTTGAGGTGAATTGCGCGCTAAACGTGAATAGATTGGAGAAATTTCATTTTTTGAAAAGTTTTCACAGTGAGCGAAATTTTAGCGCAGGATTTTGGTCGGTAATGTGAAATGTGTAGGATACAGCAATACTTGGTCCAACGTAACCGGAAGGAAGAAATTTTCGTGAAAACGTTACGCGTAATATCGTCGTAAGGTGGACGTTAGAGTGTTGCTGGATGTTCCGAGTGTAAGCGCCGGCCTACCTGATGATTGCTTCCCAGTGATGTTCTAAGTCTGTCCTAAGTCTGTGCTCGCGGTATTTTCCGTAAAATATCTAAGATTTTTTCGAAATTCAGGTGCATAAGGTGAAACGTTTCGCGAAGTTCACGATGAAGTTCAGTGATCGTGGCAAAATGTTTCCGTGGTACATTCTGGCATTGGGTTTCGTATCTGGCGCCATTGGATACGCTAGTGATCGCGATCGTAGCACTAGCGACGAACACTATTTTCGCCATCAGCAACACTACAACCAGAGGATCGAGCAGGCTGTCAATGACTTCAAACTCGCACAGAGTCATCGGAATGCATCGCATCATCGTCAGGTCGTTCTGAGACATCAGCACCACGATCAGAAGCAGTTACAGCTCGAAGAGGAACCTGTTCCCATTGCGAGCGCTAGTGCTCCGCCCAACGGACGACATGGACATCATTTGCGACACTACAACCGCCACCACCAAACGTGGGAGCAGCGAGTATTTCCATCGCTTCGGCATCAGATCACCACTACGATTGCTCCTTCACCTGAACAACAAGAAGAGGAACAGCTGAAATCGGAAAATTTGCATGATCGTCGCAGTGGCGATCGCGTCAATCTAACCGGTACTATGCAAAGTCGTCTATTCGACCGTGACGGTCTTAATACCGTGAGCACGGCCAGCAATGGATTGTCGCTGAAATCCAAGGATTCGCACAAGACGCGATCGTCGTCGTCACTAGATCGAGATGAAGATCACAATCGTCTGGTAGAAACAATGGCCAAAGGAAATAGAGACAACGAAGGTACTGAAGAAAAACTCGATGACTACTATGACGATGATGAAGACAGTCTTGAAGATGATGAAGACGATGTCGAAGATGATGATGACAACGATGATGACAATGATGATGATGACGATACCGACGAAGATCGTGGTGATAATAAGAATGATAACGAGTACCTAGAGAATGACGACAGTCGGAATCGAATTAATAATGATAGAGTATCATCGAAATTGCGGAGCAATAATCTCGTAAGTAGTAGCGCATTTTTGTTTATGTTTTGTTAGTTGATAACCCGCAGTGGGCGTTTGTAGCACCCACTGAACAATAGCAAAAATCGCTGTAAATCATTTTTATAAAAATAATGTTAACGCGTTTATTGTTGCAACCAATGGCTTTGCTTCTGCGAGAAATTCTTTATTTTGATTTATTACAATTTTGTTACTCGATTTGTAACGAGATGTAAGTGGTTTTTTTCGGAATAGGGGAGAGAGACTTGCCATTGAGCATTGTAATCGTTCATGTTGATTGTAATTCACCCCACCCTCCCTCTCCTGGATGTTTAACTTTAGATATCATTTTTTAATAATGGGTCATTCCATCAAAAATCGCAAAAGTTGTGACCTTACCATCGCCGATTCTTTTTGCTTGAAGAACTAGTGAAAAAAAAATATAGTTTACATTTTTTTTTCCGTCTCATTTTTTTTGTTAGGGATAGAATGTTAAAGATTTGGCAAAAATGGTGTCCAGCTCCTCTTTGAAAATGCATATCTCTGTTAATTTTTATCATAGAATAACAAAATAGGACTTATTTTAAAGGGGAAGGTTGTCGCAAAATAAGAAAAATACAAATCCAATTTATCCTTAAATTTTTTTTTTCAAGGATAACAATTTTGTCCTTTATCCTTAAATATCTCAAAATACCATTTTTTTAATTTTTTATTTTTTTTTATACTTTGTGTATTATACTGTTTTTCAAAACATATCAAAAAATCAACTTGGGATCTTAATGGGATCGGGATAAAAAAATCGAAGAATGTCAGTGTTTCTCAATTTTCTTTATAGAAAAAGGGTCACTCCATCAAGAATCGCCAAAAGTGTAACCTTACCATCGCTGAATCGGCGATGGTTAAGTGTTTTTTAGACAAGTTACACTGTATGTCAAATATTTTGCTGTCAAATATTTGACTATTGTCCCTACTATTTGCTGTGCAAAAGATCTAGTTAGATAGGAAATATTTGACTGAATTTTTCGTCAAGAAAAAATATGACTGAATCTTTCGTCAAGAAAAATTTTTGACTGAATTTTTCGTCAAATGTTTTTAGTCAAATATTAGACACCAAAGCATACAGCAGCAATACCAGCGGCTGTAAGGGTGTTTCGGATAGTAGGCATGATGAGTCAATAATGAGTCTGATGAGTCAACGCTATCCGACGACAAAACAGCTCCAATAGACCGCGTCTAACATACTGGCTTCTCCATTGAAGGTCTTTCAACTGTCATGTCCTCAATGGCAGAAGGCAGGACAGCGATTGATCCTAGTCGATGTTTCGCACCAGAAACTCCTCTGACGTCGAAAATCATCCCAAATAATCTTAATCTCTTAAAAGTTTATTAGTTCTGAGTACAACAAATGGGTTCGAAAAGTTTGTTTCTTGGAGCTGTGACTTCCTTCGCGAACCTTATGGTCGAGAAAGGTCCGATTCGAAACCAGTGATAAGCTTTAATTTTCGAAATGAAATCTTTATCTGTTGGCTTTGCGGCGGTTTCGTATGCCTTTCTGAGCTACGTGTAACGTCTATTGTTCTCGATAGGTTCGACCACCCCAAAACACTTTCAACAATAACTGCACCAAAGATTAATTGACAAATTCCTTGAAGTTTAAAGAGTTGTGCAACGAACCGGATTTCACCTTGGAAGTTTTTCTTTTCTTAGCACGTATGTAAAATGACTGCAGCACATTTAAGACTATTGAGTTTTCGTCTTAGAGACAGACAGGTAAAATCTCTACCACACCTTCAACCTGCCAGCGAAACTATATGGAACCATATGTGCGGCGGGTAGATGACATACACAGGGGCTTAGTATCACTCATTAGAGTTTATGTCCAATTTGTATATGAAGTGAATGTAAATTAGCTCGACGTTATGACATTTTTCTTGAAATATTGTGACACCACCATCAGCGATTTCATTAGATAGAACGTGCAAGATCTGGGAAAAAATTTTCAGATTTGTAAGGCAAATTGATAAATCTCAGCCTTGAAAAGCCTTCCAAATTAGATGCACATAAGTTGGAAAATCCTCGAGGGATAAAACCCCTTTTCTATTCACCTTTCATCCACTTAGGGATGGGTAGTGGTTGGTGGTGGTGTTATTTTCGAGAAATCCACAGTGAATATATTTTCTGTATTTTCAACTCTTTTATGCTGCAAAGTATTTTCTGTTTGTTTGTTGGCTCGTACTCGAAACGTTTATGTTTGTGCCCAACGTATGCCGGAGGAGTCGGAAAATATGCAAATAGATGGCGCTGTTGCTGGAATACAATTCGTCAATTCGGGAATACATACCTTTTATGTAGCGTACTGAACGGAATATGTGGTGCGCTCTGCGCTGTCTACATAGTAGAAGATATGGTTTATTTTTTCCCCAACACTGAAAAGATTTTTTTGTCTCTAAATGTAAAAGATGGTGCGGTAGATTGTCTGTATTATTATGCAGCTCCATTCAGAATTTCAGTTCAGAAAAAAATACACTAAAGGACAAGCAAATTAATTCTGCATGGCGAGACTACGAAGCTTCTGGGGTCATTTCTGGATTTTCGTGTACATGGCTCTTATTTTAAGTCACCTTCTGATGAATAATAATACGCGAGCGTATAAATAGACTATATATACCACCGAATATAATTAAGTAAGGTAATTAAATTAAGAGCTTCGCTATTTCCATTTGAAACTTGAAAGAAAAGTGGTGAATACCATCAGGTTGGGAATTTAAAGTATTTCTTATAGTTTAGGTCTACGGTGTCGAACTTCCCAATGCATTGAAATAACACCGGCAAATATTTGACAACCAAAATTTTAACACTATGTCGTATTGTGAGATTTTCACTGTTAAACAGTCTTTATCTATGGCGGAAACAGAAACCAATTTGGCATACAAAAATTTGACAATTATAAATTTTGATTTTTTGGCAAGTGGTCAAATATATGCTTAAAGCCTTATCACTGGCATAGCTTTTAATAATATCCAACAAACCATTTAGAGAAGATCAGCCCTGAATTAAACTTTAAGCAATTTAACCAAAAGAGTATTTTGAACGTTATATTTTAGGTTATCAGTCGCATAGTAATCTGCACTGCACCTTAGAATTAAAAGAGTTTCGGACTTCTGCCCAAAAAATAATAAAGTTGCACCCAGACTATTGGTAATTTTTTTTATTCCATTTGGCATTTACTGCTGTCTCTTGTAATCGAAAATTAGCTGCAGCCACTTTCTTAGAAAATTTAAATAAAAACGCAACAGATTGATTATACAATAGTATTTAAACTTATATAACACTGTCAAATATTTGACCAAAACTTTGTAAAAAAGCGAGTTGTCACATAAAGCACCGTTTTGGCAGTTTAAAAATCGCACTCCTCAATGAAATACTGAAATGACGTCCCTGGTTTTCACCAATAAGAAAATATTTGTAAATTGATAGTCGATGCATTTATAAATGATTTTTTAAACAATTATTTAACAAAATAACAATATGTAGACGTATTTATTTTTTTCATTGGATCAGGTTCTTGATGTAAAATATCGGGAACTTCTGAGTTAATCTGTTCTTCATTCAAATTTCGCGATTAAGTAATTTTCCAAAAAAAATCCCACTGACTTCATCTGCATTTAGCGGAAAAGCCCGTAAAAATCATAATTTTGGAGCAATAAATTTGAGTTTTTGGTAATTAATTAGCAATAAATTAGAAATATGGCGAAGAATTGAACTGATTCCGCCAAAAAGTGTCCGCTAACTTACTTGTACTTGTTCACAATAAAATTTTACTTGAAAATGCCAACAAACATTCGGTTCAACACTATATACAATGTATAGTGTCGGCAATTTTGAAAGGTCAATTCGAGATCGCTAGCCGTGATAGATAGTGTTACTGTCACTTAGTAATTATTACAACCAAGAAAATGTGTAAACTAAATTAATTTCTGATCCAGATATGTAATAATGTTTGCTATTTGTCTATCCCTAGAAATGTCTTATCAGTCGTCACCCCGTTACTTGTACAGATTGTTTTGCTAGAACCTTAGCTAGTCTGTCTAGTAAGAGCTACTTTTGTAAATTCGTAAACAAATAAATGTGTCATCAAATTGTATTCGTAATTAATTTTATTGTAGATCTAAAGCGTTTTTATTAAGATTGTAGCTGTCATGTAATATGGGTTATCGTAGTATTGAAAAAAAAAGAATGTAAGAAACAGCAGTATTGCTAATAGACTGTGGAATATGTACAATTTTTTCGATTAGCAATGAATATTATTATTTCCTATTAGGTGTTTTCTTTTGCGCCGTTATCTATGTTAGCGATATGGAATAATCCCAACAAGTGCGCAGATTAGGCACACCACTGAGTCCAGTCATGTGGCTACTATGCTCCCAACAAAATTCTGAGTTTCACACATAGAATGCGCCACCAGACATCTTTTCGTGCGTTTTATCAGGTTATTTTATGTCTCTCAAAATATTTACTCATTGATTAATCCAATTGTTTTAGTTGCGCGAATATTTGAAGGTAGTCAATAGCCACTTTCATTTATCGGCAGACTTATTCCGCTAATAATATCTTACACTCATGTAGCTCCAACGCCATCTAAATCTGAAAATGGAAAATGACTGCCCTTGTCGGTATCGTTCTTTAGCATACAGACCTACTTTGCACTGGAGCATTACAAGACGCTCCTATTTTACGACGGATTTAACATGGAATACCTTCGGTCACGATTTTAATAGCATGATATGTAAATATATTAGTATCGTATGATACCTGGTATAAGGTGTGAATTGTTTTTACGAATTAATGTTAACGAATTAATTTTCAAGTTCTTGTGTCAAATTTTCAAAAAGGCCTTTTTTAGTTTTTTTTTTTACTGTAATCATGGATAGAAAAACACACTACTTTTCTGATTCCACGAACAAGAACACGATCGAAAAATACACCTTCGAAGTAGAGTGAAATATTCTATACAGTTCGCTATTAGATGTCATTGAAATAAGAGCGCGCGAAATTTGAATAAATTAAAATGTTGTCAAGAAATTACAATTCCGGCACACAACTCAACAAAATATAACTCACACAAAATTTCCCGAGTACAAACTAATTGAATTGACAGCGAACTATTGAAAATTTTGATTTGTCAAATATTTTGCTCGCATTCCAGTGGTGCAGTACCCTTGGAAAAAAAATTTCACTAAGCCGAGCGCCATCTAGTAGGAACTACGGCGAATGTCCATTCCGTCCGTGAACACAGTACTGAAAAACGAAGTATTTCGTCGCGAAAAATGAAGGAAATTTTTATTTTTTTTATATGGACTTTGACAGTTTATTTCGTTTCGCTCGGAACACAGTACTAGGCTTGATAAACCATAAAGTGCCCAATTCACAGTCGAAGTTTAAACCAACAATTTGGTTTAATCTTAGGATCTCACGAACAAATTCCATTTTTCAAACATTTTTCACAATTTTCCAAAAAAAAAGAATGATTTAATAAAATAATTAATAAGAAAAAGAAAGTGTCCTTATAAATATTTTAATTATGAAAATTGTATTATTCTCTTGGACGATTTTCATAATCTGCAAGTGGCCTTTTCTTTCGCAGTTTTTCACCCTGTTATATTCAGTAACTTTCAATTGCTTTGATAGTAATCAAGTAAGGTTTTTGTTCATTTCAGTTAAAGTTAACTCCGCAGTAGTCTCTCATGAAAGGATCTCATACATATCAAACGACATCTGCTTTGAATTTATATATTGCACATTTAACTCGATATCTGTGAATATGTGGAGATGATAAAATATTCTGTGTAGTTTTTTAAGGATAACGAACTAAATTTAAGAGGTTAGCCTTTAATACACAGTAGTGAATAGTCAGCTTAGTCAGAGGTAGGTCAAAAATCGGACGGAATGTGTGGCTCCTGAATTAGAAAGGGTTTTAAAAACTCTTCCCCGGAAATCCAGACCCTTAAGTTCACTCCGCTGCATGATCTTTAAGTGAACCATAAACTGTCTTCTAGGTGTTCAAATCTCTAGTTGTATATCGTAATTTATTCTATCTCGGATTGTGTCTAAAAGATTTTCTCATAGCTCTCAACTCCAACTGTCTAACTTAAACATCAACTAATGAGGCTTACCACTGCAAAGTGGAAGGAACATGTCCTAAATTCTCCTGTATGCCAGAAGCCAGTAAAATCGTTATATACGAGTATGTTGTCGTTTTTGGCTTCGATTCAATATTCATGAAGTTCGAGTTGAAATAAATAAAGAAACAGTGCACAGTAATACCAACCCGTCCAGTCCTACTTTCCTATTCCACGCTCCAATCTACCGCTCTATATATGTCCTATCCTTCTAATTCCGTGATATGTGTATATCTGCTCTCTGGTGTTCATCACACATGTGATAAAGCCTCTAAAGAAGTTGTGTATAATAGTCGGGAGGATATAGGAGCATAGCTTGCATAAAACATCAGGACTAAAGGATATTAAGGAACTGAGTGTTATACAATTCAGCAGGGGGATTCTATTCGACAGTTGTATTTTCGGAGGAAGCATAGAACATATTTCTATTGTGGTTTAGGACTTAATAGTAAAGCTTATGTGTAAACACCCCAGTACCAGAGGAGCGGATATAGTTTTTTGGTAAACAATCGTATTCGGTGAAGTTAACGTCGAATAAATGTTCAACATACGACTAACTAGCCTCATAATCTCGAACTGTTTGTTGGTATTTACCCACAAATCCAATTCATGCGGTGAAGCAGTTCTTGCTCATAATTTGATTTGAGAACTTGCAGATTTTATAGATACACAAAACTCCATCCATAATATTCGTGCCAACACAAGAGGTGTTCACATTATACTTCCAAGTCTCTACAATGCAGGTATTTCAAGATAAGGTATAAGAGATGTCCTTGCTTGTGCCGAATTCCTACCATTCCAAAACACCACCCCATCAACCAGCCAACCCTTGTATAACCCGAAAGCTTTAGTACCTATATTGGCTTAAAACTTTAGAGAAATTTGTTTATCTTTGGTTTGCTTTGGGGAATATAGCATGGTTTCTAGATAAGACCAAGATCTGTAAACTCCTTGAAAATGAGTTTAGGCCACAGAGATACAAGTCGCTGCCAGACATATTTGTCTTGCACCCTGGAGCTATAATGGCTTCAATTAAGTCCCCTGGCTGAATAACAATGAGGTGTTAAAAAATAAATTTTCTTTCTCGCCTCAAAAGATTCCACCGACTGATTGGTCTTGTATTGTTTATTCAGTCGTGTAATTTATAGCATTATATGCCATTCCTTGACAGTCATTTCTTATAAAAGTGATTTGTTTGTTCGACTTTAATACCTTTAATAAAAACAATTACACAACAATTGCAATAAGAGTTCTGTGAACTGTTGAATAATGTTTTTATTATGTGAGCAAATATTGCTTCTTCCTCAAACACCACCATTTTTAGTGACATCAGTCTGGAATTCTGGGCTCTAGCCTTTCCCTACTGGTATGACTTATACACAAAGTGTCCCAATGTTCTCTCTAAGAAACTCAGGCTAAGGAATAGGTCCGCTGTACCTCACCAAAATTTGCGGTCATCTTGCTTTTCTACCCCCTTGGAAAAGCAAGATGACCTCTGCGCCTACTGTAGAGAAAATTGGTGCGGTGGTTACATTTTATATGGTGTCAAAAATTGTATGACGATTCTTTAAGCAGTAGAAAATTGAATAGCATAGACAAGAATAAAAAATTGAATTTTGTAGGTTTTGATAATTTTTTGCGATTTTTCTGAATCCAGTTCAAAATCTTTAAATGTAAATCAGCTATTTTTAAAACCACTAGTAAAGTAGTGTATTTAATTTATTAGTTCTGCTTTCATACATATTTGATGAATATCTCGCAGCAAACTTCTGTCCTATTGTTGTTACGTTTTTCAATGAATTAACTACAAAATTTTGTTAATGGAATAATAAAGTAAAACATACAGTCCCGTAGATTTTGAATAGCTAGATTCCACAAACGTATCTACGACGGAGAGCAGATACTGGAATATAGTAGCCAATGCTGGCACATTGTTGTTGGATACCAGCATCATCATCACCACGAAGTTAAAAAAAAATTGACAAAAAAAAAGATAACAAATTAATTGGATGCTGTAAAGTTATGTTTTATTTGTTTCGACCTTTTGTTCACATGGTGGGAAATATTTGCATTACATTGCGTTAGTTTTTCATACAGTTTGTATATGACAACAGCGCGAACGCGGGTGGAATTATTCACTAATCTTGTGTTCACTTCTTTCAATTCGTAGGTGAGTAAGATCTGTTGTAATATACGTAAAAGCAAATAGTCACGACATTTTTACATTCAAGAGTACTTTAGCTGATAAATAGACAATTTCAGTTATGGATGAGTTTTTCCTTCATAGCATAGGATAGTATGTTGCTACCTACTTGACTGCTAAGGTAGTTCTTATTAATTGTTTTATATTGCTATTCGTATGTAAGTTACGAGATAAGGTCAAACAAACAATGATTGGAATGTATGCGAGTATGAACCGTTTATTTAGTATTCCAAATATTGGAAAGTTTTATTTGAGTGGACAAATTTGAATAATATAAAATTTAAGCTATAATTTTTTTTCCAAATCCTAGTAAAATGTTGTTAAATACAACATAAATTACTAGAACAAAGAATGGAATCGAGCTTTCTCAAAACATCTACAAATATCTCAAATAGTCTCAACATTGAACCCGGTGAGCGAGAAGTTTGTTATTGAGGCTTATTCTAAATTTTAGTTGGGATTTGGTAGAATATTTTCAAGTTGCATTGATGAAGATGCTTAAATAAATTCTTGACTGAAAGTGTGTTTTAAAAAAACTTGTTGCCTCATCGTCGTTAAGAAACTTAGGAAGAATTAAATAAATTTTGATCGATTCCATAAAAACAGAAGCACAAAAAACGGGACTATTAAAACCAACAAAAATTTTGCGTTTGTCGTGGAAAGTTCTTTGCAGTACGTTGTAGCTGTTGTTGTTTGGTGTGCGGAAGACACGCAGAAAAGCTTCTTGAGCATTCAGGCCAACATGGCCTATTATACTCGAAACCCCCAGTCTCTACCCGAACTTGTTCGTCCTCCTCACGAATTTCAAAAGCTCAAGTAGGGAGCGAGAACGGAGTTCCTTCATCCTCAGAACATCAACGCCGTATACGTGCATACTTGCAAAAGAGTAAGCTGGACACTCGAACAGAAAATGTTCCGTTGAGAGGCAGTACCTAGTCTTGAGTGGCTTTTAATTCCAAATTTTATGTCTCAGAGCTTATGATAAAAAATTAAAGTTAGGGAGTTATTTTCAGACAGAAAATATAATTTTTTCAGGCGCCCCTTTAAAAGTTAATTTTTTTCGTATAAAGACATGACCGTTATTTTTTTGTGAAAAAGAATTTTGTGTTTATGAAAAAAAATTTATTTCTGTGAAAGAAAATTTGTCTTTGTCATTTTTGATGAATCTGTAGTTTTCCTGGAATATCTGAAGAAATATGCATATTTCACAAATAATGCATATTAAGGATTTTATAGGAAATTTAATTGTCTATAAATATTGCTCCATCTATTTTTTTCAAGAAAGTGTAATTAAAAAGATATTAAGAAAAAGCGAATCTTATCGGTGAATATTTTAAGGATTAGGAATGTCAAAAATATTGGTATCTTAGCCTGTACTATCTTTAACAATTGCTTATACAAATTTATTATTCATTAAAAAAAATTTCATTCCTAGGGTCTGTTTGTTAATGAAATGAGTGATAAGAAAATCGTATCTCATTAAAAAAATTGCCTTAAGAAGAGAACTCAAAGAAATAATAACGTCTCGGATAAAACTAATTTCTTAACAAACAAATTGTTACAATTGAGTGGGTTGTATTATTTAAGGCATTCATAACATAATCATAACTTTTAAATATAAGCAAAGAATTAGTTATAATTTTGCAAAACGCCATCTAGATCTGAAAACTAAAACTTGGACCTCAGTTTTTTTCTCGTATCAAAGAAAGTTATTCTCAAAGCCCGTAAGATCAAATTTGTCGATTTGATTTGTATGAATCTCGAAGAGATTTTCATTATGAAAGAAAATCTCTGTCAATTCTTAATTTCTTAGATAAGCCTTCATGAATTTATTGTTTCACTTTCTTGAGTTTGTCTTTCATATTTCAGCACTCGTTCAAAATTTGATTTTAATCTAAAAACCCTCTAAACTATGCATTTAAATCGGGCTTGAATCGCATTAAACTTGATTAGATTTTACACAATTACTAATTATCATACTGCCGGGAAAACTTACATGAAAAACATTTTCAGTGTTGCCTGTGTGAAACAAGTTTAGAATTTATTATGTTGTGATGGCAACTATAAATTTCGAAGCGCATGAGTTGAGTGTTAATAACGTTGTAGTGAATTCCCCGAGCCAATTAAGGAATGTAACAGAAATTAATTGAGTCACAAAATGTTAGGATAGTGAAATGTATTCCATTTAAGAGGAATTATTTCTGGGGGAGTTCGTTTCGCTTAGATGACGTTCAATCATATGAAATTGAACTTAGATTCACAGTACTACTTGTTGGATGAGATGAGGCAATCCCTAAAGTTGGGATGATGTACTTTTATGGTATGGTGTGATTAAGTTTTGAGTATAGTTCGGGAGTTGACAATTTAGGTTCATCACATTCATTGTTTACATATGCATCGAACGACTGCTTTAAGTGCCTTTCATCACCAACTTGCTAATTGTATTCTGAATTGGTGTCGCGGGCCACAGTCTTACATAGATTACGTGCTTATAGCTTCTAGGGTCGTATTTGCATTTTAATTCACCAATATAACGTCTATTCAAAGGGATATAAATCATGGTTTCATGCTTCAGTAGTCGGCGTAAGCATTATCACATACGCCCTTAGGTGACAATCACATTTGCCGACTGTCGAATAACATTCCTATGCTTCAAATCATTTCCTATGTCACGTAGATAACAATACTCTCATCTTTGGGTCAATGGCATATTTTTTGGAAGTTCAAAAGACAAAGAGTGATTTAGGCTGAGAGAAATCGGTGGAGAATAAAAGAAGAAGATATTCAAGAAAAGGAAGAGAAACAAAAAGCATGAGTCAACAAAAGAAAGCAATAAAAGAAAACAACAAAAATAAAGAAAAACGAACCAACACAATAGAGAGGATAAGAAATCGAGAAGAAAAAACAATTATAAAGAAAGATAAAAAAAAGCAATTGGTAAAATATGTAAGGAAAAAGAAACAGACAAAAAGAAGAAAGAATGACAAAAAAAGAGTAAAAAAAAACGAAAGTGTTAAGAAAAGTAGAAAGAAACAATTAAAGTAAAAAGGGGAAAAATAATAAGTAAACAGATAAAGAAAACAAATTAACAAAACAAAAAGATTGAAAAAAGAAAGAAAATCACAAAAATGAATCAAAAAAATTAACAAAAAATTATAAGTATACCCATAATCGAAAAGGAAAACGAAGCGATAAAGAAACATCAAAAAGAAAACAATAACTGAATGTATTGAAAAACTTAGAGAAAAAATAAATAAAAAGAGATGTAAAAGAATACAAATCAAAGCAGAGTAGTAAACAAACCGGAGAAAAATAAAACGAAAAAGAAGAAAAATCAAAATTGGAAAAGAAAGTATGAAAAAAAATAAAGGAATACGAAGCAAACGAAAAGATAAAAGAGAAGAAACACCGACAATGAAGGTAAAGTCAAGGAGAATAGTATGACAGAGGACAGACAAGACAAAAACATAAAAGGAATCAAAGAAAGTAAAATAAAAATTCAGATATACAAAACTAAAAAACAGGAAAGAAAAAGAAAGTAAAAAAGAAATATAGAAGAAGAAACAAAAAATATTAAAACAAAAACGAAAATAAAGGAGAAAAATAAAAACGGAAGAAGAAAAAAGAAAGAGTAAAAAAAATCCAGAAGAAATAAAAACCGAAAATAAGGAAAAAGAGAAAATGAGTTAAAAATAAAACACTAAAAATAAACGAGGTAAAGTGAAAAATACGTAAAATTGAAAATAGAATAAAGGCTATAAGTAAAAGAAAAATTAACAGTGAACGGAATATTTGAGAAAGAAAATTATGTGAAGGGAAAGAGAAAATAAATAAGGGCAAAGTGAGAAAATACGAAAAGGTACTCGACAAAATATTTAGCTATAGAATTAAGTAAGAATTCATCGTACTTTACATCGCAAAATGATAGAACTAGACATATAACATCCGTTTCAATTTTGTGGTGCAATGGAAATAATGTAAAATGTGAAAATAAACACGGTCCCAAAGTTGTAAATTGCAGCAATTGATTCCCAAATTGCGTACATTTTCGCTGTACACATTGAATATTCTGATGTTCATTGAAATTCTATGGCAGACAATTTCGATGAATCAGTTGGATATAATAATGTGGTTGAGTGTGCTCTTAAGCCCGCCTACCTGTCCGCGTCATGTGGTTTGTATTTAATTACACGTCCCTTCATGGCTTATGGCAACTTTTCCCCAAAGACTTCCTCAAAGGACACCATACACCGTACAGCCCTGCATTTTATTGACTTCCTTATCGCATTCGTTCAATCAGGAGCAATCATAGAAGAATTTATGATCTGCGAAATCGAACACATTGTGCTCTTGGATTCTTGGGCGCATAATATGATATGTTCGTATAGCACTTCATAGATTCCTCCTACATATCGACATACGTTACACACATCTCATATGGATGATGGTTGAAGCGCTGATGTTGGCATGGAGTCGAAACCACCATTACCACTTGAAATGTTATGGAGGATCCAATTAAAATGCTACCACTGCTGCAGCCGTTGGCTTGCAATGATTTCAGCTTTTACACGAAACTGCTCATAGATGCAGAAAAAACATTGAAGAAAAAAAGAAAATTACATTGAAAATTGATTGCAGTTTAATGACACTCCACGGCTCGGCCTATAGTCATGCAACATAGTGAAGATACCAACGAAAAGATATCGAGTGCGTACTAATTGCGAGGGACTCAACAGCGCTACAGTCGATGCTCAATATGGAACCTTAGTTGGAGCCTTCATCGAGTTCATAGTACTACAAAGTATCCATTCGAGTCTCGGATCGCCAGATTTGATTGCGGGGGAGTCGGCTGTATCAGATATCGTGGTGAGTTCACTCGTTGATGAGCCGGAAGACTTCAAGCGTTTGACCACTCTGGATACAGAGTCCATCTATCATTCGACATCAATTAAAATCTTGACAGTTTTTATTGAATGCGGTCAGGATATCAGCTAATTAACAAATATGACATACATTTTAGATTCTTCAATCTTTTCCATCGTCCTCGTTAGATTTAACCGCAAATGTCCCTGTTCTTCTCATCGTTGAGGTCGGACTATGAGAATTTCACTCGCATTTCATTTCATAAAAACATTAATCAAATTTAAATGGGACCGAAAGCGGTGAGCCAGCTACCTTTATGTGTCAATCAAAATCAGTTTCGATAAGGGTATGAAGTGAAGTTTGTTGTGAGAGATGATTACATTAGTCCCTTGTCATTTAATTAATGGCGTCTTTCTACAAATTTCCTATTGTTGTAAAAGTATTGTAGATTTCAATATTGTTGAATTATTTTAATAGTTTTTTACCTTATTATTTCCGTGATAAAAGAGTATAGCGTTTGGCTTAAAACAAGGTCACCTGAACATTTTTGCATCATAAAAACCGCAGTTCGGAGCAGCTATAATATAATGTGGATACTTTTCCTTCAAGTAAACTTGCCATGCGTGATTTTTTTAATCGAAATCTGTTGCTGAGCATTTCATTTCCCTTTTCACATTTTAACGAATCGGAACAGAAAAATTCTTGGGAATTTTTTATATATAGTCTTTAGGATCAAAATTATTTTAGTATAGATTAGGTATTCTTTATCAGTTCTTAACCATTTTCATTTTATTATTTTAACAGCTTCCATCATATCTTCAAAGTCTAACAAGGTTTTCAGTTGATTTTACTCTTTTACAGGCTCTTCACATAATCGCCTAGAGCGCGGCTTACATTTCCCTACATTAGTCTTGTACGGTTTCACGAATTCCGACATATTTCTTAGGTCTAAAAAGAATTTGGCTTGGCTTTAACCTCTTATGGCTTTAAACATAATCGCCAAAAGACCAACATGAATTTATTTTTTACATTTAATCACAAAGGAGTTTACTGCCGTTGTGCATATTTTTAATAAGTTTAAAATCAAATGAGAATCGATTTTTTTATGGTGAGAATTTACCATAGAAGCAATTTTTAAGAAGTTTGTTTGTTGTTTTCCGGCGTCAGAGGAGTTTTCTGATGTGAAACAGTCGTATGAACTGACCTATCCAGTGAAGGTTTTCCAATTGCCATGTCCTTTAGGACAGCGAATAATCACCAGTCGGGGATTTCGTGTTGGGGTCTCACTCCACTGACGCCGGAAAACAACAAACATTTTATCAGACGCAATTGAATTTCACACTCAGGATTTTTTTCTTCACAGAAGTTTGGTAAATATAGCTTATAAAAAATGCAGGAAGAGACGAAAAGGTCTGGTTTCCTGAAATAAAGTACCCATCTGCTCATACAGTTTTCTTATACATCCTGCTAAAAAAGTGGATGTTTTCAAATATGCAAAATTTAAATTTAATCAAAATAGCAAGATCAGAAGAATATAGTACGTAATGTTATTTAAACCACGTTTATCAATTATTAGTTGCACTTCATTAAAAAAAATCTGCCAGCAATCTGGGCGTAACTTTATTATTTCTCCGGCAGAAGTAAGGAACGCGTTCAATTCTGAAATGCGGTGTAGGCTACTACGTGAGTGAAAACCTATCAAAAAGAACAAGATCATGGAAGTGAAAATCTGATTGGATCTGAGAGATATGGAATAGTTTATGAAAAAGTACACAATCACTTTACACCCCCTTAGGGGTCAATTTTCAGAAAATCTTGAAAACACTGTCTTGGTATTCATATGGAGAATACATAGAATAAAATAAAATTCATTATTTGGGACGAGGTAGTAGATATGTCGAAAATCGTGGGAAAATATGCATTCTATTTTCACAGATAATTTTTTTTGCCCCCCTTCTGAACGCCAATAGATATTCGTTTTTTTTATTCAAAATTATTTTTTTAGTTGATTTAGTTATACACACCGAGTTTCAACATTGTAGCTTAAGCCGTTCCATACATAGGAAAAACACCCCCACTTGTACCACACTACCCTTAGGGGTCGAATTTCAAAAAACCTTGAAAACGCTTTCTAGGTATTCATACGAAGAATCCGTAGAATAAAAATGAATTCAATATTTGGAAAGACCTAGTAGATATGACGAAAATCGTGAAAATATATGCATTTTATATTTATTATTTTTACAAATTTTTTCTTGCCCCCCCCCCCCCCCTTCTGAACGCCAATGAATATTGAAATTTTTTTTTATCACAATTACTTTTCTAGTTGATTTACATATACACACCGAGTTTCAACATTGTAGCTTAAGCCGTTCCATATATAAGAAAACACCCCCACTTGTACCACACTACCCTTAGGGGTCGAATTTCAAAAAACCTTGAAAACACTTTCTAGGTATTCATACGAAGAATCCGTAGAATAAAAATGAATTCAATATTTGGAAAGACCTAGTAGATATGACGAAAATCGTGAAAATATATGAATTTTATATCTATTATATTAACAAATAATTTTTTTTGCCCCCCTTTCTAAACGCCAATGAATATTCAAATTTTTTTTTATCACAATTACTTTTCTAGTTGATTTACATATACACACCGAGTTTCAACTTTCTAGCATAAACCGTTTAATAGTTAGGAAAAACACCCCCTACCCCCGTAGCATACTACCCCTAAAAAAAAATTTATTTTTCCAACATTCCGCTACTATAGCTCTATCTAAATACCAAGTTTAAGGCATATATCCTTACAGGTTCTCAAGATATAAGCATCGGAACTTTTTCCTTTTCACCCTCCCCCACCCTCCCCCTCTTCCCACAACCCCAAAACTTTTTTCCCTACTAGGGTTTAATTAGCGCTACTTCTGGTAAAAATTCTAAGCATCTATCTTAAACTGTTCTTGAGATATGAAATGTGTTTGATTTGAAAAATTCTCATCCCCTCCACTTCTATGCTCCACCTCCCACTTAAAAAATTTTACTTTGATCAATCTTTTTTTGTCAACCTTTACACCCAAACCAAATTTTATTTTTCTAGAGCAATTGGTTCATGAGATATCGTAATCTTAAGTTTTTCACCCCCCACCCCCATACACCACTTCCCCCACCCAAAATTTTTCTTCATTCTGTTCTCCTAGTATAACTACAAATATTTGTTAAGTTCGAATAGTGTGCCATTACCGGTTTAGGAGATATGGATTTTAGAATGTGTCTATCTCACCTTTTTTGGGTTTCGGACGCATTACATTTCCCCCCACTCCCACACCCCTTGATCAATATTGACAATTTTTCTGCAAATGGGTCTACTATCAGAGCTCTATAGAAATTCCAAGTTTCAGCTTCCTAACATAAGGGGTTACTGAGATCTGGAAACCAAAATTTTCGGTCTAAAACACTTCCCCCTCCTTCCCCCTCACACCCCCACCCCCAAAAATTTGATCACTTCAAGGCGCCTACCCCATCTATTCGTTAAAAAAATTTCAATATAATATCTCAAAGCGTTTGGCAGCTACGAGCCTCCAAACGATCTTGTGTACGGCGGACGCCGTACGGCGGACGGCGTACGGCGTACGGCGTACGGCGGACAGACGGACTGAAAATTTTTATTGCTTTTTCGCGTTTACTAGTTATGAAACGTGAAAATAAAAATTTTGAGGGTAGCAAATTTTTTTTTTTAAAAAATCAATCACAATACTTAATTATTAAAATAATAAAGTAAAAATAATTGTTCAATTACAAAATGAGTAAAGCCCCATGTGCACGTTAAATGCGATTTTGTTGATTTATGACTGTTTTCATCTGAATTTTCCACTTTAATAGCAATAAAAAAACAAAAGAAAATAATACTACTTTATTAGCTGGTATGTAAACTAGGTCGCCCATTAAGAAAAAATTCAAAATTGCATTTGAAAAAATAGCTAATAGAGGAACAACCCTTGAACATTTTTTAAAATGCTTAAAACCGAATTCTTTGTGTGCATTTATTACCTATTTCTTGAATGGTTAATGTGTCATTTTCATTAATATAATGGTAGAAAAAATCTTAAAGAATATCTTCCATGAAGCATGTGAAAAAAAAATTTCATTTTTGTTAATAATATATGAAGTCAAACTGAAGTAATTTTTCACGACTTTCATGGGAGAAAGCCGCATTTCATTGAAAAGTATCATAGATAGTATAATTAATTGGTTTATATAGAAGATACAAATTGATATACTGGATTTTCAGCCTTATAGTGATGTATACCCTTTACTGCTGGAACAAGGACTCAGGTTCATAAAAAAAACATTCATTAAATTTCGTAATAACGCGACAGACAGTGATTATTTCTTGCCACCGTAAGATTGACTTCCATTTAAACACGACATTACACTAATAATTGCTTTTCAATTCGAAACCAACATGTCTGTTCATTTTTAAATATTTCAAAATGTCAACTACAGGTAACAACTAAACGCTTCAATTACCTTTTCCAGTCTCTGAAATTCTTCAGCTAGTTCACAAGCCCTATTCCGTCTTTCACGCAACGTAAACAAACTGGCGATAAGATCAAAATAAATAAAGAGATTCAGATTGAGAGATTGAAACAAGAATTTCCGGTCAATTTAAAATGAAACACACCAAGGAAGTGTCCCTGGACTTGAGCGGCTTCTTTTCCCATGATTTCGATAAGAAAACGCTTTCAATCTGGCTGCTTATTGCGGGTACGTTTATAAGTCGATGCGAGCATCTTAAATTGAAAGTAATGTGTCTAATATCTTCGTTACGATTGAATTTTGTTAGATTAGAAGTGTCCAGTATTTACACAGTGCTTCACTGACCTCCATGTAAAGTTGCTCTAGCTCTACTAAAGGTCAAAGTAGTCCGTCCACCAGACAGTTGTTGTTGTTGCTGTTATTGGATGACTGCACGAAACCACCTTCGATTTTATTCAAAAGAATCATTTCGAATCTAGCAGCAGCCAAGATGACTATAGCGACTAGCCAGCTTGTACTAACTTAGTGTGGGTACAGTGTAAATCGAAGTGACGCAACTTGGAATATGTAGGGCAACATATTGCTACCGAATTGCTTAATTGCTTCGAATATCAAAATTTAAGTTGCTTTGTTGTTGGGTGGTGCTGTACTCGTTGGTTAGGTGACCTAATCGGATTTCAGCGACAATGCAGATTGCAGGCAAGTGATTCTCCGAATTTCAATTAGCTTCCTGGCAAGTCTTTTGGCTTTTGTGATTCGCTTCGAATGCAGGTTATGCAATAAGATATTAGTTAGTCTGGACGAGATATCCTACTTTAAGTGGTTGCGAAATACAAGACTTGAATTTTCTAGGAAAAGATGGAAGAAACATGCAAATTTCTGTAGTCAAGCAGATATTTAACAGGTAAATGACATTGATATCACTCATCAATTTCACTAAGGAAATGAAAGACGTTGATATTTGTAAGATCGATACTTTGCATATGCAACTATGAAATCCTACCATAGGATTGCTTTTAAGGTCGCGAATCACAGCTTCCAATCGAATATACAATTTCATTCCATAAAGTTTCTTACCACTAAAGAAACAATTTTTGTTCTCGTTACATAACTGAAATGGAGCGTAAACTCTGTTCTCTTCATTTTCGTTCTAATCAAAAATCTCTTCCATTGTGTGTTGAACTACATCAGCAGTAGACCCTTATTTTGTCGTCACTCCAGTGAAGTATTCTGTCGTCATTTTGTTGCATGTCTTCTGCGGTTTAAAATTGCAAATACCGGAGAAATGGAGTTTCTTCGTCCATTACTCACGGGAGGAAAGAAAACTTTCAAACAATCTAGAACAGATTCTCGATATGGGTGCAGTGCAATTGATTTAGACATATCTCTCTGGATTTTTATAAAAACATCGACTTCGTTGCTTTCAATAAGATCTTACAGAACTTTACTGTCCCCGAACGATGAAACTCAATGTTAAACTTTTAATTATTTAATTCAACTATCATTTGTAATTTAATTGTTCGAATAAAGTTTAATAACAATTAAGTTATTTAATTGAAAGTTTCGAGTCAGTTTAAGAGACAATCTCTAAATTTCAAGCAGCATCGAACCAGCATTGCCAACACCTGCCAGTTTGGCTTACTTTGGGACTTCATTTCGAGGACTTCACTTTACGGGGGGCATACGAAATGTGTAGGATAAGTTTTCGCAATAAACTTTATCGTCACATTCTTTCTGCAAGTTGCCAAGGCCTTCTTACGAAATCATAACATCATAGTTAAGTGTTGTGAAACTTTTCGCCAACTATTTCTTTTTACGCTTTTATCGCCCCAGCTTACTCTAATGTTGGGTGGTAGTGGATGTTGGCTTTGTAAATGCGACACCACCGCCAGTATCCTTACACAGGACACAACCTTTTCGAAACATTCGTCTGCCTTAGGAAGGAGTCGAGAGCAGACATCTTCAATTTTAAAAAGTTTTAACTTAAGTCTGTTGTATGCAAATTTCTTAAATTTTCATTTTTTTTTTGTTGGCTATGAAGAGAACGGAGACCTTAGTGAAAAGCCTTTTCCTCCGAACCAGTTTCCTCGTTATCATAGTGAAGCCTTTTATATTAACTAAACGAAGATGTTCTCATGTCGAGGAAAACTCATCTACAGATGTTGAAGCATGAAAACTGTAGATTATCCGCGGTAGACTACGGACCAACTGGGCTATAGAACGTTTTTAGGGGGATAGTGTGGATAGTGTGCACTTAAGGATCCAGCAAGGAGTCGGAATTCTGGACGAAAGAATTGTATTTACCGGTAAAGTTATCCGCTGAAGCGAGAATTGCTGAGGTAATTGAATTTCCCCGAAGAATTGATTTTCGTCCGTAGAATATTTTTTTTTTGTACGGAAAATTCTTGAGAAAAGAAAATACTGTCTCATCCAGGATTTTGTAGTCCAGCCTAGCGGCCCTCAGGACGATGACGTTCCACCAAATATCTATCTTATACGAACAGTGACCTTATAACCTCGAAAGTGAGATACATCCTATGAAACTTATATATATTCTACAGCACTGCAAAGTGTAAAAATTGTTTCTGGAATTTTCGGTATTTTTCTTGGCAGTCGAGAAGAATTAAGGGATTTTCACTGAATATTCGAAAATGAACAAATTTCATTTGCATATTGTTCGCAATTTGTAGAAAGGACGAACAGGATGTGCATATCTAACAAAATCTATCCAATTTAAAAATTTGGAGGATAGTCGGACTAGTGTGTTGAGGAAGCGATAGGGTTGTAGAAAAATATCATTTCGGAAAAGTTTCGGATGAAAAGCTGTACAATTTTATGTTTCGAAGTGGGCTGGTATATGTTTTTAGCTTGAAGTGAATTTCGGTTGAAGCTGAGCAAGATTTGATTCTTGCAACCAACATTCTTTTCTCCGAGTAGCTATCATTTCAATGTTATAAGAAATTAAAAATCAAAAGTACGTACAATTTTAAAAAAAAATACTTATTTTAAATTTTAGTTAAATTATTTTTAGGCTAACTAAATCTGATTTTTTTGTTATGCGGATCGCAACTCGGATGTCTTTTTTAGAATAGTATCCCCAGGTTTACCAGTTATTAACATTTTTATTGACAAAGAACACAACCGTTTGCGTTTTTTTTTAAAGCGGTGGGACTATCCACTTAAATATTTTAACGATAGTATTGTCTAGAAAAATGGTTTAACAACATTTGTCATCAAAGTAATAGTCTATCTTACTCCAATTTTTTAGGCCGTTAAAAACGGAGCTTGAAATCTTCAAAATTGACAATGAATTAAACAATGTGTGATACATTTCTTTAGACCTTCTTTTCTATCTTTAGTTCCTTTTTAAAAAATAGCTTAACTTTTTTGAGTAGTTTTAGTTTTTTCCTTTCTTGATCACTTAAAACTCATTTCAGATAAAGGAAACTGCACAAATTTTTCACAACTAAAAAACACCTTAAGAATTTTTGACGGTAAAATGAACAGATTTTATACATTTAAATTTAATTAAAAGCGAGCGTAACTATATTGTTACCTGCTACCCTGTCAACTCGATAGCTTTCTAATGAAAACAATGACCACCCAATACATAACTAGAAAGCTGAGAGTTGTCCAACGAGTTCGGCAAAGTTCGATAGTGTTCGACACGAATGACTTTTCTCCTTTTGCTTTATTCTTTCAATAATGCAGTAGTGTGATCGATTTTAAAAAAAAAAGTGCTACCTCAAAAAAGTAGACACGAAAAAAGCAAAAAAAAATTTTTTAGTCCGTCTGTCCACCGTATGGCGTACCGGTGTACGCAAAATTGTTTAAAGGCTCGTAGCACCCAAGCCCTTTGAGCTATTTAGTTAAATTTTTTTTTCGTGGGAAGACTGGGTATACCTCTAGTGGACACCTTTTGAGTGGTGGGGTGTGAAGGAGGAGATGGGGGATGCGTTTTAGACGGCAAATTTTGGTTTCTAGATCTCAGCAACCGCTTATGCTAGAAAGTTGAAACTTGGAATTTAGATAGAGCTTCGATAGTAGACCCATTTGCATTGCCGATTGGGTGAAGGAGTGAAGGAGAAAGGGGAAAAATAATGCGTCTGAATTTTAAAATCCATATCTCCTAAACAGTTTAGAATTTTTAAGAGGGATCAGTGGCGTACGGAAATGAAGGGTAAAATCTTTAGATTACGATAGCTCACAAACCAATCGCACTAGAAAATTAAAATTCAGTTTCTATGTGAGGATGAGGGCGTAGAGGGTGAGAGTGGCTAGTTGAGTTTTATATCTCAAGAACCTATGATGAAAAAAAAAAAAAAATTATATTTAGATAGGGCTACAGTAGTGGCATATTGGACAAACAAAATTGTTTATAGGTGTAGTATGTACTATAGTACAAGGGTGTCTTTCCTAACTATAACTTTATTTATAACTACTACATAAGGTTTTTGCTTTCGATTTTCCTAAAAAATTAATACTAAGAACTTGCATATGCTAAACCAATGCAACCAATAGATGAAGAGGCGACAGCCTGACCACTTACAGTAATGTTAACGTTTAAGAGAAATTTGAACTATATATAACTAACGGCTTATGGTACAAAGTTGAAACTCGGTATGTATTTACATGTAAATCAACTAGAAAAGTAATTCATATAAAAAATGTTTTCAAAAATCCATTAGTGTTTGGAAGGGGGTCGAAAAAATTATCAGTGAAAATAGAACGCATACATTTCCACGATTTTCGTCATATCTATTATGTCTTCCCAAATATTGAATTCGATTTTATTCTACGGCCTTTTCTTATAAATACCTAGAAAGTATTTTCAGAATTTTTTAAAATTCTAACCCTAAGGGGGTGGAAGGGGGTTGTATACTTTTCACAAATTCTGCCATAACCTTCAGGCCTGATAAGATGTCGATGGCCTGCGCAATAATCACATACAATTTTTTTTAAGTTTTTTTTTCCTTTTTCAGCCCCTAAGAGGGTTGAACATGTTTTCACGAATTCTGTAATTTCTTTTAGAAGTGATAAGAATTTGAATTTGTTTTTACTTTCTCGTGTTGTCTCCTATCACGATTTTCGGATATTCAACGCCCAAGTGGATTAAAGAAGGTTGCATATGATTTCACAGATACCTACATATTATGTACCTAGGTGATGATATATCAAATTAATTTTTACTTCCTAAGGTCAAAGCGCAAAAAAGTAAATTTCAGAATTCTTAGATATTGTCAAGCATCTGAAGTACCAGTGTAATTCGAATGTATTTTGTGGTAACGTCTATCTGTGGCGTATCGCAAAAAGCAATGTTAAAGTTTTTAATACAATGATAATAAAGGTGACATTTTTTCCCAGTTAGACTAGCTATAAAACATATTGCAAAGCTGATGGTCATTGTAAGTAGTGCTTAAGTATAACTGTGTATATTTATATGCCTTTTATAAAAATATAATAATAATAATAACATATTGCATAAAAATGGTCGGCTTTTCGAAAAATTTGACTCTGGTTGCAACTACATCTATGAATATTCTCGAAGCTAAAAGTTTAATAGTTTCAGATTAAAGTGCGGGTAGTTCAAAGAAATTTGTTCAAATTTAGAAAATATCATATGTGTATGTATTGCAATAATCCTTCTTAAAAGTATGACGGTACGGATATGCAATATAATGCCCGTCTTACGAAAAATTACTTTAGTGTTCCGCCACTGAATTGCGAATGATGCACTCAACTGGAAAACAGGATTGAAAATGAAGAAGTTACGCTCAAAGGAAATAAATTTATATTGTACCATAGGTACTCGAAAATTTTCCACGAAATTCTCCATCATCAATAATAATAATAACAATAAAGCGTATGATTTGATTACAGTCGAGTACATGCAATCTGAAGAGCAAATAAATGCACATGGACTCGTATGGTTCGGAAGGCGCGCATATTTAAAACGATGACAGCCCACGAAATGCATTTCCATAATAAATTACGACTGCATGTTGCCTACAAAATTAAAAATTTTGGCGTTGAGTTGTTTACTGGAGCGCGTTTTCGGCAGCCGCCATCGAAAAGTATTCAGTAAAGTCCCAAGCTGCGGAAATTATTTCCATTCGAAAAACGAATTAAGTCCATCGGACATATCAAAAAATAAACGCTCTATCAGGCGTACATTTTACGAAAAATAAGTCAAAAAACTCGCATCGCGCTGTACTAACTATCGCATCGTTTTAATATACCAAATTCGGAACGATCACTTGTACAAGATAAAATTTTTTGGTTTTTTTTTTGGAACGCAATGCACTGCAACTGCAAAGAGGGAAATTAATCGGAGATTTGTGGCTTAAAAAGAGTGAAACCCATCGGGGCCCGGTTTGTGGAATTGAAATTCTAGAGGAAGCAAGGATTCTATTTTTAAGTGAAAGTATTTTGATTATGTGCTATTTACATGGGCCTTCATATAATTTTCTTGTTGTTTAGTTGCACTTAGACTTAAAAAAAACTTCTAAGTTGGAATGTTGTTTAATCAAAAGAATTTGGAACGCGTAGTGTGAACCCTTAATGAAATACACCTGCTCGAAAAATCCCGTCATCTATGTAAAAATGGAACTATTTTTATCGTCTATTTATTAGTCGTCTTAATTTTAGTTGCGACGTATCTGGAAAAATGTTGAATTAATTTAAACAATATATTTTTGAGCACAGTGAACCAGAAGTTTCGCAAGTGAATCACATAGGATTCGTCTAGGTGAAAGATATGTTCACATTAAGATTGAATTATGACTCTTATGTGAAATATGAAGCTTTCTATCTTGCACTGGTAAGTGAATCATGAGTTGGTATCATAAGTTTACATGTAGAGTAGATGTGCACATGCCTGAAAGATATAACGATATTCGTGAACATGTGTAAAAAATCTTTTGACTGGTGTACACCTTTTTTCTTAAATATCTGTAGTACATATACATATACGTTCTAACCATCCTTACACCGTACCTTGCTCTCTATATCTAATTTTGTTCTAGGATGCCACTAAAGTCGCTCTATATAAGCTGTGTTTCTTTTCGCACTTATCGAGATAAGAGCAGGTTAGATAATTGTTGCTGTTGTTTTGTATTAAAATTTTCTATCCTGCTCTGATCTGGATAAAAAAAACACTTATACCCGTAAATTGTTATAGTATGGTATGGTATAAGGGGTGGTGATGCTATCATCCTCCTTCACTTCGTCAATTGTTAGCTTTCTATGCTTTGCAGTTCTCGAGAAATAAAAATTCCTTTTCTCACCACCTCCCACCATCAATCTCTATACACATACCTCCAAAATTAGGTCTACTGAGCCCGATTCATGAAAAAATTTCAAGATCATATCTGCTACGGTTCCTCACCTCTCCCCTCAAAAGTTTTACATTCATTAGACTCCTCTAATCCTATCAACACAAAACAAATTTTATCTTCATGGTACAATTGGTTGGCAAGATATTGTAGTCCAAAGTTTCCTGATCATCACGTCACCTTCTCCTTCCAAATTTGTCCTTATCTTGGTTCGCAGCATCACTTAAGACACCCACAAAGTTTCAACTTTCGAACATGAACCGTTCAGAAGATATGGACTTTAGAATGTTTCAATCCCAGCTTTCGAGCGTTTTGGACTCCTACGCTCCACATTTGAGTCTACTATCATAGTTCTTCATAAGCTCCAAGCTTCAACCTTCTAGCATAAGTAGTTTTTAAGATCTGAAAACATTTTTTTTTTATTTTTCTTTCCCCACCTTTCCCCTTGCCACACTCACCCAAACTAACTAGAAAAGTTGAATCATCAATGGCGCGACAGCCCAAATCGGGCCAGGGCCTGCAGGATACATTGTCTTGAAAAAGTTGAATAGATACACAATTTGATCAAAATCGGTTGACCCATTTTCACATCAACTCAGAACAAACAAAAGTGAAAAGTAGATAAGGAGAAGATTAAGGCTCCACGCACCTGCTATAAACCAAAGTCAACTTACTTTCCCATTCGCGCTTCCATCAAGCTACTGACCGTGTTAATGTCCTGAATTCCGCGATTAGAGCTGAAGAAAAACCCAATCAATTTTATCATTAAATCCAACGTGTTCCAATTGCAATAAATCGCATTACAATCACATGATTCTTCTTCGGCGACGGATAACTCAGCCGGAAACGTGCTGCATAAATATCTTGAATCCATTATCAGTTGCTCGCATAGCTGCTCGAAAGTAGACAGCATTACTTGGTACACGCACTCATGTTTGGTTTATCCTAGTATAGTACCCCCACCTGAAGTATAGGTGACTCTGTACCATTGCCCGAGCAACTTGGAACCTTTTATATTTGTACATTTTCCCTGATACGTTCAAACAAACTTAAAGGCTAGACGCAAACTAAATAAGAAATTCCTGCAGCTTGGCTAGAGAGGATTGCGGAGTTCACGTACGTAACCCACTACGAGAATATGGATCTTATGGTGGGACCCCCTGATATACTTCGTTCCGCTGACATCAGCAAACAAACGAGGAACCTGCAGTGTCACGTTATCTAAACAAGGAAACGAGTTGAGTAAAGAATTATGAGACGTGCAGTTCTAGCGATAGATAACATCCTCCAACCCCCTCTCAAGATACGGAGCTTGTGTTAAATATTCGGTTCATAATAAGACCGAGCATCTATAGATACTGGGGATGTGGGTGGCTATCTACCTGTGGTATGTATGCATTTCGTTGATGAAGTAGCTGATGAAACGATGCATGAACTTTAAGTTTAAGACGAAACGCAAGTTGTAAATATAAACAACCACTTTACTCGTTTGAGCAGTTGATTCAAGCAATTTGTGCACCTTTTGCTGGGAAAAAAGTTTTTTTTTCCAGAGTCTTAATAGGACACCTTCATGTGTCAATTGGACCCTTATAACGACCTTTATATCTCACATCAGTGACGTAATATGATAGTGGATTTTTTTTCTCCTTTATCTAATTAAATACCAAGTTTGATATGTAGAATGCGCTGGTAGACATTTCTGCGTTATCACCTGATTATGAATAAGAAATTAATCTGTTTAAGTTGTTTGGTTGATCGCCTGCACTCTAAAGCCCATTTGACACGGTGATAGTTGATATCGTGATATATACCTGTCATGACCATTATCATCGTATAAATTTCATGCTAGTGCCTTTTTTATATTTACTAGCCGTGTACCTCGGCTACGCTCGCTTCGCTCACGTTGTTCCATCGCTCCTGTTACTCCCGTTTCTCCCGATCATCCCGTTGCTGCTGGTGGTCCTGTTGATCTATTGCTCCTCTTTTTCTCGTTGCTCCCGTTTCTCCCGTTCATCCATTGCTCATGTTTCTTCCGTTGATCCGTTCTGCCGTTGCTTCCATTTCTTCCATTACTTCCGTTGCTTCCATTTCTCCCGTTCCTCCATCACCATTATCCATCCACCATTATCCTTCCTCCATCTTCCATCGTCCATCCTTTATCCACCATCCTCCATCGTTCATCCCCCATCCACCCTCCTCCATCTTCCATCCCATCTTCAATCCTCCATCCTCTATCCACCATCCATCGTCCAACTTTACCATTTAGTAATAGGAGCGCACTACTAATAGGTACACCGAAATTGAACGAACTCAGCTAAATCATATAAAATGCACTGAAAAGTGAAAATAACTCGCTTACCACCAATTGTGAAATGATTTTGTTAATGCAAAAACCATTGTGAGAGTACCCTCAATAAATCATCAAAGTTTCATCGCAATCGGATCAGTGGATTAGGAGCCTATACGGGACAAACAGACAACATTCATTTTTATACATACATACATAGTGTAAATCTGTAGATAATATCTAGAACTGTTGTGAAGGCATGAGGGTAATTCTAGTAATAATAAGAATATTACATTAAAAATCTATAACGTGCCAAACAAGCAAAAGCTTATCGAAATGCTGCACGTATAAGTCACCTAGATGCACTTTGGGTATACAACATTCTGAACCCATTAAAATTTACTTAGGCTATGTGGTTTATGTGCGAACAACAAAACAGAACGATTATCTTCCCCTAAGGAATTATAAGTGAATTCACCTGCGAACATCTCACCTACATATGTGAATCGTTAGTGATTCATTTGCGATGCTTTCGCTTTGCTGGCGAATTCGTTTTTTTTTTCAATGTCGTATGTATTATCCCAACACAAAAATCATTGGAATACTGACGGGGCACTGCTGCTATGCGTATGGGGATAGCTCACGTATGTATGTATGTAGGTACTGCCTTAACCTATATGCTGAGGAGGACATTATGTCAGGCGCTTGAAGTGATCTTGCCTTCGACAATTTGCAAGATCTGAGGTTAATAGGTCATGACAAGCTGGTCAAATTTATTAGGGATTTGGGATGTTTTGCGGGTGGTTAACTAGTTAGTTCCACGATTTTTTCCGAAGACATCGCTATTGGCTCTCTTTAGGAGCCAAGTGTGTACTGCGGCTCAGAGTGGCGGCCCTTCCTAAAACTAGAAACTAAAACTTCTATTCCCAAATTTTCAATAGAGTAATGTAAAGGAAGTGTTGTGGTTTTTTTGAATTTTCAATCTTTCATCTATTTCTCAGTTTTTATAAAATAGTCGAAGTTAAAGATAGTAAACTTTCATCGAAAAGTTATAAAGCATTAAGATCAGATTTTTTTTAAATTGAAAATTTTTATTATTTTAGTATAATATTGTTTCGTATAATATTGTATTAGAGTAACGTATTTTGTACCAACCAACATTTTCGACGGTATGTATTTTCTTATTTACAGTGTCGTTGGTCAAATTTTCCTTTGGGAAATAAGTTGGTTAAATTAGTTTTATTAGGAAATAAATCACGAAAGAAAACTGGAATACTGACAGCAGTGATTTTTCCATCCACTTCCTGTTTGGGTGAAAAAATCAAACGCCCAGTAAACATACTCAGTTCGGGTTTAAATCAGACACAATTCAAGAAAATTATAATTGGATTGAAATGCATGTCCTAAAATATATTATGAAAACTAGTTGCTGTAGTATTAAAAAACGTCATTAGCTTCGAGTCGTATCACATTTCGTGCAAGTAATTTATGCCAACCTGCACATAATCGCAGCACACATGCGACATACTCATAGCTCCAAGATAATTTTTAAGATAAAGTTGTGAAATTTTTGCAATGCACGGATTGATGATGAATGATTGATAACTAACTGCTAAAGATTGAATAATTTTTGCTACATTTAGTAGGTAGGCCATGAAAGGCATTACATTTTATAGCTGCAGTTAGTTTACCCTGGTGCGCTCCACTTCGAAATGGGTGTGGAAGCATTAGATATTGATTTATTTCTAGTTTTTGATTTTAATCGAACGATAAGACGTACGCTTTTAATTCGAATTGGTTCTGTTGATTTTGCTTTTTAAATATTAAAATCATTCATTGCTCGAGGGCGAATATAGAGAGCGAGTTAATAAGGCATCTTCCACTTAGTTTCTATAATTCAGATTTGTCGCAATTGACTTGATATCTCGCTCAAAAACCTTTTTAGATTTGAAAGTGAAATTTTAACGACAGTAATTTATGTACATAATTACCTGTCTGGGGTTGAATGTGAGAGGGATTCCGCGAAAAATATGGTTTTATGAACATGATCAAGTCAATTCTAGAATGTAAGCTGTGGGAAACTTAGTATTTCTACCAGTTTTTAAAGAAATGTATTAATAAATTATGTGCCGAACGGGCAAAGGAAACATTACGCTACAACCGACGAATAAAAACAATATAAAATATTTAGGGGCTAAGTGGCGTACGGAGATGGTGGACAAAGAACCGCCCGGGACCCGATCCAAGTTTAAATGTAACATCGGTTGTTTCCAGACAAGCAAGTTATTTGGAAAGATAATTTTACCACTAGAATAACACCTTGAATTTTCATACAAAAATTTATATAAGTTTAGGGTAGGTACAAAGAAACAGGGTATAGAAGTAAAAACTAATTTGATATGGGGTCCGACTTAAGAGTATAAAACCTCTTCACTATTCCTTAAGACTAAAATATTCAACAGTTTGGAAAAGGGTCTGAAAGATATATGTATAGTACATAAATCAGACTTAAGCCCCAAAATATCCTGAAATTGATTTTCTGATAGAAATAATTCGATAAATCAAATGTAGGATATATGGAGGAATTCGTGAAAACGAATACAACTCAAAAACCCCTGAAAGGCATTAACTTCATTTTTGGAGCTCGTGTTAGAATTAGTTCGATATATCAATAGACCTAATAGATATGACGAAATTCGTGAAAATAATTGAATTAGTTTCTATTAACCCAATTTTATTTTGTTTTGCATGAGGCCTTTTTAAAAAATCCTGGAATTTCAATAACTCACGGGATAAAAAGCCATTTTGTTATATTTTCGAAATTTTCTATGGTAGTCGTAGATACAAATTGTTTTTTTTTTTTCAAGGTAGATTAATGTCCTAGAATATTAGATCCTTGAAAATTATTTTCTTTTTGTTTTGTTTTCCTCGTTAGTATACTTTTATTGCCTTCAATTTCAAATCCGACTTCGAAATTATTAGACAACTGTAAATTGAACCAAATACCTATGTAAGAAAAACTTAAAACTCTGATTTTTTAATATAAAATTTTTCTTCATTCATGTGTTTAATTATGATAAAATTTTTCATCATATGGAATTTTTAATGAACCTCGTAAATGTTAACACTAAATTTTGTGGCTTCTTTGGTATGTGTCTCACACTCCGAACACAAAAGATATCAGGATATTTTCAATACTTCAGAGTCCATAGATCACGAAAAATAATTGATGAGTTTGGTCATTGAACTAACGAATTTTTCATTAACACAAAGAATTTTTTTTTATCAAAGGTATTCATTAATATTATGAACCATATATTTTCAGTTTTATTTATGAATCCAGAGTTCATCAATGTTTTACGATTATGAAGAAATTTATCATCAATTAAAATTTTTAATCAATCTGATAAATGTTTACATCAAAATTGTGGCTTTTATTGTATGTGTCCTACACAACTCCCTACACAACGGATATTAGAATATTTTAATGCTTTAGAGCTCATAAATCACGAAAAATGATTGATGATTTTGTCCATTGATTTAACAAATATTTCATTAATGCAAAAGAATTTCTTATCAAATGTTATGAACTGTATTTTTTTAGTTTTATTTACCAATCCAGAGTTCATAAACGGTTTACTAAAGACTCGATATAATTTTTGTAGAATCGGAATGGCTTCTTCCAGGTCAACTCAAGATTTCTCCTTCTTTATGAGATTGAACACTTCTCTGCCATAATACTACTACTATGTAGTGCTAGTGCCATATATAACACTACTAGTGCTGAATAAATTTGCTTATTTGGGAATTCCTTTGAGATTTGTTGTTATTGATAAAGACACAGTTTGCCTACCATCTTTGTTGATTTGTTGAAGATTCTTGAAAGCACTTACTACCTCTTTACGATCTTTCGAATTTATTCTTAGACTAAACCATTTCTTGGCATTTTTGAAGTAAGGCTTGGTCCACGAACAATGCAAAAATATTGTTTACTAAATGCAAGACAATAGGTGGTTGCAAAAGGTAGAGAACACTTGGAAATTCGCAATTTCGCCTTGGGACAACTAGCTGCAGACGGATGAAGATGGCATTGACAGCAATTGCAATTACATCAGTTGCATAAGACCCGCTTAGAATCAACTCACTGTAGTAAAATAGCAATTAAGATGATATGCTTACATTTTATTATCGTCTCGTAATTATTGGCTCATTTGTACGGTTTGAGGATGGATTAAGAGTTGTTCCTCCTATTCAAATTAGTGTCATCTTCGTCTATACTCCGCAACATAGCCACTAGAAGAAGCCACACGTAGTGCTACCCACTTGAGAAGTTATACTTCATCTTCGCACCATGTAACCACTTTACTCGAATACTTGTCTGGTATCCCGAACTGGTTCTGTACCAGCTTATCGGATAGTTTTCTCGAGTTTTTCTTCGGCGATCGGAGGAGCTAATCATCAATAAATTGCTAGATGGGTAGCAAGCATATAATTTACAGCATTCGGACGGCAATTAAAGTCTGCTAAATGCAAAAGTGATTAATAAACATAATCTTTATCCCTGGGATGTGGTGTGTTTGAAATGAGTCACCACAAGGGGAATACAAGCTATCCAAGCTGGTGATTGACGATAGTGTTTCCCCGAATTGATGTTGTACGATCGTATTATTGCTTACTTTCCTGCGATTTACATCAGACAAGGATCGCATCATGTTGTTGTAATAGTTTTCGATTTTCGCATAATTAGGATGATTCAGATCTGCAGGTGTTGTGTAGCTTATAATATTTAACCATTAAATTTGTGCGGACTTCTCCTCCTCACAGCATTAGTCACACATGCGAGAACTTTGGATTTTCATTTTAGCCTGCAGTAGCCTGTTATAATAGTAACAACAACAATTTAGTGAGAACCCTTCATTCGAGTTCTAGAAAAAACCTGAGTCTTCTAGAATAAATGGGGTATGCAACATTTTCTTATCCCCAAATACAATCCAATGATTATAGAAGATCTATATGATTCGCATTAGGTTTTAGTACCTAAGTTATAACAGGGCTTAAGGCATCTCATCATGTGTGAACCCTTCTGGTCTGGAACGTCTATTAAAAGTACTTTAGGACCTACCTACACACAAACCACAATAGTACAAATTTCAAATCAGATAATGTCTCTATTTATGTTGCAACCATCTCCATAAGATTCCAATCACTTCAATTCCTATTACTCTAGCTAATTGTCACTAGCCACATCCTGTTCGTAAGATCTCTTTAAGGGTTTTATGGAGTTCTTTAAGCTTCTGTTCGAATAGCCTATCTACTTTACAGAAGGCACAGAGCTCCTTTTTTCTCGCTCTGAAAACCCTTCCACCAAATTGCTGAACATCAGCCATGAAAGGAGCAGCTAATCGTATAGTACGGGATTCTAAGCACGTCATAATTTATAGCCCTTAACCATCGAAATACTACAGCAATTTTCTGGTCGGTTTGTGGTGGTCGGCTTGCCTACAAATAATAATCTTGATAAATGTCCATCTAAGGCAAGCCACGAACTAATAATCTAAGAAGTATTCTGTACGGAGCCGAGATGTCTTCGGTCTAGTTCTTATAATAGGAGCTGGCGTCGTCGTTGGTTGGCGGTAGTTTGAAAATTGAAAAGAAATTACACGGGCGGCTCAGACCCGGAATCTCAATGATTTTAAGACGTGGACATTATTTCCCTTGTGTAGAATCGAAAATCTTGCCAAGATCGAGAAACAAACAAATCGCTTGTTGGCGGTCGTACTCACTTAAGATTTTCATTAAATTTCAATTTGAACGAACCGAAGATCTCAACTGTCGCCATGAACCTCTCCGAAACCTTTTCCCAGCTAATCAGTGCGTCTTTAAATTTTCAATTGGCTCCGATAGTGCAGCTGATAAAGGCGCTCTTCGTCGAAATTTTTTTGAAGATATCCGATCCGTCGATTATACATGGCGTTCGATCCGTTCCGGGATGCGGGTAATATACGGGATAATACCCCGAAAACCAAGAAGCCCATCAACCCAAAACCCTAAAACTTTAAGCCAATTTGTGACGAGTAAACAGAGCATTACCCGATGTAATTCAATACTCGTAAATTAAGTACTTTTAAGATTTTCGGGGTTTATTGAATTCGGGTTGATGCTACGAGGGGATTCCCATTGATCTTGATCCCTTTTAATCTTTTGTCACATTTGCGGTTGTCTGAGCCCATTAACTTTGGATATTCGTTCGCATAACGAGCTAAACATTTATGAGCTGAGCCCAAATCATACATATGGACGATATATGGGTTTGAAAAATCATCCCCTGGCACGAATGTATCCCGGACGGATAAAGCGGCCTCTTTATCACGCTCTGGTTTTTCAGCCAGCCTTTATGCATTTTTAATAATCACAGTAATCGGTAAGGGAGAGTTGTGTGGTTCGTTAAAGGCACAATCGGCAAGAATAAATTCGTTTATGAATATCTAAAAGGATTTTCGAAGTACATTGAAAGAACTTGAAAGGGCACCGACAACCTCGACAAGGTGAGCTGGAGCCGTTAGACGAAAAAGTTCTGGTGACGGTAATTGCCGGTGAATCGGGCCGGGAAGACTTTAGATTATACCATTTGAGTGCAGGACGGGCCAGAAAAACCCACTTGTTTCCGCCTGGTAAAGCCTCTTAGAATATTTCCTTGAGTGTGGGCGGTTTTGCTTGGTAGGCGGAAGAAAAAAGAAATTCTTTGCAACTTTTCCTCAAGTTGTTTCTATTCATCTTAGTTGATGTAAAGAAATCTTTGGAGTTTGATTTTGTTACCATTTTATGGAAAATGTTTAGGAAGATTCGGAAGAAATCCAGTGCTTCGGTTAATGGACCACGAACTTTGTACGGGCTTTGTGGGAAAATTTTTGGAACGAAAAGTTATTACTTGGGATGGTGCTTCGTGTAAATAAGTTATAAATGTGGTCAAGTTTTTATTTATAATAAAAGACAAAAAAAATTTAAAAAAATAACGCAGAGTATGAGATTAAATCGAAAAGACTCTATTCAGGAATATCACATTTAAACAAAAGTCCTTCATTCAAAACTAAATCGAGTCCGTTTTGGAAATCACTATAGATTTTTGTGATTAAGACCAAATATGGTGATCGATCGGAGTTCCTTTTTGCAATCGTGCAATTTATTTATAAACAAAAAAATTTTTAACAGGTTAGAGGTAACCAAATTTAATGATGATAGCTATCCGTGATTTGGGTAACAGGGTGAATTTTTAGTATATCATGATATTTTGTTCAAAATGTATTTTTTCCAAAAAGGTTCTCAGCCCTATATTCTAGTTAAATAAAAAAAGGATCCACGCAAAATAAAATTTAGCAGTATTTATCCCGGGAAGCTAGTCTTTTGAAGGAATAAAAAGGTCACGAATTCCGCCATATTCTTTGGGTTTAAACATCTGTTCGAATTGGATTTTATCTCCACGCGTCTTTTATAGAAATAAAGCTATTAAATAAGTTAAAGGACAGAGGCTTGATGGATGTGGGCTCCATAGCATTAGTTATATGATTGGTTTTATTTGATATGGGTTGAACATTTGCGATGTTGCATGCACTGTTGATGCAAATCCTAGAATAAAACTAAAAATAAAATTTATCAAAAAGCTTATGAAGAAACTTGGTCAAAAAAAATGCGTATCTTAAGTTCAGGTCCTATTGATTTATAAACATTAAGCTTCCTTGACTTTATTGTGTTTTGATTCAAATTGGATCTTGTGTTAAATGCCAGTAAAAAAAATCTGCCAATGGTCTGGGCGAAACTTTATTATTTTTTGGGTCAAAGGTCGGGAGCGGTCAAAATCGGAGTATATCATCAGTTGTTTCGATTTCTTGGAAAGTTGATTTTGTTCTTAAAATAAAAATATTTAAAATAGAGATTTTTTGCTGATGAAACGATAAAAAAAAACCGTGTGGACTATTCGGGTTTCGGTATATTATGTTATATACTCTAAAAGAAGAATTGAAGTAAACACAAGTTTTTTACCTTATAGGACTTATGAGATATGACGAAATGTTAAAATGTATACAAACCCGTTACATCCACTTGAGGGTTGAATTTCGAAAAAATTATGAAATAGATTTTTAGACGATTTCATAAGAAGCAACTCATGAGACACGAAGGATTTTGAATATTTGTGAAAACATAAGCAAACCTTTCACAACCTCTTAAAATTCGAAAAATCGTGAATTGGAGTTTAGGTCTTCGCATCAAATGCCAATTGTATATTTCATTAGAAATACGACATGTCAAAAATTGTGAAAACATATGCAATATGATATTCGACATCTGATCAGACCTGGGGATATGGCAGAGTTCGTGAAAAAGTATACCTACAATCCCTTAACACCACCTTAGGGGTTAAATTTCAAAAAATCCTAAAAACGCTTTCTAGGTATTTATATGAAAAAGCTATAGAATAAATATGAATTCAATATTTGGAACCTAACAGATATGACGAAAATCGTGATATAAAATTCATTATGTTCATTGAAGGTGAGGAAAAATTGAATATTGACAGGGAACGTTTTAAATACGAGTCACTCATTAAAAGTAATAGAAAAGAATGCTCAATGAATGAGTTCATCTGTGTTTACTACAATGTGAATCGTTGGTGAATTATTGTCCGGTTCGCTGGGAGGAAACCATTTAATAGAAATCGGCTGTCTTATCCCTTCGTTTCGAATGGGTGATTCTTGGTGATGTAAATTCTCGTATTTCAACTTTTAATGCAAATTTTAAGACAATAAAAATTTCCAACTCCGTAGTAGAAAGTAAATATAAGACCCGTGGTACGTTTATGCATTTCTGATTTTATTCGTTTCTGAGAGCACAGTTTGCGCTTTAATTATCACAAATTTGGAATAAATCGCGCTAACGATAATATTGAAGTTATCAAACCATTTCCTAACTCTTATCACTTGCTAGTTAGATCTTAAAGGCAAGTCTAATTACGCAGGTATAGGATTTCCGGTAAACTGTTTGCTTTTAGCTTCTTGTACTCCAGTTACTGTACAAATAAACCCATCATATCAAGAGATGCTTGCGATTCGAGCTAAAACTGAAAGTTGTTGTCTGGCTGCGACATCTTCACCGAAGGTAAGTAAGTAACTTAGTGACTAAGTTCTTGTGTTTACCTCGCAGCCTGTAACTCAACTGCTGCTTGCTTGTGCATAAGACATACTCACGACAAATTGAGTTTTCTTTGTGTCTGACTTTGATATTACCGAAAATCCAAACCACACCGTTCATTTTCTTAATAGAGGAGCTAGAATACAGCCTACCTACCTTCTCATCGTACCATCGAGCTACAACGTCAAGTATGGCAAGGTGAAAAACTTGAGCGTTATCTCATCTCCTTGACTTCACATCTGGACCCCGGACGTGTTTAGGAAAGCGAAAGAAACCTCATGTTTGAAGTTTCACAGAAACGATGGAAACAAAAAAAGATGTCGAAATTAATGACATTCTGCTGATGATGATGGACCCTGCGAAGACCCAAAGGGCATACGTGCTAACGTGCGATGGAGCTCGTAAAGTGGAGCATGTTTCGGGCGTCATGCATCGTTTCAATTACATTGACCTCCCCGGTTAATTTCGGTAATGTTCCGAAATAGACCAAACTATGGCCTGAATTGACTTCACTAATTTCTTCGTGGCGCTTAATCTTAATCAGGGGGATTCAAACGTAGCTGAAAAGTCGAAAGTCTTAAATTGCATTTGATGGCCCCCAATTAGAGACGGTCCGGAATTCTCCAAGTAGGGAAAACTTCATAAGCCAATAGTTTCTGCACTAAATTCAGGAAAAATTTTATTACTGTGGAAATGCCCTGAAGTTATCATCGACCAGCACCAATTAATTTATCGGATAGTTTATAAGCGAATTATGGAGAAGTTGAGTGGAGCTGCTTTCGAGGATATGATGTGAATGTGCTGATGTTACAACGCCAATCGATACTAAATCAATTCGTGATGCGAATTACGCCCGGTCCATTTTGTACTCCAACCAAACTCCGTATAATATTGGTCTGTCCAGCTAAGCGATTCCCATTCAAATAATTCGACTAAATCGAGTAGGTTTGAGTCTTATCTACCTATCGATCTTGAAGCTAGTTTCAACGGATCTTAATCCAGTTCGACTCTAATTATGAGATTTAAGGTCGCTCAATCACGAATCCAGTGAAATAGTTCGTTTTATCGTTCTGTGGCCGATATAAGCCGACCTTGATAACATATCAACACACAACACAATAAATTATGTCATTGTACGATGTTCGTGAAATGTTTGCTGCAAGGTCGTCAGAAAATCATTTCAATTCGTTTGATTTAAACGCCCCCCGAAAAAAATTTGATCAATTAGTAAATTGGTGTGAAGATTCAAGCGTTTCGTATCAAAGTGCTTGATTCAATTTATTACATAAGTTTTAAAATCCAACCACGCACACTTAACAGGCCACGGATATCAAAGAAAAAAATTGATGTCGAAAATAAGCAGAACTAAAAACGAAAACGCCCTTGGTCTGAACTTTTCAAAAGTCGTGAAAGGCAGCTCTTGGTTTTCATATCACAGCCAATTAAATAGAAAAATTCTGATTTTGCTTTTTAAACTCTTGAACAAGAGAACTGTGAAAGTAAGGAAACGCTAATTCAAAATCTGATCAGCGCCAAAAGGAATGACGAAATTCGTGAAAACATTTACAACACCCTCAATCCTCTTAAATGATAGGATATCAAAAAAAAATTCCTTATTCAAAATCTGATGAAACCCCAAAAGATATGACGAAATTCGTGAAAACATATATAACTCCTTCGATCCCCATAAAGGTTTGAGTATCAAAAAAAAATTAATTTTATTTTAATTGATTATAAACATTGATAAGCATATAACACATATAATATAAACATCCAGTGGAAAAAAAAAATCAATTTTTATCAAATCAAACCTAGGATATATTGCGGAATTCGTGAAATCGTATGCAGTCACCGTACAGTCTGTTTTTAGTTTTTCGACTATCATATTAAAAGCGAGTATAGGTTGAAATCAATTTGATATCTGATAAGACCTACGAGATATAACGGAATTCGTGAAGATATTTACAACCGGTTGTAGGTTGTATATCACAAACTCCTTAAGGTTTTGAATATCAAATAATACCAAATAATAACCTAGGATATGTTGAGGAATTCGTGAAATCATATGCAGCCAACGTACAGTCTGTTTTTAGTTTTTCGGCGATCATATTAAAATGCGTGTAGGTTGAAATCAATTTAAAATCTTATAAGACCTACGAGATATAAAGGAATTCGTGAAGATATATACAACCGCTTATAGGTTGTACATCACAAACTCCTTAAGGTTTAGAATATCAAATAATACCAAATAATAACCTAGGATATGTTGAGGAATTCGTGAAATCGTATGCAGCCAACGTACAGTCTGTTTTTAGTTTTTCGACGATCATATTAAAAGCGCGTGTAGGTTGAAATCAATTTAAAATCTGATAAGACCTACGCGATATAACGAAATTCGTGAAGATATTTACAACCGCTTTTATATCACAAACTCCTTAAGGTTTTGAATATCAAATAATACCATAAGCTGATGGTCTTTGTAACTATAGTGCTTAAGAATAACTGTGTATTTATATACCTTTTATTAAATAATACCTACTTAGCAATCATTGTGAAATTCGTGAAAGAAATTTCCAATCGCCTTACATTCGTTCAAAGTTACAAAATTTTGAAACAACTATATTATGATTTGGGTAGAAGTCTGGATTGCGTAAAATGCTAACGTTAAAAAAAGCCTCCTGGTTATTGTCTATATAGTCAGCCACATAGTAATTTACTCCGTATCTCAGCATTAAAAATATATATTATGAAAAAAAAAAAAATTAAAACCGAAACAACTCAGACTCAGACTGTTGGCAATATTTTTTATTCATTAACGTATGTTTATCGATAGAAGATTCTATAGAAGTAAAAGCGAATTTGATGTTATTAAACCCAAAAAAATTCGGAATTCGTGTACATAGTCGTACAAAGTTTCAACTTTCTAGCATAAGCTATTTCCTTGAACCTGGCTCACCCATGTAAAATTTATTTGAAATTTTGATGCCTCTATAATGGCCCTATATAGTTGTACATTTTTAGCTTTCTATCCTTTGCGGTTAAAGGCATATAAAAGAAAATTTTCCTTTCCATTCCGTCGCATCATCCCTCCCTACAACCACGCCCTCAAAATTTGTTTTCTCTGCTAAAGGTCTACTGAGCTTAAATCCTGTAAAATTTGAAAGACGATAACTTTCTTGATATACCTACCTATGGTACAAAAACTAAATTTTGTTGAAAAAATGGCAGTTCTGCCCTTAAAAAATTTCAAAATCAATGGCTATGTCAAGGAAGCACTTTAGCAAATTCCATTATAATCAATGGCGCTGCAGCCCAAAATGAGTCGTGACCTCAGGAATACTCACTCTCCAGTCAACTTGATCCATCGACTACGTCCACCGGGTTTAGTTTGTTACCAAAGACGTTATCTACTTCCCACTAGCGAACTACCTTCCATAAGGTCTTACCTAGCTATTGCCCTGCCTCAAAGCTAAGGTAAGGCCTTACCTAGCTATTGCTCTTCCTCGTAGGCTAGGTAAGGCTTTATAGAAGGTAGTTTCTTTGTGGGAACTAGATAACGTCTTTGGGAACAAACTAAACCCGGTCGGCGTAGTCGATGGATCGAGTTGACTGGAGAGTGAGTATTCCTGAGGTCACGACTCATTTTGGGCTATCGTTGATCGAACCTCTTCTAAAAAAAGGACAATTTATATTTGTTCGAGACTTTAATTGCCGCAAGGATGATGCTAATACTGTTTTTATACAATTATGTATCCTGTCACCTGCTATCTTCATTGTTGCGGCACACAATTTTAAAAATATGAAATTATCTAGGCTAAGTGTTTTCACCTTTGAGTTTGAAAGAAGCAAGTTTGTATACCTACGTGTTCAATAAGCTAATAAAACGCACAGTAACATGACGACCAACTGAACGAGTATAAAAATAAATTACAAGAAAAAAATAACAAGTCGTACTCCGCATGATGTCTCTTATGATCAGGACATAAAAAACAGTTTCCCGAACTTTCTGATTGATTATTTTAATCAGAATTTCACCTGACGCACTTTTACCCGCGCAATCCTACGATGGAACTTCTTTATCAAGTTTGAGCTGAGCTAATTGATTAAATAGTCAGTTGCCTCATCTTCTGTAGATTTACCTTGTTGATGAAGCTGAAAAAAACGAGTTAACATACTCACTGACTAGTTGTATTATTAATGGCTAATCAGAAGCGTTTTTTTCACCCCGTAGCTTGATCAAGTTGGACATGGGAGCGAAGGCTTCTGACATTACACATCTTGAATATTGCGGTTTGGCTTGAAAGCAGTGGCACTAAAGTCCGAACATAAACTAGTGAAGTCCATCACAACAACCTGCTGCTAATTAATTAACCAACGTGAACGTGCCGGAAATATTTGAGTACCGAGTGTACTAATGAAACGGTGAGATAGTAACCAAGCCCCCAATACCCGCTGGCCCAGTCTTAACTGTAGCCGGTAATACTATTCGCATCTTATATACGCGCGTATACACCTACTTTACTATCGCGATGTACCGTCTGGGAGCTGATGCATTCCTTTGTTAAGAATCTGGAACACTCAACCCATCAAGCGATCGGAACAACGTCCGACAGCCACATTGGATATTTCTTCATCAGATCACCCTTAGGGCCCTATATGGATAAGACAAATTTCACAAATTGTGAGTTCTCGAATAAATCTTGTGGTTCTGGTCGTATCGTCCAGGTCATCAAGGGGCCAAATGATTTGGACAATGAACACATTCTGGCCAGACCCTTAATCAGTTGCATATTTGTGAAAGTTTCTGCTTCATAGCCGGCTTCCGGACAAATTTCAATCAAGTTTATATGCATTTAGTTGGTGGTACCTGGACGTACCTTACCTTACCTTGGAGCTTGCATGATGCTATCCCGTAAGACTGGCGAGCAGATGATGTTCTGGGCGAAACTGCACAGGTATAACTGGAATCTTAAGGTATACTCTCCCTGGTACGAGTAGCAAATGCCTTGCGAGGACAACGTTCGTGAAGTAAAAGCATTTCGCGGTTTTTCTTTGATATCATCAAGAAATTGTTAAGATAAAGAACGTGGAAGAATAATTAGCATTCAGGTTGGCTTGATAGCGGTTTGTGTTTTCGCCTTGGCATTGCATAATTCTGCAGTAATCGAGAGAAAATTTATGGATTTATCTTTCGTTGTCGATTATCGAGGAAATTTGACTGGAAACATCGTTCATTCGAGGTGAAGATGTTGTTGAATTTAAAATTCATCGAGTTCTTTAACGTTGGACACGTTTTAGAAAAGCAATGAAACTTTTACTTATGTGTTCTGTGTTACGACATTCGTCATCACTGTAGGCGTGCCTTCCCGGAAGCAGCGGTCTGAAAAAGGGACCAATAGAATCGTATGTATTTTGAACCAAGGACGAAAAAGTAAAATTTCTAATTACAAAAAATATATATCTTAATATCTCTTATTTGTTAATAACAAAAGCACTTTTAGTATTCTGGTACAAGATACAATGATCAATATTGCAAAATTATTCTTGTAATACGCAACAAAATTAAAATACAACACTCATAGTGACCGTTTAAAAAACGAAAAATTATGTTGCTTCCTTTCTATGCCGACAGCTGTCGCGACCCGCGACTATAAAAAGAGACCAGCGCCAAGCAGCAGCAGCATTCATTCCTTGGCCGGCCAAGCGTAAGCTTCTCGTTCTATAGAAAGAAAACTAGTATTTTCAGTTAAAAAATGTACTGTGAAAACATTCACCAAAAAATAAGAAAGCTCTACGAAGAGCATTATCTCAATAAAGCGAGGGAGTTAGAAACAACAAAATCCAATTTTATAATGGACTCAGTCGAGTCCGAAACGTCACACAAAAATAAAATAAACAGTATTTTATCAGGAAAGCTATTATTTTCCAGTAGTTGGGCGTTCGTTCAATTTAGATGAAGCTTCATATATGCTCGGAACTTGAGAGTGTGTCTATTTGCTAAAAGACCTATTAACAAAATGTAGATAGCTCCAAATGTGTAGATGTGTACCATTTGGAAGTCTCTGTTTTCCAAAGAATTATTATTATTATTGTGGCAACCATATTTTGGGAGAACCTGACTATGATTGAGGATATAGTTGCCACAACTATGTTACAACATGTAACATGTTTAGCTCAAACAAAATTATGATTGTGGAAACCTTGGTGTGTGATTCACGCAACCTTCTTTAATAATATAATGGTTGGGTCAATCATAAAATTTATGTGACATGGTTGCTAGAATCATAGTTCTGATTTCAGAACCTTGGTGTATGATTCACACAACCTCCTTTTATAATATGATGGTTAGGTCAATCATAAGATGCATGTGACGCTGAAAAATAATTCACAAAGAAAACACTTTCGATCATAATTAAATAACTTGAACAACAATTAAACACTCTCGAACAAAGCACACATAAAATTGGAAGAAGCGAACTTACACTGCGAACGACCGTTTTCGGACTGTGAGAGGTATGGTTGTGAAAATTATTTTATCAAATTACATGGTTCCACTGATCATAGAATATGGTTGTCGTGATTATAATACAAAATTACATCATGTAACGAGAACGATTGGTACAACCATATTAAATTTCAGTCGGGATATATGTTTAATGCAACCATATTATGTTTTTACGAATCACATGCTATGGCTCGTACCATCATAGCCATGATCACTGGAAACAGGTCAGTTTTACTATAGTTAGAAGAACCTTAATATAGCCAATGCAACCTTGGAATAAACATAGTTTTTCTTTCAGTGTAACTAAATTCATGAAAATGATGACAATCGAATCCGCAATCAAAATATTATCCATCTCAGCATTTAAATAAAGTTGCGACCTCAGATTTTTATTTCATATCACGAAAATTAGTAAATCACACATTGAGTAGATTCCGTTGGTGATTGATTCCCCGGTTAATATTTTTGGAAGCATAGTAGCGGATTGAATTTGGCGCCTAGTATCCTGAATGTAATAAGTACTGTGCTAATACACAATATATGAGAAATTGGGAAGTATCCAGAATATTACTAATAATAGCTATTGGTAATTCCCCTGATAACAATGGCTCTGGAATCACGTTGTAATGTATTACGTTGCAGCACCATTTTTCAATCGAACAAATACACCGCAGTCCTCTTACAATACCTTGTTTGTTTAAACAATTTTTCATGTCTTTTGTAGTAAACAAATGTACCTACCCAGCTCAGGAGAACGCTAGTCCCCGTTCCTTTGCCATACATTTTATGTATGTAAATGGTTCCTACCTGACAAATTCCACTCGATAAGCTCTCATGCATACACTTAGCAATCTTCCATCTCGCCAACTACACAACGAAGGACCTAGTATTTTGGATACCTTGAATAATTCTGGAATTCTTCTTTTGTATTCCGCAGGAATCCACTTCGGGAGTGCTTTCGAAAGCATACATTCCAGGAACGTTGACAAGGCACAAGTACGAAACACTCGGCACACATGAAGCTGTTAAGCAGTCACGCAAGATCCATAACATGAAGGAGCAGCACCTTCAAGGTAAGTTATTCTTTCCTGAAATTTCGGAATATCACTCCGCGACGGTCGATATGCCGAATGGTAGCCAGCTTCGAATTGCTTCCTTAATTTCGTGTTCTTTTCCTGGTCGGTTTCGGCTTTTTTTTTTCGTAGCTCTGATGCGGGATCATGTGATTAAGGTTAATAATGAGGCGTCTTGCAAATGGCCCAAACCCAAGGTCGAGAAGATCCAGAGAGACACATCCAAGTTGTACATACCGCACTGTACGATTCTGCATCGATGCGGTGATGACACCAGCTGCTGCAGTTCCGACCAGAAGACATGCGTCGTTAAGCGGGCTCAAAAGGTCGACTTGTTTTTCCACGTAAGTATTGGCCGTTTTTTAGCACTAGGGTTTTTCAAATCGCAGATGCGTTAATTATCCGCCCACGTTTCTAATCTGATGGTAAGTTTTATGTTTTTAGTTTTTCTTTTTTTTTCTGTTTCGGTGATCGACCGCCGGATATGAACGTCGACGTATGGACATAAATCTTCGGCAGAGAAAATGGGTCACCGTAGATTGGGACTTGGTCTGGCCCTGATGGATTGTCATTTCGAATCTTCTATTTCCCGGCAAATGCTTATCAGCTGAGCTGATGTTGATTGACGATTAAGCGAAGCGCTTCGACGTTACGCCGAACGATTTTGGGGAGCCCTACTGGAGTTACTGGCGTGGAAACGCCAATTTCGGAGTAAAGGAGGTTCTGGTTCTGGTCTCGTTCCAGACGGGTCGTGCCTAAATACTTTAAGACTACCTCGAGTATTCTCTATTCGTGTATTGTTCAGTTTCGATTGACTTTCTCCATTCTTTAGAACATTGATAAATTGGACAGTACCGCTAGCGGCGAAACAGCATCTACACGTATTAAGTAACAATTGGAAACTTTGAGGCACGACGAGTAACAAATCAACGGCAAGCTGTTTCTTTTTGAGTGATTTCTATCCACAACTTGAAAGAATTAATCAACTGGGATAGTATGTAGTATACTTGCATATACGAAACTAGTCTTACTTTTCATCAGAAAAAAGGGACAGTCGTAAACTACTTAACTGGGCTACTAATGAAGCAAAATAGAATTGGTGACGCACAGCTTTCAGCGAATGCCAAAAATATTAACCGACTAATCGGGAACGTTCCCCGCTAGGAGGCTGAAAGTTGGAAGCTATGTAGAACTATGATAGTGGACCCATTTGAAAAAAATCTGCCAATGGCATAAGCGAAACTTTATTATTTTTCGGGTCAAAGTTCGGGATCGGCAAAGTCCAAGTATATCAACCGTTCGTTCGAGATTGTGACTTGTTGGAAAGTTAATTTTGTTCTAAAAATTAAAATATTTAAAATAGAAATAACCAATTTTATATCATCAGAACTAAGTAATGGTAAAAACTAAGTAATGGTGAAAACATATGCAAACCCTTCAAAATTGAATTTCGAAAAAAGAAATTAAGAAATGGGTTTCTAGGCGATTACATAAAAAGTTTGTGGAAGTGAAAAGCGATCTAATTTCTTATCAAACCTAAGAATTATGTCGAAGCTTTGAAATGCGTACAACCCCCTTACACCGCTTAGGATTGAATAACTACAAATAAGGAAATTGACTTTTTGGCGCTTACATATACAGGAAACCTTAGAAAGTAAAAATGAGTTGGACATAAATAGTATGTATTATCAGACCTAAGCAAAACATACATATGCAATCTTCTTAAACCCACGTGTTCCAAAAATCCTGAAAGGAGTTAATAGATAAATTTGAAGACAACTCGAGAAAGACAAAAACAATTCAATTTCTTATCACTATTAAAAGATGTGACGACGTGTTCAACCCTTTATACCCTCTTACATAGAGGTGAAAAGGGAAAAAACTTAAAAAAAATTGAATGTGATTATAACGCAAGCCCGTCAAAGTAAAGAGATACTCGATATCTGGGGATATGGCAGTATTCGTGAAAAAGTATACAACCCCCTTGCACAACCTTAGGGGTAGAATTTCAAAAAAATTTAAAATCACTTTATTGGTATTTGTATGAAAAAGCCGTAGAATAAAAATGAATTCAGTATTTGGGAGATATGACGAAAATCTTGAAAATATATGCATTCTATTTTTACTGATCATTTTTTTTTAGGCCTCCTTCCAAACACTAATAGATTTTTAAAACTTTTGTTTATCTAAATTCCTTTTCTAATTGATTTACATATATACATACAGAGTTTCAACTTTGTAGCATAAGCCGTTCTATAGTTAGGAAAAACACCCCCACACCCTCGTACATTGCTACCCCTATGCAAAATTATATTTTTCCAACATGCCACTACTGTAGCTCTATCTAAATATCATTGTTTCATTATAATGTAGGTTCTTGAGATATAAAAATCACAACTTTTTCCTTTTCTACCTCCCGCACTATCACCCTCTACACCCATACCATCAAAATTTAATTGAGAATGTCTTAATCTCGGATTTTTTGTTTTTTGGACGCATTATCTCCCCCTCCCCCATTCTTTTACTCCTTCACTCATATCAGCAATGGGTGTACTATCGAAGCTCTATCTAAATTTTAAGACTCAGCTTACTAAAACATGCGGTTGTTATGATCTAGTAACCAACATTTTTGTCTAAAATGCAATCACCACTCCCCCTTCACACCCCAATCCCTGAAAAGGTGACCACTTACTATAAAGTTCTATACCCAGTCACTTACGAAAAAAGTCAACTAAATAGTTCAAAGGGTTTGGGTGCTACGAGCCTTTAAACAATTTTGTGTACTGGTACAGACGGACTGAAAATTTTGTTAGCTTTTTTCGTATCTACTAGTCATGAAACATTAAAAACAAAATTTTGAGGGTAGTAAATTTTTTTTTTTTAAAATGGGATATTTATATTGTGTTATTGAAATAATAAAGTAAAAATGGTTGATAAACAACGTTTAAGAAGTTTAGACGCTTAAGTAAGCACTTAGCGTTTTGCTGTATTATCTATAATTTTTTTTTAATGTTTCTTTCTTTGCATTTCTTGAGTAATTTTATTTACATATAAGGACATATAAGGACAGAAACTTCTTGACTCTGGCATACGGCATAGCTTTGGTCCGTAGAAAATGTGTAGAATTTTGACGACTTTTCAACGGACATGCCCTACCTACTGGCTAGTTGGGAAATGTCATAGAATTGGCCACTAAAAAATGTAGGTAAATAAGAAGTTTATCTTTTCTTGTATTATTCGTAGTATTAGACAGAATTTAGATAGTCGTTTCTCTCTCGTGCAAGCGGGTATACCTTGCAGCTCTGTAAATGTAAGATTCACCGACTACTGTCTTCTGAGCTCTTCTGCTCTTAATAATCCATTTTTTTTTACCAATATTTTTAGTGTTTTCTTCCTAAACTAATTAGACTGTAGGTATGTATATGATTTTATTAAAGGTTGACTTCTAAGTCCAATTCAGTGCAAAAAAAATTGGGTACCTAGCCATATTACAACAAGGATTTAAATGTTCTACCAAAATTGTACGAAATAGAATTTCTTACTGTACGAAACATCATACTATCACCTCAAATCTACTCCATGTGGCCGTTCAGTGAAAATTTGTTCATCTGTTAAAGGTACTCTATGTTTGAATCTAACTTCTTCAAAATTGGTTTTATGTATCAATTAAATATGTCTTTAGTCTTTACCTGTGCTTTTAAATTAATGTATCATTATATTAGAAAACGTAATATTACCTACTTGGTTGTTATTGGTTTCTTTTTATTACTTTACTGTGCATAATCCAATGGCATTTTTCATGGTCCCGAACGGTTATCATGTTACTTGTAATGGTCATGTAGGTGGCAGCTTATCTTTGGTGAAAACGTATTCAATAAATTACAAGTTGAGCATAAAACGCTTAATCATATCCACAAGCCCTACACTTCAAAGTACACATAATTTGTCACCTTTATTTCCGTATTTCCCAAGAAAACTGAAATCACGTTTCTAATTCATTTTGAAGACCACAACCTTCTTCAAGGCGAACTAAACTTTTGCGTAGGTTCCCAGAGGTCTCGAGCATTTTATGATTTAGTTCGGGTCGTAAATTTAAATTTTTGTAAAATTTAACTAGAAGAAGGTCATGGCACACTCAGTGCATGCGGTCATATCCATCATGTAAATTACCGCCTCCAAACGCATTCAATTGCAGATGACCGTATCTCGAGAATCGAGCAAATATTGCCAAAATTGCAAGGGTACAACTGGCATAGATATACCGAGGGCCTCGATAAATTACAGTTCGACATGAAAACGGAAACTTATCGTAACAAAACAATGCATACACATACAATCGACCACGCAGGGTGGAGTAACAAAAACCCAACTGCCAATTCCGGTCATAAATCACCTCACAATCCTCCTCGCTCTCGAAACGAGAATCGGAAGCTAATTTTGAAACACGACCAAAACCAACCACATGTGCAACATTTCCGCTTATCATATCCAATTTCCATTTTAATTTCGAAATCGAAAAATTCGCCGCTTTCGAAAATATTTAGTCGATTTTCCGATACTAGGCAAAAAAAAGGCGAGTAGCCGTCTAAACGAAGTGGTGCAGATGATAACCACATCACGCGAAATCTACAGTCCGATTTTTTTTAGGTGGTATACATTTATCCAGGCCAAATAAATTTAAAATTATGACCAGTCTATCTGAGGGTAACAATTTAATAGCGCACACATTGCCATAAATTCGGATTGCGAATTTTCCCGGATTCCCGTTTGCCACCTAAATTTTCCCGACTGCTGTGAAATATGACGGCGTACGATTCTCGGATTCGAGAAGATGATGGGTTTCATGGATGAACATTTTGTATCCACTCGTATATTATATCGTCGTTCTAGAGCACGAGACAAGGCTCTTTACCCAAGGAGCTTACAGCGTGATTAATGGATAAAGAACTAGCTGGAATTTCTTGTATCGCATGTAGAAACGGAAAAAGCATGTGTCCTGCAGAAAAGGGTGAAAATTGAAAAAAAAAAATTCCTGCCCACCTCGACTTTTAGAACTCAGTGCAATAATTTCATTTGAGAGCGAAGCCTAGGTTATGGTAGTGTGTCGATAAATCCATGTCCTTATGAAAGCAAGAAGGATAGCGGAATAGTCTGCAAGTATGTCCTGATCCCGATTCTCTCTGGCGGACAATCCTTTCAATGGTACTTCACACTAAGCCATTGTACAAGATGACTTTCGACTTCGTAACTATGTGCTTTGGGAGATAAAACTCAGACCAGATTATAGTATCATTCGTTAATGCTAAACTTACATTTATTGTGGATAAAAGATATCGCAGAACTCCTGCGTCCGACTCACCATTTTTTTTTCTATTTCAAGCAAAAAATTTTTCGATGAGGATCCTCTATGAGTTCCTGTGCAAACTAAGGGATGGCAAAAATTATGAAAGCATGCGCAGCCTCCTTGCACTCCTTGGGGTTGAAAATCGAAACATTGTGAAATGGACTTGAAGGCGATTGTTTAAAAAGTCTGTGGGAATATTATGAAAATCAAGGTATCTCATCAAAGCTAAGATATACACATATGTATGTCAATAACTGTGAAAAGTATTCAACCCCCTAACACCTCCTTGGAATATCTAAAAATGCTGAAATTAAATTTTTGGCTGACATATAGGAAGTCTTAGAAATCTATGAAATCTATCCCTTTACACCACGTTTGTGGATTGAATGAAAGAAAGTCCTACAATTTCGCTGTATACTATGTATTTTATTTAAACTCTTCAGAATCTTATATTTAATCCAATTTAAGAGATATGATATGAATACGTAAGCAACCCCCTCGCACTCACTCGGTGGTTGAATATTCAAAAATATTGAAAGAACCTTTTAGACCTTTTATACAGAAAACCAGAGGAAGTAAAACCCATCCTATCACTCCCAAGATATACTACGGAATTCGTGAAAACGTGTTGAAGTCTTTCATCCCATTTTAGGGGCTGAAAAGAGAAAAAATATGAAAACGACTTTTCGGCGATTATAGAGCAATCTCGTAAGAGTAAAAAAGTATTCGATATCTAATCAGACCTGAGAGATATGACTGAAGTAGTGAAAATGTGTGCAACCCTTTTACACACTCTTAGCGGTCGAATTAGAAAAAATCCTGAAAACATTTTCTAGACATTTATATGAAAAATACGTGAAATAATTAATTTATTTCAAAAAACCTAGATATGACGAAGTTCGTGAAAATATTTGACGCATATATTTTCACGAACTGAGCATTTTATTTCCTGTGTTCGTTTACAGTGGGATATTTGAATTTTAACTGACGACAGAAAGGACCCTTTTCCAAGATGTCAACTAGTTATGTCGTCATGTAGCAGTAATCTTTTGTATTTCATACCATTCTATTGACGGTAAAGCCAGTCGAAACTTAGTCTTTGTAAACGCTGAATATATTTTTTTTTGGTAGTTACCTGAAAAGGTTTTTTTCTATTGCATAGTGGTTGTTTCCTGAGTTGAAAATTAAGCCAATTGTGATGGATTTAAAAGTTCAACTTTTTAACCAAAAAAATATTTATTTAAAATTTATTTTATTTCTTCTTTTAGACGTTTGAATAAACACGTTTAAAAACTCAAATTTTTAGTTTTTATTTAGCAAAACATTAGTGTTTTAGTTATATGTATCTTCGGGTCAGATCGGACAAAAATAGTGATTACAAGTTATGGTCAAGTTCATTAGCTAACTCATAAAGAAAAAAAATCTTACGCCAACTTGTGCCATTTTGTTTTATGACGTATCTAAATACGAAGTTTCTGCAATCCATTATTATGGGTTCTCGATATATGAAAATCAGAACTTTGTCCTTTTATCCTTTCACACCCTCCAAAACCCTTACCACTTACACCCACACCCCCAAATGTGCGGCCTATTAGACCTACTTTCTGTGAAAATTTTAAGCATTTACAAATATCTTGAGACATGACACGTGATTTTTAGATAAATTCCACATAAGGGGCTCACTCTGTGTACCCACAAAAATCAATATAAGTAATAGCTCAAGGTTTTGGGAGCTATGATCCTTTAAACGATTTCGCGTACGGCGTACAGACGGACTGAAATTTTGTTGTTTATCTTGGTGTCAGTGCCGGTCACGAAACGTAAAAAAATGTTTCAGGGTAGCAATTTTTTAAAATATAAATTAAATCTATAACAAAATTTAGGAAGTCTAGCAATCCATTAAAGGTGTTCTTACACGGGTGATTAAAACTGCTCAATTTGCAGCAATATTCGTCAATTTTGAACGAAAATATAAAGCAACACACAGCAACAATAGGAACAGGCGATGTAGATAAGCTTTTCGTCAACTCGTTCCTGAATTGGGATGACCGATATTGACCAATCTAGCAATTCAGCAATAAGGGTATACACAAGCAATTTAGTCTATGAAAGCAAACTTGACAAAAAAATCTAAAACTTATAATGAAACATTTATATATTTGAATTCCAATCCATTACTACACGAAACTTGACACGTAAATGCAAAATTCAAAACGAAACTTGATAATTGCTCGGAATTTTCTAAGTTAGTGAAAATACAGCAACTATAGTGCGAACAATACTAGCAATCTGTGAAAAAATTGCCACATTGACGAAATATTGCCGCAACTAGCATGATATTGCCCTGTATTGCACCAATAATTGCTCCATTAGTTTTGGCAAAAGTCTTTGGGAAATTAATTGCTTGAAAAATTGCTCGTGTATAAGCACCTTAAGGAAATCAGATTTGACTCCTCGTCAATCAAAGTTTAACGCGTCCTAAATAAAGATCAAGATAAAAGATACATTCAGATTTAAAAAAAAAAAAATATATAGTTCATGAACTATAGAAAATGAGTCACTAGTTCACTACGTAAAGTCTGCCCAAAGAATTATCAAAATAGAAAATTATTTCAAGAACAGACTACAAATTTTTATTTTGGATATTTTTCATTTTTCATAATTTCTTCGGGAAATCAAATGAAATTCACGAAATTCCTAATGAAATTTATCAGGAAATTTCGGATAAAATTCAGCAGAAAATTTTATCAGAAAATTCTTAAAAAAATTCGTAACGAATATTTTGGTTTTTTGAAAAATTCGTAGTGTATATTTTTGATAAAACTCATCAAATTCTTCAAGAGACACGTTGAAAAGAAAACTGAACCCTTGCAACTTTTCTGGGTTGTGGTGTGTTCATGAATTTGTTAATCTTTAGCGTACTTTAGTTTAATATTTACATTGTTTGTTAATGTACTAGGTTTATTATAATCCTTTTTCGATAACAGGTAAGTACAATGTATCGTTCTTCATACATACAGGGTTTAAACAGGCAAAGAAATATTCAGTGGATATAATAATAATAATAATAATAATAATCAATAGCGCAACAGCCCAAATCGGGCCTAGGCCTTGAAGTAATGCTAGAGTTACTTAATTACGAGATCAACGGAACACTAGATGAAGTAGTCAGCCGCACTCCCATTCTCGAAAATAACTTTTCGCCAAGCAGATTCGAACCTGGTAGCAGGTGCACCGAAGCCAAGTGCTCTAACCACTAAGCCAACCAGAATAGCCACCACTATTCAGTGGATATTCCAAAAGAAAATTTTTCTCACCGCCTGGAAAAATATTTTTCAGATAAAATGAAATTGTAAATTGCGGAAATATGAGCTCAACATAATAATACTAATTAAACAGTATAATGTGGATATTTGCATAAATGCTTATTATCTCATTTATTTTGTGTATCATTAAGAGAAATTAAAATGGATGTGTGGTCTTTTTCATGTAATTTTATTTAAAATAAAATGACAATTTTATTACAATCTGTCACGGGAGATTGTAAATTGTTTGTCGTGCCTATAGATTTTTTGGCAGCATTCTCAAATAAACACCTAAAAAAAATCCACTACACTCAATCGTCCCACAGTTGAACACCGTAATAACTGCCCAGCGGGTAGCTACCCCGTATGGTCATGTCCTCAATTTATTATCGGCGATGGCTTTTTAGCGGTCAGATAACATACTCACAAGGGATCAATTATATTGGCCACAATTTCGGTAAGGCTATCTGAAGCACCGAATTCAATATTTAGGACACTTCCATCCCCTACGTAGTACACGTGTAAACTAGAAAATGAAAAAAAAAAAACACTTTTATCAGGTTTTATATCCTGGGACATTTGATTTCTTTCTCTCGATTTTATGAAAATGGTGAAAAAATCATGTTTTCAAATCAACTAATGGATTCCAAACCAAAGCAAAAAAATTGGGAGATATTTTGATTTTATTGAAATTGCTCGCCTTGACTCTTATGCAAAATTTTTTATGTTGTCAATTTTCTACACTTCCATGTCGGATGAAAGGCAACTTGAAAACGTATCAGAGTATCCTTTTTCGAATTGAATTTTTTTCTCCAGAATTATAGTCCCAAAATATCACCATTTTTCGTGTAGATAACGTTGTAAACTTTTATTACGCTGGAATATTTACGATTTCGGGGAAGAACCCGAATGGTCGATGGATTTTAGTAAAATATTCCAGAGTGCCAGATGACATCGAAGTGTGAGTACCAGATGTCGGACTGTAACGACATTATCCCTGGATTTAAATCACTGGGGTGTTTGCGAAATCCACGATTCAAATATGTACGTGGTTTTCGCAATACAAACGTAACAAAGACACCATGAAGTTTTTACGTAAGTACTAAGAAAAATTGTTATCTTTTAAAAAATTTGCCACATTGTCGTACTATCGGTATTGCGTAGCTTTTTAACTTTTTTACTTTACTTTGCAACGATTCATGCAACAGATTTTCTCAAATAAATAAGATTATTTAATTATTCTATTACCTCACTATATAGTAAATACAGCATTATGATCTTATTACTAGACCTTCATGCTGGATTTACTCCGAGCACGTTGCGGCACGACTTAACACCTACCACAAATACTAGACTTACGCATTTCAGTTCACCATAGTGAGCGATCATTTCCTCGCGAACTAGTTCGTTCTTTTAGTTCATAGTTCGTAGCTCAAAGACAGTAAGATCTAGTTAAAGATAATGAGCAAAAAAAAGTCAGTAGATCTAGTATACCCAAAAAAAAGATCTGTAGATTTAGTAGAAGATGATGACAAAAAAAGGTGTAGTCTTGGTGGCTAGAGCACTTGCCTTCGGTGCACCTGGTACCAGGTTCGAATCTGCTTGGCGACAAGTAATTTTCGCGAATGGGATTGGGTGCCAGTTCACTCAGCTGTAAATTGCAACCTGATTTAAAATCGGGATAATAATCACAGACGAACGTGTGGCTGTCCACTTCACGTCTTAGTGTTCTGTTGGTCTAATAGTGAAGTAACTCTAGAATTACTTCAAGACCTAGGCTGTTGTGCCATTGATTAGTGACCGGCTGGGCAGTCTTTTCTTTGACAATTTGGAGGACCTGAGGTCGATACGGCATGATAAGCTAGTCAAGTTCCTTAGGAATCTGGGTTGTTTAGGGAATGTTTATTAACCTACGAGGCTCTGAAGGGATTCTCGTGTCTAGTGTGCGCGGTGGCTCTGCGCTACGCCCCTTCTTAAAACTAAAACTGTACTCACTTATCAAGACAATTATCACAGTGTGTGCGTTTATAATGATATTTGGTAAACTATGTGGGACTCATTGTATAAAGGCTCGTGTACACTAGCAAGCAAAACTTGTACACGGTTCCGAGAACGCATTTGCTCAAGTTTTTGCTATAGCCAGTAAATGCTTGCCTTTTCAAGCAAGTTGTCAATGTACACGCTAACTTGCGAGAGTTGAAATCTCGCAAGAAAGTTACGACCGGTTCCGAAATTTTTCAGCAAGTCAGTACAGTTGCATTGAAATTGAGTGAGGTAAAGTTCAGTTTTAGGTACATAGTTTATGTGCGAAATAAGAACAGAAAATCTAAGTGGAGTTTCGAGGACACGTTATTCATCATTACCAATGTGAAACCTTATGCAGAGTTGTGGTATTTTTGTTGTTCGTTTTGACAGTTCAGCGAAACTTTGATGATGGAGTGTACACGGAAGAGCAAGATTTACTTCCAAGATTACTGTAAAGCTACTTGATAGAGTAAAATTGCTGCAATTTAACAGATAGTGTAAACATCGCACCAAATTACTCTAGCTACAAATGTCGCAAGTTAATTGCTAGTGTACACGAGCCTTAAGAGTTAACATTTTCTTTCGCGAAAGCCCAATTTTCTACTCTCAATATTTTCAATTTGTGTTGCCATAATTTGCATGGAATACTGAGTAATGCCTTCTTCAAAAGGATAATAGGTCCTTATGCACCACGGAAAAACGGAATAATTATAAAGAAGGAAAGGAAAATTCAGTAACTACTTTCAGTGAAAGAACTTAAAGAAAAACTGAATTACTGAACTGAATTGTAACGCACAATTTCGAGACTGGGAAATTAGCGAATAGAATTTCCTTTCCTTTTAAATTTCTCAATAGTGTCTGTAGTGTGGCATGTATCTTGGCCCTAAAGCAAACTGAATTCCCCCCCCCCCCTCCCCAGTAAACTTCAGTCAACAATATGGCAAAGTGGTTTTTAAGAATGTGCTGATGAGTGCATACGGGAAATCCTTTAAAACATGTACATGTAAGTACTTCGCAAACTATTCTTCCTTAAGCTGCTTTTAAGTTTTCCTTCCTTTGATCCACCGTAAATGCTTCATGGACATAATTTTCCAATTGAAATCGGTTTGCTTGCAAGTGCATTGAAGATGTCTGAAGAGGCCTAAGAGATGGTAACTTCAACCGATTTGAATGCAGTCTGCTACTTTGTTCGTTTAAATAGAGAAATCTTTATAAATTCTGTAAAATTCATCGTTTAGTTTCATTTTTATTTGTTATTTATTTATTAATTGTAAGGAAGATCGATTAGTTACATGTTAACTTGAAAATAAAAACGAAGTGTTGAAAAACGCAACAGTGTCTTGTCTAGTCTGGGATTACGGTTCGCTAGCTTCTATGTTCGCTTTACTAGAAAAGTATTTTCTCGTATTTTAAAGCATCCAAGGAACATGAGGCAAGCAATTTCATAGAAATTCATCACCTAAAAATATTGTGCTCACCTTAGGAAGAAGGAAAAATTGATAAGTGTGAATTGTTGTTGAAGTAAGCCAAAATGCTTCGCAACCTTGTAAAACCATAGTAGCAAACACAGGCTGCTCACTGTATCGCCTGAGAATCGTAGCTGAACACCTATGTGAATAAAACTCTCACCCAGATGAATCGTTTGCGATTCATTAGCAATTCTTTTGGTTTCTAAACCAACAAACTTTTAAATAACAACTGAAATCTTTAAAATAAATAAAATCAATAAAATAATTGAAAAAAAAATTCTGTTTTCTTAATTTACAGGTAAAAGGAATAGGATCAAAGAAAGGTGTAATCGAGCAACTTACATTCATCAACCATACAGAATGTCATTGTGTCGATAAATCGAAATATCATGTGCAAACCGCACCGGCCCTTATGCGACGCGCGACTATTTTCGATTGTAATTGTCCGCGACTATTCGAAAAACTTCTACAAGAAAATGGAACCTGCCGTTGTGATTGTTCATCTGGAAATATTGGATGTGACTGGCTAAAACGTGGAATGGAACATTTTTCGATGTCTGATAGAAAGTAAGCGATTGTCTTTTTTAATAATGTGTTTCTTTTAATTAGTATCTAGCAGCAAAGAGTTTAGATACATCCAAGTAACATATTTTTCAGGAACTTTTTATTAGTCAATTGTACCACTTTATTCATGATTCTTACCAGCTAAACTATGTTTTTCTTTATGTGATATAATCAATGGGGCAACAGCCCAAATCAGGCCAAGGCCTTGAAGTAATGCTAGAGCTACTCCATTACTAGACCAACGTAACATTAGGAGGTGAAGTGGTCAGCCTTACGCTCGTCCGTGATTATAACCTCGATTTTAACTCAAGTTACTCATTTACAGTGAGTGAACTGGGTCATCCAATCCCATTCTCGAAAGTTACTTGTCGCCAAGCAGATTCGAACCTGGTATCAGGTGCACCGAAGGCAAGTGCTCTAGCCAATAGGCCACCCAGACTTAATGTCATATGGCTGCCATCTTTTCGGGAGTTCCATTTTCCAACTTTAGTTGGAAATTATTTCATTGTCAATTTAAGTAGTGTTGAAAAAATACCCTTAGCAAAAACTTGTTTCAAAACAGAATTTGCTTGCCTTTAACACGTTCACTGTGAATAGTCCGCCTGAACCTTTTTACTAAATGTGTATACTCGAAAGAACTCTGTGTGTACTCGAAAGAACTCTAGTACATTCGATGATGTGTGTAGAAAATGCATGAAGTGCGGAGAGCTTTCTACGCTATTCTATCGACTAAAAAGCTCCACCCACATTTCTCATCTAATCGATTCGTTTATTTCCTTCCTTTCAGGTGCATAATTGAAGGACGTTGCAAATATCCCACCTGCGAATATGGAAACTATGTACAAAAACATGGCCGGTGTCCTAAAAAGGAAGACAAACTGGCATTTTCTAGGTCGTTCCACTAAATACAATAATTACGAAAAAGCAATTTTAACATTGGATTGTTCCCTAAGAACATTCACAACCATTAGATTTTAACCTGTTGAAAGACTTTTTATCAATATTCTAATTATAATTAAATATTATTAAATTATTGGGCATCTCTAAAAATTTGCAAATTTTCTCGAAGTTTCGAAATTTTGTTGAAATTTTTGAGGCTAAAATTTTCGAAATAACTTCAAAATATTTGCGAGTTTAAAAGAAAAGAAATTTCTTATTCTATTTTGTATTTAGACAAATTTTTATTTTTGTAGTTTAAAATATTTTCGTGTCTGCTACGAGATTCTTAATTCAAAGATGATAACCAGTAGTTTTTACTGATAACGAAATTTTTTATAAGGCTGAAGGGGTCCCTTACATTATTTTATAATTTTTATTTTGAGAGATAACGCGAGAGATTTGTAGTTCCCGCCGAAAAGTCGGTTAAGGTCGACTGTGGTGACGTCGTTTGTTATCAAGCAGAGAAAATAAGAAAATTTATGCACAATATTTTTCATGTTTTTTTTTTTATAATTTAAAAATTGAATTTGTATAGTAAATTTACCTACTAAAGCATGTAGAATATTATAAGCATAAGTTTAAAATTTTTTAATAGCTTCGTTGATATCGAGATATCGCCGAAACGAATCTCACTATTCTAGTCACAATTTTTACTTTTGTCGATTATAATATTATTAATAATAATAAAATAAAGTTTAGGATGCATTTTATTTTAGAGAATAGTTGAATCGCTCAAAATGTGTACGACGTATAGAAAAAGAGGAAGTGAAAAATAAAGCACAAATCCAAATCGCAAATATATAAATTAAAAGTAAAAACAAAAACCTAATTCATATCTTCCACTGCCCCAAAATGTAAGTCAGTTTTTTGTATAGATTTTTACCAGTTTTTTGTATAGATTTTTACAACAGTATTTTAATGTGTTTTATACAATTTATAATTTATTTAAATAAGAATGGAATTATTTTATTTTGAGATAAACTGTTTGGTTTTATTATTATTTTTTTTTTTTAAAATTGATCACTAAATGGAAAAAATTAAATATATACAATACATTATAAAATTCGAGCACTTGAACAGTATTGATGAAAAAAATAAAGTCAGAAAACCATTTGAAGTAAAAAATTTCTTCAATTCATCGAGACTAAAATTAATTTGTTACTTTTGGAGCCAATCAATTGGGAAATTTAATTTTTATCAGCTGTAGAGCGAAGCTGCCTAAAAATCGAATGTTGCACCTTGAATAGTGGATTATGGAGGCGGAGTTTATGGAGTATGGATATTTCATGCATTCACTTATTCACTTAACAAATCATTAGTATTGAAAATTTTCCTACAAATAAATCTGTTGAATATTTTCCTGTTTGTCTGCATGTTTGTGCCAAAGTTTAAAACATCTCAATCGATTTTGAATAAACTTACAATTGGTGTAGCTACAAGTACATAAAGTGTATATTTCAAATTTATGGCAAAGATTACTGTATATCATCACTGGTTCGTTTGAGCTAAGCAACAGTATTCCAGAACGATTGTAGATTGATGTGTAGTATCTGTGATTTGTTGATGTTAGTGCTGCTTTCCAGTGGCAGATATAAAAGGGGGCTTTGGGAACCTAAGGCCCCTCCCAATGGAGGTTTATTATTTTATTTGTTTTGGTGCAATAGTTCCAAGTAAGTTGGGTTTATTAAAATGATTTACCGTGTTAACTTCGATTGTTATTTCTAGACGATATCGCGGTTTTACAACGTTTCGAAATCCGAAATTTTATTCGATCCGATAACCGGCAAGGTTTCGGAATTTGATCGAAGGGGTACACAAAAAAAAAGTTTACTTTTCTCTGAGTAGGTAGGCAATTTAGTGCCTACTCTTTACTAGCAGTCAAATTACTATTGTCAAATTTCTCTTGTAATTTTTACTACTCCCGCTGAAACTGCTAAAATTCACACATAAGTATGAAAATAAAATGCTAAAAATGTGTAAAATTACTGCTGGTATGGTAGTGCAAAACTTTACAGTGCATAACATTACAAAAGCTGAGGAAAAACTACATACTACATATGTACTACAAAATTATGACATTGATAATCAACACAAGATACATACAACAGAACATATGTAGGTCAAAAAGGGTAGAAAGTATAAAACACTATATGGTACATATTTATTATATAAAATGAATTTATTTGTTTTAAAGCCATAAACTTCATACACTGTAAGCATTATTTTCTTGTTCATCAACACACCTTCCACTAAACCACGGAATAAGTGAACTAAACAACGAAGCGGTCAAGTTTATACAATACATATCACAAAAAACAAATTACTACGCCTAAAGTATCAAAACTGCATGCAAAATGCGTAATTCTACACACAGTGACAAACTACTATGCATAAAGTATCAAAACTACATGTAAAATGCGTAATTTTAGACACAATGATTAATTTTACATACTAAATATCGAAAATTGTATACTCGTATTACTACCAGTCAGTGATTTCATGAATTAAATGTGTAAAAATACAAGATTGTAAAAATTATGCCCTTAATTTTTATTAAATTAAATGAAAATTTGTATATTTTGAATATCAATGCGGAATATTTTACCGCTTTAAGGACAATTATTCTCTCAAAATTGTCTACCTTTTAACTCAGGAGGGGGGAAGGCTAAATCACTTGATATGGATTTTTTCTTATTGGGAAAGTAATAAGACCAACATTAGTCGCTTGGCCGTACCAATAGAGCATTGATTTTTAAAAGTAGCATTTCAAAATGATTCAATTTCTCCAAATCAACTAAATGCATGATAATAAAAGCCGTCGTAGTTTGTTCACTACTGGTAAACAATATTCAAAGCATTCAGTTCATACAAGTTTATCCGATGGTACAGGTAAAAAAGCGCTCTTCTGCGCCAATTTTTTACATCTAAGTTCATTATTGTTTCTTGGACAGACTCCATAACTAAGTGGAGCTTTAGATATGGTTCAAACCACGGCCTACTAAGTTACCAAAGCTTCTAATGTGCAAAAAAAAGTACAAACATAAACTTCCTTAAAAAATTATGAAAAAATATTTTAAATTATATCCTTAAAAAATTGAAGTGAACTCGCAGTAGTTCGAACATGCAAAGAGCTAGAACATTTTCGTGGCTAGTTGTACAATAAGTGGAAACATCTAAAATCTAGAATAGAGAATTTTCCCAACATAAATTGTGTATGGTAATAAAATCAGAAAAATTCTTAAAAATAAGACGATTGCATTTATCTGAACTTGCAATTAAGTTTTTATTCCTTGATTAGATTAGCCGGTATAAGTATTATGCACTTATGATTAATATGAATTCCAACAACATATCAGCAACAAGTTGGTTTATGTGTTCCTTGAATTATAAGGTAACATCGCTTAAGCTTATATAACTCACGTCCCATTTACACGATTATAGTATTTACGACAGATAGACACTGCTATCGTGCTTTCTACGAATTAGTTGCTTTCGGCCAGCCATAATAGCAATATCGATGAGAGAATTGATACCACTATTGCGAAATTTACATATAACTATCACGACAATTATTGCCGTGTATACCGAACCATCGCGACTTTTACAATATTGCTTCAGTTTTAGCTGACATCGATTTCGTGTCAATAATTAAGTTGATTTTAGACATCCTACTATCGCATCGCCGAACCAAAACACTGTGTATAAAAAGACTACCGCACTAGGTTGCACCTGCACTCTTACACTATCGCAACGTGATCTCCCGATAGTACTATCATTAAAAACTGTCATCGTGTAAATGGTGCTTAAGCAATAATAAAAAAACTCTTGGCCTCGATGGTATTTCTTTAATCGAATTTCGATAAATACTGCCATCATTTCCATTCGTTTGATCAGTGCCTTTCTTCAAGTTTTTTTTTTCCAGGGATAGGTTGTTAGTCAAGCGCCAAACACCGATGAGTAGGTGGTGTAAATGAATTATTGAAAAGTAAAGCAAAACTCAATTCGAATCGGCGAGCTCTGGTATGAGCACGTTCAAACTACGATAATTAGGGCAATGAATATTTTTTCCCCCCATTCTAAACTAAAAAGCTCAACATGTTTCAAACTTACTTACTTCTAACGAAGTTATTGTGACTATGCAGTCTTTAACTGTAAGCTTCTGTGACGTTGTTATAACTGTAAGAACCGACGGTGAGTTCATAGTCACGTAACTATAGTTACGTGACTATAGTTATCTGTAGGTCATAGTATTTCTCGACAAAGAATTATCAGGAGATAAGACACATACGAGTATGTCGTCTACTAGTCAATTTAAGTGACATAGCAACTTTAAGGACGATAAGGAGTAATAAACTAGGTTAGACTACAAAATTCCATCAGCATTGCCAGTATTTAATCTAGCGGGTATTGTATTACGTCTACTTCGCGCTGTCTTCTGCGTACAAAGTTGTTTTCCTCAATACTTAAATACTTAGTGCTATTTGGGACAACAAAGAATGCATAGCCATTTCCGATTTCTTATACGCTCTTAACCCATAGCAATTCAAAATTGTGTAACATTACCATTCTGTTTACCTTCATTGATTATTGTTGTTATCCTATTTCTGTTACAAGACTGTTTGCAATGGCAGTTCCAAACAAATGGTACATATTGGAATTCCCATCACTGTTCATTGCAATGTTCGGATTTTTTTTTTAGTATTGCGCAAATCTAATGTCATATCAATTTTATAAATGTGTTATCAAAATTACAGTTTATAAAATCACGTCTGTATATTTTATTGTTTAAAAGAAAGACAATTATTAATATCTAAGTTTAAAAAAAAATTTGTATGCATAAAAGAAAACTGGTGTTAATATTTGCTGAAATTTTATTATAAGCACAAACCATTTTAATTAAAATATTCATAAATTTGTTATAAATTCTTATTGAAACGAAAAAATTAAAGATAATTGAAAAGTCTATGACCAAAAATGTCAATTTTCGACCTAAATACTTCATAAGTTTATAAGAACTCGGTTATATTTTGTAAATTTATAAATAATTAGTATTTATTAATAATTTTTACTTTTACCTAAAAATATTTCCAAGACAAATGATTCAAAATGAAATAAAATTGAATTCTTCGTATTTTAAATACGACTGACTTTAAGTGACTATAAATAATATTGTAAAAGTAAAAAGAAAAGTTACGAACATTTTATTTAAGCCTGCATGGAAAATAAATTGTAAAATGACTTGCAATTGTACGAAAGCCTTGAGCCAAAAAAATCCCCCGAGCTAAATGCAAATTGCAATATTTTATAATATTAAATTCTGTCTGTGTATGCGTGTGTGTGTCTCATATAGTCGCGTTTAATAAAGATTTTCCCCATCAAAACTTCAATACATCTGACTGCGATGTGCATATCAACCGATTTTACGATTTGCCATAAAAATTGAAATTGTGCCGCCACTTAAATTGGTCCCATAAATAAATTGCAGAACATTTCATCGAATCAAGTTTTCGGTGACTGGCCGTTACGGGTTAAAGAGAATTATTTAAATTTCATAAAACGGAAAGTATTAAAAAACAAAAATATTAAAAAAAAAATCAATCATTCTGCTTTCTTTTTGTTATTGAAATTTCTGCTTCTTTCCCGCCATATTTCAAATGGTCGTCTAAATGGAAAATTGAAAAAAAAAAAAATGGTTGATTTGTTGTTTAATTTTCCGAGCGTAAAATTCAAACCCATTAATGATGGCGTCATAAATTTCGAAGGCCTCTCCCTCCCGGGAGGAAAGAAAAACCCGGGAAATTTTATGATTTATGATACGTGACGGTATTTTATCATAGCAGCAGTCCATTATCGCGTGATGGAAAGAGTAAAATTTATGTTGCAAACATTAAAAATTGTTCGATTTAAAAAAAACCCGACAACTGTCGAAGCTTTTCATTCAGAACATCGACAGAGTTTTTTTCCGAATTTTTATTTACAGTCATTTTTTATCGATTTCGAAGGAGACAAAGATTAATGTTTTTTCCAATTAAATAAATTCATTCGACTCGAAACAGTCAACACTCACTTAGTTGTGAAATTTAATACGATTTTCGAGTACTTTAGCTTGCCGGCTATGTCACGTCTGATTTGATGAATTTCATTTTAATTTGCGCTTTTGAATACAACAAATTATAAGCGTGCAGGTTTAAAATTAACAACAAATAAACAAAAATCAATTGTTCTTAACAGTTTCAATTATAAATACTTTGTTTTACACCGAAATTACTCCGGAAAATGAATGAAATTGCAATTAGGAATTTCAGGGAGAATAAACCAAGCAATTATTATAACAAGTAAATTTTATTAATTATTATTATTATAAAAAAAGAAGAATAAAAATTATTCCACAATTCAAATCGTGGTCTTTTTCTTTTTTAATTAAACACAACCAAAATCATGGAATTTCTATTACATAATTCCTTTAGTACTGAAAAAAGAATTAAATATGAATTAAGTAGGTACTACATAGGTATCGTACTAATGGTGCAATTTTAAATTTTACTTAATATTAGATACATACTATGGCAATCAATTAACAATGATTACGAGTTTCCAGAGAAAAGTACAGTCTTTCAGCATCAAACGAGAATAGCGTGAAAAGCTTTACAAGCTTCTAGCATGTTCTACACATGCCGGCGAATGTGCTCGAAACTTCTTGAGTACACAAATGGAGAATAGAAGCACAGCAGGGTTTGTACAGTACGTTCAGTTTTTGCCACGAAAGCGAGGAAACGATCAGTTTAACTGAAAGCGGCAGAGTGACTTTCAGCTATCATAGTGACGGTTAAAGCTCGGCTCAAATACTTATGGTTTTTTGGACGAGTCAAATTTAACTGTTTGGGATGATAATAAGGCATCTAATGATTTTATTATCTACTCAAGAATATGCAAGTAAATTTTTTTCTGGTCTAAAAAAGAAAAATATTACAATTCCGGAACAAAATCCCTGTGTTCCATCAAAACCCTAAGGGGATTGATTAAACCAAAATCAGAGAAGTCCAGAGAACCACATGTTAACGAAATATCTCCGGAAAAATTTCAGGAAGCTTCGACGGAAAAGTTCGGAATGTCTCAAATTCGTTTGAAAAAATATTCTGAAACAGTACAAGGCCCAATTTGGGCAATCGAGACATAATGAAATAAGGTAATAATACAGAGCTACATAGTTTTAAAAAAATAGAATTTCTAATTCAACTTTTATTTGAAATTTCTTTTTTTTTTAAAGTAAAAGTATCTTAAGCACTTTTACACGAATTTACTGGTATTATTCATTTACTTTACAACTGAACCGTACAATTTACATGAAAATTCTAACAAAATTACACAAAATTTTGTGTAAAATTAACTATATTTATATATGAATTGAAAATTACGTACGTAGTTAGACGCTTTGTTCGGATTTTTTGTTCGGATTTTTTTTCGCATATTCTGCAATATTCGATGCTTATTGTTAATCAAGCTTAGTAGTAGTCACACTATTCGCGAATTCACTTACCAAATGAAATCAAGTACAAGACAGTAAATGATATCTTTTGACCGTACTTAGAAAGTAATAGCAATTAACCGGCGGCAGCAATAGTCAATTACAGGGCAATAAGGATTACACTTGTCGCTTGTTGTTCATATAATTCAAGTTCCTGATTTATTTATCTCGAAACCAGATGCAAACCATAAAAGATTCCGCGCTATTCATAAGCTAACGATAAATGCCATTAAATTTTATGTATCTACTCATATGTATGTATGTAAAAAAGAGGTTCACGCAACAAGGACAATCTCTTCAGCCACATACTCATTTTACGGTTCATAAAATTTCTCAACTTTCCGGTAATTTTATGAATGCAAAAAGAAGTACAGGCTAACTAATTCAATCAGTGTGGAGTAGTTTAACGATGCTATCTCCTGGTTGACTACGGGCTATTCAAACGACTTTAATTGAGTCTGAATAAGCGAGCATTCACTAAATCGGAATAGCCGAACGGATAGACGATAAGCTGGGTCTCAACTTCTAAACAGAAAGGTCTTTTGCAGAAATGAAAGGAACTACCGATACGTCTACAGATACAGCGGGAATTAAACTAAAGGATGAAGGAAGCTGGAAAAAAATGGCGACGTAAATTTTCTTTACGACTCTATTCAAGTCTTCCATCGAATAAGGTCTGGGATTTTTTTTTTATGAAACTTTTCCTTCCATTACAAGAAGTTGTATATGAAGCTGAGCATCATCACGTATAATTGCTGTCGCGAGGTTAATAAAAAAAACGCAACTTTTAGACATTCATCAGCTACTTCCTAGTCGCACTTTTTTTCACCGTCACGTCATTAAAACCTAAAGAGGTATAAGTACTGCTTGGTGATATGGTTATCATGAAATACACGATTAATTTTTATGCTGAGTTCCTGTTATTACGTAAATCGTGATACTGCCATTTTTTTTTAAAGGCGTACACTCAGTAAGGAAACAATTGCTTTCTAAGTACTTAACGTCACATACGAGTTTCAAGGAACAATGGATATACGCTTCGGTAAAAATTTTCAGGAGTTAAAACATAACAAAACACACAGTTTTGGTTCAACTTTATTATTTTCCGGCTACAGAGAGTGTATGAGTATGTTGGAGTGAAGCAAATGTTTCCAAACGAATTTTGTGAAGAGTTTTGATATCAACCACTCCATACTTCACAGTTCTCCTGAAATTAAAATTCTGAAGGCTTGTAAAGATCCTAAGACCAAAGGATATTTTACAATGTCGGAACGACACCTAAGTCAGATTTTTTCTCTGCCCTTAAATATTAAAAAGCTACAGTATAATAAAATTCGATATTCAAAAAAATTAAACTTTACAAACCTTCGGACTCCGAAAGATTCTTACTAATGAATATAATGTAAAGTGGGTGTAGGTTTTCACGAATTCCGACACATTTCTTAGGTCTAATGAGAAATAAAATTCGCTTTGACTTCGATTGCCTTTACATATAATCGACAAAGAAATAAATGTAAGAATTTTTTGACATTCCTCCTCCCCTCTAAGATGCGTAAACTAGCTTTACAAGATTTTACAGAATTTTGTGATATAAACCTCTAAACGGGTGTGAGTAGCTTTTACGAATTCCGACATTTTTCCTAGGTCAAGTAAGATATCATGTTTGTTGTGACGTCCAATGACTTAAAATATAATCGCAAAACAAATAATTGGTTAGAATTAGAATTAGAATTTTTTGATATTTCCCCCGCCCTTCCAAGAGGGTGACTTTGCAAAATTTCACGGAATTTTGTGATATTATTTCTTATAGTTAAAATATTTTATTAAATTTATAATATTCTATAAAAACATGAACATATAACTTGTACTACATAACCAGAACTATTGCAGACAAATTTTTGGATGCTCACCACATTACATATCACATCCTTTCCGACATCGAACCTATAGTTAACGAAACTGTAGAGGGCTTTTCAAATACCTTAAGGGGTTATACGCAATCATGAATTTTTCCTAGAAAATGTTTTAATTTATTTATTGTACGTAAAAAATGTTATATGCATATGTATGTATATTATGGCAACATTTAACTTTAGTCTGGTACTTTTTATTTATTGAATTAATTATTTATAAAACTGCTATAGCTGATTGCCGGGAAGTCCTATAAAAAAGTGTTTTGCGATGATCACGATATCTCTGGATAGGATCATCTTAAATAAAAAAACTATAAAGATTTAGTATAATGTATAGTATTGTCTAGAGGACTTAATCTTAGGAATACGAAAATATTAATTTTTAATAAAATGGCTTTTTAAAAAAAAACCTTTCGATTTTTAATAGCAATTTCCACCTTAAATTTGTTATAAAATGGAAAATATTCATCGGGAAAAAAAACCGATTAATCAGTAAAAAATTCTTTTATTAGATAAGCTTGTATAAGTATAAAAATTTCAGGTTTATTGGTTTTGCCGTTTCCGAGAAATCATGGCCACCGACTTTATAAACACAGTTTTGAGAAAAACGCATTCAAAGTTTCAAAAATTCTTTCAAACGCTCCTAAACGTCTTTACAAATGTGAGTTTACCTTCGAGAATACTTGTCGGATTGCCACGAAACTTTCTGAAAATATTGTAACATATGTATATTTACATATATATAAACATATAATTGTGCCTTACGAAATGATTGTTGTGAGTACAACCCCTCAAGTTAATTTAAGTTAGATTAGTTGTACGCTGGAAAGTTTTGCTCTATTTTCCGTAATAAATCCACAATGCGTTAGAGATATCAGCCTCCTTGCTTTTATATAATTTAATAACAATTGATGTGGAGACTAAAGTTCACTGAGCACAGATAAATTATAAGTTAGCTGAAGCACAAAATGTCAATTCTATGGAAAATATACATATATCTAGCATCTATCTATCAACATATGTATCTATCAACATGTGTATATCAGAAATTTGAAATTAATAAATTTAACTCCTAAACGGATGTAAAACGATTGGTTAGGTTTTACGAATTCCGCCATATCTCTTAGGTCTGATAAACTATCAAATGTTTTTTTTTTACCTTAACAAGATTTCTTTATAATCACCTAAAAAGCGACTTGAGATTTTTTTGAAATTCAACTCCTAACTTGTTATGTTGATATTTAAAAAAATCCTTTTGTAAAAAATTCGAAATCGTTTTCCATAATTTCACCTAATGTCCTGTACAGACTATGCATTTTAATCACGTTTAGTAAATAAATTTAACGTGTTAAAAAAGTAATGTTCTTACTAGGCAACGTGATTTGTTTTGACAAGTAGATATTCAAGTGTGATTCATTAACAAATGCGTATATGCTTTCTAAATTGTTTAAAATAAATGAGTTTGTATAGCCAGTAGGTAATGAAAAGGGAATTTATTAGCTAGCATAGTCCATAAGCCCAAATTTTAATTTCTGTAGCATTAAATAGTTTTTTCCAAAGTTTACTTTTATTTCCGCGAGAGTCGCAGTAGGTACAAGGTTTCGGTTAAACGCGTTGTAGCTACGTGTTTTTGTAAACACGTTCGGGAAGGATTTTCAACGTGTTTAACTCGATTTAAGCGCGTTAATCTCGTAGCCTGAACATAGTATTACACCCACTAAAGAAAATTCTAGTACTTTTGGATAGAACGTTCTTACAGCATTTTCGTATATCAATACATAATTTCGTAGGGTGGAAAACTGATTAGATCCTTGGATGAAGATCCTTAGTCTTAAGCCCAAAATCTCGTTCGATCAAAAATTCGTGGGTGACGTGTGCCTTACTATCTCGTATATACCTCCATCATCTGCAAATGACTTATCACTCGATAAACCGAAAATAACTTGGTCCAATGCGCGATATTTTTAGAAGAATTCGCTGAAAATCATCAGAATTCAGTCAAGAGGTCTGCACTAGTCGCTAAGACGAGACGTTCGAGTTGTCACCGTGCCAACTTACCACTCACGCAATTATTTCGATGAGTCCACACCATCGCACGACACTTTTGACTTTCCGATAATTGGATACCCCATACCTTGCCCAACCGACCAAATACCAGACGAACGATGGATTCGAAGTAGCCCCAGTCTAAAGCGCGTCATAACCGAATTACAGCCACTTGTTTTCGCTTCAATAACGCCGAAACTCATCATCGTCCTAATAACCGTCATCTTGTTTTGAACGTAATTAAGCTCCAATCTGTCATCCCTTCGATTTGTGGGTCCAGGTAAGGAAGAGCCAGCAGGTACTCGTATGTTTGTATGTTCCACGGAGCGGACCGTTTCGATGAGATTCGAGTTTCTCGCCAAGCATTAAATTAGAATTTATTGAAAAATCTAATTTAGTGACGTTGTTGCTAAGCTCGTTAATCTTCAATTAATTGCTTCGTTGATCGCCGCCCCTGGTTTCGTGCTATTCCGTTCGGTGGCCATTAATTCGAGTTAAATTCGCTGGATTATTAAGGATTAGGGATTCGACTGTGACACGGCAAATTAGGGAAGAAAATCAGAGCAAGGGCTTCGTAAATTTCGACATAGATTAACTAGGTGACGTCCACTGGACCGAATGCATCTATGATGGCTGCATATGTACCATACATACCTAGAACTTGGAAACAAGCTCATCGTGTTAAGTGACGCAGGTAATGGCACTTAGTCCCTGCACTCAGGTGATAATTGAGTAATGTCGAGGTTTGGTTCGATTTTCAAGAAAAAATAGTTTCGACTACAAACCGAAATTAACGCATCGTTGTAAAAATTCTTATGAAAAACAACAAGAACATTGCGCTGACACGTACCACTTTTATGGCGGTTGCAGTTGTCGGCAGATAATTTAAAATAGAAGTTTCGATGAGAACAAGGCTTCAAACTAGGCAACTATTTTGTCGGTAAAATGTTAAAACGTTAAAATGAAGTTTAGAGCGAACGTGCTAATACAATGTTCCATAAAATTATCTACCATGTTGTGTCTGTCGTTTTCACTTTTTGAACACCACATTAACTTTTAACAATGCTACGCCACATTGCAGTTTTACAGCGCAGCTAAGCTACAAAACTCGGCTTCTGTTGCTATAGTGCAATCCCGTTTATTAGTTAGTCTCTTGGTAGGAAGACGTGAGTAATTTTCCTGATAAGATAATATCTTTGTTCTTTTTAATTCACTTTTGGACTAAAGTGTACATTTGTGTTTTTAGGAGCGGCGCAGTGATGCGATTTTGGTTAGTTGATAGTTTTCATCCAATGATGTTTCATGTGTACTCTTGGAGAAATATAGGTACATAGTTTGTAAATGTATATACTACATATATGTATAACTTGAAAAGAAGTTTCTATGACAAAACAAAAAAAGGATTTGTCAGCGTAATACATATATTGTTGTTGTTATTTGAAGCGGGGAAGATACGCAACAAGGCAGCGCATCTTGAGCACTCAGACCCATTTGCCCATTGCACTAGAGTCCCCCAGTCTCTACCCAAACTTTTTCGTACTCCTCAAGAATTTCAAGAGCGCAGGTAGTGAACGAGAACGGAGCTCTTCCATCCTCATAACATCGACGCCGTATACGTGCAGTCTCGCAAAAGAGTAAGCTCCACACTCGAGAAGGAAATGTTCTGTAACCCATATGAGCTTTAAGGCATTGAATCTGCCTTCAGAGAAGGTAGCAATCCAAGATTACTCCAAGATTACTCCAAGATTACTCCAAGATTACTCCAAGATACTTAACTTTCTCCAAGAGCTGACCTCACCCTTCAGCATTAGTAGCACTAAACCTTCAGTTTTAGTAAACACAACTAGAGCGGTTTTGCTAGGACTCACAAAAAATCCGTGTCTTTCGCACCAGCCATCTATAACCCTTAGGACTCCCTCCATTTTGTCGTAGACATCCCTAAGCGATAGCCCGCCAGCTAGTGCAGCCACGTCATCTCATCAGCGTAGGTTTGTACATGAATATTCAGATACTGCAGTTCGACAAGCAGAGAGTCGATGAGCATACTCCACAACAATGGCGAAAGGACCCCGTCTTGAGCACAGTCTATAAAAAGAAAAAATCTTACATTCAAGAAATACCTGTGCGTACAAAAATTTATTTTAATGTAGTCAGAGAGTAGAAATAAACAAAATTTGCTGATGAATCACGTACGCAACAAAAGCTCGAAAGGATCAAGAACATTATCGATTTTAAGACAGCGAACTTCTTTTGCTTACTTTCTAGTGAAAAATGATGTGGACACCTGTACTGAATCTACAAATACATTCGGACCGTTTGTGATTCCATCTTAAAGAGTACACAGCAAAGATAGTCGTCCTATTTATGTATCGCGCATTGCTTCCAAATCCCACGAATGTGGTCTATTCCACGAATATTCCTGCACCAACGCGTGATAATTTAAAATTTCACAGAGACCGCATAAATGACAAATCGTTTGGTAATTTGCATTTTCATTCCACCCCGGTTGTAGCCTCCTTCCCCTTCGTCTCGACCGTAGAAATCTGCAACACATCTGGAATTGTATCTTTTTCGAATTGCGGCGAGAGTGTGAGGCCAAGGCGAATTTATGGACCCTGTTTAAACGGGACTGCTGCATCCATAAAATTCGGTAGTCACAGATCGCAGGCTGCAGATCGGTTCAGCATGGAGCGCTTGGCATCAAACCAAATGCCCATAGATGCCGCCACCACCGAGCATAAGAAGCGGCCAAGCAATGAAATGCACTTCTTTTTTTGTAATTAGACACCTTGTGAGAGGCGTTAATGTGTTTTTTCTTCTACGTCGACTTCTTATGCTTCCTTATGTTCAGTTCGGAAAAGAATTCGATCTTCGATAAACACGCGGTTCAGCTGAACGGTAGATTGTTCATCTGAAATCCGATCGTGATGATCTTTCATTTTTTATGGATATGATGGTGTAGTCCGTTAGATGTTTTTTTTTTGTCTAGCAAAGGATTTGTTATGATTTTGATATGAAGATTGTAGACCTAGGCTAAATAGGTTCTGGACTATGCTAATATATAGCTACCAAACTCGATGCATACAGTTAGTGTCATTGTTGTTCGTACAATGATCTTTTGAGAAGAGAATAGATACTAAATGGATCTTGTTATTGACAGCAGTTTATTTATGTAATCATTCATCTATTGAGCATACCTTTAAAGATTTTCGATCATAATTAGTATGCAAGCAATAAATATAAAACGAAATATCAGTATGTTTCCGATTACAAAAAAAAACGATTAAAACTAATAATTCCAATTTATTGATATTGAAATTTTTGTTGATTGGTTTCCAGTACATTTTTATATATTTTTTAGTGTAAAGACACTGATCAATAAATGCTAAGTATCGATGGAATAAAATTTTTAAATCTAACTCAAACTTTGCGTATCGATTCTAATTAGGAATGACTGTTTATTACGTTAAGCAAACAAGAATTACCACTGCTTGCCTCCTATTCTAAAACCTCCTTGCCCAGTAGCCAAGACTCAAATCCGATGAGTGTATAAATGAACAGAACAACTTAAAATTTTGAACGGAATTTAACTCAATTTTCTTCACATCAAAAGCTTTATCACTTCTGTTGGTTCAGTGCTATATTAGGCATGTTTTTTTGAGAGTTTATCTAGAGAAGAGCAGTGGCGGCTCGTCGCGAAAACTAGGTGTGCAGTGCTTTAAGCTTGTGTTACACTGTTCTCATTTTCTCAGTTTTTTGCATATATTTTCGTGAAATGTATGGCGAGCTTGTAGAAAGCTCTCATTGATCATACAGTGTAACACAAGCTTAAAGCACTGCATACCTAGCTTTCGCGGCGAGTCGCCACTGGAGAAGAGTTGAAGCTTTGAGCTTTTCATGAGCTAGAATAGCTGCACCACTGTTTGAGGTGGGGTAGTTGCTCTTCTCGCTTTGCGTTTTGTTCTAGTTTTCGGAATATTGCTCCTTCCACTCACTCATACTTACACTCACAAAACCCATGTTGTTGAACAAATTAGAAGATGCTTTACCATGCAAAGAATTTTACAGAATTTTACAGATTTTCTACATTCTTCCCTAGTAGAAAGGTTGTAGTCCAATTTTCAATTTCTTATCATAATCTATTCTTGAGATCGAAAAAATACTCCCACTTTTTAAATACTATTAAAAAAAACTGGGGACTGTAATAGTTCAATATGCATATGCAATTACAAAGTATAAACTAATTCTCTTCAGCCTATTGTAGTGTTCTCAAAAAATTTATATTGCTTACGTTAGGACCCATCCTGACTAGGCGCAACAATTTAGTTTTAGTCATCGCGGTAAACGCTTTCTAAAAAAAAACTTTCCTTTCGCCGCTAAATTGAGACGAGGTACGTAATGCAGAGGGTTTAATGAGAGCGAGCTGGGAGATGAAGTGGTCAGCTACATACTCGTCCATGATTATTACCCCGATTTTAACTCAGGTACTTATTTATAGATGGTACTCCGACACCCAATCCCATGCTCGAAAATTGTTGTCGTCAAGCAGATTTGAACCTGGTACCAAGTGCACCGAAGGCAAATGCTTTAGCCACTAAGCACCCAGTCTTGTAAGCATTACTATAGTGACATGATATACATAGTTCGCAGAACGATCGTACTACTCCTACATGACTATTAGTGCTACTTGGACTATACGGTATCACCGAATCCTCTGGCTATTGCTACTGCAACAGAAATAACATCAGATTCACCCCACTTATTAAAACAAGTACTTACAGCTTTATAGCTTCTTCAACTCAGTGTATCTATCAAGTGTGGGTGCAATGTATAGACAATCGCATTTAGTATCTTTAGTAGGTACAACTTTAAAGAGAATATACATATATGTAATAATACCTTGGTCGTGCAAACGAACGCAAATATTGAATACAGATGAAGTTCTAAAGAATTCAACCAACTGGATATTTTTACTGCAAACACAATCCGTCGACAAGTGAAATTATTACAAATCGAAAATCAGGCTATTGCTACAGCCAACATATTTTCACGTGCTCTGTAATAAAATTCCATGAAATTTTCCAATTTCCGATAAAATGTCGAAACTCATTGCTTCCTCGGTTTCAATTATGTTCATCTCGTCCTAAGAATCGCATCGGCACCAGTAGCGTAACGTTCAACAAATTTGCTTATTTTTCCTTTCAGACTATAAATACATACATACGTAACAACAGTTTTCATTCTTTTTTCAAATTTCCCGCTTCCAGACCCGATTAATTTAATTTCGAATTGAAGGCAAGCAATTGGCCATAGTTACTCGATTCTTTTTCGCCTCGTCATGTTCATGATGTGTGTATGATAGGCCTTAACCCTTTACAGCCTTGTAGATGCGCAACAAAAACAAAGTGCAGCACTCTGAATCGTTTTCCGTTCCGCATCGTAACGAACTTTTTTCAACCTATTGTTTGCGCCCACTACGCAAATGTTTAGATACAAATCCCACGCTTTCATTACCAAAGACCGTGCAAGATCATCGGCGGCAGTTGAGTTTTGTTTACAAGACGCTTCAACACTCGTATACACAACACTAATAAAAAAAAATAGATTCTTCCTAGTCCGTGGTGTTACAGTTAGTGTCACGGGTATTCGTACAGGCCATTAAAACGGAAGGAAGTAGCATTACTCGGATGTATCTATTCCATTAGTCGTAAGATCTAAAACGAATTTGATTTGGAATGGCGCCATACAATCGTTAAAGAAGTTCATGCAGTAATACAACGAAGAGTTCGCAGGAGGTAGTAGCAGCAGCAGGGAATAACTTGAATTAGGACATAAAGAGCCCGGACTAGATGCCGTGATTTACTTGAAATTTTAACATTACTAACTGACATCTGCTGCATGATATTCATATCATATCATATCTCCGATTTAAGAACAAACAAATAGGAAAAATAATTTAAATAAGAGGGGTGGAGCATGTAGGTTCTATCACCACACGTCTAAGAATTGTATCTTTCCATATCTCAGAAACCACGTATGGTAATACACTAAGAAATTTATTTTTTTGTTACTTACGGCAGAGACGGGAAAAAGAATATATAGCGGAAATGATGTTTTCTTCTCAATCCAGACTATGAAACACTTCACCAAGAAGCATTGAGAAAGGTCATGGAAGTATAGACTAATGAACATCCCGCTTGGCCCAATACTTCCACCATACTGAAACTGAGAAACACAAAAGAAAACTCCCAAAATTCCTTGAATCACAACTGATTCATTCTGCTCTTCTGTTGGACTCCTATAAATACAGCAAACGATTTATCACTTCATCATCGAAGACATTCCGCTTGAAAAACAACTACAAGTCTAATTCCCATCAAAACCGCGCCATTTGAAATTAATTTTCGAAATAGCTCATTTTTTCCGCTTGAAATTTTCGAGAATTGTGTGCGGTCAATCATTTTCACATACGACAGCTGTCATCAGTTATCACTTGTGAAATGAGTTTTGCGCATTCGTTTTCAGATTTGGATCACGTCCAAGAACTCCTCTCTGATCTGCTAACAAGACCACTCGTTTTCCAAGTGATTTCTTATAGTAGTTAAAGCTGGTATGGCTTTTGTCGTTCGCTTAATCTTGCAACATGTTGGATTGTTTGTCGATTCGGTAACATACGCTAGATACATGTTACACGAATTTAAGTAGCTCTCGGGATTCCAATCCAATGATCTTGGTTTCAACTTCTTTGCAGAATGACTTTCATGGATCTTCGGTGGATCAATGGTCTCAATCTCTCAATGTTTACAGTTTTTGTATGTTTGCTTACGGGTAATGAAGAATTGTTTTTGGCTAGGTATGCATGCATGCATCAAGTCATGTACCACGGGCTAATTATAGCGATTCTGATTCATAAAATCATTTGTGCATGGATTATCTTCAAGCGTTGTGACGTTAAGCTTCAGCAGATAGTCAATGGATGATACTACGAACATGTTGTCCGTGTAGCTATAGTGGAGTCAGTTCTTTAAAGCCACCGATATCTCAACAGGTCATTTTTATTGAGTACAGGTTCCTCAATAAAAATGATATATTAATATCCATAATAAATAAAGTATTATACATAAATTTATACCCGAAAACTAGGTAAGCCATTTCCGAAGTTTCTCTGATTTAACTTTATTATTTTTCCTGAAATTTCCAAGAAAAGTGTCTACTCTTAAATTTTGTATTTTCATGTTTTAGGGCTAGATCACCTAAAAGCAAAATAAAGTCCGTCTGCCTGGCGTACACACCGTCGCCGTACGCAAGCCCGCTTGAAGGCTCCTAGCTCCCAAACAGTTTAAATTACTAAGTTGAAATTTGTTTGGCAGATATATAACCAGTATAGGTTTTATAGGTTGGATGATGCGGGAGTGTACGATGAGGTGGCGGACGTTCTATATGTTTAACGAATTTCGCTATATCTTTTAGGTGTGTCGAAACATTTAAGTAATTTTGCTTCCTCAGACTGGTTCTACTCGTATTAGTGCCTGGAAACCGTTTTAAAGAATAATTGAAATTCTACCACGTGAGAGGTATAACATGATTGTGGTGTTCTATGTTATGTCTGATGTGATATTGTAAGATTCTGCTGTAAGGGCTTTAAATGTAATCGCCTAAAAACTAATACATATAAGCTATTTTTGAAATTCAACCCAAAAATGGGTATAAGCTAGTCAGTCAGTCATGAATGTTAATAAATTTGATTTTTCTTGTTTTTTCCCCCAAATCACCTAAAAATTAGTTTCAGGATTTTTTAATGTTTAACACACAAGAGACCCACCCTGTCGATATTTCACTCCCTATGTTTTTATTAAAATTAAAAAAATTATTGGCTAGAAGTACTGACTAACGTTCAATTCTCAGGTGAGGTACAGACAGCTATTAGCTATAGGTGTGTTTTTCCTTTGTTGGCCAGTACTAGAACATAGACTTTAATCGGAATAGCGAACCCAGAAAGCTCACAGGGGCAGCTATTTGGGATAAATTCTAAAATAATATAAATCATAAAAACAACAATAACTTGTTATTTTGTACATACATTTTATAACCTACACTGTTCTGGATATGTACGCAAAAACACACCTTATGCAACTGACAACATCAAGAATAACCACATGCATATTTTTATTGCAATTTTTTTTTAGGTTGTCTTTCTGATAGTAGCCTGCACTGCTTTGGAGTATTAAATGCGCTGTGGACATCAACCGAAAAAACCAATAAAGTTGCATACCGCTGTCAACGTTTTCAGAAGAAATCACGGAAATTCAGCTGTGTCACTTCCTAAGACCAAACTACATTACCTATAAATAGGTAAGTGTCTATTTAAAATTCGAACCCAGCTAAATCCTGGGATTAGCTGGAATATTTAATATTCAGCCAGCCACTTGGTGCCGACTAGTATATTAATTTGCCTATTAATTTAATTAGTAAGTACAAATTGCAAGTAAAATATCTCGATTATATAAGTTCTTAACGACCGGTCAAATGATGGGGTAATTTTAAATGTATATGACTAATGGCGTATTTCCAGATAGGAATTGAACAGTGTGTGATTCCCATTTAATTAAGTTGAAATAAAGTTACAAATCAAACTTTATTTATAAATAATAATCGTTTTATGATACAACAATCGACAGAAATCCGTCAAAACAAATTATAGCAATATAAATCTGCTTCTACGACAATTTAATTCCACGATAGATGCACATAATCATAAAGCTACTATAATATGAATATGGAAACGATCTTTTTTATTTCTTACCATTTTTTCTGAATGCCATTTATTTCAAACTCAAAATGGGGACTCCCCCTATTGTACCATATGTTCAATTAAACTTTCTGTTCATGTGATTTAGTGCAGAAAATTTTTAGCAGCGGAAGATATTTGTATGTATGAATTTTTTAAACTTCATATTTTCTGGTTAGTGTTAAACAATTATAACTTTTGTAGAATTTTTTAGGCTAAAAAAAAATAAATAAAAAAAAACTCACCAAGTACTGTCGAGAGATGAAAGTGACATCATACCAATCAGGAAGAAAATTTTAATAGTCCATGAAAGTGATGAGCAATAATTAAATTTTTGGTATATTGTTTTTTGTATGCTTTTGAAGATATACTTAGCTTTATTATACGTTGAAATAAGTGACTGAATCATGTACATTTTAGTTTGGTTTCGATTTACACGGTTTTACGTATAAACATTTTTTGATTTACACGGTTTTCTAAGGAACTTATTGTGAGATAGGTGTATGCTGAATGTGAGGAACGATAGAGAAACAGAGTGAAGTGAAGAAAATTAGGTTTCTTTTTTTAAAAAAAATAAATTCTTTTATCGCAATAGCTATTTTAGACAGAATACAGGAGTAAGGCCCAATAGAGTAAAGAAGAATATTGTATAGGGCACGGTATGAGGCATACAAATGGGGACGGTGTAAAGAAAAACAGTTTAATTTTTTTACGAGAATCATGGAGAAGCGAGTAGAAAGCCTGCGTCAAATATATATCGCCTAAAATTTTTATTACATTAATTTTTAGTATTAAAGTACATATTACGATCAAGATAAAATTTTAAGAAACAAATTGTTACCTTAAAATTTTGTATTTTCACGTTTCAGGACTAGTAAGCCCCAAAAAAGCAAATCAAAAACATAACGCAGTCACGATCGGCTGCAAGCCAATCGTATGATACTCTAGATGAAATACTGAACTCCGATTTATATTTAAGTTGGAAATATATCCAAAGAATGAGGAGAGCACAAGCAATTATTACATGACCTTTTACTTACAGGTAAAAATGATTGTATAGTGGCTACTCGATTTTTTTAATAATATTGAGTTCCATAAAGTAAGTAAAAGGACATTTTACAGAATTTTTGTATGGCAACTACATGAAAGACTTATAAGATATTTTTCATATTAATAGTTTCAGCTGCGACTATTATAAAACTAATGTGTATAAAATTTCAAAGTCGTTACTTAAAGCGTTCTAAAGTTATCGTTCAATATTGGTAAACATGTTTATTAAGGACTTTTGTATGACAGCTACCCGAAGGAGTCAACAGATGGCGCTTATTAATGAACTCCGTTTTGGTTTTGGTATAAAACTAATTCCTGTAAAATTTTAAATTCCTGCTTTAACTCGTTCTGGAGTTATAGTGGATTCAGTAGCAAGCATACATTTTTGAAGGACTTTTCTAGGCTGCTACACGAAGGACTCATCCGATTTGCATGATATTCGGAACTTTCGATTCAAACATTGTAAACCTTAAGTATGCAAAATTTCAAGTTTCTAACTTGAAGCATTCGAGCAATAATTGTGAAAACGTGTTTTAAGGACTCTTGTATGGGAGGTACCCGAAGGAGTGGAAGGATATCGCCCATTAACGAACTTAGCCTTACTTTTTCTATTTTACAAGTTGTGACAAAATTTCAACTTTCTAGGTCAACGCGTTCTTGAGTTATCGTGCTAACGGACGGACGGACGGACGGACGGACGGACGGACAGCAAACGGATTTGGGGGTTTTGGCCAAAAATAAACACAAAATAATATATAACTTTTTTTCGTCCGAGGCTCGGTTCTATGCGTTACAAACTTTTCGGGCTGGATTAAACTTATAATACTCTATATGTTCATCTAGAGTATAAAAACTGTCTTTCCGCCTTATATGCCGTACCCATAGAGCTATATGTATAATGGAGATAGCGTGGAGCGACTTTTTTGAAGCCGGAGGTTTTCTCCCAAAGGACCGGCGATATTCACTATGTTACTATCAGCATCACACTCACATGTATGTTATGCTCCGGTATTGAAAAGAAAAAAAGCCCAACCTTTAAATACTTCGCTACTATTTGCATTTCACTGCCACCGGGCATGAAACGCTCCATACAAAAATGTTCAATTTTGCATCAAAATGCTTCAAAGTGCTTTATACAGAAACGGCGCTTTGCGATCTCTGTTAGTTATAGCTCTATGGCCGTACCCCAGTTAGTGGTTTTTCATAAAGAGCTTATGCTAGAAAGCTGTAACTTAGTACGTATAGGTTAATCTTACACATGGGTAATTAAATCAAAAAAGTTCTGATTTTGAATGGCGTTTGGAGGTGAAGTAAAAAAATATTCATAACAAGGAAGTTTTTCCACATAGCCACGAATTTCGAAATATCTTTTATGCGTGTCGACTTATTAAATTGATTTTATTCCGGCCACCAATATAATTGATATGTTAAGAGTGTTATTAGCATTTAACCGCGTTGAGGACTCTGTTCGGAAAAATAACAGGGATTCGCCCAGAATGCCAGCATTTTTTTTTTTTTAAATATTCGATGAATATAAACTTAGGAAGATTCGCCGCTTTAAGATGATCGGGTTAAGTAGCACATATGTATGTATATGTAAGTATAAGACAAATCGATTTTATTTCGAAAGATTTCAACTACCTTATTTTTTTTTGCTTTTTCGACGCTGGAAAGTGCAACTGATTTCAAGTTGTCATTTAATTATTTATAACCTTTTCCGACGTAAATAAAAATTAAGTTTGAAATGTCCTGCACTTCGTCCTCTTAGAAAATCTCAGGCAGATGATACACTCGAATTGCCATTGCTGTTCGAATGTCTGTCCGGTGATATCAGCATTTTTATTTATTAATCGAGGAGAGTTCTGCCGTGGGATAATCCCGAAATTGCAATTAACATTGAGCACGAATCGCGATTCATTCAATGTCAATTTTAGTGTGTCGTCTGCCTATTCTGGGGTATTACTTTATTTATAAATAGAAAAAATTTGTTATTAATTTTAATGAACCTGTTGCTATTAGTTTGATCATTTTTTTTAATTTTTTTTCTTGAATAAACAAAATTGCGCATGTAGTTTACTTTTTTTTAAGGACTATCGTTTGGGTCCTACTCGAAAGAAAAGGGCAATATCTTCAGTGCTTTTAACTCGAAACGAATTCCTTTAAAATTTGGACGTTTTTCCAAATTATGGTTTTAATACATTACGGCTCACAGTTTCCAAGGACTGTACGCAAGTAACATGAAGAACTCTCTCGACTTTCTCCATACTATATTAATCTATTGTAATGTTGTATTGGCTAAAATTTCAAGATTCTACTACAAATTATTCAGAAGTTTTCGGCTTATATTCTTGAACCATTATTTTTATGGACTTTTTGTACGGTAGCTTCCGAATTAGCAAACAAACTTCGCATTGTAAATCGTGTTACGAAAGTTAGTTACGAAAATAGCTTCGATAAGGCTTTATGGAAGTTAGTTTGCTAGTTGGGTAGCCGAAGAAGTATAACGATTTGCTCGTTAACGAACTTAGGTTTAACAATTTAATCAAACATCCAGATTCAAAATTTTAACATGCTAGGTCAACGCGTTATAAAATAGTATAATATAAAAGCGTGTTCTTAATTAATTGAATTAAATAATTAACTTATAATGTGCCTGGTGCTCAAATTGATGATTGTGTTCATTGTCGTACTCATTTTAAGTAATTTATAGATTTGGTCTTTAGTCCATTTTCTTAACGATTTCTGAATGTGTTCAAGTATTACAAATTCAATTTGTAGACCACCACCCACATTGATGCAAGGGTGACGCTAACAAGAAGTCCTTGAAAAAAAAAACATGAATAGATGCTATTCATTAAGCTAGTTTAGTTAGAGTCTCAACCAACCAAAAAAGGTCCTTCCAACATTAGGTTATAATGTGACCAATCGATGCACATTACGCGTTATTGATCTCGTCCGATCAAAGACCTCTTTCCGACTTCCGATTTATTGACTTTTGTCTTCAAGTGCTACTAAGAATACTTGGGTGGCATTCGAACACAACCAGATTTCTTGAAGTGATCTTATTGTTCAAACGATCAACTCCTCGATTGCTTCTGTGTGGTTTGTGGTGTCAAGAAAAGTTCGAAGAAGAGACCATAAAGTTCTGAAATGGTTTGAAAAACGATCAGTTCGATTCCACCCAGTTCCACAAGGATGAAGATACGGGCTGGCTGTCGTCACTGGGCAAAGCCCTTTGAACTCTTTTACCTACGGTGGCACGATCGTATATGAAATAACAAACAACAAGGCGATCAAAGATTCATCAGGGGCTGCTAACTTCTGGTTCGATCGAGGATCTTTTCTTAGCACTTGTTGGGTAGCTATAAGATGATTTTATGTCGTTAAGGCGTCACTCGACGCCAATTTGTGAAAGTCGTGTGTCTTCCAAGACGACGCAGCGATCGTGGACGACGTCTTGCAGCAATTTAAATGTATGAAGAGTGATCGTATAGCGGCGAGGCGCGGTTCTACTTTGGCCTCGTACTAGTACCGGCCACAGTCTGCGATCACTGACAGAGTTGAGAGAACGTCGTGTTTTTCGAGTGATTGCACGCCGGCTTCTGTGATCCGAACATCTTAGCTCCAACGCGGTCACGTCTTAAGAAAATCGAAAGGAATTTTTTGCGTTAAAGATCAGTTTAGCGTGGTTTTGGGGTAGTTCGGGCGATGCGTTCGTCGGCATGTTAAGTTCTTAGCGGCTGCGCTTTAATTACAAGCTGTGAAGTCGGACGATTGGGCAGAGCGAAAGTTCGGTACGGATGCTGTTTGTTTCGCCGGACCGGTACAGAAAGTCTTTCACCCTCGCCGGAGACTCAAGTGTGCGATATTGTGAATTCGGGCGCGCGAAATTTGGAAAATTTCACTGTGCTATTTTTGAAGTGTCTTGGAGAGTGGAGTGGCCCTTAAATTGGGTCAGTGATTATGTCAAGTCGGCCTATTATCTGCATTCGGGTCAGCAGCATTAGCGTCAAGAGGAAAAGTAGTTTTCCTTTTAGCTGTGAGTTCGTTTGTAGGAGCACTTAATTCAGGTGCTACTGTTCCTTCGGTGGTGGTATAGTGAACACGCAAAAGATACCCTGTCGAAAGGTGCCATAAAAAGGGTACGCGCAAAGTTTTCGTTCCTGTATGTGTAATATATTCAACATAGTAGTATTCTTTGAAAAAGAACTGTTTTAGTTCCATCATAAGAGTGCTCTGACTGCGAAACAAAGGGTTGTGTACTGCTCTGATACTAAGTGCACCGGTCTACTCATATCGTCGATGTCATCTTCAGCGTAAGGAAAACGAAGGAGTCATAAAAACCAACCGGTGAAACACCAACATCATGAACTCCTTTTACAAACGGTTCAGCCTGTGCAGTGTTTTATGGTATCAGAAAGTGAAATCGTGTAACATGAACCCTTTACCACTTCTTCTTTAGAATTGCACTTACCTTTTAGTATTAAGGACATAAAACCCGAACGAAGAGAATACATCGGTGTTAACAAAAAAGAAAAGCAGCAAAAGGGAACGACGACGTGGTCGAAACTAGAACCCATTGTTTAAGATATCAAAACATAGAACACAGTCAGACTATGACATGCTCTCAAAGGAGCCATATGATCCTGGTGTACTGTCTCTTGGTGATGGTTCACGTTCAGCAAACAGTAAATTCGTTACAGGATGAGTTCTATCGACACCTCGGCACCAATCACCTCTACCGACATAATCCTCTGCCATTTAGAGATGATGACGACGCAGTTGATTCCCATCACCATCGTCGCCATGAGCATCATCACCTTCAGCAATTGCATCAGTTCGATCCCGATTCGAATCCAATGAAAAGCAATAAAATACATCCGAAGCCGCATCAAAAGTACATGCCACCAAGGTTTGGAACGCGGCGAATTGAAGAAGCGGTCCATGCATTCCGCTCGACAAGTACATTACGCCCAGCGGTAACCTCACCAGACCACCATTACACATCGAAATCCAGGACAGACAATAGGGAGCCACATCGGAAGTCATCACCTTGGATAGTGAATAACCGAAGACCTTCTATCATGAACGTCTTCCCCATCATACCATCCACTACGGTACCGCCGACGCCATCACCAACCTTCTTCACAAGAACCACATCTTCACCTGCTATCCAATTGTCAGTAGCAGGCATGGGTTATGGACGAGGTCGTGTGCCTGCTGCAGGCGTCCATCAGCAAAGGTTGCATTCAGACACGTCGGGAAATGATGGAAACCAGTCAAACGATGATGACTACTACTACTATGCGGACGACGACGATGATGATGATGATGATGATGACAATGAAAATGCAGATGAAGACGCAGATGCCTATGACAGTACTAATGGCAATGGTGATGCTGCTGATGACAATGGAGGATACCTGACAAACAGCGAAACTAACCCGGACGGCTATATAGATCCCGACAATGTGAGTATCTCTTGCACTTGGCTTATCTCCCGGTACCTCTTAAGAATATTAAAACTTAGCTGGAATATAAAAAGCACCAGAAGTATTTGCCGGGGCTGTCGTCCCCTTTGTGTCTGCCATTTGTCTTGTTCATTTTCTTTTCAAAAGCTTTTTGACACCTGAAAAGTGCAAAGAAAAAGATTTTCGCACTTCCAGTCCAGTTTTTTTTTTTAATTAATGAAATTGTACATTTCGCAATTGATTGGAAGAACTCATGTGTGCTTATTTGTCCAGACGAACTTGACATTTGATTAGACTCATCCAGCATTAAATGAAATTTTCTAAAAATTTCATTGTACACTTTTTTTTGCTTAAGAATCGCCTCAAATTAGAATTTTTTTTAAAAAAAACGCACTACGAAATACCACAATTTGGAAATTTTTTTTTAACAAAATAAAAAAAATCTTGCTGTAAGTGCATAAAATCCAATTTCACGATTTTTAAAGACTTAAACCCTAAGGAGGTGTAAAGAGGCTTATATGAATTTCACGAATTTTGACGTATTTCTTGGGGTGTACTAAGGTATCGAATTTATTTTTAACCTTGTACATTTTCTACATTGTAGCTTTAAAACCAATTTGATAATTTTTTGATAATAAATCGCTTACAGCCTATGAAATTATGTCACAATAATTCGAACTGGTTTTCGCAAAAAAAAAACCTCTATCGATTTTCTGATGTTCAATCTATAAGGGTGTGTAACGTGGTTGTATTCATTTTGACGAATTCCGCCATTTCTCTTAGGTTTAATTTATACAGAGCATTTCATGAATTCCATCATATTTTTAGCTTTGATGAAATATCAATATCAAATCAGCCAATGATCTGGGTGAAACTTTATTATTTTCAAAGTTTAAGAGGTTTCAAATCAGTTGTTCGTCATCAGTTGTTACGAAATAATGAGGTTTCTTAAAAAGTTAGATTTGTTCTCAAAAAAATAATGTCCTGAAGTTGGTTTTTAGGCCATTACACAAAAAGCCGTAATAAACAATTTTATATCTCATCAGAACTATGCGATGGAAAAAATTGTGAAAACATATGCAAGCCTTTGGAGGTTGAATATCGAAAAATTGAGAAATGGATTTGAATGCGACTATATCAAAATTCTGTGGAAGTGAAACTCGATCTAATCTCTCATCAAACCTAAAAATTATGTCAAAGCTTTAAAATGCATATAACCCCCTTACACCCCTTAGGATTGAATATCTAAAAACACTGAAATTATCTTTTTGGCGCTTATATGGGAAACCTTAGTAAGTAAAAATATGCAACCTCCGTATACCACCCACTTGGCTGTTGAACATCCAAAAATCCTTGGAAGGAGTTTATAGAGAAAGTAAAAATCTATTTAATTTCTAATCACTTCTAAAGATATGACGCAATTCGTCAAAACATGTTCAATACTTTTGCACCCTTTTAGGGCTGTAAAAGGAAAAAACTTAAAAACAAGCTTAAGGCGATTATTAAGCAAGTCCGTGAAATAAAAAGATATTTGATATCTGATCAGACCTGGGAGACATGGCAGAATTCGTGAAAAACTATGCCACCAGCTTCCACCCCCTTAGGCGTAGAATTTCAATACAAAATACTTTCTATATATTTACACGACGAAGACGTGAAATAAAAATAAACTCAATTTTTGGGAAGACCTAATAAATATGACGAAAACCGTGAAAATATATGCACTCCATTTTCACTGATTATTTGTTTCGCTTCCCTTCTGAACGCCAATGGATGTTTGAGAAAATTTTACCTAAAAACTTCTTTTCTAGTTGTTTTACATACATATACCGAGTTTCAACTTTGTAGCTTGAGCCGTTCCATACATAGGAAAAACACTCCCGTACTACCCTTACAAACAATTTTATTTTTCCAACATGCTACTAGTATAGCTCTATGCTCTATCTAAATACCATGTTTCAGCAGTATGTCATTATAGGTTCTCGAGATATGAAAATCAGAACCTCTTGTTTTTCACCCTCCCCAACCTCCGCACTTTCACCCTTATCACCAAATTTATTTTTCTGCTCCGGGTGTATTAGAGCTACTTCCTGTAAAAATGTTAAGCATCTATCCTACACAGTTCTTGAGATATGATACGTGATTTTTTAGAAAAATCCTTATCACCTCTATTTTTATACCCCACCACTCACTTAAAAAAATTTACTTTCAGCAAACTCCATTTGGAAAACCTTTATTCACAAACCGAATTTAATTTGTCTAGTGCAATTGGTTCATGAGACATCGTAATCTAAAGTTTTCACTCCTCACACCCGTCTTCAGCTTGCACTTAACAAGTTGTTTCCTTAACAAGTTATTCTCCTAGTATAGTTAAGTTTAGATTTTGTGACTGATATGGATTTTAGAATGTGTCAATCTTGGTTTTTTCGCGTTTCAGACGCATTATTTTTCTCACTCACTCGCACGCTCCTCGACCCATTTTGTCAATTTTTATGCAAATGGGTTCACTATCAAAGATCTATATAAATTCCAATTTTCAGCCTCCTAGCGGAAGCGGCTCTTGAGATCCAGAAACGCATCCCCCTCCTCCTTCGTCACACCCCCACCCCTCAGAATTTGATAATTTCAAGAGGTCTACTCAGTCTATATACGACTTAATATCGCAAAGTTATTGGGAGCTACTAGCCTTCAAACCATTTTGGGTACGGGTGAGTATGAGTTGTGTGCGTTTTCACGAATTCCAGCATATCTCTTAGGTCTAATAAGATATTGAATTAGTTTTTACTTCAAACGGCTTCAAAATTTTAAGAATTTTTTGCATCGCCCAGACTGTAATTCCACAATTCTTATAATATAATAAATATACGAGTAGAACTAACATTTCGGAATATATTTTTGATTCGGCTCTTAAGTCATAATATTATCAGGACTTCTTTCGGCGTGAGGGACTATAAGGTCGTAGGTCCTGATATCGCTGACAACAAATGACCTGGAGATAAGATTCATTATAATTACAACATCATAGCAAACAATTTTTCACAGTCAAGCTGATTAAATTAACACCATCAAGCACACTGGGTTTAACTTGACTCCAGGACTACTTGAAAAGCGTTTTCCTCCGAGAAAAGGGGGGCTTAAAATTTATTTCATTAGACAATTAAAATTCGAATTGTTCGGTGGAAATAATCTGCACGGTCAAGTAGTCGACATTCAATTCGCTTGCACTTCATTATCGCGCTCAAACTTTTTAATGACTTCGCCACCACCACCAACCCTTTGAAAAATATATATTTTCTTTTCATAACCGAAATTATTCATAAACAAATGAGTCTGGAGCGCGGTAAGTCCCGTAGAGCCAGGCTAGCTGAATAGTGGGTGAAATGTTCTTAAGGGCGGTTTCGAAATAATGTAAAATCGACCACTTTATCTACTTCCTTCTTTCACTTCGCTAAGCCTTTGTTTGAGCACTTGAAATAAGTTTTTACGGACGCTGAAAAGCTCTTTCGAGTCCTCTTAATGTTTGCATGGGTGTACGGAAGGCCTTCTTGCGATAACTCTGTGCGATAATGAAAAAAAGAAAAAATTTTTTTTCATCCCTCGGGTCGCATTTGTATTTCGGTGGAAAAAAAATTCAAGTGTTGGCCAAGGAAACGAAGAAGTGTAATAAAATTTCATAAGTGTCAGAAGGATTACGATGTCCTAGATTTTCCGGGGAAAAACCCGAAGAAAACAGCGACCATTTCAAACCACATAATTGTTGGCATGGGAGTTTCCATATAGTCGGAACACAACAAAACTCATTCCGTTCACTTTATTGTTGGGTTACGGCTTTAATTGATGTGGCAATGGAAGTCATAATAAGACCCCAAAGATACAGGATTAACTGGTTTGAAACTAAAAAATTGATCGAGCTCTCTCTGAAAGTTGTTCGTCGCCTTCTCAAGGGTCAAAATCAGTTCAAATCACATAACAAAATTTTATCGCAGATTAAATATCACGCATCTTATATGACCCACAATAATATTTCAGAAGTGCAGCGTTAAGGCTGTTTAAATGCAGCTCGCTATGCATTTATTACTACTGAATCAACAACGAATTGTTGTCTTGATGCGTTATCTTTCACCAGTTTACCACACTTTATCTACCTGCCTATCATGATTCTGACTTATCAGTCGTTATACTTAATTTCTCGGGAAATGCGATTAAAAGACAAAGCCCCGTCTTATTAGCATTTAATAATGACGGAAAAGATTAGGATATGGTTTTACTTAAGAGTTGAGAAAAGCAATTGTTAAATTTTTGAAAAACTCAAAGTAATCATAAGTTTTAATGTTAAGGTTTTAGTTCTTTGAGATTATAGTACTCTCGAGAATTCATATACCATTTGTTTGAACTTCAAACCAATTTTTAAATTCAAAATTCAAAAATACACAACAGTTCACTCTTATGGGCCGTACCAAGAAGCGACTTGGACAAAGTTGACTGTGTCACTGGAACAAGCAACGGTAGTTAAAGGTACACGGCCCTATAAAAGATCTGTCTCTTAATAAATATCAATCTTTGGCAAGGCAACACCTTCTCTAGAAGCGAATCTCATCAGGCTGTTTTCTAGGTCAACCATTCAAGGTAACTATTATCGGCACAAATAAAAAAAGCTGACATTTTTGAGACTAGCCCTTACGCTGCGTGACCTGGGTGCTCCTTTCAAAGATAGCACGCTAGCACCAAGTATTTGATCGCGGTATTATTTCTCCGTTCACCCTCCATACCTATAACCTCTTCAAATCCCTCCTAGTTCAATCAACCTAATAACACTGCAACGGAACATAATCAAACTTCAAGCAAACTCCAATTTCTCCTTTATAAACTTGCCAACAAAATCACACATTCAACGATCACCCCTCCGATCGTTAGAATTGGTCCGTCGAGCCGGATAATTGTCGATACCGAAGGCAAAATTGATGCTTTTCTGTTTTATATTCAATTTTCGCCCTGCTCGTTAAAGCGTTATTGAATGTCGTTATTGAACGTTAGAGGTATTAGCTGAAGCCAGAGCTCAACCGCAGTTTTTGACACAAACCAACGCAAAAGTAATTTCACAAAAACCATATTGTCCATATTGCAAGAAAGATCACTTCCTTTATAAATGCTAAAAATTTCAAAAACATCCTGATTGTTAGCACCCTTAGTACATAAAAAATCCCTTTGCCTGTCAGGAGCTGAAGAGAATACAGTGTAGGATTGGAAGAACACATGTAACGATGAGCACTTCGCTTGAATTTTTGCATCATGGGAATTTTTGCCGTTTCGAAGTTCTTCTCTACTCTAAATTTTGGAAAAAACCAGCATCCCAGTGGATACAGCAGAATGTAGACATAAAAGACACCATTATTGCAGTTCAGACGGACGTCAATATTGCAGTTCAAACAAAAGCCATTATTGCATTTTAGACGGACGCTTTTTCGGGATCATAACATTGACCTCTTCCACGCAGTGCGATTATTCGATGTTCTCGAAATTCAAGGAAAAATGGAAGGAGTTACTTCCTCGGGGTCCGTCTTTTCTTGGTGCTGTTGGTGTTCCTAAAATAATTATTTTAGTTAATGCATTTTAGTAAGGCAATTTATATCTAAGGACATTTTTTCAATCCTTCTTCATGAGCACTATAACGTGGTGAAGTAGTTACAACTAAGCACACACTTTCGTCAGTTAAAACCTAATTAAGAGCATATATATCAATAAAAAGGGTCACAGAATTCTCCTACTTCTACGCCACTGTAGCTTAATTCGAATAAAATTTCCACAATGGAAAATTCATTGAATTGCCCTGTAGCTACCCAATGAAAAGAAAGTTTCGTTATTCTCGTTGGGAAACAATAAACGCCTACAGTTCGGATCCTCAATGATTGATTGACCCACCCAATTTCAGTCCCGAAAAAAAACCAGAACATCTTCATTAATAGACGAGGCGCCACTTTGAATTTTCGTCTCTTTCATCAATCATATCGCTTGCGTGGAAGATGATTGTCGTGTTATCTATTTGCGTGATTGGTGCGCCAGATCTCATTGACCTGTAGCTGACCTACCGCAAACGGATCTATTAAATACAGTGTTTTTTTTTAAATTTCGATTTGACGAAGGTCGTTATAATTGCCTGCCGATACTACTCAAGGTGTCCCCCTGCAACATGTTCCTACCCACCTATATTTGACGAATTTCCATAAGATATACACACCCTAAAGGGACAGGCCGACAGGTGCCTCACTCTTATTAAGACTTGTCACCCGATGACGTGCAACATAAAAAAGGTTTGACAAGGGTCGTGGTCATAATGCTTCGAAAACGACGCACAGGAATATTCAATTTGGTTGCGCCTTAATACGGTAACGATTCTACTTGGCCGCCACGGCGGTAGCAACAAATCCAATCCTTAAACGGAATTAATTGCGTTTTTATTTATTGAAGACGGACGAATTCGATACTCTTTAAAAGCAGCACCGACTTAAATTCAATTCAATAAAATGATGGTGCATCATCCCCTCGAATATTTTCGGTTTAAATCAGCTTCAATTGATTTCGACTAGTCGGACACACTTGATACATCTGCTGCGAATTAACACAATTACCCAGTTCAAAAGAGGTCTAAATTTAAAAATGGGGAATGGGGATTTATTCTGCAATGCCATTCTCCACTTGGGCTACATTTGGGATCGTTTTATTTCTGGGAATCAATTGAAATTGGCGGCACGCTTCGCTTGAAAACGCCGACACCAGGTTAAGTTCAATGTCAGAAAATCGATTTGATTCGTCGGGAAAGTTGGAAATTTTTTAAATTTTTTGAAATTAAACATCGCTACTTTTCATAGGAAATATCTGTTTAAGACGAGAAATTTGAGTTGAGTCAATTCAAATTTTGTAGCGATTGGCTTTTGGATCATGCGTCTGAAATAGCTTCGAAACAACATTGCTCTTTCGATTGGAAATTAATTTAATAATTACAGAAATAAATTTCTCTGTTTTTAAAGAAGGTATTGAATCAATCACACGACCTTTTGGAGTTGAGCTAGTATTTTTGGTGCCCTTTATTTTCACCCAGCGAGCGTATCCTCAAATAACTCCAGGGTGCTTCAAGGATCAGTCTTATTAACAACTTAACTTATTCACGACCTTCTGTCGTCTACTCTCAATCCAATACAGCAGAATACAGCAGACTTCAAACTACTTAAACCTCGTGTACACTAGCAAGTAAAACTTGCTAGATTTGTTTTAAAACATTTATTCATTAAATCACTCTAGAAAGAAATGTTGGAAGTTACATGCAAGTGTACACGGGCTTTTCAAGCTTCGAATCAAATGCAGAGGCAAGTCAGTGTTCGTTACCTTTTAAACGCAGTGAGATATTTGGTTGATTAAACTTCGACTTGAACTCAGTCCTGGTATATCGGGTCGGCCCGAAACTGACTGAACTTTCGGTACTGTATTTAAAGTCTGACCTCTAGGTCCAGTTCAATGTCTTTTAGAAAAATAAAATAAATAAAATAAGTAAAATAAACAAAATAAATAACATAGATAAAATATATAGAACAAATAAAAAAAATGAAATTAATAAAATAAATAAAACAAATAAAATAAATCAAATAAGTAAAACTAATAAAATAATTAAAATTAACAAAAAAAATAAAAACAAATAAAATAAACAAAATAAATAAACTATAAAAATATAATAGATATGCAGATATTATCTTTTTTCTTTCTCAAATTTTAACAAGTTTTACATTTATCCGTTTCTTTTTGTCATCTTAATTATATCTAGTTATTTTATATTATTATATCATCTTGTATTACAGTCCAAATCGGGATGTATTTCTCACTTACTAAAACTTAAACTATATTCAGACTACGAGATAAACCGCGTTTAAGTCGAATTAAATGCGTTGAACACACTTCCCAGAGGTGTTTACGACGCGAAACACGTAGCTATAACGCGATTAACTGAAAATATGTACTGCGACCCTCGCGGAAATCGAATTAAACTTTAAGAAAAACTATTTAAGGCTGTAACTACTTTATGCGTGAGCAACGACTGCATTAGCTAATTAATTCACTTTTCATTACTGCTATTCAAATTTTATCTGTACTATTGTTTCAAATAATATCGAAACCATAAACTTTTCTAATGAAATACACATCAAACTATCATATATCAAAATTAAACGCGTTTCCTAGTCTGAGCACTACTTTTTTAAAACGTTTTTTTGCCTACTTAAACGCATCGTTTCGGGATGATATTGACGAAACAACAAACTTTCAAAATTATGATTAGATTCTTTAGACCTAGGCTTTGTTCTTCTATGTCGCTATGAACTGAGATTTCTGATTAATGTTGCTTATATCAGTTCATCCGCTCTTATTACTTAAATGAAACCTTAGAAACACTGTCCGTTTTTCCGATTTAGACTATAGTCCAACATACTTGCGAGGAACAGTCATGAAAGGAGGGTTCAAAATGGGATTTCGCAAATACATAGATACAGACGTTTACTAATTAGAACAATAATTCAATGATAGCCTAGTACTATATAGCCTGGTCTTACTGCCTTGGAATTTTTCTAATTTCCTACACCATGCGTAGCTACTAAAAACAATCCAAGCCCTCAAAATTCAACCTTGATTCTATTTTCTTGACTTTTTGATCCGTCCGATTTTGATAAAAACGCATAAGGAAATCGAAATTACATCTAACCCATGTTGGTGGTATGTAATTAGTGATGTGGCGGTAATCGCAAACATAAATCAACGAATCTTAAGAAACAAGTGCATTAGGGTCTATTGCCCTGTACATCGTGTTAAAACCTGTGTTTTCACTCAATTTAAAGACAGCGGGGCGTTTCCTCAGATTTAATTACACTCGTCTTCTTCGATGCATTTTTTTTTTTCGTCTTTTTGTTCTTCACAAAAACAATTCCCGACCAGGTAAGCAGCCCGTATGTGTCGGAAAGGGAAAACGTTTAAAGAAAATTATAAAACAGAAAATAAATGAGGCTACCTCCAGCTTTTAATTACAGTAATTCTAGCTTAGAATTATTCTTTTCGAGGTGTTTTGTAGAAGTAATGCACAGCTCCTCCTACGTAACTCATTAACCCAATTAAATTCCTTTTACTTAAATCACACATTCTCAATCCATCAGGTGCATAATAGGTGGAAACACTGCTTCGAGTCTGGGTCTTAATGTTAAGTTCCTTAAAGGTTTTATTCTTTGTTCATTTCAAAGAGAGACTCTTTATGGTGTGAAGTTTTCATTATGATTTTATGGTGTAATAAATCTCAAAAGCATTCACTGGAAGCAATCATTTTTGAAGGACATTTGAATAGCAACTGACGGATTATTAATTTTACTTTATTAACAATACAGTATTTTCTTTATTATCATTTAATAAAAAATTATTGTGATTAACCTGAAATTTAAAAACAAATTCCTGGAACTTTGTTATTTTATCAAACACAAAAGGTGAAAAAAGTCCGTTTGTACGCCATTTATAAATACGTTTAAATATGTTAAAAACTATTTTTTTTTTGTGGATAGACAGATAGGGTGAAATGGTGACTTTTTGTGTCGCGTTTCCACTATCGCCTACATGTTCATGTGACATGTACGATGAGCGCGAATTTTTTTTTGGAGAGAATTGAAACAGCGCATTAGTGCTCTACGCACATCCCACTCTACGAACATCCCGCTCAACAGTCTTATCGAAGTTATAGCAAAGTCTATCCACAATTAGTTAAATTTATATAAGTATTAATTAAAATTAATTAAATTTATATAATATGAAAAAATTGGAATTCCATTTTGTTATACAAATTCACATGAGAAGAAAAGAGTATGCACTAATATGCAAAAATGAATGATCACCCATTCGCATCTGTGTGCATTGTTTTTCACAATGAGTCTAATAGAGCGAATTTTTCGCGTCTGTTCTATTCTCATGTGTTTTACCACACAAATTTATAGGAACAATATGAGAAATAAAATCACACCAACACAGCTGAAATGCATTCTTCGGAACTCCTTTTCCCGCTGGGGTAGTGTCTTCGCACAGGCGATAGTGAAAACGCTACATTCATGCTCAAAGGACATCCCTTTGATGTGCTGTGATGGACTTGAGTAGCAAACTAACGCGGTTGTGCCGTTACCAATGCACATGAAAGCGATAGTGTAAAAGCGGCATTAGGGTTTCAGGTGGTGAATTTTTAGTGATGAGAATGTGAAAGAGAAGACTAGGGCGAACGATTCATACGAGAAATATTGGTTTCTATAGCTAAAGCAAGAGATTCTGATTTGCGGCGAGGTGTAGATTTTTACGAATTTCGTCATATCTCTTAGGTCTTTTGAGATATCGAATTAATTGTATTACTGTGGACGCTTATATGCAGCAACTAGAACATGCTTTCGGATTTTGCTATATTTAACCATCAAGCAGAAGTATAGTTGTTGTATACGTTTTCACGAATGCCGACATATCTCTTAGGTCTAAGGAGAGTGTAAGATGTTTGTGCATTCTTTACGAATTCTGACATATCTTTTACTTTTGTGTGCATCAATATTAAATAAGTGGTTATGATAGAATTCGTTTAATTGGATGGTCGTACCAATTTTTAAAGCACATTTACATGGAAGGTAATTATAGTACTTGCAGTTTATCTGGCGGTACTGTGACAAATGAGTTTATAGTTTTTTATTATGATAACTACCCGATAGTATTTGTGAAATTCTTTCTGTATAATAATCATTATGACCAACTTATGAAAGGGTAGATCTTTAGAGATAATTCGTAACAAATCTGACTTAAATATAAAATAAGACATACTTTTTATTTCAGCTTTATCAATCGGATGAACCAACTGGTGGGTTGGGAAGCATCACCGAGCAGAAATTGCGTAATTTTTCAACACCTGAAGATGTTGCAAAGCAAGCAAGAGCGTATGACCCACGATGTAAGTACACTAAACATAATTTCTACATATTTACTATAAAATAAGGGTCTGGAAATATTTCGAATTCAATTCTTATGTGTACGGTTCTTGAAGCTAACTAACCACATTCCACGAATGGGACATTTGATCAATGCCCTTTAGCTGGATAGGCACGTGCTTCCGATCTATGAATGAAGTTGGTTTTCTTCGAGAAGTTTTCAAGAAATCTTTCAAGAATTTTGTACTTGCGGTTAATTGAACAACGAAGGGCAAACACGCAATTCAATTCGATTAACCTGGCGAGTTGTTAGCAATTCTAGTCAGGTATTTTTTCAATGTGCAGCTTGAAGTTCATTAAATGACCATGTTACCACCGTCTTATCGTCCATGAAAGAATGCACCTGAAGTTTGTAGAATTTCGGTAAGTCTTTCCGCATTGGCTGCGAAGCGTTTAGGCGGGCTGATTAAATTGGGGAATGTCGTATCCACAAGGTGTTTCGAGTGTCTTGTTGAATAGAAAGGTAATTTTAATGCGCTGAACTTTCTTCAATATCTATCCAGGCTGTGAAGATGATTACCAACTAGCAACTATGTTTCAAGATATTGCCGCATTGCACTGCGTTTAGAAAAGACGTTAACGTCCACCAAGGCTTGTTCATTCAGATGGTATGCACTCTTACGTGTTGAATACAATGCTTTTCAGGGAGGTCTGCAATCACTTCCTACACCCTTCAGGGTTGGCTGAGGTGTATAACTTCATTCTGCCTTCAGGACACTTTGTAGACGATCCGCGTTCCTTTTGATTACATGCAAATTTATAACAAATTGTCGAGAGTATGTCGGCCCGATAATGCCATTAATCGAATGACTACATTTCCGAACATGCACTTTACCTTGTACCGATGCACTTAACTTCAAGACAATTGCAGCATATTTTATGCCCCGGGGGAGTAAAATGCTCGTATCGGTGCACTCTTATAAGAACTTGTGTGCCTCCCTTTCATAATGCTGACTGATAAAGTTATTAAACATTCATCGGATCCGTTGTAGTTCTTGCCTCCAAGTAGGTACCTACCCTTTCTTGTGTTTCCTTAACATCATCGCGTTCTTTCCTTGAAAACGAGTCCAGAATGGAATAATTTAGCTAGACGTCCTGACATGGAAGCCAAGCAGCAAATCCATTTGCCATGTTCTCGTTACGGAGCATAAGAAAACCCGGCATTTTATGGTGCCTATTTCCAGCATCAAAGACTCCACTTTTTCTAATAGGTATGTAGTAGAACTTTATTTTCGAAAATATTTTACAGTAGTTTTACTATCTCTAGAGATTTTGAAAACAAAAATCTCGATACACTTTGATGTAACCTTTCCAAATGAAACTTTGTGGCCATCTGTGTGTTTATGCCGGAAACTTTTAACTTTGATTTCTCGAGGGTGCATTTCTGCGTCCTTGATCCAGTTAGAAGCACAGAGTAAGAAACTCTGCCATGGAGTATATGTATGTAAAGAAACTGAATAAAATAAAAAGGTTTTTATAAAGATTTTAAGCGACTTTTATTAGATTTTATTCCGTAGCATCATGGAAAACATGATATCAAATATATTTAAAGAAAAGAAAGCAAATATTCGAAGCTCTGAACTATTCAGTATTTATGATCATTTAATTCAAAAGACTTTTTACTTAACATCGAAATCTTAGAGGCATTGAATTCTATACAGTAAATATTTTATTCTATAAAATTCAATGCCTCAACACTCGAAACCGTGCTATTAAAATGAATATGCTATGGACACCCCACAATTTAAAGTTCCTGAAACGAGTTGTTAGATCTAAAGATCTAAGCCAAGCCCGAAGAAGTGAGAAATGAGCCGATGTCTTATCACTCCTAAGAGATATGACGGAATTCGTGGAAACGTGTTCAACCCGTTAATACCCTCTTAGGGGTTGAAAAAGGAAAAAAAAAAAAATTGACAACAAGTTATTCGATATCTAATCAGGCCGGAGGGATATTCCTGAATTTGTGAAAATCACCACCAGTAGGGTGTGGGTCGAATTTCATAAAATCCTCAAAACAATTTCTACAAATTTATATAAAAAAATCCGTAGAATAAAAATTAAATCAATATTTGATATGATAGATATGACGAAAATCGTGAAAATATATGCACTCCATTTTCATTAAAAATTTCGTTTGCTCTTCTCCTGTACGTCAAGGGATAATTTTTTTTTATCTAAATTATTTATCTAGCTGTCTTACATATACATATCTAGTTTCAACTTTCTAACATAAGCCGTTCTATAGTTAGAGAAACACTCCCACCACGTACAATACTACCAGTATAAAAAGATATAGAATCTGAACTTCTTCCTTTTCACTCTTCCCCACCCTCACTTTAAACACCGTCACAATCTAAACCCTCAACCACAGGGTCTATTTGCCAATTCTAAGCATCCATTATACACTGTTCTTAAGGTATGAGACGTAATTTTTTAGAAAAACTCTTATCCTCTCTACTTCCATACTCCACTGCCCCCTTACAAAAATTTACTTTTTACAAACTTTATTTGTCAACCTTAAGACAGAAACCGAATTTTGTTTTTCTAGTGCAATTCGAGAATCTAATGGGTTTCACCTCCTACCTCCGTGCGCCACTGCCCCACCGATCTATTCTCCTGGTATATACCTCCAGATGTTCATTAAGTTTTAATTTCGTGACATTAACCGATTAGGAAATATGTATTGATCTTAGAATTTCTCGATATCGGTTTTCGAGCGTTTCGTACGCATTATTATTCACATTATCACGAATTTTGTCATATCTATTAGGTATATCGCGGTTTCGAATGAATTTTATTCTCCATGCTCTTTATTTACTGACTTAGACATCAACCAAATTATTTGATATTCAACCCATAAGGAGGTGTAAAGTGTTTGTAAACGTTTTCACGAATTTCGACATATTTCTTAGGTTTCACGAATACACTTGGACTTTTGAATCGGAAAAAAACCGATGTAAGCATTTTTCCATATTCAAACCCAATAGGGGGTGGGGTATAAGCTGCTGTAGAAGTTTTCCCGAATTCCGAAAAATATTTCAGGTCTAACGAGTTATCGAATTCGCATTAACTTCTATAGGCTTAGTTGTTAGTTGTTTGCCGGTGTCAGTGGAGTGAAACTCCAATACGATTTCCCCGACTGTTGACTAATTGCTGTCCGTGAGGACATGACTGTTGGAAAAACTTCACTGGAGAGGCCTGCTTTTATAAGATTGTGTTGAACTAGGTCCGAAGGAGCTGTTTCGTCATCGGAGGAGGGCATAGACTCTTCAGAGGGTATATTCTATCCTACTATCCGAAACACCCTAACAGCTGGTGGAATTACTGATAGGCTTCACATATAGGCTTCTATAGGCTTCACATATATCGTCTAAAAGTTAAGTTTTGGTTTTTACGATATTCATCCCCTAGTTGGGTACGAGGTAATTGTATACGTTATCGCTTAGGTCCGATGAGGTATCGATATTTTGTCATTTTTCTCATTGGGTGTTACAAGGCGGTCATTCTGGTCTTTTGCTCCGCCTTCCGGCTAGGTATTGAGAGGTGGCTGTTTTCTCACTCGGCCTATCGGTTGCTCTACTAATTAATCCTAATTGAGGCGTCAAGTCATCTAACTCCATTGAAAAATACATAGATGTCCTTATTAGGATTATTGGTACACTTCCATTTCCTTTTCTTAAATATATTCTGAACTCACTTTTTAATCATTTTCGTCGTTTTTTTTCAGTTGCTGTCCAGGCTCATATTCAACGCGTATTACGTGATGCGGAATGCAAATATCCGCGTGCCAAGGTAGTTCCGATTCCAAGTGAAGCGTCGAAAAGTTACCTACCGCACTGTACCCTATTACATAGATGTGACAATGACACAGGATGTTGCAAATCCGAAAGCAGTATCTGTACTATGAAGCGAGAGGTCACCGTCGACTTGGATTTCTACGTGAGTACATGGCCAAAATGTCCTGAAATTCAGTTTCCAGCGTGTAGTCGACCTAATTGTTCCTTTCTGCTTGTATTCCTTGTCGCCATTTTATTTAGGGATTAAGAGATTTTGCATTTAGTGCAGGCTTCATCATGGTTGCTACAGCTTGTTCCGAGTCCTTGGAACAGGATTTGCCTCGGCCCTGAACAAATTTCACGTCATGTTAGTTTAGTAACATTTCGGTCCGATATTCAGTGAATTCCAAATGAATTCCGGTGTTTGTGGTCAGCCTCACGTTCACCTGTGCTGTACTGGACCAGCAAACAACGATGAGGTACTTACCGGGTGAAGTATGGAGTTGGTTCTGCGAAAAACCCTCAGTCTAGGCAGAGGAGTCCTGCCGCTTCAACTCTTTGTGCTTACTAATGAGTGGAGTCATGAACAAAAGCATTTCGCGTGTGACTAATTACTTCGGAGACATTGTTTTCAGATTTTATGTTGGTATGTGTGTGTGAGTATTTGTCGGGGAAAAAACTAGGTGCAAACAAAGCGTTAACCTCGACCTCGACTGGATGAAGGCTGGTTAATTTTTTCACCGCTTTTACGCTGTGGTGCACACTCTGTCGGGGGATTTGGAAGGCTATGCTGCTCTAGGTAAAAGTTAAATGAGATCCGTTAAGCGGATAAGGGTTAAAGTGCTCCTGCATTTTTAATTTACCGCCAACATGACTCGGGGGTCTATTTCGAACAAATTTAACTTTAATGAGCTTTTCTGTCGCATCCGAGCCCGTCCGTTTTATCCGAATGATTATAAAACGAAGCAGGGTGGGAAAAACATCTTGGAGAGTCGAAACTTTATGATGGCACAACAAGAAATGAAATTTACCACTTAAATCTCATGTGACAAGTTATCAGATTTTCGAAGGTCGTTAATTTCGTTAGTCAATTAGGCGTTTCTACGAAGCTAGTACACGACATTCCATTGATTGCTTTAATATTCAGGCTTATAAGGACACCCGCCTCCTGCTGGAACGCGGACCCTAAAGTCGGTCAACAAATAAGTGACACGACACCGTAACGACGTCTGTACGACATTGGCCGGCCAATGGTTATATCCCGACATCTACACGACGACGTTGGAATGACTAAATTGTGTTACTTGGGAACCAACATGCACCTCACCAAACCTAGACATCTTGAACACATCTTACTGGCTTGTACAAACTTCTTTAATGTCACAAGTAAATGCCAACAACAATATTTGCATTTATTTCGAGATGTTGAAGTAGGCACTTGACATCTTGAAGAGCCTACGACTCTACAATTGATGTTTGTCCGCCAAAGTATCCGTCACAAAGCAAGACAACTCAGGTTGTCTTGTCGCGACACTTAACAAACAATAATAACCATAGTGAATCTGATTATTAATGGCGCACGACAGATTTATTCTGTCATTTTACAGAACTTTACCTGCTCAATACAAAGCAGCAGGTGCAATTGTCGACAAATCTATCGAAATTAATGGAAATTCATACGTTGTACAAATGACCGTGATTTAAACTGTAGCTGAGTGAAATATGAATTTCAAAAGAAAGTTGCTATGGAAATCTTTTCGAGAAGCTGCGAAGAAAGGGCTAATGTATTCATAGTCTAAGTTATGAACGTTGGAGTTGAATTCTATTACAACGTATAAAATTAAAGATTGATTGAACCGAGTCAGTGGAGTGATAATTGGACCTCCAACATTTCCGATTTATTAAAATACCTGGGGTTAAGGCTATGAGGACAAATTTTTCCGTTTTTAAATAATAAAGTGGGTATTGTGTTCGAATTAACAAGGAGAAAATGCCTCCCTTCCATTTAAAGTTTTTTTGGATTAGTTTATCTCAAAAAAAAAAAAAAAAATATATCAAGAAAACTTTTCGGTTTGCCTGCGAGACTCTTCAAGACACGAGCAATCTGACCATATATCAAATATAAGTCTTTAAATGGGGCGGCTTTAAGAAGATTTTTGAGCTAGCGCCATCTGCTATACCCTAGAGTTTACGTTTTATTGTTATTATTCAAAATAAAGAAAATTAATAGAAGACAATCGTTCTATGGATGGTGTTAAAGCATCGTATATGGTTTCGTATCCTGAAGATATTTACACTTGGTAGGCTCTCACCCGTGGTCTAAACGGACAAAATGCTGCGATTACTATACATAGTATTGGGTTGTTTTCGAGTCTCTTTGGAAGACTACTACCAGAATAGTACGACAGCAACTAATGGCTGCCCTTGATGTTGACATGGAGAACCACCTGAACCATAGATAGATAGCTTGGAAATAGGGGTTGGTATGGTTATCCCCTGTCACTACTACAGTCGAAGTTAAACCTATTAGACGTCTCCCGGATTGACTATGATTCCATTCAAATCCTGCCCTTTCAATGAAGCCTAGTATTTTGCGAAGAGGAATGGTCAGGAATTCTGATAGGTCCATGAAACCCTGACCGAAGTGGCGACGTCTTTTTTTTTGCTACACCCTCACATTCCTCTGTTGTTTCGTCTTCGTCATTGCATATTCTGCTAATTTTGGTCTCAGAAAGACAATGTCCAGTCAGAGCTCCACTAGGGTTCGGGTCAGATATATGCTTAATTTCAGATAATCAGATTTTCTTTTTTCCAAATGTTTTGGCATAAAAAGCATTGAGTGCCTGTTGCCCGATGCTAAGTTTCAGTCAATGGTACTTTGCGATTTTTGCCACATTCGGATGTTCATTGTGGTGGCTGTGCTTAATGGTATCCCACAGAATGGATGTGGTCCCATGAAGTCAGCTTCTAAGCCTTGCATAGCCATGTTGTGATATTTTGTGTTTCGAGTTTATGACCGATTCGAGATTTTCAGTTTCTGCATTATTCGGGATTTGTTCCGGCAGTAACGAAGCTATTATTTTGCTACTGTTATTTCTTTTAAGATAATTGATGAAAATCAAGAAGGAAAGGATATGTTAAGGTCGGTATCAAATTGTAGCATTTCTGCATTTCACCATTTCTGCATTTCACCATTGCGTTTCAATAACAGAACAGATACAATGTGGATACTACACTGTTTTGCTTGTATCAAGAGTGCGTTGTATTTCACAATTCATGATATGCGATTACAAGTTTCTTTGTATCACATTTTGATACAAGCGAAGATCCGTTTTTCGTGTCCACTGATACGCAGGGAGGAAACGATACGCAGGCATGCAACAAATGGATAGTGGCCATTAGAAATGCTTCAAGTGCTTTATTAGAGCAATTGCTGGGTTTACGTCTGAGGTCGATATCGTTTCATACTATGAGATGATAACCTATACTGCGATCTTTCATTTAATCGAAATATTTCAATTATTAGCAACAAAGTCCAAGAAGCGCTTTAAGCTTTTAACATCCTTACAAATTATTATCTGCCACTAAATCAGTGAGGTAAGAAATTTATAGCATTTTCAGATTGTGTTTCTTGTTATGTCGCCGTATTTTTATGCAAGTGATTTATGGATTAAAGTGCTTTGCTGCGAGATTGAAAATTATCTGCCACCTTCTTGACGAGGACCGTAAACACAGCAAAAACAAGCCAATCACCTTCCGGAGTAGTGCAGCGAATTAAAATGCCAAGAAATGAGCCGGTTCTTTAAATGAGTGAAAAGTGCATTTTATAGAGGTTGACCTTACTCACCGAATTTTAATTTAGTGACCGACGAACGCGGTCGTTATTTATAAAATACGATCGGTACAGTAATTACAAAAACCGGTGCGATCATGGCGATCATGTCCGAATGGTTTAAGTCGACTTTATCCCGACAAATGAGATTCGATTTATTTACATACGACTATCGATGTGTGTGATTTACGATCGTCGATCAATGATCGCTGATTGAACATACGGGCACACGGCCGAGCGATCAAGATGTTTAAACAAGAGATTAGTCACACTGATTCGACAGGTGATCGATGCTTCAACGTAAAATTTCTTAGAACTAGCAGTGAATAATTCGTTACGCTAAGTATGTTAAGTTGAAGGTTGCATAGGAAGAACACGAGCACCTCTTAAGGCGTCCTAATCTAAGTATAATTCTGTCTAATTAGAAATATTTCACGCACTGTTCTCGGTCAGGGTTATAATGTTAAAATTTATTTTCATACATTGTTGTACATATTTAAAAAAGGCACCCCTTCATTTGCATCTGCGCACGAATAATTAACTTCAGTTCAGCGGAAATTATGGGAACTAATTTCTTCATCGTTGTGCCATTCTTCACTTCTTCTACCCGTCGTCGTTTTTTAATAACTTTTACAATTTTGTCCACTAAAAGTAAAATAATTGGAATATTCTCTCCATCCTTGTGCAGATGTTTGAACTTGGGAAGTACCAGGGAATAAGAACGTTGACGTTAGTCAATCACACCGAATGTCATTGCGTCAATCGTATCCGCTATCAGTCGAGCCGCACCACAACCGAGCCGCCAGATGTCACCACTGAACGGCCAACGCAACAGACGAATCAGTGCGTTAAGGATTTTGATCCAATCTTCGAAAGTCAAGATCCGGGCTATATTAGTTGCGATTGCGTGAATAGCACTGGCGAACGAAAGGAAAATTGCGAAATACGAAAGAGAGGAGAGGAAGCATTCAGTTTAGATGATCGGAGGTAAGAATATTGTAATTTTTATTAATTTTTCTCCATCCCCCATCCTCCATACACCATCCTCCATTCTCTATTCACCATCCTCCATACTTCATCCACTACACCTCTATCCACCATCTCTAGTCCAACTTTAGCATTTAGCAATAGGAACGCGAAATTAACACGACGAAAATGAGCAAACTGCCGCTAAATCATATGAAAAACACTCAAATTTTGAAATAACTCGCAAACCACCAATTTCGGGAATATATAATTATGTTCTCGACCTGTCCGGTAGTCTAAAGAATGTACATGAAAAATTTAGGACGGAACGGTTCACAGGTGTAAATTTCCATCAAACCCGACCAAAAAACTGTTTCATTTTTATATATTAGATTATTTTAAGATTAAGAAAGCGAGTTTCATGCATGACTAAAAATCACTAAAATTCCGGATTGAAGCATTACGTCGTTGAGTAGAGGACATCATCAATAAAAAGTCTTTGTTAAACGCTTTGGTTTGATCAGCTAGAAGATGTATTTGAAGAAGTTTCGTTGTGTCTGACTCTGTCACTTTCTAAGCTTAAGCCAAAGGAGTCTCCGACAGGCTAACAGGTGGTACTAAGGTTACTATAGTAAATATGCCTTGAGTATCTGACCACATCAAATTATTAGCCGTACTTTTACAGAGCATACCCTAATTACTATATTGTAAGCCACACTTTTAGAAGACATGTAGTCATTTGTTAAAGACTGGTAGTGTGTAAAAAATGTAAAATCATTGTGTGCTCAACGCCATCTATTAGTGAAGCCTGTCTCTCTGCTCTGCATCCTTTTGTTTTGCAGTCTTTCATATATTCGGCTCTGCTCTGGAACTTTCAAGTTATTATGGTATTTCTGAAGAACTATTATAGTTACAGTGAAGTCATTCTGAAACTCATTACTGACATTTTTGTGGTATCAGTCAGATTGAAGTTATTACGGAACCAATTACGAAAGAAGTGGGTAATTCCTTGCACTTTTGGTACTTGGTAGTCTTAATCATTACAAGTTTCTTTGTATTTATGTAAGAGTAATTTATTTCCGATTGTCTGTGTGGTATGAATAAAATTTTTATTTTATCTTTTGTTTAATTTCATATTTAAATTTTAGATGTATCTCACGTCATCAATGCCTACCACCAGTCTGCGAATATGGACAATACAACACAACATCCGGAAGATGTCCAGGGATAGGGTATAAAATACAAACTGCCCAGCAAATCAAACCACTTGGCTAATATCTAAGAATAAATATTTTTTTTTTAAAAAAGTGATTAAATTTTAATTATTCTAGATACAAGTAATAGTACGCTTTTAATAGATTCAACAAACAATGTCATGGTTGCTTGCTATGCGCGATTGAACAAATCGTAAATTTTTGCCAATACCTCAAAATGTTTACACAAAAATGTGCTTTTTACTAGGTATTAATTCGATGCGTGTTTCTTATAAACAAAATATAAATTGTTATCAATTGCGCGTGCTTTATGCAAAATTTAGACGTTTTGATGGTGTTACTTAAGACGAATGAAGAAAAAAGCACTTAATCAGAAGAAAAGCACTAGTCAATCGCCCAATTTCAGCTACGCAAACAGAACCACAAACTTTTACTATATCAGTATTATTAATTTCAAGAGATATACATTTATTATTTAATTTCTTATCATATTTTTTTTTTAATATTGTGCGAACTTGACTTAAATTATGAGGTTAATTAAAAAAAATACGGCCTACATGTGTACTATTGTTTTTATAGCGCTTTCATTGTACAAAATTTTTCTGCATAATCAAAGTAAACAACAGAGAGACATAGAAATAAAGTTAGTTCAGTGGACATTTGTGCAAAATAATTTTTTATTGTAACTAATTTGATCACTCGAACGGATGTTGAAGGAGTCGTTTTCATTTGGTTTTTGTTTCGAATATCATTGTTGCTTGTAATTATTTAATTTTTAATATATATTTGTAATTAATAATAAAAATATAAAATAAAACAACCTTACTTGTACCGAGGTCTTAAGATTTACAAAAAATTTGTATGTTTTTAGGGAATAAATCGTATGGGATATTGTAAATTGAAGTGTTTTTTTTTATAGTAGCAGGCCCGTGCGCACGGGGGGGGGGGGGGGGGGGTTTGGGGTTTAAAACCCCCCCCCCCCCCCCATTGGCCTATTTTCATAGGGAAGTGAGGACCTTTTTTTTTTAGGTCATCACATTTAGTATGGGGGAACTTGATAAACCCCCCCCCCCCCCCATGATATTTTCCTGCGCACGGGCCTGTATAGTAGTCACCAAGAACGTGAGTAAAGTAAATTTTTGAATATATGCTGGTCCTGTCTAACCATCGTGCTATAAAGAAGGTTTTAAGCGAAAATCAAAAATTGAATATCCCAGTAATCGAGTATCATTATTTTCATTAAACGATAACAGAACTAATTTAACTGTGTGCAAAATTCTAAGTTTCAACTATCTAGCAAACACCGTTCCCGAGATCTAACGAATACCACCCGTACCGCACTAACAACAGTAATGAAAATATAATTGGTAAAATTGAGATATTAACTGTTTTCAAAGCTAGGTACTAAAGATAATTATTTTTAAAATTTGTTGGGCTATCTTTTTAAAATGAAGATTAAATATTGCTGATGTTCTCTTCGCTGCTATGGCTATATTTTAGTACAGTCAACTTTGCTGAGTCGGCTATAGTCGCAGCCGCCGCTTTTTGCAATGACGGCATTGTAAATAGTTGATTATTAAACAAGCCCGTGGAAGTAGAAAGATATTTGATGTCTGACTTGAGAGATATGGCAGAATTCATAAAAAAATATAAAGCCGCTTTTCCCTCTTAGGGGACGAATTTCAAAAAATCATGAAAATACATTCTAGGTATTCATCCGTAGAATAAAAACGAATTTAATATTTTGGAAGACCTAGTAGATATGACTAAAATCGTGAAAATATATGCATTTTATTTTCACTGATCATTTTTTTTGCTCCACTTCCGAACTCCAATGGATATTAGATTTTTTTTAAATTAAAATTACTTTGCTAGTTGATTGACAATCGGGGATTTCGTGTTGGAGTTTCACTCCACTAACGCCGGAAAAACAACTAACATTTAATCAAATTAGCTTCTATGGTAGCTTACCATGAAATATTTCATTAATAAAAAACTAGAATAAATTTCTTAAAATACTTTTAAGATTTAAAAAAGGTACTTTGTTTAGTATTTAATTTTAAAAATAAAATTGTATTGTGCCAACATTCGGTATTCGCTGATAGACAGCGAAAGATGCAGGAGTATTGTCCACGCCAAATTACACAAACGAAAAACGATTTCAAACGATTAAAATCCTCTCAAGAAAGAAAAATCAAACAGGGACAAAAAATTTTCGCACCGGACCCACGGCCCCTTAAGGGTTTGCGTTTTAACACGTTTGAAAATATTCATGTCAACTTTTGAAAAAATTTACTTGTACCTATTTGTTAAAAGTGTGATGAAACAATTGCTTCAATAGATTCTCAGAAAGTTGCTTCTTGTTGCTTCTTGTTGTACAATGTCACAAAATTTTTTTTTTTAAAAATGACTTATTTCACATTGAAAATCAACGGTTCAAATTATGAAATGTAGAAACAATGAGCGATCTTAAACTCACTTTATGAAAAAAAATCTGCCAACAGTCTGGGCGCAACTGTATTATTTTTCCGGCAGAAGTTCAGAACGCGTTCAAATCGGGGATGCGGTGTATGTTACTATGTGACTGAAAACCTAACAAAAAGTTCGGGAAGCGGTTAGAAAAGGGTGTAACATATGAATTAAATAATTGGGTCATATTCCGGGATGCGGTCTAGTGGTTGAAAAAAACAAAACTTAAAAATAGGTGATTATTAAACAAACGTGGGGAAGTGAAAAGATATTCGATATCTGATCAGACCTGAGAAACATGGTGGAATTCATGAAAAAGTATACAACCAGTTTACACCCTCTTAGGGGTCGAATTTCAAAAAATCTTGAAAACACATTCTAGGTATTCACTTGAAGAATTCGTAGAATAAAAATGAATTCAATATTTCGAAAGACCTAGTAGATATGACGAAAATCGTGAAAATATATGCATTTTATATTAACCGATATTTTTTTTTGCCCCCCCCCCCCCTTCTGAACCAATGAATATTTGAATTTTTTTTTATCAGAATTACTTTTCTAGTTAATTTACATATACGTACCGAGTTTCAACTTCCTAACATAAGCCATTCTGAAGTTAAGGAAAACACCCCCCCCCCCCGTACCATACTACCCCTAAAAAAAAATGTATTTTTCCACCATGCCACTACTATAGCTTTATCTAAATACCAAGTTTCAGCTTCCAATCATTATAGATTCTTAAGATATAAGCATCGGAACTTTTTCTTTCTCACCCTTCCCCACCCTCACCCTCTACACCCACACCCCCAAATTTTTTTTCCCTACTAGGGTTCTATTAGGCCTTCTTCTGGTAAAAATTTGAAACATCCATCTTACACTGTTATTGAGATATGAATCGTGTTATTTTTGAAAAATTCTAGTCCCTCTCACTTCCGTGCTCCTCCACCCCCTTCAAATATTTTACTTTGAGCAATCTTTATTTATCAATCTTTATAATAAAACCGAATTTTGTTTTTCTGGTCCAATTAGTTTGTGAGATATCGTAATCTAAAGTTTTTCACCCCCCACCCCCGTACGCCACTACCCCACCCAAAAATTTTGTTTCAATCTACTCTCCTAGTATAACTACAGATATTTGTTAAGTTTTAATTGCTTGCTATTAATGGTTTAGGAGATATGGATTTTAGAATTTGTCGATCTCGGCATTTTTGCGTTTCGGACGCATTATTTCCCCCTCCACTCCCACACCCCTTCACCCATATCACACATTTTTTTGCAAATGGGTCCATTATCAAAGCTCTATAGAAATTCTAAGTTTCAGCTTCCGAACACAAGCGGTTCCTGAGATCTAGAAACCTAAATTTTTCGTCTAAGACGCTTACCCCGCCCTCCCCCTTACACTTCATCCCTTGAAAATAAAGTCAATTCAAGGGGTTCACCAAGTCTATTCTTAGAAAAAATTTTAATTTAATAGCTCCACTGGTTTGAGAGCTACGAGCCTTCAAAGATTTTGGGGCGGTCGACGTACGGCGTACGTGGTACGGCGTACAGACGGAGTGAAAATTTTTATTGCTTTTTTCGCGTCTACTAGTCATGAAACGTGGAAAAAAAAATTTTGAGGGCAGCAAATTTTTTTTTTTTAAAAATCGATAACAATACTGTATTATAAATAATACAGTAAAAGAGTTCACGTAATTATGAAATAGTTTTGGTTAAATGAAGATAACTTCTGAATTTTTTATGCTAGCGCGATTAAATTACTTGATGAGACAATTACATTTTATAATAATAGGAAAATAAAAAAAATAGTCAACATATCCGCTTTTTAGATAAAAGGCAATAAAACCAATTTTCAATATTCCTCAAATAGCTTATTTTACAAACTTCAATTTATAGATAACCCTCTAATTATCTCTATCTAACCTATATATTTACTCATAATTATCATGTAATATCATCTTTAATTCTAGTTTTAGTTTCACTATTTTTTTTATTTTATTTTTTGCTGTTAATTCCTTGTTCAGTTCTGCGAAGGTTTTTCTTAACCATTTTCCTTCAAGCCAATCTAATTAATTTTATTTCAGTACTGCCATTGTATGCTTCAAGTTTCCAGCCATTGTTGTAGAGGCATAAGCCAGATCACAAACTATTACTACTAATGTGGTTCACGACATAATAAATTTGAAATTTCAATTTTCAAATAGCTTATTTCCAAATCTTAGTTGAATGGCTGTTAGTCTTACGAGTGTCCGATCATTTTCTCACCTTACGTATCACTTTCGTAATTAATGCGATTTCCAATTGACCAGATAGTGATAATTTGTTGAATTCAGGCCTAACCAATTTTCCGATAAATCTCTAACACCGTTTAATTTTATCGTTTTCGTTTTCGCTAATTAATACGAAACGATTGCGAAGTTAGACTTTACACTTAAGCGGCATGCATTTTTTTTGAAAGAAGAAAGTTGTAAAGAAAAAGGATTTTATAGCGCGAAAATATCGGCAAAAAAAGTTATTTCATGTTATTCTTATCTGTTTACTTTGTAGGTCATTCGACCATAAGTTTATTGTTTTGATGATCGAATCGTAAAATGGGAATTCCCCGTTTTTTAAATTAAATTGATAAAGTATTCTTTCATCATTCTGTTTTTCTTCCGTTGCTTTTTTAATTTAAGATTATGAGTTCAGTTCAGTTGACCTCTTATTCACCGTTCGCAAATAAATAGAGATGGAGTTTTAATTGTGGGTTTTTTGTTTATCCAAGCCTTGCAGATCTTAAAAAAGTTCTTGATTTTTAATTTTGTGGTGAAATGCATCAACAACGTTTCAATTTTTAAGTGAGTATTATTTAAGATAATACATATTTTATTATTTACTATTATTAGTATTTTCATGTTCTAATTTTATTTAATTTTATGTAATTTTTTTTTTAATGAAATAAAGTTTAAACCTTACATGAATTGAAATTTAAAACAACAAGCAATTGTCTAAAATTACATGGAAAAATTTTTAGCTTGGAAGTAGTTGCCAAGCTCAAATTTTTTCCATGTAATTTTAGACAATGTTTTGGCGTATATCATAAAATAAAAGTGTGCCTATTTTTGAGAATAAGCTGACAAATCTTTGCATACTAGTGAGTCTTGGGTAAGCGATGGTTTTAACCTGGAATAAAACTTTCATGAATTCAATGCACTACATACTCGATGCTATGAATTTTGGAATTACGTTAGCAATCGAAATTTTATTTGTGAATTTATGAATTTTGTTTTTTCATATATGTATTATATATAACACATGTATATTTACATATGAAAATATATACATTCATAATATCTTGCACCCCTAGAAAAAACTGAAATGACATCCCTGGATGCAATTTCAATGTAAGTCCTTAATTCATCAAGTTCAATATAGAGGACCGAAACAGGTTCACATGTCATACATTTCCCTATGCCCAGTCGTCATCTGGATATTATCTTGTCTAAATATAACCTCTATTTCTATAAATTAGTTCGTCTGTCACCGATTACTATTAAAACTACAATTTCGAGTGATGTGTCAATGAAAATTACGAAAGTGAAAGGAACATTTGAATTCAATTTGCCAATATCATTTATCTAGTTTGATCGGTACACAATTTCATGGGGTCGTACTTTATAAACACGAAGTACGCTGTTCACACGCCGTTTAAACGGAATTATTAAATGCCATAATTGAGTGGTTATCGGCTTGCAAACATCGCAACCTACGTAATTTTATTCTAACTCGTTAAGTTATGCGCCAGATAGTCAGATACTCGTTCCTATCTGCATATCGCGCATACGCAATCTATGTACTAAGTAAGTACTAGTACTCATCGTAATTAGCTTATTTATTTTGCTTGAACTTGTTCTGGATTCATGAGTTATCGCTATTCAAATGCATGCCATAAACTACGAGCCATTATGTTCTTGTAGCGTTGTTGGCAAGGGGGCGATGATGTTACAAAGTTGTAGGCTTTTTGCCTTATTGTGGGAACGGATTATCGGATATTTCCGAAATTAATAAAATTGTAGTTACTGGTGGTAATGAAGGGAAATACGTACACATTGAGTGGGTAGCAAGGTGTGATCGTAATAGTTTCTCATTTCAGAAGTATTAACTGATTTGAATTCAACTCATGAACTAAGAAATTTCACTAACATCCACTTTTTCATGCTTGCTAACACTATCCACTCCCAAAATCCATTCCGCAATTATTTATTACTTTTAGATTTTCTCAACAGATACAACTTCGAGTGGGTCTCTTTCTACGAAAATCATCTTAACATTTGGGCAATCTGGGCACGCACCAGGGTTACCCGGATTCTAGGGTCCCAAAATATGAATCGTTCTGTATGTGTATAATTTTGTTCATTCTCTTCATTTGTAACAAATATGGACGAACTAAAGTCGAGCTTGAGAAAGGTATTTCTCCGTTCCTGTGGAATAGACTGTAATTAATCCAAGAGAATCATCGGCGTTAGTTAGTTACATCCAAAAAAGATTGGAGAATGATGGCATGTCGAATTGTAAGCGAGACACCTTTTCTTCATCTTCATGATCAACAATTGGAAAGTACGTATCACACGCACATAACATTTTAAAACTCTCGTACTAGCAATGTTTCGATTGGCGCTATGACTAAATTACGTTTTTTTTCTAAATCAATGTTCCAATGAACTTTTTCTTTTTTGCAGACAGGTGCACCTATACGAACGAATCGTGTACGGGGTAGAATATATAGACTCGTTTTTAATTCGTCGTAACGATTCGCTGACGATGTGAAATATTTTTCTTATACTTAGGTGAGAATACAGAGAGAAAACTGCATCAATTCGTCCTCATTTTGACTTTTTGGTGAGAAATTTCTCATTCATAAGTTACAGAACTGAGCTACAGGTTATTTCGTTATGCCACAGGTGTAATGTCAAAGGCGATCCAGGGGAACTTTAATTAATCTTAACAAATAGGAACGTGAACATGAAATATGGACAATAATCCGTCGCGAATAAATATTTTCGTTCATTTAAATCGTTGAATATAGCACGCAATAATTCGAAGACATCGACACCATAGCGCAATATACCAAGTAGGTTTAATGCCTCACCTTAGCCCCCATGTGTTGTAACGTATATAATCGCGGTTGGGTCTTGGGGTCTCGTTCATTAACGATCGTTTTACAAATCAGCCGAAGACAAATGACTACTTCCAGTTCGACACTAAGTAAAATATCATCGAACCCACCAGACAGACTCTTAAGTCATCAAATAATTCAAAAAAGAAGTCGTTTTTGTGTAAGACCAACACACCCCGGTGGAATCCATCAAAAAGACATACGACCGATGCGATGCGATGGGGCAAGACCTACCTTTTTCGCTATGCATTCTGTCGTCCGTCGAGACGATTATCCATCCAGCCGCCTACAAACTGCATAAGGTAACAACCAAACGAAACGAAACGACTCCAGCTGTGATCCCTTTTTGTAATCGTTTCATCGGCAACAATAGCGCGACCTTCCAGCCCCAGCTCGAGTACCAACTAGGTACCTTTGTCGTTATCCACGTACTTATTGAATTTCTAGCCATGCATAAAGTATGGAAGGTAGAACCTTTGTGGGACCCGCATTAAGCCCACATTCAACCTTATGTAGGACGATATACTCGTGATATTTTACGTTTTTAGTGCCAAACTGCCAAACACGATTGCACTCTCATTTCCTATTATTTGTTCGGCCGGTGAACAAACTCCCGTCAAATATCGAGGCGTGGATAATTTCGAATTGATGGAACTTATGTTAGACCCGGAGAATATTGTGTCCCAACCTAGCTGACATTGAAAGGCGGATATGAGTTTCTAAACGACATGTTTCGCTTCAATTCACTAATTTTTTTAATGTATTTTCAGGAAGCAGAGACCAGGCTTATATTCACAAAGAAAATATGAAGGCTTCAGTAGCGCACGGAAGGAGGAAGAGCAATGCTGAATGTATAGAGAGATGCAACTTGTTGGTTACTTGAAGACGGACTTGATGAGCATGTCAAAAATTAAAATTTGTTATGGAAGTGAGGGGCAACAAATTTTGATTGGGATGTTTTTTCTAACAGGCTAATCCACGGGACGTCAACCTGTTTATTAATCCAAAATCACCGCAAAGTATTCATCGGCTTTTTACGACTTTATCCAGAGCCTTGAGCTTTGACCTTTCAGATTTTTCAACTCTTGCAACCTCCGTCCGGCAAAGCAAGTCTCTTTAAGGGGTCTTCCCACCATGACCGCTCGAAAAATCCGTGTTTTTTTTAAAAAATTCAAGTTCCGAAAAGTGTAGTTTCGAGGTAAACGCAAAAGAAAGTAAGCTTGTTTGCTGTAGCGCAAGCGTTCTCGTCACATACAAACATAGCTGTAGCTTCGGCAATTTTGCGATTTTCAATACCGCCAAAGGCTTAAAATGTGCGTAACATTCCAAAAGTTTATATATAAAAAAAAAAAAAATTGCATGGTGGGAAGATGCCTTAAACCGCTACTACTTAAGACATCCTTCGGAGGACATTAAATGAAAGAAGTTTAGTAGGACAGAAACAAATAACAAATACATTATCAATTTATTTTACACTAGACTAGCATAATAACTTTTTGAAACAAAAGGAAGGAAATTGATAACTAGTATCATTATAATAGTCGTGAAAGAGTAAGGATACTCCAGAAGGGAGAATAGCAATGCGGTCCTGGCGAGAGACATCCAGTTTGAAGAAAATGTTTTCAAATGTTTGGAGTTTCTTTGCATCTTGATTTATTAAGTGGTGAGTAATTTTTCAAGATTACAATCTTTTTAGGTGCATTTAATGAAAATGGTACATGGACGGGAGAAATAAAAGCAACGGGAGCTACGGAAGAAACGGAAGCAACTGGAGAAATGGAAGCAACGGGAGAAATAGGAGTAACGGGATCAACGGAAGCAACGAGAGAAATGGAAGTTACGGAAGAAATAGAATCAACAGGAGAAATGGGAGCAATGGGAGTAACGGAAGTAACGAAAGTAACGGGAGAAATGGAAGCAACGGGGGTAACGGCGTAACGGAAGCAACGGGAGAAACGAATTGAATGGAGGATCGGGAGCATCGGAGCAACGGAGCAACGGAGAAATGGGAGCAACAGGAGTAACGATAGCAATGATAGCATAGCACCAAACAAACGTTGGCCGTTACGCGACTAGTTCATTATATTAAACAAAACGATCACAGCTCAAGGCTCTGTTAGCTGATTTTTTGTTGTTGTAAAGTTCCCACATACACACATAATCGTTGGCATGTAATCAAATAGTGTCAATTATTCCGCTGAGAAACAGGAGGATGAGGGTGTAGAGGATGAGAGTGGAGGAGGGTGAAAAGGAAAAGGTATTGGTTTTTATATCTCGAGAACCTATAAAGATATAAAGCTGAGACTTGGTATTTAGATAGAGCTTTAGTAGTGGTATGTTGGAAAAATCGAAGTAATATTTACAAAATTTCATCTTAGCGGATAGAGCAGGACAGAAACAGAGAAGATGATGTACTGTCTCCTCCTCATCATCCAGGTAGTTTCTACAGAAGTCGTGTGATAAGAGGCCGATTTTTTTTAGCATTACGGCTTATCAGACATTGTCCGGCCAGGACCTCGACTTTGGTGCCTACACTTTCTCTGGCTCTCTGCAAGATCCATTCGCGTCCATTTCCTAATTTTTTATCGGATTTTAATTTTATTTGATTTTTTGGGCAGTTAAGCTCCGTTTTTATTTTCAGAAATTCTTCTCCTTCTTGAAAAAATCATAAGGGTAGTTTTTGGCACCTTTTTTTTTTAAATACCGTATGATGGCTTAAATCAGCTCATATTTCAAACCCTTACACAAATTAATAAGTTTCCTTAAATTGCGTTTAGGAGCGCCAAAAGAAGACGACGTTTCTCTCTCTGATTCTCTGCAAGATCTTCGCCACCATTCCCTCATTTCTAATCGGATTTTAATTTTGTTTGGTTTTTTGGGTAACTCTTGAGCTCCCTTTTCATTTGCGCTGTCACTTGCAGAAATCGAAGAAATAAAATTTGTTTTCTTTAGAAAAGTTGGAATCTCTTGGACAAAGAAACATTGCATTCGATTTCACAGGATAGCAGATTATTCAAAATCCTCCGCATCACTACAATTTTTGAGATTCTCCAAAAGTACAAATCATATTTTGGTATTCATTTAAAATATTTCTGATTAAAGAATGATGTCTAATTGAACCAGCTGGAGACTCTAACTCGTTAATTCCTTTTTTTTGTGGTGTTACCTGTCGTAATCGTCGATTGATTCTTTAATTACCGCCCATAGATTCCTTGGATTGATCACCCCGCAGCTAAAAATAGTATCCTTTTTGACTGTATCCAGTTAAAAGGCACTTGTATAAAACTAATACAAGATAAAACTTTAATCAAAATTATTACAAATCAGATACGGTGTAAAATACACTTTTAAAAATAAAAAGGATTAAATGTGCGGTTTAATGGATAAGTAGTGGAGAACACGCATCTCCTGGGCAAAAATCAACCCTTCTTTTATCAGTACAACCACATTTTGCTGTTGGACCACATTCGTCATCGTCATCTGGACAAATATAAGTGTCCTGGTAAAGGGCACATGGTGGAAGATCCTTCTTGGGACACGTCTAAATAGAAAATGAATTAAAAATTTTGTTTAGCAAAAACAGCAAAATTCTAATTTGAAAATGGTGGAAAATGAAGACAACCCAAGGGTCAGCAAAAAGAAATTTACCACGACAAAAGTTGTTTGGCATTCCGAATTGACCTTTTGTAGGGGGAAACAGACATCACTTTGAACGAATATTATCCGCATGATGATCAGAATAATTATCTAGGGTGGATTAATAAAGGGTTCTAGATTTTCTAAGATTCAAATATGAAGCGATATACCTGAACAACAAATACGAGAACTGCAACTATCAGTTGAGTGTAGAGCACTACAGAGTATTCGTCCTCGAACATGGCCAGGCACCCATTTTGGTTTATACCAGTAAGATTTAGCGTTGGCAAATCCATGAAGGTGGATTGCGACCGCTGCGGAAGATAGCTCTCGAAGCATCCGACGTTTTTCTTACAACAGCTATACGGTGTCAATGAGAGCATTTTAGTGGCACTGGATCTGAAAAAAAACAACCAAAATTAGATCAGTTTCGTACTCTAACTTCCAGAGCCGTACTCTTCCCGATTCAAGTCCATATTATCGTCATATTCATATCCAATCCAAGCCGTTGTCTGCCAATCCTTGTAGCTATGAACGCCACAGCACTGCTGATGATATTGCATATCGTCCCAAATAATCCGCCATTCGGGATTTGAGTAGTAGACTTCAATGCCGCGCAACAAGGACATCTCGACGGCATTACTTAGTGAATCGCTCGTCCTGAAGAGCATCCAGGAAGCCAAGAATCCATCCAACGATACGACCAATATAAAAATATGCCAAATCTTCAGCAAGGTCAAAAGGTGCGTTGAATAGGGTTCGCGAGCAAACTTCTTCGCTATCGTAAAACCGCAACCGTACGAAATTATCAAATGCAAACCGTAGAGCTCCATGAAGAACAGTTCCATGTTTATTTCGTCGCGCTCGCTGCGCCCAACATGCTTCGAAACCGTGTACTTGTAGTATTCGTTGATGACAATCACGAACACTCCAATGAGCATTTGGATCGCCAGGAATATGTTTAAAATTGCAAAAGCGCAGCCTCGTGTCTCGTTGCCACAACCTTGTGGCATTTAAACATTTCGACATAAAAATACGTTAAAAGTTTGTTCTAAAATATATATAAAATTCGGTTCGGTTTAACAATAATTAAAATCGATTTTCAAATAGTATGGAAGGATAACAAATGATTAAAATATCGAATTCTAGCGCGACATGTTTGTCAGGATAGTAGCACACTTGGATACTGTACAAAATTTTACGTTTCTAGAGTGCGCCCTTCAGCCAGTTTTCACTCAGTTCATTACTATAATTAGAAAGAATTCTAAACTGCATCCTAACTTTGCTATTGAAGTTAATTAAGTTCTCTGTACGGTCACTGATAAATAAGAATGAGTTTACCTAGTAAGTTTTGTATGAACCCATCGAATAAATGGTATAGGATTTAGTGGGCGATATTTTCCTACTCCTTCAGATACCATGCAAGTGTCCTTAAACACGTATTCACGACTAATGCCCGAAGGCTTAAAGTTAGGAGCCTGAAAAAGTTCAGCAATTTGTTTTAAGTTAAAAGCTAAACTGAGTTTCTTACTTAGTATTATGTATAACATTCGTCAACTCTTACAGGAAGCTACAGAAAAAAGTTCTTATGACCTCTGCTTAGTAATAATGTTGTTAGCTTTTGAAGGCTTCCAATAAGTTGAAGTTTTACGTAGAACTATTATTTAATTGTTACAACTAAAAACCTCAATGTCACGAAAATCAAGCAAATCCTTCGTGGAGCTGCCATATAAAATTCTTTCAGAAGCTGCCGTATTAATTTTCGGGAACCAACTAGAACTCAAAAATGCGTGAAAATAAGAAGTCCACATTTTATGGGAATCATTTTTTTTAAAAGCAAGGTTAACTTCATTTGAACTACGCCATAGCCTGTCCCAAGCCCGGTTCAGAAAGGAATAGGGAGCATGGACTCACCTCACAGCATAGTTGGGAGAACCCAAACATGTCATATATCCCACCCTTTTTCTACTGGGGTGTACTAAATAAGTAGGACTAGTCCTCCTTGTCGGGGGTCTGTCGTGGCGTCGACAACGCCGGAAAAAGACGACTGCCCAGAAACCTGGCAGGAGGCTAGGGCCTGACTTGGGCTATCGCGCCATTGGTGATGACTTCATTTGGGAGGCTTCAATTTAAAACTCGTAAAAAAATATCTTGACGAATAATAACTGAAGATCTAAGATTTCCGAATCAAGAGAGTTCTTTGAGTAACCGGATTTCCGCAGATTCCTACCCAGAGAGAGCCACTATTGTTGCATCCTTCACTGGTAACCCGCTCTGCTCGATCGGTTTATGGTGAAAACAGCAACCACATAATACCTAGCTGGAAATCCTTCGTAGTGTCGCTTTCATTCTTCTAGTAGAAAAACTCTTCAGTGTACAAGCTCTGCGGCGCTTTTGTACTGAATGTGTTGATTGAAGATATCCAGCATATTCGGCGTTGTGTGTGGATTATTCGGGAAGTGAGTTGAAGAACTGGGAAGGGGATAAGTATTCAAAGAGTATGTAGAGGTAGGGTTGTTCACGTTTTTATTATTAAATATTGCAATGTTGTTGTTTTTCTCTGGAGTCATTGAAAAGGTGTTCAGGTTAACAGGATAGATTGTAACAATATCTTAAAAAATTCGAACATAACTTCGCACAGTTTCCATATTTTCAGAATTAAACTGTCGCTTTTTTCAATGGACTGTATCCAATTGAGCAATTGATTTAAATAGTCTTTCATGATATATGGCCACTTAACACCGCAAGCTTCTTTCAACTCCAGAAGCCCTAATCACTTCATATCCCACCCGATTATCATCGCATTTATTTCAACCCCATGAGGTATAATTTTCCGAGAATTTATTCATGTTTCGATTTACATCATAATGACCTTTGCGCGGCCTCATCGCGATATGGTCGACTAGTTTAATAAAATTAACTCAGGTGAGCCATCCATTATAAATTATTTACCTTACTAATAAATCGATGCAATCGGTTTGGCTATAAATCAGGCTGGCTGCTGGCCTGAAGCGCACGACACGACGACTACGATAATATCCGTAGTTCGGAAATATGCAAACAAAAGTCCATTTAGCAACATTTAAAAATAAAAGTGTCGCTGTGTAAGATTGAGGGTTGCTTTAAGGTCTCGAGAGTTGCAGAGATCACTTTGTTTGATACGATGATTTTATTGCTGACTAAATAGGCAAAAATCGTTACCTGATTTTATCCGGCATCTTTCTAAGCATATGTATTCGCAAGTATGTTTGGGATTGAGGTCAGTCAAAGTAATGCAGCTGGGTGGGTCAAACAATAAATCTATTATTATTTTTTACCCAACTACCATGTTGTAAAGATTGCATTCCAAAATTCAAAGAAGGCATTTTACTAATTTCATAATTGATTTAATTAAAAATAATACATCAATTCAAAAATTGTTTGGTTATTTTTCGGCGTCATAAGATTGCTTGTGTGAAACACCAAAACGAAAATCCCGACTGAGATCGATCGCTGCTGCTATTGAACACATGGAAGTTGAAAAACTTTTACTGAAGAAGCCAGCTTGATATTGTTTTGAGCTAGGTCAAAAGAAGCCTCTTTGTCTTTGGGTTGCATTGGATCAGCAGGAGGTGTACAGTGCCAATTATCCGAAACACGATTATACACTCTACCAGCGGCGTGAGGAAAGATTTCTCTATAATTGCGATGCAAAACCAAAATGTATTACCGCGAATTACAATTTAGTGAAATTTGTCACAGTACTTTATAATTAAGGTATTGCACTGAAGTTACCCTCATATTTCAACCAATTCAGCAATTTTGGATGTACACTAGTCTATTTGTTCACAGTCTGACCGCAACTTTACGATTTATTTTACAGAAGTCCGAAACCCGAACTCCAAAATATTGAAGTTCGGTTCAGATTACTCTAATATATCAACGGGCTTGTGAACTTCAACCCTTAAAACGCGTTTGAGTATGGCATACTACTTTTTGGGGATTTTAGTACCAGTGTATAGCTCCCATTAGAAAAAATGCGTGGAAACTAGGCTTGCGCATTTTAGTTCATCATATTGATCGCGAACGAACTTGTTCCCGATCCCTCGCTAACTAGTTCGTTTTTTTAGTTCACTTCGCGGGAGTTGAGTGATGAGTGGAGCAAAAACATAAGAAGATCGTGGTCATCAGTCTACAAGGGTATACTCGTATTATAGCACTGAGCTATGAACGGCAATGAATGAATAGAACCGAACTAAGAGCGGAACTGACTGCGAACTAGTTCGTTTATTTCAGTTCTGAGAACGATCTTATGAACTATTATAGTTCGTTCGTGAACTACACAAGCTTGGTGGAAGCAGGTTGTTTTTTACGCATTTCGCTAATCTGCTCTGCTCTGGATAAAGAAGTAAAAAACACGCCTATTAATTAGCTGCTGACAAACTTTAATATGCAAAGAAACAATTAAAAAAAAAACTAGTTTTATTACTGTTATATATATATATATTTTTATTAATATGAAATAAATAACGTTTTATCTACGGTAGGCAACTTTTCGTTTTGGTTTCTCTTCAACCTTTACACGTTCAATATTTATTTTTATTAAGAAATTCATGCATGAGTGTGGAGAAATGTACATTTTTTGTACATCATTTGTTTGTATAATTCGTTAATATCTTTTTGTTTTTGTACACAGCACTGTATTGTTTATATATATATATATGTATATAATATTTTTGCTTCGTCAATCCTTTATTTATATGTTATGCATTATGGTATTATGTGGTCATGTGTTTACATTTATATATTTTGTAGTTATAATTTTATAATAATTAATAATGTCTATGGCTTTTTTATGGAACTCATTATCAATAATTTTATTGAAGTTTTTGTAATAACCAAAGTCCCGTTTTCACGGTGATAGTTTTTAATGATAGTACTATCGTCAGAGCATAGACCGATAGTATGAAAGTTCGATAGTACGACTGTATGGTTTATACACGACGTGATAGTTCAGTAATTCGATAGTAGTCAACTCGATATTCATTTGGTCGATGCCATCGAACTAGTGGAGATGACAAGTCGGCGGTTTTGTTTAAAGCGCTTTGAAGCCAAAACACGATAAGAATTGAGACAAAACATGGTCATTATATCAAATTGTTGTTGGTTTAGCGTGTGAGTGAATGAAACAAAACAGGTGTGTTTTGTCAATTTGTTGTTGTTTTGCGTGCGAGAGAATGCGACGAAGCCTTCAACTCAACCGCTACTTGTCATCTCCAGTATTTATCTCTATGGTCGATGCTAACCAAATAATATCGCGATAGTGGAGAATTTGCAAAGTTCGGTTTATACGACGTGATAGTATTATAAATCTCGCGATAGTGCAATAACCTCTAGACACAAAGGTAGTGTGATAGTTAAATTATGATAATGTGATAGTAGCTATCAAGATATCAACTATCGAAAAACTATAACCGCGTAAACGAGGCTTAGCAAAAAAATTTTGGAAGTAGTTTCTGAAAAAAAAAGTAATTTTGAAAATAAAAGAAAACAAAATTGACTAAAATGTTAAAAATGAATATTTTTATTGCGACTGAGTAATAAATGAATACAATAATATAATAACAAAAAAAAAAGTAATAACTAATGATAATAATAAAATTTATAAAGTAATTTCTTAATAATAATAACATGTTTTATATATTTTAATTTCTTGTTGATTTATAGTTTTTTTTTGCATTTTTCTTTTTAATCAAAATCACAACTTTAGGAAACTTCGCTCGTTCATTTAAGATAAAAACAGAAAGAACAAAATATAAAAGGAGTTTCTATGAATTTTACATTCGATTTATTAACGGAGAAAAAATTATACATTGTAACGAAAAATTCAATGAAATCAATCGAATAGCACCAAACATAATTAAACATAATATTTATGTATTTATTTATTTTTTTTTTTAATTATAGTAATAGATTTGTGTTGGATTTCTTCAAGACTTTTGAAATATTCCCGGTATATTGTTAAGAACCAATGAATTTGAAAGCCAAAGTTTGGGAGATCGGCAAACAAATTCGGAGGTTCTTGGTAATGATGTTATTTTGTGGGGGGTCACACCCGCAAGTTTTTTGCAAAATAGATTCCACTGGAGAGATTTTAGAATCCGAATGCTTTAAATATCGAGAATATTTCTAGTCTCATTTTTTTTTTTTTTAAATTGTTTGTATATTTGATAAAGTATGGAAGTTGTTCCACGAACTTCCAAAAACTTTATACTCATCGTAGATTTTATTTTGTGCGTTTTATTATTATAAACTTTTTAGATGAAAACTATTCGTGAAATTAAATCGATGCAAAAAATGTCTAAAACTAACGCAAGAATGATTTAACAGCAATGATTAATATTTTTAAGAACAACATTTTTTCAATATAAAATTGTATCTTTTTTTAAAAAAAAAAAAACAAGCTGCAGTATAATAAGCTAGGGTTTCGTCTATTTTCGGATCATATCGTTTATAGTTTTGTGTTTCATTCTATTTTTGTTGGTTTTTGTTCCTAAATTCTAATAAACTATTTTCTTTATAGTATAAACATACAAGGCAGAGTTTTGAGTTGATTAACACTTTCATTTTTCTCAAGTTTTACAGTTTTTGTTTTCACATATATAATATAAAAAATTTGTAAAAAAAAAAAAATTCTCCGGGAGAGATTACAGAGTTTATTTTTATTATTTTGTATATCTACATCTTAGAACTAAAAACGACCAAATAAGACTTTATTAAAAAATATTTTCTTGTGTGTTTTTTTTTTGTTTCCGTTTTTTTGTTATATAAAGTATCTATCACCTTAGTAAAATGTAATAAAAAAAAAATTATATAGTTTGTCACAGTTATCGTTCATGTTTGTTTTTTTATTTTTAATATTTTTTTAGTTTTTATGAAAATGGACAGGGAGATTTTTTTTCTGTGTAGGAGGGGATGGATATTGTTTGTAGGAAGAAAATGTAGCGATTATGTTGGTGGCGGTCCGTTCGGATACGATAGCATCGGCTCTAAGCTACGAGCGAACGTATTCGAGAAGAGACAAGAGTAGTCTTCACCGTGGGGGACCAGTGTGGCAACACCCAAAAGCAGCAGTAGAAGAGCTTGGATAGGTAGCGATGCACGTGCTACTCGACCTAAGAATCGATAGCCGCGTGCAAGTACGGTAGTGTTGATGTGTTCTTCGCCCGCAAGATCGCCACTAAAAAAAAGAGAGTAGAAAAATTGTTATTTAAAAATTTCGCTTAGTTCTTAAAGTAAATTAAATTAAAAGTTAGATTAAAAGTAAGCTCTAGATGATATCAGCAGATTATTTTTTTTAATTTTAGTTGAACTCATTTGCTAGAAACAAACTAATTTGATTACTTTCTTATTTCAATAATACAGTATTGTTATAGATATTTAAAAAAAAATATTTGCTACCCTGAAATTAAATTTTTTTTCGTTTCACAACTAAGAGACACGAAATAGGTTACAAAAAAATTTCAGTCCGTCTGTCCACCGTAAATCTACCGATGTATGCAAAATCGTTTGGACTTCTTCAATTCTTCTATTCACTTGATTTTTTTTTTATGAATTAATTGTGTAGGCCCATTAAAGCGGGAACATGAGCGGGAAAGTAGGAGAAGCGTAGTATGCTAGGAAAATAGATCGAAAACAACTTTCTGAGAGCGAGCAATTGCGTAAAGGGGTGAGGCGTGAAAATTTTAGTATGATACTACCTAACGAATCAGCTACACTAAACGAATAAAATTCAGTTTCTGCATAAGTGAGCAGTGGAGTGAGCAGTGGAGCAGTGAGCAGTGGAGCATAAAAGTCGAGGGGATAAGATTTTTTTTTAAAAAATTACTCCTCCTCATATCTGAAGAATAGTGATATATGCTTAAAATACCAGAAGAACCTAATAGTGTACGACATAGAGCAGAAGCAGAAAAAATAATTTTGAGTCAGAGTGTATATTGGTTTTGTCATGTATACTAGGTCTTTCCAAATATTGCATTCTTTTTAATTCTACACCTTTGTCATATAAATACCTAGAAAGTGTTTTTAGGATTTTTTGAAATTCGCCACCTAAGGGGTTGGCATGAGAGTTATATACTTTTTCACAAATTCTGCGATATCACCCAGGTCTGATCAGATACCGAATATCTTTCCACTTTCAAAGGCTCGCATAAAAATCGCCTAAAACTTGCTTTTGAGTTTTTTCCCTTTTCAGCCCCTAAGACGGTATTAAAAATGTTCAACACGTTTTCTCGAATCCCGTCATAGATTTTAGAAGTGATAAGAAATTGAATTGGTTTTTGTTTTTTCATTTCGAAATTCAAAAGCCAAAGAGTTGTAAAGGGTTTGCTTTCGTTTTCACATTTATTTCAAAATCACTCGTAACTCATGAGATATATGAATACGTATCAATTTGCTTCTTATGATTTTCTTAATTTCACAATTCATACAATTCGAACCCCAATTCGTCATATCTCTAACTTCTCATAAGGCAGCCAATTCGTTAAGACTTCAATGGCCTTTTAGTGTAAATAAATAATATACCGAAATTCGAATAATACAGACTTCTCCAATGCTTAATCGGCGAAAAATCTGTATTTTAATTTTTTTTTAAAGAACAAAACTAACTTTGCAAGAAACATCAGATGATATATTCCGACCGCTCCCGAACTTTGACTAAAAAAAATTAAATTTTACTCAGACTATTGGCAGATTTTTATTATTGTTTTTAACTCGCTAGTGCCATTACGAAAAAGCACTAATGAGAAGCTTTTTGTATGACACAAAAAAAAATGGTCAAGGATGTAAAGACAGAACGAGAATGGCTGCGGTATAACAGGTGAAAAAAATGCAGGATTTGAAATGGTTGGTATTGACACCAATTTCAAGTATTAATGCCTTGGCACAATAAAAAGAGGAAAAGGCGGCAGAGGCAGAATTTCGTTCTAAATTCTATAATTCTGCTTCTGCTTCAGTGCTGCCAACGTAACTGCCTTAAGAATTGGGAATCTTATCAGCAATGAAAATGTTGAATGTAATTGTTTCCATATACTCCGGGCCTAAAACACTTGAGCCTATCTACAGTTACGATGTTTGGTGGTATTTTGGAGACATTCTTCTTTGCTTCTGCTTATATTTAAATTCATTAATCAGAGCAAAAAGCAGCGCTGACGATGCTGCTGTTTCTGTCGCTTCAAATCAAAATAAAAAAAAAACTTATAGGTATAATCGTAGAAAATATGTGACGCCATGATTCGTGCCATTTCTATGAATGTAAATTTACTATGCAATTTCTTTCTCTTCAATACTCTCTACAATGATACTACCAACTCTATGAAAGTTCTACTAAAATTAAATATTACGGTTAATAAAGAAGCTGATCTAATCATTTTTTACAGATCAAATTGACAAAAATCGGAAAAATTTAATGAATAGTTACTCGATTTTCAAAAAGTTACTACAGTGTTCTTTATAAATCGCAATAATTCTAAAATTAAAAACAAAAATATATCTACAAATATTTACTTTGCATTATCAGTGGAATGTGTCGATGCAGAAGACTGGATCCTGGATTCAGATTGCTCCAAAAGCTGCGTATTCAAAAACGAAAATAGAATAAAATAAAAATACAAAATATAAAAAATAATACCATAAAAAAATACCAAAATTTATATTACTGTGCAACAAAATTTTACTTTTGTGATCAAAAGTCTACTGAAAACTTAAATTGACTCGTAATGAACCATTAAAATTTAACGAATCATTAACAATAAAAGTTTTCGCTCTTTTTTTTCAAATCTTCTTATCTACTCACCTCATTCGAAAGCATATGCAACGATACACCTAAATTGTCGCCTTCATAACCTAAAACGGCGCCCAATTTAACAATGTAAATGCCGGAAAGACGTCGTAACGACTGCAGTCGTAGCCTCAAGTCCGTTAACCTAGAAAGTGTTCTTCAATTTAATGAAAGTGTTGACAAAGCTGAACAGAAACGTAAGCCTGAATTGAGTTAGATGGGCGGTCCGGAATAATATATAAGATCGATGTCATAGTTCGAAACATTAAAAAAAAAAAATAGTAATGATGACTGGGTTAGAAAACATTTAAAAGCTTATTTTGGATTATATGCCACGTTGATTTTGTCAAATGTTTGAAAAAGTGGCATACAGTCCTAAGCTATTATCGGACTGTATGTCATACTGTCAAATTTAAATTTTATATTAATTTTGAAAAATACTTTCGGAAAAGCAAGCCTTGTGTAGGACAAGTAAAAGAAATTGGCAAACAAATTTTGTCATAGAAAATAGTCAAAATTTGACAAAATGACAAAGTTTTTAACTGTACGCTATCCGCTATTTGACCACACCAATTTGACAAATTTTGTATGTACAATCAGCCCAATTTGATGGGAAGATTGCATATTTTACTGTGAAGATAAATATTTGACAAGTAGCATACAATCTAATAAAAGCCTAAAACACTAAAAACAGGACAGAACAAACATTTAAGTCGCTTTAAAATTGCAAATTTCTATACATTTGAAGATTGAGTATTTATATCTGGCTTGGGCTTCACCGTGAAATTTACTAGTTTATTACTATAATATCTAGTAGCTAGTTTGTTTTTTCTAGCCACGTGTTTGGTTTTAAGTAGCAGCTAGGTAAGGTGGCACTTAGACTGCCAATAGTTCCGTTCCAGCTTAATGTTGGAATAGCGAAATTTGAATAAACATTTTCGGGTTCAGACTTTGTATGCAAAGCTGGCCAAAAAAATTTTGACGAAAACTTTGGTCAAATTATTTTGATTTGGCAGATTTTGTACTATGATATAAAATACTTTGCCACAAAAAGTATCGTAGAGTGGGAAAGCATGATTTTGATCGATTCCACATTTCTCTACAAAAATCTCTTTCTACTAGAGATTTCTTTTCAATAACATTTTCGATAGTGTCTGCTAGGTCCGTAAAAGACTTACTGTACGTATATTCATTCAAAAAAGACTGCAATCGACTAGAATCAAAGCGATTCAAAACAATTCAGTATAACAAGGTGAAAAACTTTCATGGAAAACGCCTGTCCAAAACTGTGTTAGATTTGGTCCGAAAGTGATCTGCTTTCCCATCGGGGTTTTATTGACTCATTAAAAACATGAGAATTTCCTTAAATGTTAAAAAATTTGCAAATTCCAAAACGTAAAATAAAAACTGTAAAAAATTTTGAATTTAGAATTTAGAAGCTATGATTTAATGAGTAAAAACTAAAAATCATGCAATCAATTTGAAGAAAAAGAATTGGAATTTTATTCCTTTCTGAATCCTTGGTAACCTGCAAACGTAAGTAAGGGTCCTGAGGAACAAAATATTCAGGTTACATTTGAAGTGCAGACACCCTTTCAAGTCTGTTGACCGATTGAGAAATTTGGCGGGTCTGCAAACTCAAGTGATCCGTTTGAAAACAACAAATTCTGTCAGCACTAGTTTTTCTTGACGATCTTTCTTTTAGCAACCGCTTTTCCGGCTCATCTTATTCAAATCGTAGCAAAAAGGAAGCATTTGATAGAAGAAAGAAGGACACACAATATGCTTCCCAGAACGAAACAAATCGGTTTAAAAACCATACTACAATTGAAAGTAGGTACACTTCTACGTACCGCACTCTCTTCTAAAATTCTACATATTACTTCGATCCGCCCTGGGATCTCGGAACCCATCAACTTACCTCGTATAGGTACTAGCAGAACTTTCAGATTCGTCAGTTGATTTCAGTAACTGATCGGCGGCATCTTGAAGACTAATAACACGTGGTTCGCATCGTTCCAGTTCAGCGCGAAGCTCCTTGAACTTCCTGAATTTTCCTTCCAAGATCGATCGTTCGGCGGTCAGATCAACCGGTTCCGATGATTTGATATTACTTTCGGTTTGCTGTAACCAGGCCACCAATTCATCAATGATTTGATGGAACTCGGTATTGCCCATTAGTTCGGCCTGTAAGAGGCTCTGCCATCTTGTGGCATTGATGCAAACTCGATTCCAACGGTCGTTGTCCGATTCGAGACGATCGCGTAACTCCTTCGCTTTGTCGGTGTCCAGGGTATGGGTGGCCAAATGATCGCCGACAACATTCAACGATGCTATAATACTCTTGTGGCTTTCCAAATCGAGCAGAAATTCGCGATGATCTTGAACGACATCTTCCAGTAGTTCGATATTACTTGGCGGTGATCCTTGGGCTTTTTGTGTTCCTTCGGCAAATTGAAGCCATTGTTCGAGACGCCAAAGATCGTTGTCGATTTGAGCCCAATTCCGTTGTGTACAAAGCGGACATGTTAAACGACCAGCCTCACTATAATTGCAAAATAAAAAAACATCGTTAGATTTTCACCTTGTCCAACTTTTTGTCATACATTTCGGTTTCGTTAGTACTAAAAAAAATAAAGTGCAATCTTACGTTATAGATTTTTGAATGAAAAGTGCGATTTGTAAAGGTTTTGTTAAAAATAAACTCGTGTACTTACTGTGGACAGACGAAATTGTAAGAGGCTGAAACGCTAGACCTGTGTGCAAGTAAAGGTTTTGTAGCGAGCAATAAAAATGAAAGAAAAACCAAAAACCAATTTTAATATTAGATAAAAAGCTAAATTTTGCACTAGTCTACCACATTTTCGAAGGGGTGGAGCCCTTCACTCTGTCACGTCGATTTCTTTTAAAGATGCATAGCAAAAATTATCATTTTTATTCTAATTAAAGTCAATAGCATTGATGAGTATTTTTCATGTTTTTAGTAACACTATTGGTCATAGTGGCTGCCGAAATTTTACAGACTCTATCTTTGACCGGAGTCAAGGTGGTTGGCCTACGGGGATGATATCGTTTTGATGGTGGGAGGTAATTTCCTGGACACCTTGAGCGATTAACTAGAAGTTGGGCTTAAATCCTTGAGCAGGTAACTGCGGTCTCAACATCAATCCGGAGGAAACCGACCTTATCCTCTTTACGAGGAAAAAAGACCGAGAACTCAGGGCTCTAGGGAAAGACTGGGAATACCCATGGCTGATCTGTGTCGCTATGGTGATGAAAATGTTGAACCGACACTGGAGCATCTAGTGTGCGAATGCGAAAGTTTGACACGTACCTGGTATCGGTACTTGGGTAAAGCCTCCTTGACCGATCTATCAACTAGCGATGATTCCTTTATGGAGAACCTGGCCCGTGCGCAGGATTGTATGAAGGGGGGGGGGGGGGGGGGGTTCATAGTAAATTATCAAGTTCCCACCATATTAAATGTGATGACGTAAAAAAAAAACTTCCCAGTGAAAATGAGCCAATGGGGGATTTGAGAACCCCCCCCCGTGCACACGGGCCTGTGGAGAACTACTCTCCTCAAAAGCAATATTTGTAATCAATAGTCTTGAACCCGGTTTTATACGAGAGGACCACAATGGACCCTTAGTGATCTCTCGTGATGGACTGTGGCACAGTGCTTCTGTGCACTCTTCTAAACTTAACCTAACCTAGTAACACTATGCAGACTTATTTTGCTTTCAAGAAATTCTCTCGTGAAATATGTCGTGAAACTCATATCGAAAGTTTTTACGAATTTCATCCTGGAAGTTGTAGTGAAACTCATCAAGATATTCATTACTAACTTCTTCATTAAATTTGTGATGAAATCCAGCAGGAATTTCGTGATAAGTTCATTATGAAACTATTCTGAATCTAAAAATAAAAATTAGCTTGGGTTTGAATAATTTAGGGGACAAAAAATGGTTTCGAGTGTTTTAGGTACGTATTCGATTAGATTAGGTCGATGTTTCAACACAGTACACATAAGAAACCAAACCATAAACTCAAAACAACACAAACATCGACTGTTAGTAATCGAGTACGCGGTAAAACAATATTTTGTATCACACTCGTTTGTAACCCACTTTTTTTTCTTTCTCGAAAATTAAATTCGAATCACATCCTTTGATCTATTGACTAAAGCTATTCCTCGTTTTCTTACTTTTTATTTTAATAACATTCCTTAGTTATTCCTTAGAAACGTCGTTCATGACAGATATTGAGTAATGCCTAGTATTTGTAACTTAGTACTCGAAATTCAGTACTCGATACCGCGTACTAAGAACTCAGTATTGGAAATTCAGTACTCAATACTACGTACTCGGAATCTAGTACTCGTGGTTCACAACTCGATATCCATTAGTTTGGACTCAGTACTTCCGACTAAGTACTCAAAACTCAATACTCAAAACTTGCACTGAATAATAAACAATAATATTCAATACACATTACTCGTTGCTCAGAACCTGGAAGTTAGTACTCATAATTCAGTACTCGATAATCAGTCACGATTCAGTGCTCGACACTCAATACTCGCGAATCTTTTACTTCAAACTCAGGATCAAGTCTCAGGACCGATATTCAGGAGTTGATAGTCAGTATTCTATTTTCAGTACGCAGTATTCGATTTTCAATACAGAGTATTCGATGTCCAGTACTCAGTATTCGATTTTCAGTACTCAGTATTGAGTGCTCGGCACTCCTTACTTTAGTGCTCGAATACTTTCGTTCTGGAATTGTAACTTTAAAAAAAATCTAAGTGACAGAATAAGATATTGGCTTCCACATATTATTACATATATACAAGTTGATGCTGGTAGACTAGTGCTCTTATTATAATTTCTAGATAGAGTTTGTGGGATGAAAGTAAACTAAAATTCACCAAAAACCATTAAACACTGAAAGCTAGGTTTCTGAACTGAGCGTTTGTGCTCGATTTGAGAATCGTCTTTAGTCCGAATTAAATGCTAATCATCGACAATTTAATCTCAGTTCAAATACCTGTGCCCTTAGAAATAGTTTCATTTCATCAAAAATAATGGAAACTTACCTAGCATCTTGATCCTGAAGTTGTCGTGACTTCCATTGCGACTGGAGTGTGTCGTAGAGTAGACTCAATTCGGTTACGGTTTCGACCTGGGCCTCTTGATTTGTGCACGAGCATTCCGTTACCAGAAGTGTGCTCAAATGTTTCATGAGTTCGACAGACGATTGGCACGATGCCATCAATTTGGCAATAGTTTGCGGACCGGGACGTTTTGTTTTATCGGTAACGGTTCGTTGTAGCTGCGTTAAATTTACGCGACACTCTTGAATCGCTGTCGTTAATTCCATGAGATAGGCATCCTTGGCCGTAATGGAGGTCATTCGTGGCAACTTGCGAAGCGTGTTCACTTGAACGCCTGAATCCGTTTGGAATTTCAACGTTTCGACTTGGACGCTTTCGTCGACTTCTCGCGGTCGCGTCAGACGCATTACGATGTCCTTTTTGATAATTACGATTCGAGTTTGAATATCCTTCCACAGGGTGTGGTATTCGATGATCAAATTTTGTATGTCCTGGAGATTATCTTTTTTCGCTTTCTGTTTAACTTCGGCGCCGAGTTTATCGGCCGTTAGAAGCACAGCCTCGACATTTTTCAGTTCTTTTTCGAGACGCTCGATTTTCTTGGCTTGATCGCGAGGATCGTGTTCGGGACTCGATAGATGTTGAAGTTGTGTCAGTTCGGCATCGATTTGAGTCAAACTAACAACAGCTTTGCCATGATTGTTGATGAATTCGCGATACGTCTTCATGTCCTTGTTGAGGCTATCGATGATATTGTACGCGCGTGGCATCAATTTCTGCCATCTAGTGATCATAGCCTTGGCCGGTGCTGTTAACTTTTGAATATTCTCCGGATCGAGACAGTTGGTCATTGTTAGTTTGGCATACGATTGGTTCAGGATTTTGAACGAAGGATCACGAGATTCTATTTCGCGGATCTTATTCTCAACGTCTTTCGTACGCTGTTCGATTTGATCCTTCGACAATTTGTTCAGGTCCTTTGCGAGCATTTGAAGGTCGGATTCTTGTCGCGCAAGCCACTCAGAATGTTCGACCGTTAGCTTCCAGATGTCCTGCAGCAATGCCCAGACTGAAAGGATTCGCTTCTTACGATCAGCCGATATACTGCAAACGTTCTTCCATCGTTTTTCGAGATTTTCCGTGGCAACCTTAATGGTCGTGGTGTTGAAGTGTGCCTTCCAAAAGTCTTCGTCGTTCAGAAGCATTTCGCACAAGTTCAGCACTTCACCAACGTTGCTACTCTCCTTTTCGATGGACCTTTGAATCTTGTCGTGATCTTTCAGTTTGGCTTCGATTACATGAGGCTCGGGCGATTCGAAAATCAGTGGTTTGGACAATTCAACTTCCATTTCAAACAACCATTGTCTGATCAGAGCTATACGCTCCTCCAGCTTAAGTATGGTCGTTTTCATATCGTGGATTTTGTTTGAACGTTGCTTACACAGATATTTAAGTCGTTCCCATCGATCGATTAGGTTGTCCATTTGGGATTGAATTTCCTGTCGAACTGTTACGGCATTGGTGGTATTGTCGTCGTAGCAGGACAATAGTTCTCGTCCTGTTGACAGAAGCCATTCTCGCTCCTTTTCGCGCAAGGTCAGTTCTGACTGAATATCATTCTCCAGCCGCCTGACCATATCTTCAGGATCACGAAGCAGCGCAATGTCCGCCTCACGATTGACTCTAGTTTCGATCTCTTCCATCCATTTCACGATTTTTTGGTAACGCGATGTAAAGATGGCATGCAACGACAACCTTTGTTCGATGTTATTGATCAGCGACGATAGTTGGACGTCAAGATCGGCTTGTTGCTGCCACAGAATCCAAACCATTTGTCGTATTGATTTCATATCGTGCGGACTTATGCACTCCTTCAGTTCTTCTTGGATCACATTCAGCTTTTCCAGTTCGGGTATCACAGTGGCTATTTTCATACGTTCACTTCGCAATGTTGCCAGTCGATCCTGGACAGCATTGATATTGGTCGGTGTGTTCTTGTTCACGTCCTCAATTAATTTTTGAACATCTTGGAATTGTGATTGGATCACTTCGACATTGGTTTCATATGTCTGCGACAGCTGTAGGATCCTCACAAGGAATTTCTGCCATGTTTCCAGAGCAGCTCGTAGGTTATTGATTCGTTGATTCGTCGACGCATGCTCCATTCGGATCGAAGTACCCAAGGCATCGTCACAGAATCTCAATACAGAGTTTTGTTGCTCCTGGAGCTGTTTGGCCATAGCTTCTCCGGTTGGAATGAGGTCCAGCAGTGATTCAATCCTGTGCAGTAGTTTGGGCACTCTCCTGATGTGGATGTAGCGCAGCTGAAGTCTAGATCGCTCCTTTTCACGCTCCTTGATCCAGTCCAACAGGGCAGTTTGGTCCAATCTGTACGTATTCCAGGACGTCAGTCGTGTATTAATCTCACTATTGCGTTGCATAATCCTCGACAATGTCTCGTTATGCAGATTGGTCAAAATCCGGAACTGCTCCATAACGGAAGCGTCGGTTTTCTTTTCGGCAGTGGGTTCGATGTGCATAGACAGGACTGATTGTTGACTCGTCAAAAGATTTTGATGGACTTCGCATAATTGACGGTGCTCCTTAAGGCTGGAGTAGTCATCAGGTATGGCACTGGAGAGGAATGATTGAACGTGTTGCAAGTATTGACGCCACAACTTCAATGCTTCCGTACTATCCTGACTGCGGACTAGACGCGTCGAAAGTCGATGGTATTCTTGGAATGTTTCGCGGAATATTTTCTGCCACAATTCCAAAACTTCGGTTATAGACGTTTCGGTTATTTCGGATGTGATATTTTTGTCCTGCAGGTTCTTGAGTTGTTCTTCAGTTTTGGTGAGGGTAAGAAGGTGTTCGCGTAGTGCAGTGAGTTGATTTTCGCTCTCGGTATCGTTGGTCGGTTTACGTTTGATGTCCTGAAATTGGAAATTAGTCGGTTAACAATATCAAAGAAAAATAGCGAAGGAAGTTAAATGCCAAAAAAGGTCCTACTCAAAGCCATATCCACTGTATCAAATTGAACTAAATATTTTGATGGATTACGAGCTGCCAAACAAGTAGCAGACTCGTAACAGACCCGTAACAGACTCGTAGCGTACTTTTACGGAATCCTCTCGATGGAATGAATTAACCGAAGTCCCTAAAACATCATTCACGAATAATTTCTGAGCGCTGCAAGCATGGATTTTGAAAATTTGGCATATGTACCTTACTTTACTAAAGAGAGAAAATCCACTAAGTCTTTCGTATATCCTCCATACAGGAGTCCATAAAAAAATAGTGCAGAACTACATCTTGGGGAATTTACTTTAACACAAGAAATAGTTCAGCCAGGAAGTAGAATTTTCAAACGAATTGGTTTCGAGTAAAATAATTAGGGTGGTTAGTTCCGTAGCAAAAGTGCGTTAAGAACGTAGCTACACACAGCTCACTTTTTTTTCAACTGTAAATGTCTTATGTATTTTCGATCTATAATTTTTCACTATTTAAAAATATGAGCCAAAACCAAACCGAGGAAATCCTTTAAGTAGGTTCAGCAGAAATCAATAAAATATGAATGAGATACAAACTCACGACTATTTCAAATATAATGGTATTAAGAAATTAACCAAGGTTTTATGATTTGCCTTCACATGCGAAGATTTGTAACTGAGCTCACGTAAAAATGAACTGACTTTACAGCACACATTTCGGTGAACGTTCACCAAAGGTGATAAGAAATCGAATCGAATAGATTCATTAAAAATGAAGATAAATCGAGAGTAAGAAAACTTCACCAAATGGAATGAGCAATCGAATATTGTATAATAAGAAAAAACGTTGAGAGTATTTTAGTGAAGATGCACCAAGATTAGGTTGGGTTACAGTGGCAGCCATCCAAATTATGGATCGACTCACTTAGACCATTCAGTTGGTCCATTGTGATACCACACCCGTGACACCTTAATGAAGCCCCATATAGGGAGTTATCGTAGTATTGCTTCAGAGGGAAAGCTAGTCAAAAAAATCGTTAATTGAGCGCAAATACTAACGAAGTTTAAAAATTCTCGGTTTATTTTTCTAGTCGAAATAAATTTTCATACTTCTTCTAATTCTTCGAAATCGAATTCACCTGTGACTAAAAATCAATTCTATGGTTATTCGTAACATACATTCATTTACGAATTATTACCACGATTAAAAAAGAATTCTCTTTCCATTCACCAAACTGAGTATATTCGCTTTTGTGAAGAATAACAAAATCATTTTTTATTCGTAATAAACCTTCATAAATTGATGTTAATAACGTACAACTTTGGAGTTAAATGCGAGTAACAAAGAAATTTGCTTGTTTTAGTGATTTACTTTTAAATCATTTTTCAACAAATATTTTTTTTTGGTTCGCTTTTTGTTGGAATAAATCTTTAGTTTGGAAAAATCTCTAGAAAGAGTTTAGTGATTCCAAGGATATTTCATAATCTTAATCGGATTAATAGAGTAAAAAAAATTATTATTAGAGATTGATTCATATTTTTCCCAATATATTTTGTGAGAATAACCTCACTAAAGAAATTTGATTGATCCACTGCTACGTTCTGTTTCGAACGACTCCATAAATACTCCACTGAATTTGTAGCCCCTTTCTTGGGTCACCATGAACTACTAATTTCTGAAATTAAATCGAAATAAATCCGAACAAATTAAGAACCAATTACCCAAATTACCAGTCCCTTTTTTTTCCTCCGCAAGCTATTGATTTTCTAATTCGCATAATCACTCACCATTCTTGCCATTAGCATTTCACAATAAATCCTTGCAATTTGCACCTAGTGATACTTCCACGATAGTGCATGAGCGCTCGGCACCATCGAGAATTGTTTCTACACACCTCCTATCACTCTTTAATTAGGTTACGAATTTTCGCTCACCCCCAAACAATTACCTGTCTGTCGAAGAGAAAGTAGCACCCCCTAAGGTCATTACCAGGTATGAAGGCCGCAACAAATCACCCTCAACCCCACGGCAAACCCAATGAATACCAATCACGTGCCATGACTGCATCCCTTATTTCCGTAAGTGTTTCGAAGTGGAGTGATTAAATTATAAGTCATTTTATTTGAGTTGAGGGGGTTGTATTTTCGTGGGAAATTCCCATCAACTTACCTGTTGCACGTTGTTCAGGTATGCCCGAGCCTGGGTAACATTCTCGTTGCATTCGTCCTGTTCCTTGGCGCGAGTGTCTGCTACATTCGCCAGGGTTGTTATGCTTTCGCGTATTTCAAGTAGTCGCCGTCCGAGCGCATCGATTTCACCCTGGAGTAAATTCGAACCGTCCAGTCCAACGTCCGCGGCAATTTGCGACACGATCTCCCTTAAATCCGCTAGGCATTTATCGTGAGCAACCAGAGATTGGTCGCATACCTGCAGAAAAACAAGGATAATTAGTGGCATTACTCATCGTCCTAGAATTGCAGCTATTTATGGTTCCGAGAAATGCTGATGAATGATGCTGGTGTGTCGCATAGTGTGAACGAAGTGTTCGGGCTGCGATTCTATGCTCTTGATTTCTTGGAAAACAATCAGAAAGCCAATCGAAATGATTGACTGAAATACATTGAGCGATAAGATGTGATTCATGAGATTCCAATCTTGTTGATCTAACAATACATCAAAGAGAGATTCGACAAATGTTTAGACTTCACACTGCCTATTCGCGTAAACGAAATCATGGGCATGGAATCTTAAGTCCGCTTAGCCAAGCGACCGAGTCAAGATTAGATTAATCGAGGAGGGGTCCACATACCGCTGAAAATTCCATAAGGTTACATACAGCGCCAAGTATGTTCACACTATCAGCGCTGTTATAAAATTAGCTCAGTTTTATTTATAACGCGCGACTCTTCACGGCCACAAACTCCAGCCCAGCTATGTTGTAGCAACAATTCATGCTGCGCGATTGTACAATCATCTCGCAACACAATCTTCTGATGTTTTTAATGGTTAGCATCTTATCTAAGTATCTAAGTAAACTTCTCCACAATCTTAACTTAGGAGGAGTACGCAACATACCTGGATTTCATGTAGAGCATCTTGGGGCTGCTTGAGCGAGTCCAAAGTTTCCATTTGTTGATCGGCCCAATGCTTGACGGCTGCAGATGCTTCACGATAGCGTTCCCAGAGCTGAACTGCCCGTTGATATTTCGAGCAGATGGCATGCAAATTATCACAGGTTTCGGTCCATGCAGTCACCGCTTCATGAACGACAGCTTCGATTTGTTCGGCTACCTGGGCATCACAGGTGTCGATAAGCGGCTTCGACGACGACCTAAGCTCCTCGAGGAGCGATTCGCGATTCTCTAAGTCACCCGACAATCCCTGAAAGTAACGGACAATGTTGTTGGATATTAGTGGGGTTCTTGAAAACAGAACAAACAACACGCACTCGAAACGGAGAGTCTTAACAGTCGCGATAAGAACTAAGTAAGAATTATGTTGGTACACGTTATCAGCTCAAAGCTCGCAGTATTTTACGAAAAAAATGAAGAATAAAGTCGAACAGTTCACAATATTATTCCGCACTGGTAGACTTATAAAATTCAACTGCGAGATACTCCGTATTACAAGTTTTCTGCACCGCTGCTAATTATAAACTGCCTGAATTTTACAGTGGAGAACTCAGGCGTTATTGGCCTTCACCAACAACTTTTCGATTGTGGAATTTTCGCGCCTTTCCACATCGACACAGTAACACATATACAGCGACACAATGACGACGGAAATTGGAAAATCAATTTCCCTACCACTTCGAGTTCAAAAGATAACGACTTTGGTGATAAGACTCTATCGGGGGATTAGTGCGGAATACAATGAATGATTTTATTTGGGGTTGAAATAGGGGTTTTACGATTCGTCGTGAATCATGTTGATGATCCTGCGAGTGACGAATTCGTTCGCATTGTTATCAGGGTTCATCACTACAGGTCTTGAACAAAACATCTAAAGAAGGTTTATGGTTTGAATTTTACAGCGCAAGTTCATTGCCGAAGTACTATACTATCATTCGGAGCGCCAAGCTTCGCTCAATATTGGCTCAATATTTCAACAATTATACAATCAAATGAAAAGACTCTCCATTCATAACATTCACGAATAAGCTGAACTTACCTCCAAACGCTCGGTCGCCTTTCGCAAACGCTCATAGTCCACCTGCCCATGTACCTGCAGTAATTGCATCATAAAGTCCGTCTCCTGAACCGATTCCTGAACCAATTCCAGCTGTCGCTCGAATCGCTTCCATAGACTCAAACGAGTCCGTAACATGCCCATAATATTGGCACATCGGGATTCGAGTACGGCAAGATCGTCCAGTAGTTGCGATATATCGCGTTCTAATTTCACAGGTGATACAGAAATTCTTAGTCGCATCGGTAGCGTGTGAAGAAGCTGTCTCAGATGCATAATATCTTGCCACTGTAACTTCAGGTTCTCTTCGATCTCCTGGCAATCGGTCAAAGCCTTCTCAATCGCATCACTGCCCATTCTTTCGGTAGTCTCGCACTCATCCAAACGTACGGACATTTCGCTTTGGTTCTTGCGAACATTGGCGATACCATCCTGGATTGCGGTTAAACAATCCTTTAGATGGGTCGAACCTTCCAGTTCTTCGGCTATGGACGTGGATATCTTATGCGATAAGGCAAAGAGTTGACCGATTTTTTCCGGTTGTGTTAGCTGTTGAAGACCAACGCGGCCCAATTCATTGCCGATAATTCCAACACGATCGTTCAGTACTTGAATTCGTTCGATATACAAATTGAGCTCTTCCTCGTTCTTGATCACTCCTTTCACGCTCGTAATGGTTAATTGGATCTCTTCGAGTTCGCGCTCGAGCAGCTCCAATTTCTCATCGACCGGAACGTCTTGCGACGCAATACTATTAATTATGGCGTTCTGAATACTTTCCATCTTGCTTGCGACACCATTCCAACGATCTTCGAGTTGGGCGTGGAATTGACGCTGTAGCATTTCATCGGCCAGCGGGATTATTTGAAGAGCCTTTTCGAAACTGTTGCCGGCCTCGGTTCGAATGTTGTTATGGACTTCGAATTGTGCCTTCACTTCCCAGAATTGACGCATATGTTCGATTGGTTGCTCACGCAGATCGTTTGGAACCTTGATTTGGCTCAATTCGCGCTCGGCGTCACGAACCCAGGACTCCAATCGATCGGTCATCATCTCGTATCGAGTCCAGATCTCGCGGAAAACTAAGAGTCGACGTAAGTACAAGGCTACTTCCTCGCGTTGTTTCAGCAGGAAGATCAGTGCTTCGTTGCTCTCCTCAATCAAATTGGGAGCGTTTACCAGTTCCTGAAGTTTGTTCGACATGCTTGAGAGCTTCAGCATCTTGGCGTGATGATGGGCAATATCTGAGCTCAACGATTGGTAAAGAGTGGCATAGCGATCATAGTCGGCTGAAGTAACTGCTGATAGATCAGGAACTCGTTGCTGAGCAACTTGTAGCCACTGTCGTTCGTCCTTCATGCCTTTTTCTAGAACAGCCCATCGTGATGCAGCCATTGCTAACTTTTGGGCACGATCGGCCGCTTTCTCCAGAAGTACAGTTGCACGATTGTACAAATCTTTGTGAAGATCGGCATGCTTCTCTTTAGTCTCCTGATCGATGTTGTCCTCCAAGGATTCGAGAATAGCTCTACAATGGCTCAAGTTAACGAAGAACTTACGATGTTTTTGCATTTCTTCGTGTAATTGCTCGAGCGATTGCGAATTGATAGGGCTCTCTACAAGACGATCCGCAACCAAAGTAATGTGTGCGAATTCGTTAAGAGTCTGTTCGTATTCCTCGGCCAGGTTCTGAAGTTGAATGAGCCGCTCCCGTTCCAGCATGATATTGTTTTCGAGGTTCTTGCAGTTGTCGTGCGCTACGTAAATATCTTCGGGCACATTCTTTCCGGGAAAATCTCGCAGGAATCCTCTGGTCGTACTCATTAATTTGGATAGCTTGTCCAGTTCTTCTTGATTTTGAGCTTCGAGATCGTCCAGGTTCGCCAATTTGTTTTCGATTGTAGTATCTTGCGACACGATAACATCGTATCGTTCTTGGAGGTCGGTTATAAAGATTGTAATCTTCTGAATCAGAATTAAGTACTCGTTCCAGCGTTGCAAGTCCCTCTTGTCTTGAGCTTCACTTTCCTTTGTAACTTCTTCGATGGATTTGAGTTGCTCCTTCAGGGTTTCAATGCAGTTCTCCATTTGCTGTTTGTTTTCCTCAGTGGTCACATCCTTCGCCTTCTCCAGTTTTGTTTCGAGGACGTTGATGTTCTGTTTGATGGTGTTGATTTCATCATTCAACTGATTGTACTCGGACACCTTCTCTTCACTGGGACCATCGCTAGATTTCTGGCGCATAAGGTAGACGCGATATTCGATAGTCTCAAGCCATGTCGAAACTTCTTCGATTATGGTCACCACAGTTGTTTGGATAATGACAATATCGCGACGTTGAACAGCCGTTTCGAGGTCGTTCTGGGCTACGGTGAGCGTCTCGACACGATTCTCTACAGGCTTTTCGATTATGTGTTCGCCAAGAGTGGCTATGTGAAGAACGTTGCTGAGATGTTTCGGCTTTTGGACGTCCTTGAGATGACGAATCCGCTCACTAATAATATCGGCTGTTTGAGTCCAAATGAACTCTTCTTGCGGTGACTTAAGCTGACTGGAGCCAGGATAGTGTTGCATAGTTTCGGACATGATAAAGCTTTCGGATGGATCGATTGGTTTGTGTGTCAAATTCGTTGTCCAGATGTTTTCTGGAGTATAAACTTCTTCACGTTCTGGACCAGGTGTTAAGGGAGTGTCACCCATTACTTCGGATGGTGACATCACCTCCTCGATCATGACTGAAGACGTCGGCCTTGATCGTTGTTGTTTGCTCAAAACTTGCGGCTTCTCCTGAGGCTCTGTTACTTGCGGTTCGTCACGCTTAGGTGTTTCGAACGTATCATAAACTGTAGTCTTTGTGATCGAAAGTTGAACGATATTTGGTTTTGGAGCTAAAACTTCTGGAGACTCTTTTTGCACAGCTGCTGGTTGTATCTGTGCGACATGTTTCTGGGGAATCGAGTACTGTTCTCCCTCCAAGAAGCTTTTAGTGGTGTCCTTCATTTTGGATATAACATTCTGATCGATTTCTACACTAACATTGACTTCTGGAACCTTCTTTGATTTCTTGTTCTTCTTCTTTCCCTTTTCCGGCTCTTCGTCCTTTGGCAGTTCTACTACTTTAGAGAACTCATAGACAATGGGTTCGCCTCCTTCTGGCCTTTTCTGCGGTATAGTCAAAGTAGCCTCGATTTGAATATCGTACGGTTCCGTTGAGGACGAGAGTGAACTTTCGTCGGGTTGATCATCACGGGGTGAGGTTTGCACCTCGGTGGAGACCGTTTTGACGGGCTTCTCAGCTAGCGTGTCTTCCGCTCCACCAACAGCTTCACGGATAATATCATCGACCACTGGACCTACAATATCCTCTATAGGTGTCTCAGATTGACGAGGTGATGTCTGAAGCTCTTGTTCTTTAGTCGTGACAATGACTGTCTGACTAGATATCTCCTCAGTAATGGGCTTTTCTTGGATACCCTGTTCTACATCTGGACGTGGAAGATCGTCGGTTTGTACTTCTTCAGTTACCACTTCTTTAACAGGCTGGTCAGCTATCGGTACTGCTGCGACTTCTTCCCGAGGAGTTGTTTGGATTTCAATTTCCGAAACATCGACAACTATCGTCTGGGATTCTTCTTCGCGCAGTTCTGGCTGTTCGTCGAGGCTCGTTTGAAGTGATATCGAAGTGATTGTAGGTTTACGCTCTGGCGTTGTTTGCATAGACCTCGGCTCTGTTTGTGCAGCTGGCTTTTCAGGGATCGGGGCTTCACCAGACGCTGATCGTTGAATACGGGGAGTAGTCTGTTGTTCGGCATCGTCCATAAGCTTAACTTCGATGACATCGGTAGGAATTACAATTTCCATCAAAGCCGGTCTTGGTGAATCCGAATCTGGTGAAATAACAGCTTCTTCTAAAATCTTCACAGTAGGTTCTTCTTTAATACTAGAGTAAGTACTCTCTTGACTGATTTCGTCGATTCGCTCAACATGTACTTTACCAGGCTCGGATTCAATGCTAAAATCGGGAGAATCGTAATCTTTGCGATCTTCAGACGAAGCAGAAACAAGTGGTTCTTCATCTTTATCGGTTTTAGCTTTTGGCTTCTTCTTCTTCTTCCGTTTCTTCTGCTTGTCCTCTTCGACATCATCGACCACGGTTTCACCATGCGGTTCCAAGCTTGCATCCTTGGTGGATTCCACTTCGGAGGGTTCTGCTGAAGCAGGTTCCGATTTGATTGGACTGTCTACAACCGCAGGTTCGACTGGAGTTGGTGCTTTTTCTTCAACAGGTTTCATTTGATCATCATCAGTTGGTTCTGAAATTTCCTTATCTTTTCTTTTCTTACGCTTTCGGTTCCGTTTCGGATCCGATTCAATGTCGCTTCGTGATGTTGTGTCTTCGTGTTCAGTTTCGGTCAAGACGGTTGCTACGGTTTCGGTTACTTTCGGTGCTTCTTCGGTTTGTCCCACAAGTTCGATGATGTTGACCTGGACTTTTGATTTTGTCGATGGCTTCATGTTCATGCTAACTTTGAGCGTGCTTTCTCCGTCCTTAGCTTTGGTTGGAGCTGAGACCGATATGGTTTTTTTAGGAGGTTGAACTGCAGCCTCATTATCAATAAACATTTGGGAAGCAGACCGTACATCGAATATTATTTCTGCTGGCGTGACTTCAGCTGGAAGAAGTTTAGGTTCCTGTACTGGTTTCGGTTCGAAAGTATAGACAGCCAGATCAACGGATGATCCGGTGGCCGGACTCTCCGGCCAAATTTCCTTAATCTCCTCGACATTTTCATAAGTTACAGTTTTTGATTTTGGCGATAACTCTGCAACAACTTCCGGTTCGGTGATTTTAGCATCGGAAAATTCAATATTGGTCGTTTCTAGGTGATGTTCGGCTGGCCAAATTTCATCGATGTTCTTGATTTCTACGGCTGTAACGTGAGGATGATCAGGAGGAGTTGGGGATTCAGAAACTTCTACAGGTGCTTTATCAACAGTCAACGCTACTGGTGCTTTTTCATATTCAAATACCTGTGGCGTCTCTTCATCGACAATTTCTTCGACCTTAACAACTTCGACCTTTTCGGTCCCTTGTGGTTCCTGATCAGGTTCTTGCTTTACTACTTCAACTTCTTGTGTGACTTCTTTGACGATAGTCTCCGTTGGAGGAGACACGGGCTGTCTCGGTACGGTTACTTTTTGAACGATTTCTTCAATAACCGGTTCAATTGGAGTTATATCTTCAATTCCAACTACAGGACTAGTTACGATTTTCTGAGTGGTTTCAGGCTTTCCAATAATGGACTCAATCTCTTCGATAGTCGTCTGCATTTGTGGATCTTGTTGGCTTAACCTTAGAAACTCTTCTTCGGTCACAACTTTACCATTAACCGTGCGAATAATGTTAACATTGACTCGTGGCGGAAGACTCTCTTCTGTTATTTCGACTTCTTCGGGTTCTTCCACAACTTCCTCTGTAACGTGTTCCTTGCCGTCAATGATAACCACACGTTTGATAATCTTTCGACTCTTTCGGATGATTTTGCGTGTGACCTGTTGTACAACAGCTCGAACGCTTGATTCAAATCCAATATCGGTATGTGGATCTCCGCTCTCTGTAATGGTTTGGAATTGCGAAGGATCTCTTGCAACTACGGTCAAATATTCTTGAGTCTCTGGCGCTGTTTCGAACTCATGGACTACCATCGTATCAGGACTGCTTCCGGATGCAATGCTACCGCGTCCCTTCTGCGATACTACAGTTTTTGTGCCATGTTCGCCAGCTGTAGTTACGGCAACCTTTTGATTCTCCAGCTTAACCTGTTGTACAGCTTGAGTCACTGGTATCATATCTTCACCGGTCAAAGTGCTCACGGAAGTGATGTGTTGCTGTTGACTCTGATGGACAACTTGCTGGGTAGTTCGTGTGATCTTCCTCATAATGATTCGTTTATTTCCATCTGCATCGACAATGACTTCGGTCGTTGTATCATCGGGCTCTACAAACGTAGTTTCAAACGATTGCGGAACATTCTTTAGTACAAGCTCTGTAATTCTGGTCGTATCGCCTTGTGGCGGTTGATTGTATCGAGCCTCAACTAGAACATCACTAGGTGTTTCCGGGATCTCCTTATTCGGTGATGTTTCAATTTGAATGGTCTCTTGACCACCCTGGAATTTTTGCACTACCGAAATATTTTCCGTTGGCTTTTGTTGTTGCGACGTTTGAACTGAAATGTCCAAGGTTTCGATATTTGTTGGTGCTTTGGTTTCGAGTGGGAAACTAGTCTGTGCGTCTGTTTCCACTAAGTTAGGTCTCCTAGGCAGTAGACTTTCACTGGTTTGTGTTTCAACTGTGTATGGCTGGTGATCGGCAATCTTCTGAATTGGCTCTTCTTCCGGCATAGGACTCGAATCAATTGTTCTCTCGGTTAAGGAAGCTTCACTAATCGCTTCCTGTTCTGGAATCTGTCGCAACTCGATGATCCTCCTCTCAATTATTTCGATCCTGATGGTGATCGTGACAATGTATTCGCGGAGTAGAGCAATTGTTTTCGTTAACTGATCGGACAAAATTTTGGCCAATTCCTTAACATCTTCGTGCTGTTCAAGATCCTTGGTCTTTTCAAGCAGTTCTTCAAGGGAGCTAATTTTTTCGCTGATTGTTTTGACTAGACGTGCACTTGTCTGAAGCTGAGCAGTTAGGTCAGCTTCGTTTTCCGGTGTTTCGACGTTTCCAAGTTGTTCGGTGATCGATCGAAGCCAATCTTCGATCTGCGCTAGATGAACTTGATAGTTATCAATTTCACGACGTCTGGTTTGCTGCGCATCCATGGCATTCTGTGAAGAAGAAATTCATTAATCACGCATACCAAATTTCGCGTCGATATCACATACCTTAACCATTGTGGTACCTTCCTTCGTACGTAGAATCAAAAATCGGATGCGTTCTTCAAGTTGAAGAAGGATCCGATCCAGGTCTTGATCGAAGGGTATATTCTTGCTAGCTGCTCTCAACCGATCTGCCTCTTTTTTGTGTTGTTCCAGATTCTCAAGGATTAGCTGAAAATAGGACAAAATGCAGAACAAATTATAGCATTTCATCGAAAAAATCCACATCCCAAACTACCAAGGAATAGCTCAAATATTACTGCGGCGAGCACCTACTTATATTACAAGGATATATTTTCTTTTTGTATGGTGATGAGTTACGAATAAAACACAGACGTGTATGTAGTATGTATGATTTTGCTTCTAAATTGAATATTACTTAAGTCTAGGATACATATCTGCCACTACCGTTTAATATCAAGTCTTCTTAAATTTTCAGCGTCCAAAACAAGCAATTCATTAACAAACTTCAAACGAAAAAAATGTTTTATTTACAAGAACTTATGAATCGTGTGCAGATATTAATCATGAAAAATAAACTAAATAATTTTTTTTTTAAAACAAATCATTGCTTCAATCTAACGTGGATATTTTTTAAAATTTTTAATTAGTTCGAAATTTAGTTTTAAAAATGCCAAACCACGATCACAATAGACAGTAGCCCATCGTGTGATAAACGAAATGAAATACTGTATTAGTCGCCTAAAAGTCGTTTTTAAGTTTTTTTCTTTTTCAGCCCCTAAGAGGGTATAAAAGGGTGGAATACGTTTTCACGAATTCCTTCAAATCCTTTAGAAGTGATAAGTAATCGAACTGTTTTTTAGCATGAGCTATTCTTTTCATTATCGATAAAAATAGGGGATAAAATATCAACATAACCCTTTAGGGGTTGAACTTCCATAAAACTCGATTACATAAAAAGCTCGTTAAAGTAAAAAAGAAGATCTAATCAGACCTAAGTGACATGACAGAATTCGTACACTATCATTATACTAAAATTCGAATAGTGTAGTCTATACTTTTTCGACATTCAACCTCTTAGGGGTTGAATATCGAAAAATTCCGAAATCATTTTTAGATCAATATAAATGTGAAGGGCATAGAATGTAAAAGTGAATTCGATTTTTCAGACTTCGTGAGAACTTCAACAATACCCCCCCCCCCCCTACGTGTTTAAAATCGAAAAATTCTTAAATATTTTTTTCCCGATTAAAATTAAAACCTTTATACCTTTAAGCAAATTCGCTATTTCTTTAGACCTAAGAAATTTGTCGGAATTCGTCAAAATGTACACATCATATATCAGGCAATTTGGAAAAATGTTTCTAGACGATTAAAGATTTACGGAGTAAGAGACATTTGGCAGTATGACAAAAAATATGAACATTTTTTTTTTGTGGAAGTGTGCTCCAACATCATATAGAAACGGAAGAAATCTGTTGAGTTAAAAAAATCTACCAATGGTCTGAGTGAAGCTTTATTATATTTCAGGTAAAAGTTCGGGAGCGGTCAAGGTCGGAGTATATCATCAGTTATTTGAGATTATTAGATATCATGGAAATTTAATTTCGTTTTTAATGTAAACATTTTTAAAATAGAGATTTTTAGCAGATTAAACATTGAAAAAGTTCGTGTAGACTATTCGAATTTGGGAATATTATGTACACTAAAAGCACATAGAAGTAAAATCTAATTTGCTGCCCTGTTAGACTTAAGAGATATAACGAATTGTTAAAATGGAAACAAACCCACTTGGAGCTTTAATTTCGAAAAAACGTGTTTTTAGACGATTTCATAAGAACCAATTAGTTATCTCATCGGATACTATACGAATTTTAAAAATTTACGAAAACGTAAGCAAACCCATCACACCCCATTTTTGAAATTTGAAAAATAGTGAAATCGGTTTAAGGTCATTACATTAAATGCCGTAATAACCAATTTTACTATACATATATCTCAGCAGAACTAAGGAATGGCAAAATTTGTGAAAACATATATGCAAATCCTTGGGGGTTGAATATCTGAAAATTGAAAAATGGTTTTGTAGGCGATTATATAGTTATAAAAAGTCTGTGGAAGTGAAAAGCAATCTAATGTCTCATCAAACCTAGGAAATATGTCGAAGTGATATGTAGGAATCTGTGAAAACAAATACTACATATGCAACCAACTTGGGGATTGAATATCTTTTATAAAATAAATGTGGAAACAGCACGAGAAAGTAAAAACCAATTCAATTATTTATCACTTCTACAGGATATGAAGAAATTCGTGAAAACGTGTGCAAAAGAAAAAGAAAAAACTTAAAAACAAGTTTTAGGCGATTATTACGCCCGCGAAAGTGAAAAGAAATTCAATACCAGTTCAGACCGGGTTGATAATTCAGAATTCATCAAAAAGTATATAACAGCCATACACCCCTTAGGGGTCGAATTTCAAAAGCTCCTGAAAACACTTTCTAGGTATTTGTATGAGGAAGCCGTAGAATAAAAATGAATTAAATATTTGGGAAGACCTAATAGATATGACGAAAATCGTAAAAATACATGCATTCCATTTTCACTGATCATTTTTCGGGCCCCTTCGAAACACTAATGGATATTTAATATATAAAAATCACAATATTTTCCTTATCCACTTTCCCTACTCTCACCCTCTATATCTGCACCCTCTAAATTTATTTTTCTGCTAGGGCTTAATTAGTCCTACTTTTTGAGATATGAGAAGTGAATTTTTAGAAAAATTTTACATCCACTTTCACAACCTCACCCTCAACAGGTGTCCACTTAAAAAAGTGTACCCAGTCTACCCACGAAAAAAAAAAAATCAACTAAAAAGCCTTCAAATAACAAGCGTAAACCGGTAGACGTACGGTGGGCAGGAGGACTGACAATTTTTGTATATAAGTCATAAAACGTTAAGGGTAGCAATTTTTTTTTTAAATCAATTAAAATACTATATACTATAATATATAAAACTTAAAATCTTACCGGGTTTGTGAACTACGAGCGTTCAAATGCGTTTCTGACGCCATTTACGGCGGGCAGGCGGACTTTTTTTTGCGGATTGGATTTGCGGGGTCTACTTGTTTTAAAGCGTGAAAATGCAATATTTAAGAGAACTAATTTTTTTTTTAAATTTCAGGTCAATCATTAATAATTTACAATTAAAAAAAATATAAAGTAAAATTATTCTATTTAGGGAATCGAACCACGATCGGTGGGGTTGACAGTGCTTGCCACTATATTAGAGAGACATGGCTAACACGCGAATTACTAATTTGTCATATGAGGTGAAGGAAGGCATTTAAAAAGGGATCCGAGTGATCTAAGATTCCGATTAAAATTATCCACGTTTAAAATTGAAGCCCTTTCTCATGTACAGTGTTATATTATGTGACACTTACCTTAAGACCATGGAGCATACTTTCGAGGCTTGCGTTGGGCAAATTACCAATCCCTTCTTCAGCTGTAGTGAGCGATTGGAGCAATTCATCAATTTCTTGTGATAGTACTTCCTGAAGAACGACAATTTTTTAACGATAAAATATTAGATGAAAAAAAACTTTTAATATGAAAACGAAAAAGAAACGAAAACAATTCGAAAGAAAGAACAAAACAAACAACTTAGGATATGAACACAATGAAACAAGGTTTCGCAATGTCTACATCCTTTTTGAGAAGACGAAAATCGCAGCTAGTTTTAATTGAAATTAATTTGAATAAATGTTTCATGCGACGTCGAAAATGAAGAGCGATTATGAAGAAGCAAGTAGCGAGTTACATTCGACGAACTTGACCAAGTTTGCGGATTTTTTGCACTGTGACTCGACGCCTCGATGGCAAATAGCGAAAAAATGAAGACTATAGTGAAATTGTGCACTCGCGTTTAAGACATTACAAAGAACATTCACTTTTTAATACCAGTCGCTGTATGTTAGGCATGATGACGCGAGTTTTCTTCAATTAATCTAAAGGATCTTAACGGCTCTTGATTCGAACCAAAACTGCACAAATATCGCGATTATCCCGCTGCATTCCACAAAAACGCGACCGAACGACTGAATTTAGAATTAGAGCTGCACTAGAAATTCTGGAATTCAAGATGCGACAGACGACTGCAGTGGATCACCGAAGGGCGTCTATCACGGACCTCTATTTTTAACGGCTTTCTATTTTTAAACTGGCCACGCAATGTAACTCGCACTTGCCGCATTTTTCACGTGTACTTGCAGTACGTATGTCTGCAGGCAAAAGCAATTCTATTTCTCTTGCAGTTCGATTGGACAAAAAAAGAGAGAATTTATTAATGCAAAACGAAAATTAAATGATATTAGATCAAAATAAGTTAGTCATGCAGTTGGCAATGAGAGGCAAATGGGAGCGGTGAAGAAAAACACCAGCAAAAAGGATAACATTATTGTTAATAGGAAAAAAAGCCACACCACCAAAATACTACAAAAATAACGACTGGTCACCTTGCGTTCTTTGTACACATCGTCAGATTTAACTGCTTTTGCTTCCGGAGTTGTTGTTGTTGCTGCTGATTGTGTGCTAGAAATTCGGGATGAGGATGTATCGGGATCGGGACGATCTTGGACTAGCGGAGGAACACTGTCTGTTAGTAGCTTGTTAGCGTTCGGTTCGTCAGTAGCTAGATAGGTACTTTGATCGCGCCAATGGCCTAGACCACCGGGCAGATCGGTAGCAATATATTGTGAACTACAAGTCATGTTTCGCGACGGTGATCCGGGCGGTGGAGCCGGTGAGCTCTTGCCGCTCGAACCACTATCAGGATCGTCATCGCCGTCATCACCACCCTTATCGTCGGGTTTCGATGGCTTCGATTCGGGCACCGAAGGACGCGGCTTAAGCTTGCGCAGTGCCATCAAAATCATTTGATACTGGGCTTCGGCCAGCGCGTATTGGCCACGATTGATCCAGCTGGGAGCATCGATTAGGAGATTCTGTAGAAGGGTTGGGGTAAGATAAGTGGCACCCGTAGGGGTGGTGGTTTCTTCTGGAATGTCAGAGATTGGTTCTGTCTTTTTTACAACACTTTTCAGCGTTGGAGGAGACGTGACTGTCGAGTCTGTTGGAAGTTCTTTCAGTACTTGTTTCGGTTCTTCAATTGTTTCAGGAGCCGGTGTAGTAGGTTTGCGAGACAACTCCCAGTATAGTTCGGCTGTTTCATATTTCGGTTTGTTCTGCCAGAACTGAAGATCATCAAAAAGTTGAAGAGGTTTCACTTCTTTGGACTTTTCAGAAATCGACGGGATATCTTCAATGGGTTTTGAAGCGCGGCTCGATTGCGGTTGACTAGATTTAATTGGTTTTGTAGTTGGTAGTGTGATCGGAGCTTCGTCGATAGGCTCTTCAACCCTTGTCTCTTTCATTACAGTTGTTGAAGGTTCATTTCCAAACTTCTGCTCAGTGGTTGTTACTGTAGTAATAATGATTGTACTCTTGGTGGAACTAGGTTGCTCTTGGAATGTTTCGATTACTTCAGTTGTCTCTTTCTGGTCGGATACATCTTTACGATCATCCACTGGTTTTGTGAGTGCTTTCATTAATTTGTCTTGGGAAGCCAAAACCGGCTTTGCTTCAATTGCTGAAGGTAGTTCCATATCCTTCTGTACAGCTTCTGGTTTAATTGTAGTTGTCGTTGGCCTCTCTTGCGCGATAAACATTTTGGTTGTTTCGATGATGTCAGTCTTAGCAGGAGAAGGTTCCTCAGTCTTTTTAGGTTCAGACTTCTTCGGTTCCTTCTTTACAACTGGTGCCTCAATTTCTTTTGGTTTTTCTAGAGCAGCATACCCATCACTCATTGTCGTTGTTGTCGTTGTGGTAATTGTAATCGAACCAACTGAAGTTGCTGGCGTTGCTTCTGGTTCACTCAATGGTTCTGGTTTTTGTTCCTCCTTCTCCTTTGGTTCTTTAACCGGTTTACTTTCCTTCTTGGCCTTAGGTTGTTCAACTGGCACCGGTACCGTCTTTACTACTTCTGGTTCGTTGGTCGGAACTGAAGTTTCAGATGGAGTTTCTGACCCACTTGTGACGATAGTACTCCAGGAAGTAAACGTTGTTGTCGAAGGTTTCTCTTGCTCGATAAACATTTTGGTTGTTTCGATCCCATCAGTCTTAACTGGAGTAGGTTCCTCGGTCTTTTTGGGTTCAGACTTCTTTGGTTCCTTCTTTACAACTGGTGCCTCAATTTCTTTCGGCTTTTCCGGGGCAGTAATGTCTTCTGTTGCCGTTGTAGTCGTGACTGTAGTGGTTGAAGTAACTGAAGACGAAGGCTGTGTTGGTTCCGATACTTTTAGAGATTCCGCTTTTGGTTCCTTCTTCTTTTTCGGTTCTTTCATCGGTTTGCTTTCATTCCCTATTTTAGGCTCTTCAATAGGAACTGGCATAGATTTAATTTTTTCTGGTTCCTTAGCCAAAACTGAAGTTTCAGATGGAGTTTCTGACCCACTTGTCACGATAGTACTCCAGGAAGTGAATGTAGTTGTCGTAGGCTTCTCTTGTTCGATAAACATTTTGGTTGTTTCGATCACATCAGTCTTAACTGGAGAAGGTTCCTCGGTCTTTTTAGGTTCAGACTTCTTCGGTTCCTTCTTTACAACTGTTGCCACAACTTCTTTAGGTTTTTCTGGGGCAGTAATGTCTTCAGTTGTCGTAGTCGTTGTTGTCGTGACTGAAGTGGTTGAAGTAACTAGCGACGAAGGCTGTGTTGGTTCCGGCTCTTTCACAGGTTCAGATTTTGGTTCCTTCTTCTTTTTCGGTTCTTTCACAGGTTTACTTTCCTTCTTGGCCTTAGGTTCTTCAATAGGCACCGGTACCGTCCTAACTACTTCTGGTTCCTTTGTCGGAACTGAAGTTTCAGATAGAGTTTCAGACTCACTTGTGACGATAGTACTCCAGTGAGTGACTGTAGTTGTCGTAGGCTTTTCTTGCTCGATAAACATTTTGGTTGTTTCGATGACATCAGTTTTAACTGGAGTAGGTTCTTCGCTCATTTTGGCTTCAGACTTCTTCGGTTCCTTCCTTACAACTGGTGCCTCAACTTCTTTTGGTTTTTCTGGGGCAGTAATGTCTTTAGTTGTAGTAGCCGTTGTTGTCGTGACTGTAGTGGTTGAAGTAACTGAAGACGTTGGTTCCGATTCTTCCAGAGGTTCCGCTTTTTGTTCCTTCTTTTTCGGTTCTTTCACTGGTTTACTTTCTTTCACAATCGTGGGCTCTTCAATAGGAACTGGCATAGTTTTAATTTTTTCTGGTTCCTTGGTCGAACCTGAAGTTTCAGATGGAGTTTCTGACCCACTTGTAACGATAGTACTCCAGGAAGTGACTGTAGTTGTCGTAGGCTTCTCTTGCTCGATAAACATTTTGGTTGTTTCGATGACATCTTTCTTAACTGGAGTAGGTTCCTCGGTCCTTTTGGGCTCAGACTTCTTTGGTTCCTTCTTTTCAACTGCAGCCTCAACTTCTTTTGGTTTTTCTGGGGCAGTAATGTCTTCAGTTGAAGTGGTTGTTGTTGTCGTGACTGAAGTTATTGAAGTAACTGAAGACGATGGCTGTGTTGGTTCCGGTTCCTTCAAAGGTTCTGGTTTTGGTTCCTTCTTCTTTTTCGGTTCTTTCATCGGTTTGCTTCCTTTTACTTTCTTAGGCTCTTCAATAGGAACTGGCATAGTTTTAATTTTTTCTGATTCCTTCGTCAAAACTGAAGTTTCAGATGGAGTTTTTGAACCACTTGTGACGATAGAGCTCCAGGAAGTGACTGTAGTTGTAGTAGGCTTTTTTTGTTCAATAAACATTTTGGCTGTTTCGATCACATCAGTCTTAACTGGAGAAGGTTCCTCGGTCTTTTTAGGTTCAGACTTCTTTGGTTCCTTCTTTACAACTGGCGCCTCAATTTCTTTTGGTTTTACTGGAGCACTTAAGTCATCACTTGTTGTGGTGGGTGTTGTAACAGTTGTAGTGCATTCTACTGAAGTAGAGGGCTGTGTTGTTTCCGGATCCTTCAAAGGTTCTAAACTTTCTTGCTTCTTCTGCTTTGGGTCCTTCGTAGGCTTCAGCTCCTCGATAGGAGCGACCACCCAGCCAATGTCTATTGGCTTTTGACCAGGTTGTAATTGTTCACGCTCGGTAGCATGTAACGTCTTTATTACTTTTACTTGAGTGTTCGGAAGCTGAGGTGCTGTGAAACTGCCAGTAATATCTGCCCACGATGGTGCACTAGGAGTCGGAGTTTCCGGAGTGTCTGTTGCTTCTGACCATTTTCGCGTTGTTGTTATAGTTGTAGCCAGGTTTTGAAGATTTTCGTCTTCATCTAAGTCAGCCCATCGGCTTGACTTCTTTGTATTTGTAACTGTTGTTTCGGATGTAGGAGTGGCTCCAATTGAAAACAGAACATCCTTCTCAGTCGTAAAAAAGTCAGGTTCAGTTACGTCGACTTGAAGTTGCTGCTTCTTCTTTTTAGGCTTCTTCTTTTTCTGTTGGGACTGCAGTGTGAGTTCTACAGGTGTAGTTTCTTCTTTTTCGCTGTCAACGTGTCGAGATCGTGATCGAGATCTTCGGCGAATTTGTTTTTCATGTTTTGAAATATATTCAACGAAACCTTCCGTGTCGGGTTGGGTCAAAGGTTCGGGCTCTTCAGTGTCATGAACTGTGATTACGGGTTTTGTCTGCTTTCTTGATTGTCTGGACTCTGTCGTTTCCGGTACTTCAACAACTTCCGGCTTTATAAATTGAGGAACGAAACTTCCAACTACGGATGCCCATGATAATCCAACTGGTTGAGGTACTGTAGGTTCCGGAAGGTTCTTAATACTGAATTCGTGTATTACTTTTTCCGGTTCTACTATTGGAACCTTAGCATTTTCGACTTTAATTTCTTCAATAATCTGAGGTTCAATTGGTTTAACTTTATCATCGCTTAAATTACTGGGTTCTTCAGGCTTAGGGATATACTCGAGAATAGTTTCTTCTACATCCCAAGATGGATAGGTATCCTTTTCCGGAATGTATTCTTTCTTGTCTTCAGGCCTTACAAGATTTTCAAGTGGCGATATTTCAGAGACGGTCGAAGAAACTTGTTCCTCGTGAACTGGTTCGATTTCTTCTTCGTACGATTCGAATTGCTGCATTTCACTTTGAGGATAGTAGTGCATTTCCTGGTCAGGAAGTTCGCCAGTTTTTCGTACAACTTCAGCATATGTTTCCGAAGTTGTCCATACAGATGGAACGGGAATAAAACTGACTTTATCTCTGGTTAAATTTCCCTGAATAGGTGAGGCGTCATCTTCAGAAAGGACCTCGCGTACCTTGTGACGACGCATTTCCTTCATTTCGCGGTAAGCTCTCTTTTTATTATCTTCGTCTACTTTGAATTGTTTTGGTTGTTTCGGATTTTCTTCTTGTTCGATAAACATTTTGGTTGTTTCGATCACATTAGTCTTAACTGGAGAAGGTTCCTCGGGCTTTTTAGGTTCAGACTTCATCGGTTCCTTCTTTACAACTGGTGCCTCAATTTCTTTCGGTTTTTCTGGGGCAGTAATGTCTTCAGTTGTAATGGTTGTTGTTGTCGTGACTGAAGTGGTTGAAGTAACTAGCGACGAAGGCTGTGTTGGTTCCGATTGTTTAACAGGTTCTGGTTTCGGTTCCTTCTTCTTTTTCGGTTCCTTCACCGGCTTACTTTCCTTCTTGGCCTTAGGTTCTTCAATAGGCACTGGTACCGTCTTAACTACTTCTGGTTCTTTGGTCAGAACTGAAGTTTCAGAAGGTGTTTCTGAGCCAGTTGTGACGATAGTACTCCAAGAAGTGACTGAAGTTGTCGTAGGCTTCTCTTGCTCGATAAACATTTTGGTTGTTTCGATCACATCAGTCTTAACTGGAGAAGGTTCCTCGGTCTTTTTAGGTTCAGACTTCATCGGTTCCTTCTTTTCAACTGGTGCCTCAATTTCTTTCGGTTTTTCTGGGGCAGCAATGTCTTCAGTTGAAGTGGTTGTTGTTGTCGTGACTGAAGTGGTTGAAGTAACTAGCGACGAAGGCTGTGTTGGTTCCGATTGTTTAACTGGTTCCGGTTTCGGTTCCTTCTTCTTTTTCGGTTCTTTCACTGGTTTACTTTCCTTCTTGGCCTTAGGTTCTTCAATAGGCACCGGTACCGTCTTAACTACTTCTGGTTCTTTGGTCAGAACTGAAGTTTCAGAAGGTGTTTCTGAGCCAGTTGTGACGATAGTACTCCAGGAAGTGACTGTAGTTGTCGTAGGCTTCTCTTGCTCGATAAACATTTTGGATGTTTCGATCACATCAGTCTTAACTCGAGAAGGTTCCTCGGGCTTTTTAGGTTCAGACTTCATCGGTTCCTTCTTTACAACTGGTGCCTCAATTTCTTTCGGTTTTTCTGGGGCAGTAATGTCTTCAGTTGTAGTGGTTGTTGTTGTCGTGACTGAAGTGGTTGAAGTAACTAGCGACGAAGGCTGTGTTGGTTCCGATTGTTTAACAGGTTCTGGTTTCGGTTCCTTCTTCTTTTTCGGTTCCTTCACCGGCTTACTTTCCTTCTTGGCCTTAGGTTCTTCAATAGGCACCGGTACCGTCTTAACTACTTCTGGTTCTTTGGTCAGAACTGAAGTTTCAGAAGGTGTTTCTGAGCCAGTTGTGACGATAGTACTCCAGGAAGTGACTGTAGTTGTCGTAGGCTTCTCTTGCTCGATAAACATTTTGGATGTTTCGATCACATCAGTCTTAACTCGAGAAGGTTCCTCGGGCTTTTTAGGTTCAGACTTCATCGGTTCCTTCTTTACAACTGGTGCCTCAATTTCTTTCGGTTTTTCTGGGGCAGTAATGTCTTCAGTTGTAGTGGTTGTTGTTGTCGTGACTGAAGTGGTTGAAGTAACTAGCGACGAAGGCTGTGTTGGTTCCGATTGTTTAACAGGTTCTGGTTTCGGTTCCTTCTTCTTTTTCGGTTCCTTCACCGGCTTACTTTCCTTCTTGGCCTTAGGTTCTTCAATAGGCACCGGTACCGTCTTAACTACTTCTGGTTCTTTGGTCAGAACTGAAGTTTCAGAAGGTGTTTCTGAGCCAGTTGTGACGATAGTACTCCAGGAAGTGACTGTAGTTGTCGTAGGCTTCTCTTGCTCGATAAACATTTTGGTTGTTTCGATCACATCAGTCTTAACTGGAGAAGGTTCCTCGGGCTTTTTAGGTTCAGACTTCATCGGTTCCTTCTTTACAACTGGTGCCTCAATTTCTTTCGGTTTTTCTGGGCCAGTAATGTCTTCAGTTGAAGTGGTTGTTGTTTTCGTGACTGAAGTGGTTGAAGTAACTAGCGACGAGGGCTGTGTTGGTTCTGGTTTCGGTTCCTTCTTCTTTTTCGGTTCCTTCACCGGCTTACTTTCCTTCTTGGCCTTAGGTTCTTCAATAGGCACCGGTACCGTCTTAACTACTTCTGGTTCTTTGGTCGGAACTGAAGTTTCAGAAGGTATTTCTGAGCCAGTTGTGACGATAGTACTCCAGGAAGTGACTGTAGTTGTCGTAGGCTTCTCTTGCTCGATAAACATTTTGGTTGTTTTGATCACATCAGTCTTAACTGGAGAAGGTTCCTCGGGCTTTTTAGGTTCAGACTTCATCGGTTCCTTCTTTACAACTGGTGCCTCAATTTCTTTCGGTTTTTCTGGGGCAGTAATGTCTTCAGTTGTAGTGGTTGTTGTTGTCGTGACTGAAGTGGTTGAAGTAACTAGCGACGAAGGCTGTGTTGGTTCCGATTGTTTAACAGGTTCTGGTTTCGGTTCCTTCTTCTTTTTCGGTTCTTTCACAGGTTTACTTTCCTTCTTGGCCTTAGGTTCTTCAATAGGCACCGGTACCGTCTTAACTACTTCTGGTTCTTTGGTCGGAACTGAAGTTTCAGAAAGTGTTTCTGAGCCAGTTGTGACGATAGTACTCCAGGAAGTGACTGTAGTTGTCGTAGGCTTCTCTTGCTCGATAAACATTTTGGTTGTTTCGATTACATCAGTCATAACTGGAGAAGGTTCCTCGGGCTTTTTAGGTTCAGACTTCATCGGTTCCTTCTTTACAACTGGTGCCTCAATTTCTTTCGGTTTTTCTGGGGCAGTTATATCTTCAGTTGTAGTGGTTGTTGTTGTCGTGACTGAAGTGGTTGAAGTAACTAGCGGCGAAGGCTGTGTTGGTTCCGATTGTTTAACAGGTTCTGGTTTCGGTTCCTTCTTCTTTTTCGGTTCTTTCACAGGTTTACTTTCCTTCTTGGCCTTAGGTTCTTCAATAGGCACCGGTACCGTCTTAACTACTTCTGGTTCTTTGGCCGGAACTGAAGTTTCGGAAAGTGTTTCTGAGCCAGTTGTGACGATAGTACTCCAGGAAGTGACTGTAGTTGTCGTAGGCTTCTCTTGCTCGATAAACATTTTGGTTGTTTCGATCACATCAGTCTTAACTGGAGAAGGTTCCTCGGGCTTTTTAGGTTCAGACTTCATCGGTTCCTTCTTTACAACTGGTGCCTCAATTTCTTTCGGTTTTTTTGGGGCAGCAATGTCTTCAGTTGAAGTGGTTGTTGTTGTCGTGATTAAAGTGGTTGAAGTAACTAGCGACGAAGGCTGTGTTGGTTCCGGTTGTATAACAGGTTCTGGTTTCGGTTCCTTCTTCTTTTTCGGTTCCTTCACCGGCTTACTTTCCTTCTTGGCCTTAGGTTCTTCAATAGGCACCGGTACCGTCTTAACTACTTCTGGTTCTTTGGTCAGAACTGAAGTTTCAGAAGGTGTTTCTGAGCCAGTTGTGACGATAGTACTCCAGGAAGTGACTGTAGTTGTCGTAGGCTTCTCTTGCTCGATAAACATTTTGGTTGTTTCGATCACATCAGTCTTAACTGGAGCAGGTTCCTCGGGCTTTTTAGGTTCAGACTTCATCGGTTCCTTCTTTACAACTGGTGCCTCAATTTCTTTCGGTTTTTCTGGGGCAGTAATGTCTTCAGTTGTAGTGGCTGTTGTTGTCGTGACTGAAGTGGTTGAAGTAACTAGCGACGAAGGCTGTGTTGGTTCCGGTTGTTTAACAGGTTCTGGTTTCGGTTCCTTCTTCTTTTTCGGTTCCTTCACCGGCTTACTTTCCTTCTTGGTCTTAGGTTCTTCAATAGGCACCGGTACCGTCTTAACTACTTCTGGTTCTTTGGTCAGAACTGAAGTTTCAGAAGGTGTTTCTGAGCCAGTTGTGACGATAGTACTCCAGGAAGTGACTGTAGTTGTCGTAGGCTTCTCTTGCTCGATAAACATTTTGGTTGTTTCGATCACATCAGTCTTAACTGGAGAAGGTTCCTCGGGCTTTTTAGGTTCAGACTTCATCGGTTCCTTCTTTACAACTGGTTCCTCAATTTCTTTCGGTTTTTCTGGGGCAGTAATGTCTTCAGTTGTAGTGGTTGTTGTTGTCGTGACTGAAGTGGTTGAAGTAACTAGCGACGAAGGCTGTGTTGGTTCCGATTGTTTAACAGGTTCTGGTTTCGGTTCCTTCTTCTTTTTCGGTTCTTTCACAGGTTTACTTTCCTTCTTGGCCTTAGGTTCTTCAATAGGCACTGGTACCGTCTTAACTACTTCTGGTTCTTTGGTCGGAACTGAAGTTTCAGAAAGTGTTTCTGAGCCAGTTGTGACGATAGTACTCCAGGAAGTGACTGTAGTTGTCGTAGGCTTCTCTTGCTCGATAAACATTTTGGTTGTTTCGATCACATCAGTCTTAACTGGAGAAGGTTCCTCGGGCTTTTTAGGTTCAGACTTCATCAGTTCCTTCTTTACAACTGGTGCCTCAATTTCTTTCGGTTTTTCTGGGGCAGTTATATCTTCAGTTGTAGTGGTTGTTGTTGTCGTGACTGAAGTGGTTGAAGTAACTAGCGACGAAGGCTGTGTTGGTTCCGATTGTTTAACAGGTTCTGGTTTCGGTTCCTTCTTCTTTTTCGGTTCCTTCAACGGCTTACTTTCCTTCTTGGCTTTAGGTTCTTCAATAGGCACCGGTACCGTCTTAACTACTTTTGGTTCTTTGGTCAGAACTGAAGTTTCAGAAGGTGTTTCTGAGCCAGTTGAGACGACAGTACTCCAGGAAGTGACTGTAGTTGTAGTAGGCTTCTCTTGCTCGATAAACATTTTGGTTGTTTCGATCACATCAGTCTTAACTGGAGAAGGTTCCTCGGGCTTTTTAGGTTCAGACTTCATCGGTTCCATCTTTACAACTGCCTCAATTTCTTTCGGTTTTTCTGGGGCAGTAATGTCTTCAGTTGTAGTGGCTGTTGTTGTCGTGACTGAAGTGGTTGAAGTAACTAGCGACGAAGGCTGTGTTGGTTCCGATTGTTTAACAGGTTCTGGTTTCGGTTCCTTCTTCTTTTTCGGTTCTTTCACAGGTTTACTTTCCTTCTTGGCCTTAGGTTCTTCAATAGGCACCGGTACCGTCTTAACTACTTCTGGTTCTTTGGTCAGAACTGAAGTTTCAGAAGGTGTTTCTGAGCCAGTTGTGACGATAGTACTCCAGGAAGTGACTGTAGTTGTCGTAGGCTTCTCTTGCTCGATAAACATTTTGGTTGTTTCGATCACATCAGTCTTAACTGGAGAAGGTTCCTCGGGCGTTTTAGGTTCAGACTTCTTCGGTTCCTTCTTTACAACTGGTGCCTCAATTTCTTTTGGTTTTTCTGGGGCAGTAATGTCTTCAGTTGAAGTGGTTGTTGTTGTCGTGACTGAAGTGGTTGAAGTAACTAGCGGCGAAGGCTGTGTTGGTTCCGATTGTTTAACAGGTTCTGGTTTCGGTTCCTTTTTCTTTTTCAGTTCTTTCACAGGTTTACTTTCCTTCTTGGCCTTAGGTTCTTCAATAGGCACCGGTACCGTCTTAACTACTTCTGGTTCTTTGGTCGGAACTGAAGTTTCAGAAGGTTTTTCTGAGCCAGTTGTGACGATAGTACTCCAGGAAGTGACTGTAGTTGTCGTAGGCTTCTCTTGCTCGATAAACATTTTGGTTGTTTCGATCACATCAGTCTTAACTGGAGAAGGTTCCTCGGGCTTTTTAGGTTCAGACTTCATCGGTTCCTTCTTTACAACTGGTGCCTCAATTTCATGCGGTTTTTCTGGGGCAGTAATGTCTTCAGTTGAAGTGGTTGTTGTTGTCGTGACTGAAGTGGTGGAAGTAACTAGCGGCGAAGGCTGTGTTGGTTCCGATTGTTTAACAGGTTCTGGTTTCGGTTCCTTCTTCTTTTTTGGTTCCTTCACCAGCTTACTTTCCTTCTTGGCCTTAGGTTCTTCAATAGGCACCGGTACCGTCTTAACTACTTCTGGTTCTTTGGTCAGAACTGAAGTTTCAGAAGGTGTTTCTGAGCCAGTTGTGACGATAGTACTCCAGGAAGTGACTGTAGTTGTCGTAGGCTTCTCTTGCTCGATAAACATTTTGGTTGTTTCGATCACATCAGTCTTAACTGGAGAAGGTTCCTCGGGCTTTTTAGGTTCAGACTTCTTCGGTTCCTTCTTTACAACTGCCTCAATTTCTTTCGGTTTTTCTGGGGCAGTAATGTCTTCAGTTGTAGTGGTTGTTGTTGTCGTGACTGAAGTGGTTGAAGTAACTAGCGACGAAGGCTGTGTTGATTCCGATTGTTTAACAGGTTCTGGTTTCGGTTCCTTCTTCTTTTTCGGTTCTTTCACAGGTTTACTTTCCTTCTTGGCCTTAGGTTCTTCAATAGGCACCGGTACCGTCTTAACTACTTCTGGTTCTTTGGTCAGAACTGAAGTTTCAGAAGGTGTTTCTGAGCCAGTTGTGACGATAGTACTCCAGGAAGTGACTGTAGTTGTCGTAGGCTTCTCTTGCTCGATAAACATTTTGGTTGTTTCGATCACATCAGTCTTAACTGGAGAAGGTTCCTCGGGCTTTTTAGGTTCAGACTTCTTCGGTTCCTTCTTTAAAACTGGTGCCTCAATTTCTTTCGGTTTTTCTGGGGCAGTAATGTCTTCAGTTGTAGTGGTTGTTGTTGTCGTGACTGTAGTGGTTGAAGTAACTAACGACGAAGGCTGTGTTGGTTCCGTTTCTTTCAAAGGTTCTGGTTTTGATTCCTTTTTCTGTTTCGGTTCTTTTACAGGTTTACTTTCCTTCTTGGCTTTAGGTTCTTCAATAGGCACCGATACAGTTTTAACTTCTTCTGGTTTTTTGGTCGGAGCTGAAGTTTCAGATTGAGTTTCTGACCCACTTGTTACGATAGTACTCCAGGAAGTGACTGTAGATGTTGTTGGCTTCTCTGTTTCGATGAACATTTTTGTTGTTTCGCTGATGTCCGTTTTGGGTTCACTGTTTACAACTGTGTCCCTATCCTCTTTGGAAACTGAAGTGGACTTAGTTGTGTTAGTTGTCGTTGTTATAGTTGTCATTGATGTAACTGTCGATAATTGACTCTCTTTTGGTTCAGTTTGTTTCAGCACTTTTGTTGTTACAGGTTTCTCTGAAGGTATCGATTTCTGCTCAAGCTCTTGTACCGGTTCATGCTTCTTCTCTGGTTTAGATGTTTTCGTAGAACTCGGTTCAATTGCCGTAATCTTTTTCGGCTCAATAACATTTAAGACTACTTTGTGTATATTAAACGAATCATTGAAATTATCGGGCAAAGGAATCTCAACAATTTCATCATTTTCACCTGCCACTTGACATTCGGATAAATCTTTCACGTTTTCAATAGCTTCCTCAGCAACCTCGAAGGAATGTTCTGCTTGTGGAACTATAGTTTCTTTAGGTTCATCTTCGATGTCATCGAGCATGGACCACGGCTTTCGCTCTTTTGTAGTTGATACTAAGCTCGTCCAATTAAGTTCATCCAGGGAGTTGTCTTCAACAATAGGTAGAGCAGGTGATTCTTTTCGCTCTACCGGTTTCGCTGTTTGCTTTTTCGGTGCAGCGATTGGCATTTTGTCCTTCCGCTCTACAATCGTAGACCAGGATTGGGTATCCTTACTGTCAGGTTGGAGTTGCTTTCTTGGTCGAATTTCCGGTTTCTGTCTGTCTGAAATACGTTCGGATTCCATGAAATCTGTAGTGTCACTAACAATTGAAGCCCAGGATGTTCCAGTAGAAGCTGGTACTGGTCTTGAATATTGCTCCAAGAAGACGGGTTCTTTCGATTCCGATTCGTCATCTTCGGGTATTTCAAAGCGTTGCGAATTCAAAGTCTCCGGTTCCGAGTCAGCGAATGTCACGACTTTCCGTTTCTTCTTGGCCACATGAGACTTGCTTGGTTCAGTTCTTCCAGACTTACCCCTACGCGGTCTTGGCTCAGGCTTTACTTCGCTCTCGACTGGTATTTTTGATTCCAGCTCGGTCCATGAATCAATTTGACTAGCAATTGATGCCCAAGTAGCTCCCTGAGATTGAGGTAACTTCGGTTCAGGCTCGACGAATTGTGGTTTTTCCACATGCTGTTCCTCTTCCGAAGAAAGTGAAGGACTTTGACGCTCTACTGGTTTCATGATCTTTTTCTCTTTCTTGGTTTTCGTAGGCTGTTCAGATTTGATTGGTTGCTCAGATGGAATTGGATCGGCATCGAATTCCATCTTCTTTCTTTGTGTTTTAGGCTTATCGCTTTCTTTTGGTTTTTTGAATTTATGCTTCACTTCTTCAGTTGGCTTTGGAGTTACTTGCGGCTTGCGTGAAACTAAATTATCAATCCATTCACCTGGCTTTCGAACTAGAGACGCCCATGAGAACTGTGTCGATTCTTCAACGGATGGCTCTGTTGGTAGTAAAGTCTCAACAGGAGCTAAAGATGGCTCATTTTCAACTGTAGGCCGCTCTGGTTTGGGATCTACTTTCGGATCTGGTTTGGGCTCCACTTTCGGCTCTGATTTTGGCTCTGATTTTGGTTCTGTTTTTGGCTCTGATTTTGGCTCTGATTTCGACTCTGATTTTAACTCTGGTTTCGAAACTTCTTTAGGTTGCTCAACATTTTCAACGTCCCATGCTACGTCAACATATTTCTTCGGTTTTTTCGGTTTTTTAGTGGATTTTGGTTTTTCCTTTTCTTTCTCAATAACCGCCGGAATTTTGGTTGGTTTTATCGTTACGAAATCATCGACCCATTCGCCGGGCTTTCGAACGAGTGAAGCCCAAGAGAACTGTGACGAATCTTCCTTAACAGGTTTTAGATCTTCAATCAATACTGTATCATCGACCTTCTCTTCCTCAAGTGGCTTCGAGAGTTGAGATGGTTCAGGAACAGATTCTTTCTCTTCCAACGTCACAACCTGAATTTCTTTTTCTGGCGCATGCTCCATTTTTTTGGGATGCTTTTTCTGTTTCTTTACTGGAGTTGGCTTTGGTTTTTCAGTTTTTTCAACAACAATCGCCTGAGTCGTTGTCAAATTGTCAACCCATTCGCCGGGCTTGCGAACCAGGGATGCCCAAGAGAACTGATTTGAATCTTCCTTAATGTGTTCAAGCTCTTCGTGCTTAACAAAGTCTTCACTTTTCAACTCCTCGGGCTCTTTGGTGAGTTCTACTATTTCAGCCGGTTCTAGAATTAATTCCTTTTCTTCTATCGTGACTTTTATCTCTTCCTGGTGGGTTTGATCGTTCTTTTTGGGATGACTCTTCTGTTTCTTCGTGGGTTTGGATTTCACCTTTTCAGTTTTTTCCTCAACCTCTTCTGTCACTAATAACGCATCAACCCACTCACCAGGCTTTCGAACTAATGAAACCCAAGAGGAATCAACGTCCTTTGTTGAATCGAGCTCCTTTTCTTCTGTGGGGTGCATTTCTGGTGCATGTTCTAGTTCAGGCTTGTTTTCTTTTAATGTCTTTTTCTTTTGATGTTTCGGTTTCTTACTCTCAACAGTTTTAACCTTCTCTATGACTTCCTCCTTGATATTCTCAGCCAACTTCTCTGCCTTCTGGGGCCGATCGTACTCAATCACTCTTCGTTCCTTCACAGGAGCAGCAGCTATAGAATGCGGTAACTCATGCCTAATTTCCTCACCAGTGACATTTGAGAAAACGACTTCAGCATAAGTCTTACCATCTTCTCTTGGAATTGTCCAAACATTCTCTTTGATATTCAGTTTTGGTTCTTCTGCTGGAGTCTCATGTAACTTTTCTTCTGGTTCTGAAGCAGTCGGCTTCTTGGCCTTCGGCAGTTTCGGTTGGAATTCCTTCGGCTCAAAAACTAGATCAGGTTCAGATGGTTTCACCTCAAGAATCTTTTCTGGACGCGATTCCGGTTGTAGTTCAGGCTGCAATACAGTCGTTGTTAGCACTATTGTTGAGGTCGTGGTAGACGGTTGCAATGCCTGAATTCTTTCGTTGTCAATAAACGACTTGTTAAAGTCACTACGAACCGGAGAGAAGAGGAAAGATGGTTTGAATTCCGGTGCATCTGCTGAGAGATTCGACACAAATTTCGATGTAGTTGTGATTACATCACGACCGTGAGGAACTTGTGGTGAATCCTCCAGGACACTGGACCAGGTATCAATCACTTGTTTTTCAGACTCGGGCTCGTGTGTTCTGGGATACTGCGATTCATCGAGGACATTGCTCCAAGTTGTCTGTGGAATGGGTTGCTGCATACTTGGAAGACCAGCGTAAGCCGGCTTCTTAGGTTCTTCAACGGGTACTTTATGCTCTTGGGTTTGTGGTTTGAATTCAGGAACTGTCTTTTGTTTTTCGGGAGTTTCAGGTGGGCTCTCCTTTGAAGTTTCAATAGTAGTTTTCGTTACAATAATTGTGGACTGAGATTTGTCTTTCTCTTCGTCATCGTCTGAGAATGTCATTGGTTCATCCAAAACGTCCATCCACAAGTCAGATGTCTTGTCCATTGGAAGACCAGCATATGCGGGCTTTTTAGGTTCTTCAGGAAGCTTAACTGGTTCTGTCACGGGCTTGGTTTCAGTTGCTCGTTCTTCTGGTATTGGTGTTACAATTTCCTGCTTGGTATCTTCTTGTTTCGGCTCTTCAATAACAGTCTTTTCTTTTGGTGTCGATACATTTTCGGTTGTCGTAATGACAGTTGTTTTAGTTACAGTCATCTTGGATGTCTCTGGTGTCTCTGGCTTTTCTTCATCATCAGAGAGCGTCATTGGTTCATCCAGAATGTTCATCCAAAGATTGGAAGTTTTATCGAGAGGAAGACCAGCGTAAGCAGGTTTCTTAGATTCTTCTGATGGTTTGGGTTGAGTCTTTAAGTCACTTGTAGTTTCTTCTAGTGGCTTAGATTCAGTTGGAATAACCTTTTCGCCCTTTTTCTCTAGAGATTCTGGTTTCTGCTCAACAGGTTTAATTTTCTCAGTTTCAATGAATTGAGTAGTTTGGTTCACAATAGAAGCCCACGACGACTCCACGGGAGTTGTTATGGGTTTCTCTTCTGTTTTAGGCAGTACCTTCTTCTTCGGCTTTTTGACTGTCGGCTTTGTTTCGGGCAATTCAGATACTTTTTCGGAAGTTTTAACGACTGTAGTCTTAGTAACAGTGATTGTTGATTTCTCGGGTTGTTTGGCTTTCACTTCCTTATCATCGTCAGAGAGAGTCATAGGTTCATCTAATATGTCCATCCATGAGTCCGAAGTTTTGTCCAAAGGAAGACCAGCATACGCAGGTTTCTTAGACTCTTCCACAGCTTTTATTACTACATGCTGTTCTGATATTGCTGTGTTAACTTTCGGTTTCTTAGGTTTCACCAGTTCTTCATCGTCATCTGATAAGGTCATTGGTTCGTCCAAGATATCCATCCACAGATCGGAGGTTTCATCGATTGGCAAGCCAGCATAAGCAGGCTTCTTGACTTCTTCGATAAATTTTGCGGGCTCTTTTGCAGGTGTTTTCGGTTCTTCCACTGTTTTCTTCGGTGCTTCTTTAACCTTTTCTGGTTTTGATTTTTCCGGTATTTTCGAAATAATTTCTTGTTTTGGTTGCTTTTCGGATACAGTTTCCGTCGTTGTAACAATCGTAGTCTTTGTTACGGTAACTGCTGACTGTTCTGGTTCATCATCCGAAAAAGCCATTGGTTCATCCAAGATATTCATCCAATCATCCGTTGTTTTATCGACGGGAAGACCAGCGTAAGCAGGTTTCATTGGCTCTTCCACTGGAATTTTTATTATTTCTACAGCTTCCTCGACTTTTTCCGCAACTGGTACTGTCTTTTCTTCAGTGACGATTTCTTCTCGGGTTTCCACTGGTGCAGTAACAACTTCAATAATACTCGGTTTGGAATCTTTGACTGGCTTCTGTTCTTTGGGCTTTTTAACTGGCTTTTCAGTTTCCGGCACTTTTTCTGGTTTCTTTTCCACAGTTTTAGCTCTCTCTGTTTCTATAAACTGAGTGGTTTGATTCACGACTGAAGCCCACGAAGCACCTGTAGGTTGTTCTATAGGTTTCGGCAGTTCCTCTGCTTCTACTGGAATATCTTCCTTGAATTGCTTCTTAGGCTCCTTCTTCGGCTTTGGCTTCTTTTTATGTTCTGGTTGTTGTTCGGGAGAGACTTCTTCCGTTGTAGTTATAGTTGTTTTTACTACTGTAACAACTGGTGCTAAAACTTCCTTTCTTTCCGGTTCCGTTTTAGCGGTTTCAGTTGGAACATAAGGTTTCTTTTCCTCAACAACATTTTTAGGTTTTTGTTTATCCTTCGGTTTTGATTCTTTACTGTCTGTTTGAGCTTCTGGAGCAGTAGCTACAACTGAGGCCCAAGAAAAGCCGGGGGATGGCAATGGATTTTCAGCTAACTCTTCTATTTTTGGATCAGAAAGTTTCTTGTGCTTAGGCTTGGGTGATTTCTTCTCCTTTATTGACTGTGGTTTTTCTATAGGTTTAGAAGCTTCTGGCCTTGGTTTGACTTCATCCGGTTTTAATTTGATTGTTTCCTTCAAACTTGGAACAACTGTCGGATGCACTACTTCAGGTACGACACGTTCTCGAGGAGCTTCTTCGACTGGCAATGGTACCGTGCGCTGTTCAACTATCGAAATGATTTGCTTATCTTCTACAGCTGGGACTGATATCGCTTCCTTTGTTTTCTTTTGCTTTTTTGGTTTTTTGGTAGGTTCCTTCTGTTCGGTTACCGGCTGTACGATCGTTGTTTCAACCTGCTTCGGTTTTTCTTCAACTGGTTTCGGTTTCCGAATATTTGGCTGAGGAACTCGTTCTGATTCAATGAAACTTGTAGTTTGGCCAACTATTGATACCCATGAAGCACCAGTTTCAGGTTGAGGTGCTTGCTTAGGCAATTTCTCTTCAGGTGTGGCCGTTTCTGGCTTCAAAATTGGATCAGTTTTAACCGATTCTTTTGGCTTTTCTATATCATTCACTGTAGTTGTTGTGGTTGTTGTTACAACGATAGTATGTTCTTTATTGATAGGCTTTGGCAATTGCTTCGTTTCCTTTTTGGGCTCCTCCTTGGGCTCAATCTGCTGAGGTTTTTGTTTAGAAAGCAACTTCTTTGGTTCATCAACTTTAACGACCTGATCTACAATCACAAGTTTAACAGTTTCTGCGTCTTCCTTGGGCTTTTCTTCAACTGGAACATCATCGATTTTTTTCGGTTTGATGGGTTTCTTAGTTGGTTCTTTTTGCTCTTCTTGTTTTACTGGTTTAATAGTTGGCAAGACTGGTTCAGATTTCCTTTGAGGTTTTTCTGGTTTTTGTGAAACACGACTTTCAGTTTCAATAAACTGAGTTCTCTGATTGACAAGAGAAGACCACGATGTCGAACTTTCTGGAACATGGATTAACTCGATCGGATCCGCTTTGAAAGTGACCTTTTTCTCTACTTTCTTTGGCTCTTTCTTCGATTTTTGTTGCGGTATCTTTTCTTTCTTGGTCTTGGGAGTTGTTTCTGTTTGATCTTGAGTTGTCACAGTAGTTGTCTTGACCACCGTTAAGATTGAGCGATCAGTAGATTTCTGAGGCTCAGAAGTAAGCTCTTTGATTTCTTCATCGTCATCTGACAATACAATGGGCTCGTCAATTATACTCATCCAAGCATCCGTAGTTTGGTCTATTGGCAAACCAGCATACACAGGTTTCTTGGGCAGATCTTTCTCTGGAGCTGGAAGCTGTACCTCCTTTATTTTGGATTCAGGGTTAATATCTATTGCTTCGGTTTTTTCTGGAACTAGCTCCGTCTTCTGCGGTACTTTTTCCTCTTCATCATCGGAGAAGGTCATTGGTTCATCTAAAATATCCATCCAAGTATCTGACGTTTTATCCATAGGAAGACCAGCATACGCAGGCTTCTTTGGTTCCTCAGGTCTGGGAATTTCTTCAACTTTTGTTGTAATGGTAGTGAGAGTTTCATCAGCTGGTTCTTTCTTAGTGGTAATTGTTGTAGTCTTCACAATTGTTACTGAAGATGTCGTACTTTCGACAGGTTCATCATCAGAAAATGTCATTGGCTCGTCCATGACGGACATCCATGAATCCGATGTTTCATCGATGGGAAGACCTGCGTAGTCACGTTTTTTGGGCTCTGGCTTAACTTTTGGCTCAGGCTCCTTGGTAGGCAAGACTTGAGGTTCGGGCTGTGCTTGATGAGTAGGTGCTTCTGGCTTAACATTTTCATGTTGCTGCGGCAGCTCTTCCTTGACAACGGTAGTTACAGTAGTTTTAACTGTTTTAATTATCATGGGTGCGGGTTCTTCTGCAGGTTTCTTTAATTCTGAAGAAGGAACTGGTGACTTTTCATCATCATCAGATAAAGTCATCGGTTCGTCGAGAATGTTCATCCAGTCGTCGCTAGTTTTATCAAGAGGCAACCCAGCATATGCAGGTTTTTTAGGCTCCTCTTTGGTAGGAGCTGCTTCTATTGGCTCTTCTTTTCTAGGCTCTGAATCTGGCTTAGTCTTTTCTGGCATTTCTTCATTGACTTCATCGTCAGAAAGGGTCATTGGCTCATCGAGAATGTCCATCCAAGAGTCCATAGTTCCATCAATTGGAAGACCCGCATAGGCAGGTTTCTTAGGTTCTTCCGTCATTTTAACAACTTCTTCAACAGGTTCTTGTTTGATTGCTTTCTCGTTGACTGTCGTGGTTGTTGTTGTTGTTTTCACAATCGTTACAGATGATAATTTTGGTTGATCCTGGCTTTCGGTTGGTTCGTCGTCGGACAATGTCATTGGTTCGTCCAAAACGGACATCCATGCGTCCGACGTTTCATCAATAGGCAGACCGGCGTAATCGCGTTTCTTTGGTTCTGCTTTCGGTTCAAGCGGAGTTTCAGGTTTATCAATTACCTGTTCTGGCTCAAGTTGTTCATCCTTCGCCGCTTCTGGTATCTTCACTATAAGAGTTGATGACACAACATCAGGTAGCACTACCGCCTGTTTCGGCTGCTGGTCACCAGTGGCGGGCTCAGAAACAGGTGCTAATTTCTTCTGTAAAATATTATAAATTTAATGACTGTTTTAAATCAGATCATAACATTAACTTGCAGCTAAACTTCATCAGTGAAGAAGTTCTGAAGTTGAAGTTGATTCAATGCCTCACCCTAGATAACTAGGTGATTTAGATTAAATTCGGAACGATTGACTTCTTCACTTCCAATACTTTTTCAAATATGAACTTAACAGCTCGATAATATTATGTGGGTTGTACTTACCTGTTCTGTTTCTAAATCCTGCTTGACCCTTCTCTCTGGAACTGATTGCGAATCAGACTCCTTCGATGGGGCCAACTGCTCAACGACAATTTTGGTGGGTTTAATGTCGATGGTTTTGCTCTGTTCAGTGATTTCAGTGTGAATGTTTCCTGTCTCCTTGGCAGATTCACCCAAGGATTTGAAGGAAGGATCTGGAATTGGTGAACCCAAGAAGAGATAATAGCTTCGTTCCGCTTCACTCATCTTGGACAAATCGTAGGTCGGAACTTCGTAGCACGAATACTTGCAGGTGGTAGTAATTTCAGTAGTGGGAGTGGTCGTCAAAGTGGTTGTAGGTTTTTGGATTGGTTGTTCTTGTTGTTCTTGTGTAGGTGGTGGTGATTTTTTCGGAATCTCCACCATTGGTGCGATCTTCTGTTCTGTTATTACAACATGACTACTGGGTGCACTTGTGGGAATTAGATTAGTGTTAGAGGTTAGCGGTAAGTAGGATTCCTCTGATTTATCAGATTTGATTGAGGTGGTTGAGGTTGTGGTTGTGGTGGTTTGTTTAGTAACTAGATTAGATTTTTGCACTTCTTCTTGATCGCTCTTGCCGGATGTTGTTTTGGGTGTTTCGGCGAAACGATAGAAATTTCGTTCGGCGTCCAAGAACGTGGCGTAATCACTACGCGGAATTTGATTTAGAATTTCGTAACTAAGATTGGACAAAATGGTATTATCGGGACGCGTTTTACTATCTTCGTCCCGATCCGTTGTTTTGGGTTGCGATTCATCTGAAACTAAGCCTACAGGTTTGACAAGATCTTCTTGTGGTTTGGATTGTGTTAGTTCTTGTGTCGAGGGCTTAACGTCTACTACGCTACTACTGCTAAGTTCCACTTCTGGACTAAACTTTTTCTCTACAGTGACATAAGTGGTCTTAGTCTCCTCCAAAGTGTTCTTAAGATCCCATTCCACGGATGGAACCTTGGCTTCTTTTTCTACTACAGAACTCTTAGATTCAATTGTGACAGGTTTAGGTAAGGTTTCGCGTTCGAATTGTAAGAACTCGATATTCTTATCGATGGGTGGGGATGTTTGCTTGAACTGATCGGGTAGCGCTGGACGCTTCTTTTGCTTCGACGTTTTCTTTTTGATCTCGACAAACATTTGATACTCTTCGGGGGTAAGCTCTGATTCTTTGGGTTCGGTCTTTTGATTGCTCGGCTCAACAGCTGGATCTTCTTGTCGTGGCACTGAATCTTCGCGAATCTCCTCCATATCACAAATCGTATCACGAGACTCGCTCATCAGTCCAGAATCGGTTATCGCGGATTGAATTCCGGATGTAGTCGACGTCTGAACCATGGACAATGAGTCGAATGATAATGGACTTGTGGAGGGCAGAGTGTTCCTGCTTTGTGTATCTTCTTCGTCGGACTGTATCGCGGACTCAGTTTGCTGCTCGCGTTCCTTGCGTTGTTCAAAAACAACGACTTCAGACTCGTGAGTCGACTCAAGATTCATTTCGCCACGCTCACTACCCTCTTCAATACTCCGAACAACATTCAGAGTCACTTCGGGAAATTCCATTTTCATTTGAACATGGGGTTGACGTAATCGTTCCTCATGCGTTATCATAGCAATCTTCTGCGTTCGACCGGCTACATAGACGCCATTTACTTCTTCACCAACGTGGAACTCTTCTTCGCCCGGTTCGCGTCTTTTAATTTGGAACGATTGGGCGTAAGGTGATATCTGAGAAGTTGTAGTTTTAGTCACTGTTTCCTTTGTTGTAACTGTTCGTGACTGTGACTTTTGCGTTGTCGATTCCGCGCCTTCTACAATGTTACGCGTTGTTGTTATAGTCTCTCTGGATTCCGTAGCACCACTTTCATTTTTCACACTGTCACTAGCTGGAATACGCTCGACAAATGATTTTTCAATTGGCTCATCAACAGATCGCTGAATATTAATTTCTGTTACTGTTGGCGTACTTATTCTGGACAAGTCTTCTACAATAACAGGTTTTCTTGAAGTCGTTGATGTAGTAGATGTTGTAATCACGTTCACACCAACCTCAGGACTTGATCCTTCCACTACTGGAGATGTGATCGGTTCTTTTAGAGAACGCTCACTTTCTGTAACTGTTGCAACAATTTCTGGATCACTTGTTGTGGTAATAATCTTACGTATTAAAGTGACACCATTTTCGGGACTAGATTTTTTAATAACAGTTGTAGCGACCGGTTCGATAACTGTTGAAATAATTCTTTTAATCGGTTCTGATATTGTAACTGTTGAAGTCATAGCTTCAGGGCTTTGCGTCTTCTCACTTCTAACAATTTCAACAACCTGTGGTTCACTGCTTGATGATGATGTTGTAGTTTTCGTAGTGATCGTTCGTTTAATCAGAGTTACACCAACTTCAGGACTAGATTCTTCTACAACAGTAGTAATGATTGGCTCACTTGTAATGATTCGTTCCGCAGTTGGTGTCTCAACTGGAGATTTAAAGACCTGTTCAACAACCTGTGGTTCACTGCTTGTTGATGACGTTGTAGTTTTCGTAGTGATAGTTCTTTTAATCAGAGTTACACCAGCTTCAGGGCTAGATTCTTCAACAACTGTAGTAGTGATTGGCTCACTTGAAATCACCTGTTCTACAGATGGAGTCTCAACTGGTGATTTAAAGACCTGTTCAACAATTTGTGGTTCACTGCTTGTTGACGACGTAGTTTTCGTTGCGATTGTTCTTTGAATGAGGGTTACACCAGCATCAGGACTAGATTCCTCTACAACTGTAGTAGTGATTGGTTCACTTGTAACGACCCGATCTGCTAGAGATTTTTTAATATCTTTAACAAATTCTGGTTCAACAACTTGTGTTTGAACAATCTGTGGCTCAACAGCATGCGGTTCACTGCTTGATGACGATGTTGTAGTTTTCGTAGTGGTCGTTCTTTTAATCAGAGTTACACCAACTTCAGGACTAGATTCTTCTACAACAGTAGTAGTGATTGGCTCACTTGTAATAATTCGTTCTGCAGTTGGTGTTTCAACTGGTGATTTAAAGACCTGTTCAACAATTTGTGGTTCACTGCTTGTTGACGACGTAGTTTTCGTTGTGATTGTTCTTTGAATGAGGGTTACACCAGCATCAGGACTAGATTCCTCTACAACTGTAGTAGTGATTGGTTCACTTGTAACGACCCGTTCTGCAACTGTTGTCTCAGCTGGAGATTTTTTAATATCTTCAACAAATTGTGGCTTCATAGCTTGTGGTTCAACAGCTTGGGGTTCACTGCTTGAGGACGATGTTGTAGTTTTCGTAGTGGTCGTTCTTTTAATCAGAGTTACACCAACTTCAGGACCAGATTCTTCTACAACAGTAGTAGTGATTGGCTCACTTGAAATAATTCGTTCCGCAGTTGGTGTTTCAACTGGTGATTTAAAGACCTGTTCAACAATTTGTGGTTCACTGCTTGTTGATGATGTAGTTTTCGTTATGATTGTTTTTTGAATGAGAGTTACATCAGCATCAGGACTAGATTCCTCTACAACTGTAGTAGTGATTGGTTCACTTGTAACGACCCGATCTGCTGGAGATTTTTTAATATCTCTAACAAATTGTGGTTCAACAACTTGTGTTTGAACAATCTGTGGCTCAACAGCTTGCGGTTCACTGCTTGATGACGATGATGTAGTTTTCGTAGTGGTCGTTCTTTTAATCAGAGTTACACCAACTTCAGGACTAGATTCTTCTACAACTGTTGTAGTGATTGGTTCACTTGTAATGACTCGTTCCACAGTTGGTTTTTCAACTGGAGATTTTTTACTCCTTTTAACAACCTTCGGTTCAAGAACCTGTGGTTCATTGTTTGTTGATGATTTTGTAGTTTTGGTTGTAATCGTTCTCTTAATCACAGTTACATCATCTTCCGGACTAGATTCTTCTACAACTGTAGTAGTAATTGGATCAATTGTGATGGTTCGTTCCGCAGTTAATGTCTGAACTGGCGATTCAATAATATGCTCAATTACTTCTGGTCTACTGCTTGTTGATGTAGTTTTTGTAGTAATCATTCGCTTGATCAGAGTTACGCCGTCTTCAGGACTAGATTTTTCTACCACAGTAGTTGTAACTGGTTCACTTGTTGTCAAAGTTTCAACTGGCGATTTCACGATTTGTTCAAGGATTTCTGGTTCACCGATTGTTGACGTTGTAGTTTTTGTTGTTATAGTTCTTTTGATCAAGGTAACACCATCGGCTGGACTAGTTTTTTCAACAGTAGTAGTTGTGATTGGTTCGCTCGTTGTAATCTTGCTCTTAGTATCTTGACCAATTGTTGGCAAATTAGTCGTGGTTTTCACCGTAAATGTAGCCATTTCCTTTTCAACACCGCTCTCACCAACACGATCGACTTCAACAGTTCTCCGAGGCTTCGGAGTTGGCTTCTTCGATTTCGATTTCTTCAAGGGTTCTGGTTGCGACTCCTGAATTTCATCGTCATCGGTTAGTAGTCCAGGCGCTTTGACTTTTAGACAAAGAGGTTCAACAATTTCGACTAGTCTACTTGGTAGTAATTTATGCTGATCACTCTTGGTTTTTTTAATGGTTACTGTTTCGACCAGTTCATCGGGGGCTTTCCAAATTTCAGTAGTTACAGTTTTCACTTTGGTGTGTTCACGTTGTTTGGGTTTTGGAATTGCCGGCTCTAGAACCGTTGATGAAATAATTTGTTCGAGTAAAGATTGATCTGGTAAAGTTAAAGTTTCATCTTCCTTGGGGCTAGATTCTGCCCATGATTTTCTTGCCAGAATTGGTTCCTTTTGAATCCTCTGTTTCGGTTTCGGAACTTCTTCTGTAATCTCCTTTAAATCATCTTCGTCAGTTTTTCTACTCATCACTGGTTTGTCCAATTTCTTGTTCTTGGGCTGCTCTGGACGATTTTGATCAACAATTGTTTGTCTAGCCGGCATAGTTGGGACTTTCTTATCACCACTTTTCAGAACACTGGGAGTTGGACTCTGTGGTTCTCCAACTCCAATCTCCTCAGAACTAATCTTTCTTGGCTTCTTGTCATCAACAGGTGTTGGTCTCTGCGGTTTCGATATTGGTTCAGTCTTAACTACTTCTTCGGGCTTTTCAACGACATCAACAACACTCGTTGTGGTAGTTATTGTTGTTGTCGTTACGGAACTTTTCTGATCCGTTTGCTTTTTCGGTTCAGTCTTGTCTTTAGGAACATTTGATTTGTTTGACTTAGTTGGTTTTTGAGCCGTTGCACTTGGGTTGGTGTATTGTTCACTTCGAATGAATTCAACAGTTTGCGTTTTTAAGTCAGGGATCGTTTCTGGATTCACAGCCTCTTTCGGTTCTTCCCTGGATTTCTTCTTGCGCTTGGGCTTAACAGGTGCAGTCGCTTCTCCTGCTACTACCGCTACGTTGGGTATTGGTTCTTGCAATTTTGTCTTTTGTTCTTCGGCTTCGATTTCTCGTAAAGCCTTTTCGATATCCATGTCCTCTTCTCTCGATTTCTTATGTTTTCGAGATTTCTTCTTTTTCATCTTGGCGTCATGACTAGTAGTATTATCTTCGTCGACGTCTTGTTGTTCCAATTCATTGCTTTTAATCATTTCTTGCGTTATTACTGATGGTGATGGTTGTGAACTGGGAATGGTCGTCTTCGTGATCTCTCCAGTCACAAAGGCGTCTCTTCCGGCCACGTCTACAGGGTGCTGATGATCGGACTGTTGTTGATGAGTATTTTTTTGTTTCTCTTGCTTTCGGATTTTACTATGACTCGGCTTGTCTGTCTTCACATTAGGCCTCTCTGTCGTTATTGTTCTGGTTATCTCGGACGTTTTCGTCGTAATTACTTCTGAGATCTTAGGTTCGGACCTAAAGTCTCGCGGTTTACCGTTGCTTCGTTCGTCCTTGATCCAAGGTCGATTCGATTTCGTGTCGTCTCTTCTACTGACTGCTCCAGAGTCACGAGAAGGAGACTTGGAATACGACCGATTCGTCGTCGTCGTTTTCGGCATAAGGTAGTCGCCGACATCGTTACGATGTCTTGGCTGACTTGATTGGGATTTGTGGGGATAGTGTTGGTGCTGTTGCGATTGATTCCTTTGTGATACATCTTGATGTACTCGTTGCTGCGTTATTGGCACTTGATTACTGGATGGCTGGAAAGGTTGATTCTTAGCTCCGTGGAACAGTATGTCGGCGTAGGATGCCGCGCCTCGAGGGACGGGTTTCGATACAGTTTTCACTGTTGTCGTGGCTGTTTCAATTTCTGGTGGAGTACTTATTTCGGACCAGGCTTCTTGCTTGGGTGGCGTTTGGATTCGTTCGACACGCTCGACCACAGTTTCAACAACGTGTCGCTGCGGCTTCATTCGTAAATCGTAAATTTCATTCTCTTCGAATTGGCCGAAAGTTATGTGTGGTCGCATTTCGAACTCTGCATGATCGTCCAAATCGGTAACTTGGGGTTGGTGATCAATTGGCATTATCACTTCTTGAGATTGTGGTTGTTGGAACGGTTGTTGTGGGAGTTGTGGTTCTAGTTCGGCTGGTATGACTGCCGGCTTTTGATCAGCATCAGACATTCCTAAATTGTAAGATGGTTGTTGATGGGACAAGGATACTTCAATTTGGCTGTAAGCCGGTTGTTGTTGGTGTTGAAGTTGCGGCTCGATTTGACCGTAATTTGTAGGCTGGATTTGCGGCTCTTGTTGCAGTTCATAGGTCGAATACTGTTGTGTTGTAGTTATGGGCTCTGTAGTCTGATTGATTTGCATGTATGCTGTATACTGCGGTTGAGCAATTGCTGTCATTGATTCGGTCAGTTGTGTTTGATGTTGACCGATCAGCTCGGGTTCATAGTATTGTGGTTGTTGATAAATTTGTGACCTCGTGTCGACTACATCAACAATCGGAGTGGGATTGATTTCTTGATAATACGCTGGATTTTGTTCCGCATAAATCAGATTTGCTGAGCTTGTTGTTGGTAGTTGATAGCTTTCGACGGGCTGATAGTAGCCAGTCATTGTTTGAGCCAAGTACTGGTAGTTGGGCTGCTGTTGGGGCTGTTGTTGATAGTGTGGAATGCTTTGGGTTGGGTAGTTTTGATAGGCTTGTTGTTGCTGTTGAATGTAATAGTTTTGCTGTTGTTGTTGAGTTTGTTGCGGAGTATAGCCCCATTCGTACGATTGATATTGCGTTTCTGGTTGCATTTGTTGTACAACCTGAGTGTCATCCTGTTCTGGTGGTTGATATTGGGTTGTTGTTGTGGTTGTAGTTATTTGATGTAAAACGCCTTGTTGTTGAGCGGGCTTTATGTCCTCTACTTGAGCGTAATGTTGATTTTGTAGCATCTCAATTTCGGCGCCACGCAACACTTCGGCATATGATGTTGAACCTGGTACCCATGCCGGGCTTTTAGACCGAGCCCGACTATTATCGGTTACGCGTAACTCTGATACTACGACAGGTGGTGCTGTTGTTGTTATTGGTGTCGAAACTTGTTGATGATGTCGTTGGTGAACGATAGTTTCGGACTTCGTAGGTTGTTGTTGGTTGTCTTTCGGTCGTCGTCGGGGAGATCGTCCACGAGGTTGGGCACGCTTTACATGGATCTTTTCATGTTCAATAAATTGACTAGAACTTGACACTGACTTCGGTTGTTCCGGTTGAGTTTGGACAATTTCGTCAATGGGATGAACGTGTACAGTCTCTTCGGTTGTTACAATTTCCGGAACGATTTGAATCGTTGGTGACGATTGATTCGAAGTTTGAGTTTTTGTTGTGGTTGTTGTTATTGTGACAATCTTTTGACTTGGTTCTGTAAAAACAATTTCAGTTTGTTCATTTTGAGAAATTACGTTCTTTTCGGGTAGTTGGTGCGGTGGTTGGTCCGGTTGTTTGGGAACCATTGCTTTGGGTGCTATTGCAGTTGTAGTTGGATGATTGATGATCATTGGTGGTGATGGTGTTTTTGTTGAGGTAGCATCAAAATTAACTGGGCTTGATCGACCTGATAGCACGGCGGCATAAGTTAAACCAACTTTCGATGGCTGTAGCATAAATGTGGTTACGGATGATGTTGTTACAACCGAATATGGATCCAGTGTGTAGGACAGCGCCGCTATCACATCACATTTTTGCTGTTTATCTTCAATTGATGCACGTAGAGCCTATCATGAATGGGATTTGCCAAATTTATATAACAAGTTCATTTTTTTAATAAACATAATTTTTTTATTTATTTATTTATTTTTCTGGTTTTTTTACGATATTATTGCATTTTATATAATTGGTTTATGGTTTTTATAATACTATATACATTATAGAATTATAAGAGTAGATAATAATTCTCCTATAGTCTTATTTCACCTGTTCAGAGACCATTTTTTTTCTTTCTTTTTTTTAAATAAAACTGCACACTGTCAGAAATTGGGAGACAGATAACGTTCAGTGCGAGTTTGTCTATGGTACCTCTTAAGAGAATGGAGAGCCCTCTGCAGGGACGCTAATCAATCAATCGATTCGAATTGATCTTGTTCGTTACTCTTCCTTACATTTTCTGTTTCTTTCTAGGAGTATAAAAAAATACAAGAAGAATATTCTAAAAATCTAAAATAAAAAGTCCTAACTAAGTATCTAAAGGAACATCGTCTGGCGTTCCGCGATGAATAAGAAGCTTGATGCGCTCATTACGAGCTGAAATTTTTGTTTGCAAGTTTTTAATACGTTCCCGACATGCCTGATTCATTTTCAATTTCAATTCAATAAAGTTTCGAAATGTAGTGCATTTAATTTTGTTTTGATTTTTTTAGCGATAAATTCCCGAAGAGAAGAGACAAATTAGACAATAAGCACCCAAATACCAGAAGAAGGCAATAAATTACGATTATTAGTAACATTTAGAGGACAATTATTTATAAGTAAATGTTAATATTCCCAAGATCAATGTTAATATTAATTACAGTTGTAAGATGGTGTTAGTATGAGATAGGAATAAAATACCGAGGATAAATAAAGTGAAATAATTTACGTGAATAAAATGTGATGTAGATGTGTATCATAACAGTGTGATATATTTTTTTTTTAATATTTAATATTTCAAAATAGTGCAGCAGCGCATGTTTTTGTCATACAGAAGTTAACAAAAACGTGAAAAAATAGAAAGAAAAAAGAAAAGAATATGTTTCCATGTAGTAAAATGTTATACCCAAAGAAAAAGTGTTTTGATTTTTTTTATTTTTGTGAAATAATGAAAAATAAATTTCGTTTTAAACTAAAAAGAAGAAAAATGAAAACCGATCACCATAATGAAAAATATAATGAATCACACGAAGTAAAATAATCGTAAAATTAAAAGCAATATACAAACCCAACTAAATTTTAAAGTTATCGAGAGACAAAAACAAGACTGATTATTTTTCTTTTTGTTAAACCGACTGATGAACAAAATGGTGTTGGATGGTGTCAGAATTTTTATTAAACACTAGTTTCATAAAAAAAGCTACAATTCGCAGCATACTTTCATTTTTCTTAAAAAAATATATTTAACCAAAAAAAGAAGCAATGAGATAATAATGTTGTTGTTCCTAGCTCAAAACAAGATATACTTAAATTTGTTTGGTGCATTTCACACACGAACACATACGCACGCGAGTGATTTCGTAATGATCTGGCGCAAGCAATTTTTGTATAATGTATTTATTTTTTTTTTATATAAAAAGGATAATGTTAACGAATGTCTTACGATATAACTTTGCAACACTCCTATACTCCACTTAAAAACAAAGAAATTACGGATTACATGAATTTTTTTTTTCACATTTATTTGTTAAAACTGGATTAAAAACAAAGGAATGGATGCGTTCGAAAATAACTATAATGGTGTTGCTCGAATGTCTGTCAAATACAGCAGCTGGATTTATTTTAAGAATAAGTAGGTATTTCATTTGGAAGTACGACTAGGTATGAGATTTGATAAACACAACAGGCGGTCCTTGTCTATGCGACGGTAGTGACATCTGTCAAAAACAGAAATTATTGATAAATATTATATATTTAATTTGCGTGAAGGGATTTGAGAAGACAGCGTGTGGTCCTTGTATAACACATTGGAACTCAGCGATTCATTTTGTTTGTGTCATCCGGAAATTTTTAATGTTAAGTATTATTTGTGGTAGAAAAAAGTAATTCTTTCTCAAGTTCTTCAACATTATCAACTTCTACCCCTGTTCCCATGTGGTTTGTAAAACCATCGTTGATCCTTTTCTCGCACTCTTGGTTGGAAGTGTTTAATTAATTTTCGTGCAGCTTTTCCACCTATTACGACGTAACAACGGATCTCGGTTAAGGGCTAAGGACTAAGGGGTGAGTCTTTTGAGATTGCAATCTAGTGCAGGAAAAACTTGTTACATCAGGACATGAGGAAGGCAAAAACATCACAAGTTCCGCTCAGCTTAAGATAACCCCCATTCAACATTTCTATTTCAAATTGAAGAAATTGGGGAAACTACGCGAAAAAATATCTCTCTCTCTCTCTGAAGTTTCGAGATGTCATCGTTGTGGAATATGAGGTAGCTGAAGCCCCTATGTTTAAAAACTTTTTCTGTTTCTACAATTTTTCTAACTATGTGGTGCCTTTCAAGTCGAGTTTGGATGATAAAATAAAGAAATATGTGTTACTGCGCGAAAAAAGTTCATGCTCTACTTCAAATGAATGTTCATTTGTATTTAGCCGCAGGGTATAGGGATGACATTGGTGCCCTTTCTAGTAAATTTCGTTTGGCGTGACAAACTGTGTCTTGACAAGATATGAAGTGACATCCGCCTTGATTATGGATGATTGGAAAGATGTATGTACGTCTTATTGCACGAAAAAATGGCTGCTCAAATTTGATTGCAACATAGTCAAGTTAAGTTAGTTATATAATGATATACCAGAGTTGAAGTGAAGCATAGCCTAGAGATTGCGAGCTCAAAAATAAGGAAACAGCAGTTAAAAATAAAATAGATAAATTGTTTTTACTTGACCCCTTCATAATTCCGAACGCTCCATCAACAATGTTATCAAATTTGGGATAAACGCATAAACATAATTTTCACAACGACTAAAATATTTTTATCTTGAAATTGCACAAAGAATTCCAAGATAAAAGTAGATAAAAAAAAAAGTTTGATAAAACGCCGCAAAGTACCAAAAAAAAAACCCGAAGACAAAATAGCAAAAAATGATATGGAACAACAAATAATTGGCTTCATGATATTCGAAATTGGCGTTTATTTTAGCAAAAATGAGTTTGATAATGAGGTGCTCAAACAGAAACCGTTCACATGATACTATGAGGCCAAACAGTATGAATACTTCCTTTAGAAAATGACACAACAAAATTTCGACTTTACATATCGTAATCTCAAAAGTTAACATTACGCCAGTTGTAACCAAAAAAAAAATTAAATACCAACAAATTACATAGCTTGGGAGTCCTGCAAAATTCAAAAAGGCCTCACACTTATTTTACTTGTCTACCTACTCGAAGTCTACAATCAAATTGGCCTACAAAAATACACTTCAAAACCTATCAGTTCTATTTTACATTTTCGTAGAAAATTTCAGAGAACTTTTACTAAATTTTACGAATAAGAAAAATACTAACTAATCGCGAATATTATTTTTGTAAAAAAAAAGAAGAAATAAATAAAATCAAAAATTCCCTACCTAAAGATTGATAATAATAAAAAAAAAAAAACAAATCACATTGAACGTACCTGTTGATCGGCTAATGCCTTCTCACGATCATGCGGCAGATATGTTGGTGCCATCACAAGCCGAAGTTGTTGTTCCTCTTGAATGATCTTCTGTCGAAGTGTTTGCATTTGTTGCTGGTATGTTTCGATTTGATTGAGTGTCACTTCTAAACTTTGTACTTTCGTTTTCACAAAAGTGTTCAGTTCGTCCAAGACGGACAGGAGTTCATCGACATTTTGACTGAGTCGAGCATCGCCGCCAATACCAGAACGGAAATGTACCTGAAAAGAAAATGAATTTGTTTTTTTTTTAGGGTATATAAGGGGTTGAAGGAGAATGGGGTGGTACACGTTGATAGGTGATTTATCCTTGGAAAGGTGCTGATCATTATTCGTAACCTTCTCAGCTTTATCACCGTCCTCATTGACCTAGGTGAAAGGGCATTATCCTGCATGCCCAACTAGTTAGTAGGCTCCAAACAGCAACCAGGAAGGAATGGCAGCACGGAGTAACATTATAAGAGAAACATCGCTTAAGTAATGAGTTGAGTGAGGATTTAGTCTATGACAATACAGAAGCAACCACTGGACGTATCAATAACGAATACAAATTTTAGTTACTGAGTGCGCAAACTACAATTAGTGATTCCCAATTCTGGAGGCTCTGATTCCCAAGTCTGGAGGCTAGTTTTCGTTTTGCTCTGAACTGCATAAGCAGATACGACGATTCCTCTGCAACACCCCTTAATTCAACTGATTACGTGATGGAAAGAAATAATAAATATATCGAATACTCCATAGCCGGTCCCAAGCCCGTTTGAGAAAGCAGGAGGGAACATGGAGTTAACCTGAATGGCCAGTAGCACCTGTGCGTTTCAGTAGACAAAAGGTATGACATAGTTGGACTTATAGCATAGCTGGGAATACTCCAACATGTCATAGTGCGCTGAAAACTCCCTCCCTTTTTCTACCGGGTGTAATAAATAAGTAGGACTGGTCCTCCAAGTCTGGGGTTGGGCGAGGTGCCGACCACGCAACACCGAAAAAAAAACCATTGTCCAGAAACCTGAAGAACAGCCTCGGAAAGGATTGACTAAACAGCAAACACAAGCAGCTGGAGGACGCGGTCTATGGATCGAGACGATTGGAGGCGACGACTTTAGGATGCCGGGGCTCGACTTGGGCTGTCGCAACATTGGTGATAGTTATCGAATACTGAAGAAATCAGTACTTATCCGTTACTGAAAAGTAATCAAATTGCATATCACTTCTTCTTTACTCCTATTGGCTGATTGGCATGAGAACGAAATTGATTATAACAAATTAAGAAAAGATTTCTATTGGACACTTAAACAAAATTGCAGTCAAGTCTATGTTGTATATCGAATAGAAGTTTTACCCCAAAATAACCCTCACCGCAGCACCTTTCCAACAAAACTAATTTCACTTTCCGCCCCATCCACAAGAGAGCAATCCACTTACCTCCAATTTTTCAATCGATAGCGACAACTTGGTCTTCTGCACGTTAATATCGGCCATAGTTTTCTCACAATATCCCAGTTGATCCCGGAGTGGTTTCTTCTTTTGTTGCGGCGAATCCAATGCCGTTCTGGTCTTCTCAATCCACGTGCGAATATCCTTGATCTTCTTTTCGCATTGATCCCATTCTTCGGTCGTCTCTTGCAGCAAAACATTCTAAATTTTTGGGTTAGTTTCAGAATATTAAGGTTAAATTAAGTTAGAATCGAAAAGAAAAAGAAAATTCTTTTATTTTTTTTGGGAAAATTCGATCAATTGGCTTATTCATACTAGTGGATGGGCACTTGAATGAATACGCCAATTAGGATATTGGGACAGGGCATCACAATAGTTCCGATGGCGTACCCTTTGCAATAAGACTGCTTCGACTGCGATCTTCGCTTCCTCGGCTTCCTGAAGTTTCTCCTTGAGATCGCCAACGGTTGTAACTTGGGCAATCTGATCCAATTCCTTGTCCATTTCGCTGAGATGTTTCACGATCGGCTTAATACTTTTCACAGCGTTCGTGTAGCTCGTGAGCTTTTGACGGGCATCGTGAAGCGTTGTTAGCGTAAGCGGTTCTTCGAGGAACGTCTTCTTTTCGACGGACCACGCCATCACGATCTGATAGAGATTCATGAAGCGCGTCCATGCATCCAAACTGTCGCCAACTTGTTGTTTCTTCTCATCGAGCCACGATCGCACTTGATCCAATTGTTGCGTCAATTGATCGATTGTTGTCTGGACTAGTTCCTTTTCGTGGCTGCTTCGGCTATTCTCGATTATCACCTTGCCATTGGCTTTAGCCAGTTCTAATTTGTCGTAAACGTTACCGATTTCTTGGCCCAGCTTGTTTAGGATCTCTTTAAGCTGAAGCGGTTCCAGTGTCCGTTCGCCGATCTTAACTTCGGCCTTTTGGACCCAGGTTCGAACATCGTCGGCCGCGGTCAGGTATTCGGTGCGTACAGTCTTGGCGCGCTTGAAGTCTCTCTCCTTGGTATCCATGGCGCCTTGAAGACGTTCGGCAAGGAGTTCTAATGCGGTCAGTTCCTGTGCTATGTCTGACGGTACCAAATTCTGTTGTTTCGTGTAGTTAGTCTGCGTCGATTCGATCAACGTCTTACTTTCTTTGATACTGCGCGTAACTTTCGTCCTTATTTCGGTCAATTCGTTCTCAATACGCTTCTGGTCCTCGTTATACACGTGTACTTCACTCAATTCCTCCAATAAATTATTAAATGTATCTTGCAGCTCAGAAATTCTTCTGAAAATTTTCTCGATATCTTCTAGATCCTTGATTGCCTTTGTATCCTTTTCGTGTAGTAAATCGTTTAGTCTGCAACAAATTTAAGAGAAAAAACTTATTTGTAATTTTAATTTTTTTTACGGTTAGAAAAACGTGTTCAATTTTTCCGTCTTAAAATGATCGCGATGCGAACAAAACTGCTTTCTTATGGATTTTCTATATTTGCCATCGGCAGTACACATAAATAGCGTCTAGATAATATCTCAACGCTTTTACTTGAGATCTTTTTGTTCTCAAAAAAATATAGAAAAAAAATCAAGGAAAAAACTACATAGTCTGCGTTGTAGTCGTTTCAAAGTAGCCGTAATACGCAGCCCCATGCAAAAATTTTCTCAGAATAGACTTGACACAAGTCAAGACGTAGCGCCTCACTTTCCAAGCAAAACAAAAAACGGAAAAATTAAGCTAAAAATAACGCGCAGAAAGAAATACCAATGCCTGCAAAATTAAATTAAATTTTAAAGTTCGCGCGCAACGAGGCATGGCTGTCTGCGGCATTCCGTCCCTACTCCAGCAAAGTTCCATCCATTCGTCAATTCAGGCTCCGTTCCGTCTTCAAGCAAATAAAAAATCGGCGTGGTCGTATGATTGAATTTCTCAAATTAAGAGATGATTGAACGCGATTAATAGAATCCAATTATTTTGCTGAATCTTCCGAAAGCCATAGGTTGCTTCCTTTTTTGTTGGTAGCTTCTTTGAGGTGACGACTGCGATGGCTATACGCCCCATGTAACACAGTTGGGAGGGCGCCAAAAATTTTTCCTTTTTTTTTTAATTTTAAAATATTAAAAAATTCGGCCGCGTAATTCAACACATTGGGAAGCCATGAGGCGGGTGTGTCGCCATCACTCATCGCCATCGATGACGTTGCTCCGATTAAAAGATTCGAAATAAATTTAAAAAAATAAAAATAAAAAATTATTTGCACTTAGCACACCTTGCAACGGTTGACTACCATATGTGACTCATATAAAACACGATGGAATGTCCTTTCTCTTTTAATCCTTTTTTTCTTTAATAAATTTTCACTGATATCCTTTTTAATTTGTCTTTTCCTTTCGAATCGCTTTCAAATATTTTTCACAGATTAATTAATTTTGTTTTTTTTTTTAAATAATTTATTTGCTGCTTTTTGAGGCTTTCCAGCCATCCAGTGCTCCTCTTCGCGATTCGTAACTATTTAATTTCAAAGTTAAACTGAATTTTCATTCTGGCTTCACTTTTCCGAGTCGAATTTCGCTCTTTTGCATTCGATAAAGTGAAAATTATAGATTTAAAAATAGCATGAATCGTGTGTGTGGTATTAGCCAAAACTCTTTTAGTCATAGTATATTGGTGTTTATTTTGCCCCACCTCCTTCCCCAAAAATACAACCGATTCGAAACTGCGACTTTCTTTTCTTGTACGGTCGGTCTGACATCTTTATGACGATATGTAGAAAATATTTGCCCCTGTCACGAGAAAAAAGACATGAAGACTCTCCTATCAAGGGAACTAGTCTTAGTCTTCCTGCTTCCCAACAGATGGAACTAGGTCAATGTCGACCCGAAAGGTATAAATATATTTCCCGGCATAGGAAAGTAATGGGTCAATGTCCGCTAGATATACTTAGTGCGAGTTTGTAGTAAATGTCTTTTCGAAAATCCTGCGGTTTTCAGAAGAGAAAGCTTCTTAGAGCTTCCGGTGGGCGGAACAGCAGCATTGCCACCCTTTTCTTTGCATAGTTTTAGTTTAAGACGATTTCGCAAGGCCGACGTCATTATTTTCTAATATTTGGCTGAGCTGAATGTAGGGTAGACGTACATCGCACAAAGTTTGTTTGAGACATGAGCTAATTCAGCGGAAAGTCTGTCATGACTATTTTTCCTCTAATTAATGATGTGGCATTATGCCAGATTGGGATTGAAAATTTTACTATAAGGTACGTATCCCTAGGAAAACTGTTTAACATGAGTACTTGGAGAGAAGACTTAATTTTTAATAAGAAAATTTCCTACAATTCACTTACCAACTTAACTATCACGTCAACGCTTTAAAAAAAGGCATTGTTTCTACTACAACGGAGACTTCATTGATAAAAGTTGATCCACTGTTCTGTGATGAAGTTGTGCTTTATACTAGAAGATGGCGCAACGAAAACTCTCCAGTATATTCGATTGAGTGGTGGAGTTTAAAAAGGGTGAAATCTAGTCTAGCTCGTAGGCTTTGAAAGTAAAAGGACTTAGGGCCGTTATTACGACCTTCAGTTAAAAGTTAACCAGAACTTTGACTGTAAGTTTCGTATGAGCATCTGTCAGTTAAAGTTTCAGTTAGAACGTTACTGACGATCGTAGGAACGGGCCTTAGTGTCTGTGCAAAGAGAATCAAATCTTTTGAGTCTTGTTCGGACAAATCAACATTAACTAAGATTAGATAAAACAAATATTGTTCAAAAACAACAGTATTTTATACAGACGATAGCTCTGCGTATGAAGTTAGCAAAAATTTAGAATAAGAGTACCTAAATAGTATCACAGTGAATCTTCAAAGTAAATGAGGGTTGAAACTGTTTTTATTAAAGAAAGTGAAGGTAATAAGGCACGACGTTTAACGATAATTTTCCAAAAAGAATTGATTCGATATGTTGGTTTTAGCGGCTATAATCAATCAATTAAAAGTTTTGCATTGCAGATAGTTTGAGAAAAGATGTCAGTTTTATTGTGGTCAAACGAAACAATGTAAATACCGACAATAAAGATAATATGATACATGCCTGCTTTACTTCACGAAAGTTTAAGAAATTCTTTTTGCAATCACAGTACAAGAAGGCGGACGCAATATTGTTGTTTTGGCTCACAATATCACAATATAGCGCATTAAAATGCAATACATTGATTCAGCTAGTATGTATTACACTGTATGCTGTCATATGTATATTTGACTAACAAAAATTTGATTGCTCTGCAAATTTCTTCTGTCAAAACAGACTCCAGCGTGGCATATAATCTAAACTAGCTTTACGATTTCAATAAATAAAAATAACGCACTTTTAAAAGGCGAAAATAAATTTTGTTTGCAAATCAAAAGTTTTTAAAAATAAAATTTAACATCTTACGAATTGTTTTAGTTATGATTTTAAAATTTATATAACAAGTAAGCCCAAAAGACCGCAATGTATATGTACCGCAGTACATGGCACGATGGTGGCGGTATAAAGCCTATGGGTCTAATTAGTACAATGCTGCATGCAGTAGCATTGTCTACATTCGATTTGCATGCTCCATGATCAATGCATTGCAGTAAATGTTCCGGCATGCAGTTTTGCTCTCTCTGCAAATTTTGTATAGCACTGTGTAAGGCCAGCCAATAGTTAAATAAATAACCTACTAAACTAATCGAAATTTTCTGGAGAGAAGAGTAGAAATTTTGAATTTTCACAGTTTTCGGTCAGAGTAACATTGACTAATAAATATATGAATTTGATGTGATATGTAGCATTGAATTGATTGGATCATTAAAAAAAATTTCACTGCTCTTCAATGCAGTAAGAATGCAGATTTTCACATCCTGAGGCCTGCTAATATAGTAAAGAGTTATTCAATAGGTACATAACAATTTCGTATTTTAATACAAATGCACACTAAAACTTTTTTGCTGGTCTGTCAATGTCAAAACGTCAGTCATGGTTTACATTTTTATCATGGTGAAGTTCACGAACAAGCAACGTTTGGAAATTATTATTCTGTGTTTTATTTGAATTCATAAATAAACTGGCTTATTCAATAGGGACATTACATAAACTAAAATACTTAATACTTGCAGGATATACACATGTCCATACATTCTACCTAGATCCTGATAATGGCTTATGTAATTTAAGTTTAATAGAGAAGAATATGAACAATAAAGAAATTAGAGACAACAGTGGCCAAATTCAGCTTGATTGGTCAACGCGTTCTTGAGTTATCATGTGGGCAGTATCAACAAATTAGAAAATTTGCTACGAGTATATGTATACCTACATTAAAGCCAAAAAACTATTCTTAATCTTGTCATTTCAAGTTCACTAATTAAATTAATTTATCGGCAAATCATTTTCAATTTTTATTGTTATCATCACATTTCCCAGCTATTTTTTATCGCTTCAATCTTCCGAGAAAGCCGGCAAAATGTGTAATATTCTAAAAATAGTTCTATTTAAAAATTTATAATACTCGTACATTGTGTACAGACTAGCAGTATGTGCTTTTCGCATCAAAACAAAAATGTTATAAAACTGAATTAATTTATAAATTTGATAAAAAAAAAATTCCTACACAAATATTGAGGGTATTGAACATACCACAAAATAAAGGAATACCGTTAATATAACAATTGATATAGTTTTTCTTTATTTTGATAAGATGGTTTATTTATTGAAAATTTAAAATCGTGGGCATAAATTGAATGATGCGCTCATTGTTTACATTCGTAAGTATTGGGTATGTTGGCTCTGTATTTGTTGCATATGTACCTCAGTGTGGAGGACAACACCTTCAACAAGCCAACTTGAAACGTTTGTTTACCTTTTCTTAATGACCTACTGTATCCCGTCATTAAGATCGCCCATCCCTATACTATAATTTTGCTGATGACGCATGTTATGACTGTTTCTAGACTTGTAGAGGTCTTCAACTTGCCATTTCTGAGCTCTGAGGTTCTGGACGACCTTCCAATCGCTCGCATAATTCTGCCGGTCACAATAATTTATTTAACAAAAGCACAACAACAACGAGAATAGCTTGAAACCAGTACGGAGCTGATTCATTGAAAGCGAAACGCTTGCTGATAAGGTGGACTTGAAATGGGAATTTTAAGCCGGCGCGACGCGATGTTGATTCTACGAAGCTGGCGCGCGGTTTAGTTGTTAGTTCGACTGATAAACACTTTGCTTTTCAGAGAACGAACGCGTATGACATCACTACGGAGTGATTATTTAAGCTTGAGCTAGTCTTAACCTTGATAAAATTTTAAGACGTGCTGATGTGTCGCAGAAACGCTTATTGTAAATTGTTTGAATCGATAGACAATTTCAAAAATTGGCTACATTAAGTAGTAAAATATTTATGAAGAATTAATTTTACCTTGTACAACGTAACGCAGGTACTACCGAAATAGAAAAATTGATGGCATCGCGGCTTTATGCGATATTCGCATGCAAATCGAACCTAGGCATGTTTCTGCAATAATTTCGAAGAAGAGTCGAGGCCATCCTTCCTTCACCTGCTTCTACATAAATCAGAAGCGCGCACAGAACAATTGGACTTTTGTTCTTCGACGGAAAAGAATAGAACCGAATGCCGGTTGTGGTTAAATTTAGAACGAAACGTTTTACGAGCACGGAACACCCACAGTATTACAGTCAGAGTCACACTCCAGTTGGTTAGAATAATTCAACAATCACAGACTCATACACTTGTCGTTAGGGTTATGTTGCATGTTGATACGGTTGATGAACGCATTATTCTACCACGACGATGAGCGAACAATGCATTCTTCAACAAGATACCGACTTAACTTTAGACTATTATAATTATGTTTTAAGTTGTTCTTCTAGAATATGAAAAGCCTTGAACAGCCTTCTTTTATAAAACTTAGCACACGCCCAGAAAGCTATTCAATGAAAAACAAATTTCATACCAATATAAAAGGTTATTCAATAGGTAAACCGTTTTTTATTTTAACACAAACGCCACCTTAAACTTTTTTAGTGATCTGTCAATGTCAAAACGTCAGTCAACGTTTACATTTTTATCATGGTGAAGTTCACAAACGAACAACATTTGTTATCTCAATTATTCGGTGTTTGATTTATATATGTATAATACAAAGCTGTTTTTTGTTAGCTCAGAGGATATGATCTGGTTTTTATGTTCTCCGAAGGTCCTAGTAGCTTTTAACAACTTTTGAATATATTTTTATTTTTAAAAATGGAATATAAAAAAAAAATTCACCATATTTTGATCTCAGAGAAACGAATTCTGTAGAGATGCTTCATCATGTAACAATGTCCAGTCAGAGCTCAAACTCATACTGTGGTATACCAGCTTTAGATAATTCACCGGATATACTTACTCCTTAAGGAAAAAGGCACTACCGTTGACTACATTCAACGTTTTTGATAATTCGAGATATATATAATTTTGAAATTAGATGTATGAACCGAACCTACATATCTCATGTCGTCGATAATATTTCTTTGATAAATTATCAATTCAAGACTAGTGCTAGCGAAGAACGAGAAAACAAAAAGGTATAATTTTATGTTTTGACAGAGACATTGTAGAATTTCACAATACCCCCGGTAGCGAAATGTCAAAAAGTTCTTGACAATATTGTAACGAAAAATTGTAGATTGTCGACAAAAATAGTGACAAGTTGTTATTAAATGGTTGGCAGGTTTGACGCTATTATTGACGTACGCTACAACATTTTGGAGAACAATTACTTCACAATATTGTCAACATGTTTTTGCCATTATTATGTCGTCAAAATTTGTGATTTGTTTTTGATTGTCGTCAAAATTTGTGACATTTTTGGCACAAAATTTGTATAATATCAATGACTTTTTTGTCTTACGGAATGAAGTTCATCACGTCTTCAGTCTTCTTTCTGTTTTTTCGGTAATAAAATAAAATTTGCAAACGTCCTGGGCGAAACTTTGTTACTTTCAAATTTATGAAAACGCATACAACGTACAACCCCGGGGGATGAAAATTAAAAAATCGTAAGACCAGTTTTAAGACGATTAAAAAAATAGTCGAGAAATTAAAAACCAATTCCAGATCTCAACAGATCAAAAAGGAGTTCAGGAATTCTTAAAACGAATGCAACTCCTTTTACCCTAGTGGGATACAATATCTATAAACCAAAAATTAGTTTGTAGACGATTACATAACAGACCCAAGGAAGTCAACTAATTTCACATTTTATCAGAGAAATGACGGAATTCCTGAAAACTGGTATCACTTTTTAACACCTTTTTTGTTGTTTGAAAAGCGTTGTTTGAAAAGCGAGACGAATTTTATTCTATTATATAAAAAGCTCGCTAAAGTAAAAGATACATAATTTCATTTACAATCAGACCTAAGAGATATGACGAAATTCCCTAAAACCATTAGGGTGTCCTTAGGGATTGAATTTGAAGCAAAATTTTTGTAAACGGTTTCTAGGCAATTATCTGAAGAACTCGTTGAAATACAATTATATCAATATTTCGGAATACCTAAAAGATATGCCGAAATTCGTAAATATATATTTCTTTCAACCTTTATTTTTCCCACCTCCGTATGCCAAAGAACATACAAAATGTTCTGTAGCGAAATTACTACTCTAGTTAATCTATATATATGTAGGTTCATTTCAAGTTTGATATCTCTAGCATAAGCAGTTTCAGAGAAAGAAAATATGTTTACCACAACAGTACAAAACTAACCTTATTACAAACTTTATTTTTGGAACGTCGCAACGCTAAAGCTCTCATTAAATCACAAGTTTCAAATATCATTAGCGGCGCTCAGGACATAAAAATTGAATTTTCTTGCTTTTTACCGTCACCCCTTACACCCAACTCCAAAAATTTCTGCTAGGAGTGTAACAGGCCAAACTTCCGCTTAAATTCTAAAATCCTATTTTAAATAGTTCTTGAAATATATTTTTTTTGTTTTAAATTTGTCAAAAACTCTCCCCATTCTTTCACTCTGAGATTGGAATTCAAAGTTTACACCCCACCCCCATACTTCAACAACCCCCTTAAAATATTTAACTCTTTTTTAATTTACTAGCATCTGTTAAGATATCCACAAAGTTTCAGCGGTCTGACATCAATCGTTCAGGAGTGTTTTGGACGTAGTCCCCCCACCCCTACTCGCTCACTCTCACTCACTCCTACCCCTAACAACTCTTTTTTTGAAAATGAGTCCACTATTATAGTACTAGATATGTTGTTGTTGTTGTTGTTTGGTGTGGGGAAGATACTCTGAAAGGCGAGTCTTGAGCATTCAGGCCACCAGACCCACTATTATACTCGAATCCCCAGTCTCTACCCGAACCTTTTCATCCTCCTCATGAATTCGCTCAGGTAGGGTACTAGATATGTAAGTTCCAACTTTCAGCCTCCTAGTCCTAGCATAAGTCATTCCTGAGATCTAGAAACCAAAATCGTTCATCAAAAACGCTCCCGCACGTGCAAAATATACCAATCGTAGTGGTTCACCCATTCTACCTACCATACAAATTTCAGCTTATTATCTCAAGGGTGTTGAGAGCTACGCGCCTTCAAACATTTTTGCCTACGGTGGACGACATACGGCGTCTATGGTGGACAGACGCACATTTATTTTTTTCCGCTTTTTTATGGTCTATTAGTTCTAAAACGTGAAAATACAAAATTTCAGGGTAGACAATTTTTTTGGAAATTTCAGGTCGATCACAGTACTTTATTATTAAAAAATAATCAAGTAAAATTCAAGCATAGTTCAAATGCAAGCGCTGTTTCAGATCATCAGAATTTGTGGTACTGATATCTTACACACGTTTCGGATGCTGGACCTCAAGCCTGTCAACACAATCCCGATAAAATAAATCGCTGTCTGCTGCGCCTAAATTCAACAACGCTCAACTCTGCAACGATTGAGCGAAAAGAATCACATTCGAAGGCCGATACTCGAAATAGAAATACCTAGCGTAAATATTTTTAAGATTTTCGACTTGAATAATTTTTTCGTGGAAACTTGTTTTCCGAAGTCATAGATACGATAAACTTCCGTGTTTCTTGTGTTGGTAATTTAGTGGGTTTTATCTTTTCGCTGTAACATGAACGCATAAATTAGTCAAAATAACAAAAATTATGCGAATCGGGAACGAAGCCAATTATTGCGTAAGTTTTGCTTATTTACAAAAACAAAAACAACAATTTTTTGATTGTTGGTATTTGATTCGGAGTTCTTTTTTATCTCGGACTTAAAATCGGGAAAGCCTTGCTTGAAAGAGTTCTGACTGATTACGGAAATTTTTATCGAACATATCGCAGCATATCGATCAATTTTTTTTTTTTTTTTTTAACTGAATGTTGTTGTAGGTGGCTTAAGTTTGTGAAAGTCGATAAGGCGGTTATCATTTCTGCTATCTCATTTGTTATAACAAATTTCTATTGTTGGTTATGATGTTCTTTTTGGCTGGTAATCAATTAAGCGTTTACAACAGAGTCAACATGACGATGATTTTAATGAAGTTCATGATGGAAATGATTTTAAACAATTTTTTTTTTTTAATATTGTTATGTGGGTTGTTACTCCAAAAAATATGCGAACATTGACATCGGATGGGACAAGAAAAAAAACTGGATAATAAACAGGAAAGAGTGACGGTCACATCTGACTGTAAATGTATTTTCCATTTTTTTTATTAGCCGGAATTTCATAGATTCGTAATTCTTGATGACATTCACTTTCAACCAGTTTCTGTTTGGCTCAAAAAGTTTAGATGGCGAATATTTGCAACGAATTCCGTCATCAGTTCATCTATAAATCACGAATTGTGTATGCCCACATGGCGGAATCAAATGTATAATATGATTGGGCCGGCCTTCACGATCTTAATTGTTGCAAAAAGTTGATCGAGTGCTAAAATAAGCATAGCAATGGTTTCGCGGATGCGTAATAAATTATTTCTTTAGCATACTGACTTGTGATTCTAAACTACTGAACAAAGCAGAAAAAGTTCAATTTAACCGGTGAACAAACAGACCAGATTCGGACTAATGTCCAACTGTCCTTCTCTGTACAAGTTTTTCAACTTTGTTATACTCATTGGTTCAGAACGGTTTGATGTTAGTCGAGCAACATCTTCCTCTGGTTAAAGTTACGTAACAATAGCAGTGGCGTAACCGTACGCAGTTTTGACTAACATAAATTAGTTCACATGGTGTTTGATTTGCCATAGATAATAGCAATAATACGAGCATTGCACATTGCGTTGATTATCAATTTTATAATTTTATCGCCTGCGTAAAATGATAGTGACAGAAACAATTGCAATAAAACCCAATAATCGACCCATTTTACAACTTGAACGAATTACTATAATCGGAATACGATAAGCCGGCATGCTATTCGTGGATTTAACATTGATTCAACCATCTTTATCTATATGATATTGGTGTGACCTATTTATTGATTTGAAAAAAATTAGTAGTTTTTTTCAAAAAAATATAGTGCAACGAGAAAGTTTTTCTCCTCACCGCACTGTAATCCTTGATAAAATCTGGATACTGATAGCTTAGTAAATCGTACTTAAGTTTTCGGAAAAATCCACAAAGATCGCAGATATCATCAAATTGAACCAATTATTCTCGATGTCAAATGTGTAGTCTATAAATCGCGTTTGAAATAGAAAGCACAGTGGATTGAAAGCGACTATCAACATTATCGATCAAAATGAGTAGTGCAATATAAAAAAAAACCAGTTACATATCGAAGCCCATCCCAAATACTGCACCTTGATGGTGCATTTACACTCAGCGTTTGCGACGAGCCTCTATCCCCACCAAAAAATCAATCAATCAAATAGCTCGTGCAATCGGAAGAGTCTTACATTGAGAACCGGTTTGCAATGGCCTGATGGGGGTAGCTTCTCGCCTCGAGGCGAGCCTCATGGGTGAGAGTAAGCGCACCATGAAACGTGAAATTTTGGGCAATATGCATATATGATATATTGCCGTCCGCTCCGAGCTAAGAAGCACTCTTTTGAATTTCACACAAAACGTTATGTGGGAAGGGATCAAGTACCTACATATGTGACTTTTTCCAAAATTTTGAATATTTCTTAGCCCGATAACAGTATCGACTTACACGTCGTATTCTGTAGGCTATTTATAAAAATGCCTAGCCGGTATATACGGTATTTTGATTTTTTGCAAAGTGTAATGCTTAAAAATTGTATAGAATATGTCGATACGAATTCAACAATATCGTTTAGGCATACAAGATATCATGGTAGTGTTTGTTTCTGCGGACTATTTACAAAAACGCCTAAAAAGTAATTTTACGGTTTTTTATATTCAACTAACTAAGGAGTAAGGTTTTGGTTGCTTATACTCATAAATGCATAAAACATTAAGGGGAAAAGTTTATGAACAAAAACCATTTGAAAAACCATGAAAGGACTCTATTGACACAGACAGCAAATCACTGCTCAGATTCAGAAACTGAAGGACACGGTCACTTAACCGAGAAGGCTTGAGGCGGCACATTCAGGAGGCCAAGATTCGATTTGGAATGTAGCGTTATCGTTACTATAACTAATTAAAACGCTTGTTTGGATTTTGTTTCTTCATTTAAATGCCTAAAAAGTATTTACGCATCTTATGATATTCAACCCTCAAAGTGGGATTTGCAAACAATGGGGGGGGGGGGGATTACGTGGTGGGGTACGTGGGGGATACGTGGGCGTGGGTACGTGGGGTACCGGGGGGAGGGGGGTACGTGGGGGGGTACGTGGGGTGGTACGTGGTGGGGTATGTGGTGGGGTACGTGGTGGGGTACGTGGGGGTACGCGGTGGGGTACGTGGTGGGGTACGTGGTGGGGTAGGTGGGGGGATTCTAACAAGTAACTACATTATATTAAAGGTTCGGTTGTCTAATTTTCAAATCAGAAAACAGATTTAAAAAAAAATTAATTATTGACGATGTGGTGAGCGAAAATGTGGATTGGGAATTAAGTTTAGTGTACCTAAATATAGGAGTACAATATGAGTAATTTTGTAATTATCATTAACGAGAAGTGAAGATAAGATAGTATCATGTTCACCGCATAAGTGGATTTTTTCCCTGAGGTGGATATGTCGTTTACCCTAAATAATATGCTGTAACTACCACGGAGCTAACCGATAAGATCGTGCGAGAGGTGGTGACTTAGGGCAGGCATTAGGACTAGGCTCTCAATTGTTTATTTGCAATATTGTGCATATACTGGAGCCGTCGTCTTTCTGGATTCCAAAGCCTGTTTGAAGATGTTTGGCTTGACCATCCTCAAACTAGGACCTAACCTTTGCTACTTTTGTCTGTGAATTCGACGTTTTAGGCTGGATTTTACAAAGGCACACCCTCTTAAAAATATCGTTTCTTGTATTTGTAAACTGAGTGATGAATCACATGTACCAGATGCTCAATTAAACACATTCCACTTCAGTTTTAATCAAAACGGTCCAACTGATTGTTGCAGTTTAACAGTACCAAAATAAAAAATATGTCGGTTAAAGTTCGGATAATCGGGCTCTTAATTCTGAGTAATCAATTGTCGCCGTTTTATCAATTTGCCCACGCACACATGGTGCAGAATATGCAATTCTTTTATAAGGCGCCGCGTAGTCCACCAGCAAGAAACCACATCAACGCAATTTGGAACGTTTTGCACTTTAAGTACCTGAAGCCTCTTAAGTTTACCTGTTGATAATTCGTTTTCGTTTTTTTTTCACGATGTTACAGAGCAACGACCAGCACCATCAGATACACGTTCGATGCAAATCCAAACGAATTTCATGAAAACTCTCCAAACCCAGTCGAACGCACACAACAACCCGACCGGAGGTACCTATATACCTTTAGTCTTAATAGTTCTTTTTTCCAGGTGTGGTAATCGATCAAGTACACCTCTCTCTTACCTACAATTATTCATTGGATACTTTTTTCGGAAGATCTTTCCGGCCAAGTGCAGTGCAGTGACCAGAACTTGAGAAATTTTCAACCGGCCACCGGGATGGGTCCATTTGACCGGCAAAAAAACAACGAAATCGGCATAAAACTGGTTATGAAGAGATACAGGTGAGAAAGCTGTGTAAGAGCTATTACTGGTACTAGCGATTCGAATGACTCTGATCTGTTAGTTAGTTAATCCAAAAATAGATAAAAGGTGTGTCCCGTATACCGTCTCTACGGTTGTTTTCAGCTTGGAAGCATACATTTCTACGAAGATGTCTTTTAACACCAAGATTTTCTTCATGAAGCATGTGAATATTGGGTTCGTTCTTGCTCTGTCTTTTTAAGGGCATCGTCGTCGTACCTTTACTTTTTTTGATGCTGTTCCTGCCCTTTCCCAAGAAAATTTACATCGTCCTAGTGCTTGGAGTATAGAGTAACTCCACGTGAGGAGTTACTCAAGTTACACGTGTTAGGAATTTAGGATGGTTATGTGGCTTGCCGATTGGTTATTCGTCATTTTTCTCTCGTATCTGTTCAACTCTCTACATATTTCTTTAGTAGAGTCCTATTTTGTAGAAAGGCAGAAAGATAATTTCCAAAAGCAACTATCTGTGATATGACGAGCACACACATCTCCCGCTCTAGCAATATTATTCGGCCAGCGATGTTTACGTAATCTCATTTGTTTAAAAGAAAAATTATCATGTAGGTAAGTAAATCGTTTTCTATTGTCTCATGACTAAAATAGACTTAACTAATTTAAATTCAACTTTACACAGTCATATCAATTAAGTGTCCGCGTCACAACGTTGTACCAACGTTGTACCGACGTCAAAACGACGTCCTGCTGACTAATTTCGAAAATAATTTAAGGGTCGTCTTGACGTCGTCGGAAAAACCTCTAATCGACTGAGTTTCGACTTATGGATATAAGTCGATTTGGGGTTATTTAAGTAACCGTTCTAGTTATTTTTCGAAATATTTAATTATTTCGTGTTTCAAGTTTTATCACTAAAATGCGATGACAAATAACTTAATAGCAAAACAGTTTACAGTGAAGGAACACTATATTTTCTGAAATAAAGCTGTAAGAAAGTCGCCTAAATCAATTTCTAAGCCATTCAAATGACCAGAAAGTTACTGATATACCTGTTCAGTCACATACTCATTATTGAAATGGTCATATACCTTAACAGCCTTAGATCCATAATTCTCTTCGTATTAATACGAGTAGGTATGTCATTTCATCTCTCCAAAATTCATAAATACATTATTTACAGAGCCAGCTGTTTTCACTATGAACTAGCTAAAATTAAATTTACATGAAAGTAAATATTGATTTCCTAATATTTATTTTTTAAATCACGTATAAAAATAATTAAAATTTTGCGAAGTCGCTCCAAGGATAAATATTGTGAGTGTATTTTCATAATCAGAAGATTACACCATGTTACGAAAATAACTACAAAGTTATTTTTTAGTCATTGATTTACCAGTCAATTACAAGGTTATATGCATGACCAAAAATAAATAAATTGAGTTATCATAAAAGTCAGTTACACTTTATAAGTTAAACGTTGTACCGATTTTATCTAGTCTTAACATTTAAAAAAATATAGTTAAATGTATAAAAATGTACATAGACTAAATAGCATGACATGACTGCGCTGGTTAATACAACTTTAAAGTTTTCCCGTGTGAGTTGGGTATGCTGTTGTGCCAGCAACATATTTATTGTGTCTAAAGTAGAGAAAGTTCCTTTCCGTAAAGTACTTCGCTTCGAGTCACTCACTTGAAGGAACGAGATCACTGAACTAATTTCGGAACTGTTCATTCTCTCCTTCTGTCAGTATATGTACGCTGTAAAAAAGGTCAGCCGAATTCCGTGAAGTAGTTCCGGAACTGATCGTTCCTTCGTTTCACCAGTACGTTTTTTGTCAGGTATCCAACGGAACTGCAGTTCACCAAAAGGAGTGAGTTACTTCACTCACTCACTTCAATGAAGTGTTCTTTTGGAACAGGGAACTGATTCTGAACGACCCATCTCTAGTCTTAAGATCAATCACAACGGACCTTTTAGGTCTAAGTGTGTCCGTGTTCTCACGGACAGCCACGTGTACCTACCTACCTAGTCTTAAGAATAAGTGTTTAGGTGAAGGTATCTAAATCTCCCAAAAAATGTGTTTGTAAAATGACAACCAAAAGGATTTTTTTTTATTTAACTGCTCAAACACCTTTTGAAACTGAGAACGCTGAAAAGATTGCAACCGCAACTACCTTGAAATATCGCTTGGTTGTCACATTAATGACTACTAGACTACCCCTTTGAAAAGCCATTTCACCGCCACTGTGTCCTTTGTAGAATTCTTTATATTCCGCTGTTCAGTCCAAGTATAGGGCAATAGTAGTGCATTTTGGTAGACTGGTTCGGTTTTTTTTGCTAACTGGTTCTAGTTTGAAGACCTATTCCATTCCACCAGCTATTAATCTTACAAAAGACTTCTTGAACACAGGTGAATTTTTGTAAGAGCATTAACCCTTTTCTACATTTTTTTTCTTCTATCAACTGATTTCTTAAAGCCCTCAATCATTTCTCGAATTTGTATTCCACTTAATTCTTGTTCTAGTGCATAATGCACACGAGTTTGCACTTGAACCGACTTTTGAACGTTATTGTGGAGTCATGAAGCGAAATTTTTTTTGTATCTGTATAATCGTCCGGTGAGCACAGCTAAAATCAGGGTCAATAGATCCGACCAGAAAAAAATCAAGAATATCATATTTTTGATGTTTCAAAAGATTCGCCAAAGAAAGCTCACTAGATTACAGCTTAACGTGATATTCCACAAAACTGAGAAATTTTACACCTCTATATATCGTACCTACTTTTAATGGTGACAAACTGTTTAACTTGAGGTAGACAAATAGTATTGATAGTACCACTCTACCGAGATCAGTTCTGCGACGTACTGTAACACTTTGCACCGCAGTGTACATGCAGCGATTGTTTTGAGCTAAGGAGAGGAAAACAGAGGAGGAAACGTACTGTAATTGCCTTCTGTGAACCCGTCAATAAAGACTTTCCTTTTTCGATATAAGAAACTAGTTCGGCATGTGCATAAATTTACTATTCCATGTAAGGTGATAATTTTTCCATTACTAAAATGTGGTATTCTATATTCGCCATAAACAGGCTGCAGTTGCAAATTTTCATTACGCTGTTTGACGTAGAGATGGGGCAAAGTTGAGTTTCACAACTAGTCATTCACTTTAAAGAGTTAGTCCAGTATTGTCTGTGAGTTTTATGTGAACACCTGCCTCGGGGGCTTAATTTCACGGTCCTCTGCGGACAGGGATTGATTAGCCGAAGCAACGACAAACAACGTCGCCCGGCCGAAGCAAGGCTACTAGTTTATACTAGAGTCACTGTATAAGAACTAACACAAACATCTATTATCTTGAGTACGGACAATGTGTGTTTCATTTGAAACCAGTACATTTGAAATTTTTTTGCAGTTGTCTTGATTTTTCATTTTTATCTCCACTAAAGTGGATAAACGCTGTATTTAGTTGACATTTCATGAGACATATGTATCTCGATTCCGTGAAACGTTAATCAAAATCCATCTGCTACACGTATACACACTAAAACTATGCCATTTAAGAAACCTGCGAACTTTGGAGTTCGCAGGGTTCAAGAGTACTAAAAAGGTACCAAAAGCGGTCATTGTCCGTACTCAAGATAGTGGATGTTTGTGTTAGTTCTTATACAGTGACTCTAGTTTATACCGGTTGCAGGCCCAGTAATCATACTAGTGGATGCGAGTCCTACCTAAAACTCTGCTGCTTTCTGGAGCACTGTGTCCGGTTGAATCGCAACTCCACGTTGAGTTTCCGAGGGAACTCTGTTCGCTTGGGCATAACCACAACCACCGCGTGACTCTCCGAAGGGCCTTACCTACGCAAGAAGATGATAGCAACCTATCATGGGCTCTCCTTACCCCGCGGTACCCGATTAAACCTCAGGTCTGGCTTCGTAGAAGACGACAAAAACCTAACAACTACTTTTGCTGAAGTACCATGCATGCTTTTGGGACATATCACCCAACTCGGATTCGTGTGGTCGTTTCAGTGCAGTGAAGTGCTCCAAATGAACTGTTCACTTACTCTATTTTCTTTTCTAATTGAATTGTTTATTTCATCTTTTCTCTTCTCTATCCAGCCGTTCAATAGTCACTAAGTTCACTGCTCCTGCAGTTGAACTGTTAATTTACTCTACTGCCACCGCAGAGAGAAGTTTACAGCGAAGATCCAGGCGCACTGGATTGTCCCGCCCCTAAATAAATACCTTAAAATGAAAATATCGTTCGACTTACCGCTTGTATTGTTCAGCTAGCTGATCACCTTTGGCCTGTATGGCCTCCGCCGACGGTTTGTGGACGTCCCTAAGGAATGTGACGATTGATTTTGATAACGCTTCAATCTCTTTATGCGATGGTTTAAGTTCTTCAGATTCACCGATAATTTCCTATTAAAGAAAATTAAAGCAAAAAAACGAAATTATCATTTTATTAAAATTATCATCGAAACCGCTGACAAAATGGGAGCAATTGAGAGGGTCATAAAATGTGCTAAAAAATAGCAGGCACGTGACCAAGCCCCGGCAAGCATAGCGATGATCAAAAACTTAAAGAAATAATAATAAAAAAATAAAAAGAAAAAAAAGTTTATAACGAAAACGAAAAAGAACCACTTCCGAGCGAATACGACAAAGCAAGGTCAGCGGATGACACAATCGCTTAAAATTTCGCTGCTTGTTGGTTGTGGTCTTATGCCCCTGTGAAATTATTTTTTTGAGTCAACAACGCACAACTCTACCAACCACATGATGTCACAATGCTTAAGCCCCTCTCAACTACTTGAAATTGTGTTTTTTTTTTTGTTTCAAAAATAAGATGACAAGATGGTGGTGCCGAAAATTTGCATCACAAATTCAACAAAAAAAATAGAAAATTTATTCCTCACCTGGATGGCATTCTTCGTTTCTTCCAATTGTCGTCTGGATCTTACGACTGGATCGACATGTCTAGACTTTTCCTCGAGACTTACAATAGATTTTTCCAGCGAGTGAAGTTTATTATCAAACTCCTCCCAGCGTTCGGCAATTGCCGTCAACGTTTCCCGACGATTCTCAAGTTCACCGACTAAATCGCTCCAGGATTTATTCAATGCCAGATTGTCCTTTTCGATGATGTTGCGATTTCGGGAGTCGGCCTGACGAATTATATTCTGTACTTGCTGATTCACTAGATCGATGTCACTGTTCTGGTTCTGGATCGGGGCAAAAACCGACGAGAAACGAGAAAAATTCACAGAAAATATTCGGTTAGTTCACTGGTTAAAACGCACAATTTATTCATGGATTCACACACTCGGCCAATACTTTAAATTCGCCTAAGCTAAATGATATACTTTTTTTTTTGTCACACCTATCGAAGTTGCGATTACTTAATTCACTTTCAATATGGGGAGTTGCTGCTCCGGTTTATAACTTAAGAAATTTTTATCCTTGTTTTTTCTCTCTCGACACTTTAAAGAAAGTCTAAAATCACCTTGTTTCGTTTACTGAAACAATTTTTTTTATTAATTATCCGGATAGGCACGTTAGGCACTCAGTTCCACTTGAAAATGAATCTTATTTCTTCGATGTTTTCTTTCGAATTAAGAATTGACGACGATACGTCTTTAGTTCCATAGATTGTATGTGGCTTAGTTCTCTGTTGCCGATATACACGACCAAAAGCTTACGGAAAGCCGGTACTAATGTCAGTATAAAATCCGCAAGGTTCGCTCTATAGCTGCCAAATGTGGAGAATGGGACGATGTCGTCATCATAACGAAATTTAATTGATGAAAGTTCCCCAAACCAACCGTCGTACACACATGAACGTAACCCAGAACGCTTCAAGAGAATCACATAAAGTTGATTTTATCAGAATCTGGTGGAGCGCCGTACAACGCATACCAGAAACATTGGCCATAGCTTCCATATGCCAGCTACCATATGGATGGGGCCCCCTGAAGAGAGAGACAGAGATCCAACCGGTATTCGGTTGTGTATGGTCAGATATGATGTCATACTATGGCGGTTAAAGCATGGCCCACCGGCAACCGGATGGAGAAAGCTTTCGGCGAAAAAATTCGATTTGAAAATATTTTCGGAGGGGCTGTTTCCGAAGTTTCGGAATCATTCGGAGTGAGGTGTAACGACTATGCTCCAAGTTAAAAACAAGTAGCTTTCAGCAAATTATAAAGAGCTTTTATAGTGAGGTATTAAATTGCTAAGTTGGTAGCAAAAATTAATTTTTTTCGGAAACCGCCCCAAACGAGTCATAAAGATTTGCCCAGTAAAAATCGTTAGACATTTCATACCTGAAATTTTCATCAGGAAATTTTTAGCTTAACTACCTATTTTATCAAAATTTCTATTCGGTTTATAGGCAGGTTGATATGCAGCAATCAATTGTATAATATTAAATTTTAGATAAAATACTGAACCCCTTTACTTAAGTATTCCAATGATGGGGCCATATTTGCATTAACGGCCAACGTATGAACATGCAATAACTAACGCGAGGAAAAAATTACGCACTAGTGTAGCCACAAAACAAACTCGGTATGTAATGCGTTGTGTTCTTTGAGGTGCCAAAGGGGTATCAATCTAGCATTGCCTAACGTCCAACGTCATTACGAGTAATATCGCGGATTTGAATTAGGCGCACTAACGCAGGGTTATAGCTGCGTTTAACGTCATATCATATCACATTTGAAGTGGGTATGGCATCGGCATAATAATAAAGTATTATCATCGACAGAAATTTAAAGAAAAAATACCAGCTCCTAAATTCTGTGTTTTAGAGTTTTAGAATCAAGTATATACCCCAAAATTAAAAAGTCTGCCCAGTTTGGGAGAAAAATTACATTATTTTCCGGACAAAGTCCGAGATGCGGTTAAGATCGGAGTGCAATGAAGGTGTTTACGTTACTACCAACCGTTAAAAAGTTCCCTTTTTGGGTCAGAGTTGAGAACGGGACGTATTATGTATAAATATAATACTGTATTTATGCAGGCACCCTTAAAAATTACCATTCTAAATGAATTTGTCGGAATTTCTAAAAACTTGCACAACTCCTTACACACCTCTAGGGTGTCGAATATTACAAAATGATTGAATTGTTTTTTATTTGGGATACATTTAAAGCCCTTCGAAGTAAACGTGAATGTGATACGAATGAAATATGAAATACGTACGCTAATGGAAATTTGAATTCTTTTGCATAAATAACATTCTTAGAACATAAATATATAAGAAGTTTCAACTTCCCAGCATAAGGCGTTTCCGAAATTAAAAAAATATCCCGTATTCCCGTACCATACCTCCCCTATCAAAAATTTCTTACGATGCTCTTATAGTGGTTCTAACCAGACATTAATTCGAATCTTTACTGGACAGGCAAGGTTTTTCATTGTACTATTCCTTGGCAAACTACTATATATTTTATATTGATTTTTTTCTTCATTGCCTAGTGCTTCAATTAATACAACTTAGCTGTTAAGATAAAAAGTCTAATCTCTAAAATTTGTTTGCTCTGTGAACACATATTGAGTTATTATTAATAAATATTGTATTGTTGTAATATGAAAAATTTCGACAAAATATTTTCAAAAAAAAAATTGGGATTGAAATTGGAAATAGGGATTGGTATTTCTCACGAAAAATTTATAAAAATTGTAGGAGATTTTGGATAATTTTAGTTCATTATATTTTTTTATAGTTTGCAATCCTTCTTCCTTAAAATAATACTTTATTATTGTGTTATAAAATTTTTACAGAGGACACGAAATCTTTTAAAACTAACGAATATATAAGGAAAAAAATAAAATCATAATTTTATTTTTGCTATAATAATACAAAGTTTTAAAAGGATTGGCGCTAGTAGGGTTTCGTCATGGAAGGGAGCTTCATGTACTTATAAAATTCTCCTACCTGTACCATTTTCGTCCTTTTTCGATATTCAATTCTTTATAATATTTTTAACTATAGAACGGACTGCTACACCCATAGAACTATATGTATAATGGATATAGGATGCAGCGACTTTTTTGAAGCCGGAGGTTTTCTCGCAAAGGACCGGCGATATTCACTATGCTACTATCAGCATCTTACTCACATGTATGGTATACTCCGGTATTGAAAAGAAAAAAAGCCTAACCTTGAAATACTTCGCTACTATTTGCATTTCACTGCCACCGGGCATGAAACGCTCCATACAAAAATGTTCAATTTTACATCAAAATGCTTCAAAGTGCTTTATACAGAAACGGCGCTTTGCGATCTCCGTTAGTTATAGCTCTATGGCTACACCTTTCATAAATGCTAAAAGCCCAGACCGTACAATGAATGTAAACTATTCTGTGAATTTCCTTGTTTCTAAATAAAGGAAATCCGCAAGGGCCTGTAAATTCCTTAATCCCATGGACCATTAAGGAGAAAATATTTTGGACTGGATTATTTAAATTTAAAATTTGATTAAGATCGGCGAGGTCATTATTCGAACTTTCGTTGAACACTTTTAAAAAATCTATAAAAAAATCCAAAAAGAAAAAATTTAGAACACGAAAGTTTGGATCACAAAAAATCTCGAATATAATTAAAATGCGAGTGCACGCATAGTACCTAAAAAATCACAAAATCCGGAAAACAAAAAATTATATCGAAAAAAATGCAAAAAAATAGTATCGAAAAAAAATTGGAAAAACCAAAATATTGACAAAAAAAATTAAATATAAATCAAATATACTTGCACGAAGGTTTGGTAGGTTACCGAAATACAAAATTCCAAAAACGAATTCTTGAAATAAAAACCTTGAAGAACTCTCGTCAAAAAAAAATTCGATTTAAAAAATCTCCAAAAATTTCAAAATTCCAAAAATAAATCTTTTTGTAACACACATAAAAATTATTTATTATCGACATTTATATCGTCAAAATATATTTAATACTTTGCGTGCCACGCTTTTTGTCAAAAATTTTGACAATGCTATTTAAAGGGTCAAAATTTCTGTGCCGGTCACAATGTCTTGGCTGCGCTTTATGTTTTCAAAAATAAGGAAACTTACTAAATTATTTAGGGGATATGTAGCGACTGACTGGGCAGTCTTTTGGAGGACCTGAGGTCGATAGGGCAGAATAAGCTAGTCAAGTTCTTTAGTGGTCTGGATTGTTCAGGGATGTTTGTGACTTCGAGGCTCTGAAGGGATCGCCATGGGTGAAACTAGAACAACTCAGCATTACTTGATCCTACACTAGGAAAGTATCTCGAAAAATTATAAGTAGAATAATGGCATACACGGGACGTACTATGATCAAGTCCAGTTTATTCATTTACAAAGTCTTTAAGATCCCAGAGAGTGTTAATCACATGTGCTGTGTATGGAAGGTCTTAACAGAAGCTTATATGTTAAATAGAATGCCAAATTGAACCAATAAGCGATATCTTCCAAAAAACTTCATATTAATTTAGGCCTAGGATTTTGATCAAAGGTGAATTTTGCATGACGAATTTTCAACGTACATGTCCACATCGTCCCATACAACCAAAATCATGATGACCTCAATCATCAAGCACCTCACGTTAGATTTTTTTTTCCAAAAACTAAAGAATGTAATTAAAACGGTTAAGACACCTCCAGGATTCTCTAATAATTAAAATGTTTAAACACTTAGCAAACTTTTCATACTTCTGCACTTCCTGGACTTGTAAAACAATCTTTGAATACTTGAGCGACAGTTCCACTGCAACTCCCCGATAAACAAACAATATTCTCGCAATAGCAACATTCAATCCAAAATTGATTTAAAAAAAAAAAGAAGCATTCTTCAAAACTCACCTGAATATTGCCAAGAGCATGGGTAATCTTCTGGATATTCTTCAACAAACTAGCCAAATTTGTAACTGGTTCGTCCGAGAATTTCGTACGCTCGACATTCGCTTTAACTTTTTCACAATTTTGACAATACTGTTTCCAGTTGTTCGCCTCCTTTTCAAGTTCAGCTTGCTGCGATTTGGCCGAACTTAACGTCTTTTTCAGGACTTGCGCATAATGTTGCAATTCACGCGACAATTCATTCTGTTCGATATTATTAAGCGATGACCAGATTTTATCAGCTGCTTCCTGAATCTGTTTTCCAACAAGGTCCTTAATGGCTGAATCGTTGCCGAAGAAGATCTTATGTTCGTCCAAGTCACCAACGATGTTTTCATAGTCGATACCGTGTTTGCCGTTCTGCAAACGAATCTCGGCTTCGTCGATCCAAGCGTTGAATTTCGCCACGAGCATCATGTAATCTAGACGCGACTGTTTATTGGTGCCCAAGTACTTTTCGCGTTCATCCAATTCGTTCGGAAGTGTGGCAAGTAGGGATCGTCCTTCGGACAACATTTCCAAGATAGCGCTTGGCATGCCCGGTTCTGATTCGACCTTATCGCATAGCTTCTTCAATTGATCGAGGTGATTCTTAACGTCCTGCGAGAGAGTATTGTGTTTAAGTATTTCGCGTTCAACCGAGTCGGGATCGCGGTCCAGGAGCGGTCGTGAATTAACGATAGCTTCGTTCTCGTGAAGCCAGTCCAAAAGAACCGATAATTCGGCGGCCATTTTTTTATGTTCGGCCAACGTGATTTGGTGTTTCTGTCGTTGCGCTTCGACCGACTTGCGAAGATTTTGAAGTTGGTTTTTCAGCGATTGTAGCTGTTCGGTGATGTTGTTTCGATCGGCAGCGGTACCTTCCGAAGCAATCTTTTGTCCCTTGTCAGTTGCCGACGCCAGCAACGCTTCACAACCCTGGATCTTCACGATCACGTCTTCGTACTGATTGATCTTCTCTTCAATGGTGTCCGGTGATTTTTCAATATCGTTGATGACATCGGTATACTTCATGATGAATGCAATAATTTCATTGATGAGAGCAATAAATTGTTCGCGCAGTAATAGAAGTTGGCGTAGGTGAGCCAATTGATCTTCGATCAGCTTGATCATGTCATCCTGCTGTAGTAAAATACTTTGCAGTTCAGGCAGATTGTCGGCTTGCTGTAGATCACCCATTTTCGCCTTGTTGTTCTTCAACTCGCCCAAGATCTTCTCGTAGGCTCCAAGAAGTTCTTGAACATCTTCGATCTTACTACCGATCGGTTTGTTTAAGCTACGCAAACGCTGCTGGATGGCATTCAGGAATTGAATACAATCATTTAGTTTATCCTTGGCGTCTTTGTATTTCTTAATGTGATCCTCCAACAATTTGCAGCGATCGTTTATGTTTTGAACAATTTTACCGAACTTGTCCTTCAGGTTCTTGACGTCGTCGTTCAGTTTCAACTTATCCGCATTGCTAAGCGTTGGAGCGATGGACTTACTCTGTTCTGTGATCAGTGTGATAAGACTTGCTGTTTCTTTGGCGCCATCACCCAGCGATTTGTATTTGGCCAACTGTTCTTCGAGGATTGGCAGATTTGTGGTACGAATTTCGCCGGATGTACTTGTCTCGGTTTCATTCAGCCAATCGGACATGGTTTTACAATCGTCTTCGAACTTCTTACGCGACTGTATTAAGTCCGCTAATGTTTTCATTTTGTTTCCAATCTCCTCCTTGAATGTATTAAAGTCTGTATTGATTTCGGACAGAACTTTCTGGAGATTTTCACGATCATTATCGGGACATTCTTTCAAAATGCTGTTCACTTGTCGGGTAACGTCGTTCAGGAGTCCTTCGTTGAACTGCTTGGCATCGTCTTCGTATTTCTTATTAGCTTGGATTTCTCCTTCGATTCCCGATGATGTTAACGGATGGTAGCCTGGCAGTTTTCGTATTTCCGAAAGTTTTCCCTTAAGCCAAGATTTCGCTTTTTCGAGGTCAGTCTCGAATCCTTTACGGGATTTAGCCGCATCAACTGCTCGCTCCATTTCAGCCTTTAGCAAAGCTAATAGCTCTTTTTGATCGGACGCTAAGTTTCTCAGGGACGATTCGAGCTGGGAATATTCTACAGGTTCTAATTCGTGCTTCATATTGGCAATACGTTTCTCGAGAGTTTCAGCAAACGCCTGTTTAGCTTCGGCATCCTTTAGCATTCCCTTGACTTGTTGTTGGCGTGCTTCAGCTGCTTTGGTATCGTAACCAATAGGAGCTGGTGATTGCAAGTCGGCAATTTTCTCCTTAACCCAGCCCTGAAGATTGTCAATTTCGTTTTTAGCGGCTTCGACACCCTTGTTCGTCACATCCAAAAGCTGAGCCTTACGATCGATTCGCTTGCCCAAATCATTGTGACGACGCTCGATCGATTTCATTTGTTCCTCGACCTGTTGTCCGTCTAAATTGCTAATAATTTCGGCAACACTGGCCGCTTGCAGTTTCAATTCCGCCATCTTCTTCTGGCCCTGATCCTCGAATTCGTCCTTAATTGCCGATATAGCTGCTAGTTTCTGTCCACAGTTAAGGCCACTACCTTTGTCCAAAACATCCATTCGTTTGATCAGTGATTCAAACCAGTTCTGCATATCCTGAATGGTATTGCGATAGCCGTCGATTACATTCTGGCCGCTCTGCTTCTTGGCGATGGCGTCCATTAACTCTGACTCGAGTGTGTCCAATAGTTGCTCGAGGTCTGTTGTATCGTCATCAGCAACTGAAATCAGAGAAATTAGTCAGTTTATGTGTGACCTTAGAAAGACATTCGGAAGAACTTACATGATCCTGTCATATCGGTCATTAATTGAGAGCGTTTATCTCCAATAGTATTAAGAAGATCGTTCATGGCCACTAATTCCTGCTTAGCAGCCTCTGGACGTAGCTTGCATGGTCGCGAGGACCAATCTGCAACTGAATTCTGTTGCTTCTTAATCCAATCTTGAAGTTCAGCTCTCTGCTTCTGCTGCTGCTCTAACTCACTAACAGTTGCAGATAATCCACCCAAGTGGGATTGAACCTGTTTGAAGAGACAGACATTCACTAATCGAATTCAAGCCAAAATACCGCCAAGCAATAGTAGCGTTAGAGTTTTCAACCCCTTCTCATGTTAATTGTAAAAAAACGTAGCAAATCGTCTTAGGAGTTGTGTACTCACCTTAGCAATTAGAGCATGCAATTTAGTGATGTAGCCCTGCGAGTTTAGTTTCTCGACAATCTTACGGAAACCTTCAACTCTACGTAAACTGACCTCATCCAATTCGACAACGTCTTCGTTAGTGACTGTGCGCTATTTTCATTTTAATTTTTTTTTTTGTGTGTATGTGCGGAAAGTAGTATGCGTGGCCAATCAGTAAATTAAAATCATAAAAACGCAAAAATTAATAAAAACAAAAATCAAATAAAATTATTAATAAAATATTAAAACTCCTCCGTATTTCAGGACAGTCATCTTTATTAAGTAAAAATTACAATTAAAGACAGAACACAGTACAGAGTAGAGTTAAGAAGAAAATAAAGTTTTATCTTTGAGAAAAAAGCAAGCAGTACACACACTATCATACACAAGATCAAACACATTCAGGACGGTTTTTCAGTACGTTTCACTCTAAAGCAAATTATTTTCGATAAATAGACACGCCATGCAAATTGTATGTACAAAGGTAACGTTGTAAGATTCTCTTTATTACCTGGTCAATGAGATCTTCGAGCTTGGCTCTTACGATTAGTTCACGTTCTGGTATAGGATGCATTGCTGTCTCTAATGGCGAGCTTGGACGGCTTATGGATGCTGTAGCGGCTTCACATGCTTGAACGGCTAACGCTAATCTGGATTTTTCCATTTGTAGCTTATTATGCAAGTTCTAGAAGAATGAAAAACAAATCGTGAATGTCATGATACCGAAGAAATTGAAGAAAACATGAAGAACGAGTACGAGTACGTGATGCGTTACATGGAATGGTTCAACAGTGGTTCACTGAATTTCGCTGTATTCCAACAGGCACAAATGTTGGTCAGAACGCGGGACGTTCAAATGAGAGTTTCAGGTGAGAAAAATATGTGATATTGCGTTGGTCTACCTTCCAGTGAAGATATGCGGATAGACGAACCATGCTTGGTTGGTGGTCGGCTTACGTAGCGGCCCGTCTCCCAAAAATAGGGCCCAATTAGCACAGGACGTTTTGATACCACAACTCATGAAACCTGGTCGTTGAGGGTTGATAAAGTGGATACATGGTTTAACAGAGACCTAGGGCTCCAATAAATTATCATATCCATCTGGAGCTGTTCAGGAATGTGATCAGTTCTCCAATTTTGTTCTTCGAGATCTCGTCAAAGTTATTCAGAAAAGGTTTGCCTAGTACGCGAAGTCTGGCTTTAGCTAAGGCTGGACACTCGCAAAGAAGGTGGATAACAGTTTCCCTCTTATTTACCTCTCCACAGCTGCGGCAATTGACGTTAAAAGAAATATCAAGTCTGGCCGCACGGTCGTGAATCTTGAAATCTTGGCACTTGGGAATGTTTCTCAGGTTGTAGATCTTCCTGTGGTGAACGAAATCATTGTAAATCGGGCAATTACTCGTGGGTACGGGTAAGATCCTTCCTTTCTTTCAAGTCTCTGGAAGTAGACGGTGCCCAATATGCTACAGAAGAAGTTATCTAACTCTCGGGTACGTTCCGAAGGCATGAGGACGGAGGGATTTTTGAAGACCGCAGTTTGCACAGTGAGATGGACAGGCAATCCAACCAAAAGAAAGATTTAGAAAAAGTCTACGTAGAATATCCTTTAGGCTTGATTCAGGGATGTAAATTTTCCAAATAATCAATCAAAAAATCGATAACTTACCTGCGCACATTTTAATTGATCCTGAGCCATTTCTAGATTAGAAGCTGGCTCATCCAATTCCGTTTGAATGATCGGCTCGTATTCTTCCATATTCTTCATGATACTATCCAGCATATCTTCGTATTCCTGGAATTTAGCGAGAGACTCATGCAAACGATTCTTAATTTGCAACGATGTATGCAACAAGGAATTGTAGCTGTCCTGGATATTCTTCAATTGTTCCTCGATCGTATCACGAATAGCCGGTGTTGTGGCTTCGTAACGATCGATTTGTCCTTGTCCCTTCGAATTCAGATCGTCCAAATTTGATTGATACTTCTGAATTTCGTCCAGCAGGGCTTCATGCTGGCTTATCTGCTCCTGGGTTTGTTCACGATTCGATATAAACAGTGAGTTGTGTGCCATCAATTGGAAAGAGATTTGCAGAAGCCATTTTTCAATGTCTTGCAAGTATTGATGATAAGATGTATAGTCGGCTATTTCCGATTCGATGCCGTTAATTCGTGATGCGCAATCGTTTTGAATCTTATCCCAACGGGCTTGAAGACGATGTACTTCGTCAACTTCGGCTCCTAGATCTTTCGCTTCGTTGGCCAACGATTCAAGTTCGCTGCCCCTTTGGGCGATATCGTTCCTCATGCTTCTGTAGCGTTCGAGTAACGTTTTCATTTCGCTTAATTCGCCTTTGGTGTTGGGAGCTGGAAGCAGAACTGCTTCAGTTTCCGTGATCCATTTCTCGATGCGTTGCTTGTTTGCAGCGAAATCGGACCATCGGTTTTGATTCTGTTTCAAATCAGCCAACTTTTGCTTGACGTTCAGATTAAGCAGGTCCCAATCTTCGCGTAACCTTGTCATTTGATCGCGTAGGGGTTCTTGTTTGTCTTCGGTCATCACATTCGTCGCCTTCGTGTATGCATCTTGAACCATGCCAAGTAGGTGTTGGCCTTCTGGGAGGCGACTTTGTAAGGACTGAAAGTATGAATGTTTTAGTACAGCTGGTATGCCAAAAAAAATTTCACCTCCTACATTTAAAGTGTCGATTTGTTGTTGAACTTGAGTTTGGTCTCCTCCAGGAGAGCTTCCATCCAATATATCATTCGCTGTCTTAATCCAATTATCCATTTCCGTTTTGTAGCTTAGGAATTCCGTATGATCCGAAAGGTTCTTCTCTACTTTGGCAACGAGTCCTAAGAAAGAAATACAAATTATTCAAAACTGCAATCCGTAAGCAAAGCGGCTACACGAGACAACATCGACACCACAATTTAGATAATTCCAAGTTAAGGGATGATGAATTGCTATAAAATTGCATACCTTGAGCTGCTGTTAGCAACTTCGTATAGTTGGCTTGAGTTTCAACAGTCTGATCACGAACCCTAGTGCAGGCACTATGTTCCATAAGGACTTCACAGGCATCGTTCAAATCCTCAACGGCGTCCTTTTCGGCGCGAATATCGTCCAAAAGTTTCTACAAGGAGATAAGACCAGGTATGTTAGTCACAACATATTCCGAAAATTTAACAACACAACCCCAAACTTACCTTGCTTCGTACCAAATCCTCCGCGGTCTTAGCTTCCGATTCGGACTGTTCTTGGACACGTTTCGCCATTTCCTCGATCCATTTATTGATCGTGGTGAATTTCGTCAAGAAGTCGTTCCACGTCGAAAGGCACGAGTTCAAGTTGAACTGAGCGTCGCTGGACATGGTCTGGAGAGTTTCCCATTCAGATTGCAGCTGCTTGATTTCCTGCGAAATAGTGTCCTGACCTTCGCTGCCACTTGTTGCGATTACATTTCTGCTCAAGCTGTCGGTATTGTCCAGCAGCGATTTACCTTCGATCATCGAATTGTCGATTGCCTTCAGTTTGTTGAGACGGTCGACAACTTGATCCTTTTCGCCATGCGAATCCGAACACTGTTCTATTTCCAACCGGGTCTTTCGTAGCCAGTCTTGAAGTTCGTGATACGCCTGCTTGTATTTCTCGTGATTGTTAACTTGATTTTCGAGATTCTCGATATTTTTGCCGACAATCTCCTGAATCCTCTCGAACTTATTCAAACCGTCACTGAAGTCTGCACGATCCAAGCTCTTGTCTTCCTCCAATCTGGTATTGATTTTCTCCACGATATCACTATGGCTGTTGATATCCCGCTGAATTCCACGGAACTTCTCTAGAGCGGATCGCTTCTCGCTAAGATCATTGAGGAAATCGTCACTAATCCTAAGATTCGGTTCGATTTCTTCCAGCCACTCCATCAGGACCTTGTAGAGTTTGTATATCTCCTCAAGTTGGGCTGCACGGTTGGTAAGGCTTTGACGAACTTCGTTAATATCAACCAATAGTTGCTCAAAGTCCTGCTTCAAGTTTTCGGTATCCTCTTGAATCTTGGACGCACCGTTTTGTTCCGTATTCATAATAATCTTCTCCTTAAGCTCAACCAAATACCGAAGTCGATTTTGTCCTTGCTCAAATCCTTGACGAATATTTTTCACCGTGCTCAATTTGATTTGAACTTCGCCCAATGTGCTTGGTATTTCAGCACAGTTATTAAGCTTTTCGCGTGTCTTCTCGATCCACGATTGGCACTCCTCGTACAAGGTGTGATGCTGTTGGTGTTCTTGGTATTGTAGTTCCAAGCGCCGCATGACTTCCTTCGCTAAGGTCAAAAGAGCATTGTATTTGGTGGTCAACTGTGTGATGGCATTACTGATTCTGGTGTCTGAACATGTTTCAAGTAGCATTTGTGCCTTGACGTTGAGTCGATCGAGCTCCTTTTGCCAGTCGAAGAGAGTCTGCAGATGTCCTTGGAATTCTTCCAAAACATTTTTCTTCTGTTGCAAGCTATCCTGCAACTTGTTGTAGGATTGGACCAATGCCTCCGTTTTAGTAAGCCATTCCAACGCTTCCGTGTATTGATCTTGGTAATCGGTCCATTTTACGATACCAACTTCAAGATAGTCCTTGGCATTCTTCAACGCATCGACGTAAGCGTCGAACTCTTCTTGAAGGAGGGCAACTTCTTCTTCGATAATTTCACGATCTTCTGGTTCGGCAGTACGGCAGGCAATTTCACCTTGCTGCAAAGCTGCTTCAAGCTTTTTCTGTCCTTCGGGAACCTCACTTTCAAGAATTTTCAATTGTGAGGTCTTGCTGGCCAAGGCTTCCTTGTCACCTGTTGGCTCGGCGCACTTGCTTAATCGCTCCTTGGCGTTTCGTAGCCACTGAGCAAATTCATTGCCAGCATCGATCAATGCTTGATGATGTTCGATTGTGGCCTTCTGTTTTTCATAAAGATCCTTGGCTTGCTTGCTGAGCGTCTCGTATTTCGTCGAGATCTCAACTTTTTGTTCTGCAACTTGCAAATCGGATGCCTTCGATGCAACCGATTGGATCATGGGCTCGAAGGATACAATATCCTGAACGATGTTGTTTGTCTGTCGCAAATTAGCTTTGCGTTCGTTTAATCCAGAACTCAATCCAGGTTGACCCTTCTTCGACTTGGCGACCTTCTGCTCGCAAACTTGTTGCAATTTTGCTTCGCGATCGGTAATCCATTGTTGCAATTGAGTGTAGCTCGAGCTATAGTCAGCCCATTGGAGCAAGCTTGTTTCGATATGAACCTTGGCAGTGGACATTTTCTTCACCAAGCGATCCCAGTCATTCTGCAGCTCCTTCATTTCTGTGTTGATCTTGTCGCGACCATCGGATCGAGTATTACGTAGTACCTTCTCACCGTTATTAATGGCAGTGTGGACTAAAGCTTGTCCTTCTTCGCGCTTCTTGATCAAATCTTGAATTTGATTCAATCGTTGCAAAAGGGCGTCCTTCGAGCTGGCGCTTGATGATTCACTACAAACCCGAATTATTTCCTTCGCTTTCTCGATCCAGTCTTGAGCCTTCTTCAAGTTCGTTTCATACTCCTTATGCTGTTCATGGTTTGTTTCAACCTTTTTAAGGACATCCTTGGCCAAATTGACCTGCACCTGATACATCGAGTTCAAATGACGCAGCTGATTGGTCACATAGGTTTCCAAATGTGATTGCAATAGCCCAGCTGCTGATTTGTTGAACTTGTCAATATCATCCTTGCCCTTGTCTAGCCTCTCCAAAATTCCGCGCATGTCAACTACTTGTTTCTGTTTCTCCACTACATTGGGAAGCAAGTTCAATTTGTGATTTTTGACTAGAATATCGATCTGTTGAAGCCATTCCAGAAGTCGTTCGTACTCTTCTTTGTATTCGCGCCATTGGATCAAGGTGGTTTCAAGAGATTCTTTTTGTTGCTGAATCTCTCGGAAAAGTCCTTCAAAGCTTTCACGGAGTGCTCGAATATCGTTTCTAATGATCTCCTGTCCTTGGGGTGATGTGCTCGCCAGAACAACTTCGCCAGTGTGAACCAAGTGTTCGACGAGGAGTTCACCTTGACCTTGCTTGTTGAGCAAGGCTTCAGTTGCCGATACAGCTGTTTCTATGGCTAGCTTATCGCTCAGACTGCTTTGTTTCAGTGATGGAAACTTCTCACGTGCTCGACTAATCCAACTGATCAAGTCATCGTAGCCTTCTTTGTAGAGCCTATGATCGCGATATTGTTCTTCGCGTTCGGTTAAAAGTTTCTTAGCTCTGTCGGCCAGCTCGTCGAATTTGTCGAGAATCTTTTGGGCTTGGAAGGCAGCTTGACTCTGTTGTCCACTCGACAACATTTCCTTGGCTTGTGCCTTCAGGGCGTCCACTTCGATTTTCTCCAAACGAACTTTTTCTTCGGTTGCTTTGATGCGATCGAGTTGCGATCGCTTCTCAGTCATTGTGGTCTGGAACTCGGACAATTCACGAAGGATATTTTCAAGCCAGTCATTCGTTTTCTTAACATTCTGCGCTTGTTCAAGGAAGCCGCTCCATTGAGTGATCGAGTCACCCAAATTGGCCTTAACATCGATCATTCGAAGAGCAATGGCGGACCATTCCTCTTGGAGTTTCGCCAACGCTTTATTTACCGGTTCGTGACCTGATTGTGCTGTATTGGCCAGAACGTTTTGTGCTTTTTCTACTAGACCTTGAATCTTAGACGATCCTTCGTCCTTAAGCAGAATTAGTCCTTGTATTGTTGCCAACTTGCTTTCCAAATCCTTTTGTGACATCGCACTCAGATCGGAACAGTAGTCCAGTTTATTCTTGATACCTTCGATCCATTGTGTGGCTTGACTGATTTCGTTATCGAAGTCCTGATGCGTTGAAACATACTGCTGCCACCGGTTGGTCAATTCTTTGACCTTATGCGACACTTGTTGATATTTCATTACTAATTCGGACACATGAGAGCTTCGAGTACTGGCTGGCCCCTTATGAAGTTGTTGTGCCTTCTCCGAAACATTGTCAACTTCGAGTTCCTTCGCACGAACTTCACCTTGTAGAGCCTTCAGTTCTTCGAACTGAGCCTTCTTCTCCGGTAGCGTTGCTTTTAAGTCGATCGCATGAAGCTTATTGTCTGTGTCTCGAATCCAAGCCAGGCATTGATCACGCAATGCTTCATATTCGTTCCAGTGTTGAAGTCTGTTCTCAATGGATTCCATGACAGAAGTGATCGTCGAAAGGAGGCCTTCCCACTCTTGTTGCGTGTTATCGATTTGGGACTGAATATTGATCTGGCCTGATTCCACAGTTCCCGGGATTACCTTCTCACCTAGGATGCGTACTTGTGACACGCGTGGAAACTCGTCTGAAAGGCTGGCCTGAAGGTTCTTTAGGCGATCCAAATTCGTATGCAAGGAAATTCGTTCCAAGTCCAGATCACCCCAGAGATCGACGGTGTTGTGAGTTGCTTCAATGAATTCTTGAATGTCCATAACAGCCTTGCAGTATTGTTGGTGGTCATTGACATAACCTTCATATTTCTCAACAAACACTTGCACGCGTTTTAGAAGCTTGTCGAAGGTATCCGCAATCGACTTCAGTTGCTGTTCTACATGTTCCGTTTTTTCCGGAATATCTTGCAAACTAACCAGCTCGGGCTTATGATTCTGAATGTCGTTCAAAATATCCCGATACGACTGCAGTTTTGCACGCTTTTCATCGAGCGTAGTTTTCAACTCAATTTCAGCAGGAAGCTGTTTTTCCACGGCGCTAAGCCACGCCTCCAACTTATCAGCGATTTCGTCGAAACCACTCCATTTGGAGACCTTGGCCTGGATCATCCGAGAAGTGCTGGTCACATTATCGAACAGCTGTTCGAAGGCTTGTTGGAGCTCTTCCAAGTCGGACCGGATAGATTCACGGCCTTCCGGAGCAGTTGTTGGATAACATTTTTCACCCAACTCAACGGTATTGTTCAGGAGTAAGGCTGCACTACCTTGTTGCGCTTGAAGTTCTTGAATCGATGTTTGCTTCTTCAGGAGATCTTCGCGTGAGCCGACTTCCGAAAGATCACAACATTCGTCATACTTCGCCTGAGCAGTGGCGATCCAGTCCGAACATTGTTTGTACTTTTCGTTGTACAACTGATGATCGTTGACTGACTGTTCACACTTCTTCAAGATCTCCTTGGCAGTAGCTTGAATCGATTGGAATCGAGACGTCACCTGTTGAACATTGACGGAAATTCGGGTTTCGCCGCTGCTCTGAATCAATTCGGACGAGTCATCCTTCATTTTTTCGAATTCAGCCTCGTTCTGGCGAAGACTGATTAGAAGTGCCTGGAAAAGAAAGTTAGTAAGATCACAGAAATTCAAATGGCATAGAAAACTCTTAAGCTAACTACCGAAACAATGCTTACTTGAGAGCACGAGATCAACTCGTTCAACGAGATCGATCTTCGATTAGAATCTCTAAACAAATCCTGATAGCATGCGAATACCATAATTGCGTATTTAAGTTGATACCTTAGGAATATGCTTAATTATAGTTCTTACCTGGAACTTATTGAGTTGTTCCTGCTTCTCCTCCAACGCTGATTTCGGGGCGTAGTTCTTCAGACTGTTCTCAGCCTCGCCAAGCCACGTAATCAAGCGATCCAGATTCACTTCGTATTCGTTCCATTGCTGCAAGCGATTCTCTAACCCGCTCTTAACATCGCTCAGAGCTCCAGCGAACTTTTCAAAGTCCAGTTTCAAATTGGCCAAATCGCGGGCCACTGCTTCTTGTGATCGTGCCGGTATAACGTTGGCGTTGCGCTCGATGTGATCAGCGAGTTGTTGCAGTTTCATCGTTCCCTCCGGAAGAGAGTGCTGAATTTCGTTGATCTTCATAAGACGAGCTTGAAGTGCGGTCTTGTTGCCTGAGTAGTCCGAATAGCCGGTCAATCGATCCCAGAGATTCTTTTGGTAGTCCTGTTGCGCTTTCTGTAGATCACTAAATTGCTGATAGACATCGAAAGCTTGTTCCAATTGAGCAAGCAGTTTTGCACAATCGACGGCAACTTTCTCATATCGTCTGTTGATATCAACCAGAGCAGCTTGGATTTCTTGGGAGTTCTTCGGCGCACTGCTCTCCAATAGAGCAGCAGCCTTCTCATTGACAGTTTCCAGGATGCGTTTGTGCGAGTTGATGTCTTGCACGGCTGCCTTGTATTTAAAGAGCTTTGAACGGATTTCCTGTGTGGAAGTCCACGTACTTGGACATTCATTTTGCACCAGCTTCTCGACCGTATCAAGCCAAGCAAGAGTTTGCGACAAAATATCTTGATAGCTGGACCATTGCATGGTTTGAGCTTCTTGGCGTTTCTGTAAGTTTTTGATACCTTCGTCGAGTTTATCCCATCTATCGCGAATATCACGCAAGTCTTGACGAATCTTTTCGCGACCTTGTGTCGATGTTTCTGGCAAAGCCTTTTCGCCCAAAGCGTTCAATGCCGAGAGTGAATTTTCAGCTTGTTCGCGCTCCGATAGCATGACCTGTAAGATGTTGGAGCCGGATGGTGATTCGTCCTTTAATGCGTTCTCCAGATTCTTCTCGATCGGTTCCAGCCACAAATCGATTTCCTTCAATTTGTCGTTGTAGTTTTGATGATCTTCGACAAGAGATTGCCAACGGTTTACAACTTCCTTGCTGAGTACTTGCAGCAACTGATAACGATTGGTCAATTGTGAAATTAAGGTCTTAAGGCGATCGGCTCCGCAATTGTTCAAGAGCGAGTGTGCACTGTCCGCAAAGCTATCGACTTCCTTCTCTTTCAGTAAGATCTTTTCACGTTGTTCTTTGTATTTCTCAAGCTGCGATGCCTTCTCTTCGAGCGAAGATTGCAACTGTTGATCACGGAACACGCTCTCTGCGGCACGGCACCATTTAGTCAATTCGTCCAACGATTTTTCGAATGCATTCCATTGATCAAGGATCTCCTTTTGTTTACGTTCGATACCCTCGATATCCTGAAAGTGACTAGTAAAGCTCTGTTCAATTTCGGCAATTTCCTTATCAAGGATTTCGGCTCCCTTCGGGGAAGTGCTCTTCTGCACAGTAGCGAATTGTTGCTTCACTTCGTCAAGCAGTTTTTCACCTTGATCTTTGTTTTTCGTGAGTTGCTCGAGGATTCCCAGCTTTCTCTTGATATCAGTTTTTTCGCCATAGGTATCATCGCAATCAAGAAGCTTTTCCTTTTCGCCAGCGATCCAGGCCTTTATGCCGGACAAATGATTGTTGAGATCATTGTGAACTTGAACACAATCCTCCAAGTTTCCGAGAAGTTCTTCCGATTTCTTTACAATATTCTGGAAGAGTTGCTTAATGGATTGCAGATAAACGTTTAAAGACGAGTCCTTGGTCTGATCAACGAGCGTTTGAGCCTTATCGCAAACATTATCGACCAGTGCGGTATGAGTCATAATTTCCTGGTGCATGAGCTTGTGGTTCTGTAGCTGGGCTCGTTTTTCTTGAAGAGTTGTCTTCAGCTCAGTATGACTCTGCATTGCCTTTTCGACATCCTTGAGCCACTTGGTGAGCTGCTCTTGGGCCATAGTAAAATCACCGAACTGCAACAAACAATGATCGAGTTTTTGTGTTGCCGAGTTCAAATCGTCGGTGTAGTTGTCCCACATGGTGCGAAGAGTTCGTAACTGTTGCCGAATTATTTCCCGACCATCGGGACTTGTGTGACCGTACAATTTCTCACCACGATCAATAAGCGCTTCGAATGCAGTCGAGTCGTTGATTCTCTTTTCCGACATTTCGCGGATCTTGTTCTGACGATCCTGTAGAACTGACAAATCACCAACAATCTCGTTATTCTCAGCCAGTTCATCGACGCACTCCTGAAGATCTTTCTTGAACTTTTCATAGTCTTCGTTGAACGATTTGTGATCCTTGACATGGTTTTCGTATCTCGTCACGGTTTCCTTGCACACGTTTTTGATTGTTTGGAAGCGTGTATTCAGTCGCGACAGTTTCAAGTTCAAGTCGGTTTCGCCTTCGATTTCTCGCCCTTGATCCATCAAGTCATTAATAGCTGGGGCTCGTTGTTCAATCTCCTTGGCCACCTCTTTTAACTTATTCAAATGTGCCTGTTTTGTTTCCATCGTACTCTTCAAGCTTTGGTCCTTGATGATTCCTTCGGCATTTCGCATCCACATATCAACACCATCGATAATGCTTTCAAATTCATCCCACTTGGAGCAGAGTTGCTTCAATTTCACCTGCGAGTCTTGGCACAAAGTCATGAACTCGTTCCAGGCCTTCTTCGGTTCTTCGAAGCTCTTCAGCAGAGCTGGATGACCAGTAGGATGTGTTTGTGCCAGGACTATTTGTAACTGTTTCTGGCACGCCTCGAAGATTTTGTCGCCCTCAGGCTTTTGCTGAATTAAATTTTCAACAACGATCAGTTTCTCTTCGGCGCCATCTTTTTCGAACGTAGTTTCGTTCAAAATGTCGATCGCTTCTGATTTGATCGTGTTGAGCCAGTCTTGGGCTTTCTCTAGGATTTGATCGTAAGCTTCGTGGTTGATGACGTGATTGTTACATGTTCCGATCCTATTGTTGATCTTGTTACTTAATTGATCGTACTCACGGAGGGAATCTTCAGCCTTCCGCTCGGATTCATCGTCGCCAAGATTCGAAGCCTTTTCTTGTAGTTGTTTCAACGCGTTCTTGTGGAGCGTGATTTCTTGCAATTGAATCTTCTGGCTTTGAAGAGCTTGCTTCTTAGTTGCCAGGGTTGGATACAATTCTGATTCATCGGCAACCTTGGCTTTAGAATGGTTCAACCAGCTCGACACCTGGGTGTAGCTTTCTTCAATCGATGTCTTCTGAATGAGAACAGCTTCGGTCTGCTGTAAAAGAGCATTGGCTTCATCGCGGAGATAATCAAAATTCTCTCGCAATTTTCTCAAATCGTTTCGGATCTTCTCGCGGTTTTCTGGCGTAACCATAGGATACAAGCTTTCGCCAACATCGACGGCATTATTCAGCAACTCTTGACCCTTGTCGAAAGACTGAACAAAGTTTTTGATAGTTTCTAACTGCTGCGCCGTTGCTGACGAGGATCCAGGCGAGCCCATCCTGGCCAATTCAATGAATTCGATTTTGGTATCATCCAACCAATCGGTGCAATTCTTGATGGCATCTGCGAAATCAGCACTGCCTTTCTGAGCAGCCTTGACACGATCGATGTATGTAGCCAGATTCTTTCCGATGGCTTGATAACGCGTTAACAAGTGAGTGACAAACTGTCCAATCCTTGCTTCAGGATTTTTCTCAATCAACATTTTCGATGTTCTTTCGAGTTGATCAATAGTTGGCTTGTGATCCTTGATGTCCTTGTTTAACGCATTGAGTTCTTGAAGTTTCTTCGCCATTTGGGGCAGATCAACTTGGTTGCTAGTTTCAAGCTTAACTTTTCCTTCTACATCTCGTAACCATGCTGAGATTTCCTCATTGCCAGACTCATACTGACTCCACAAGTCGACATTTTCCTCCAGAATTGCTTTAATTTTGGCGTAGTCTGCACGAAGTTTGTCCATATCAGCATTAATTTTGTCCGCTTCGGTTTGAAGAACGGTCAAATTTTCTGGTGTTTCGATTTTCTTCAACATTTCCAAGGATTGAAGAACATCTGCTTGACGAGCTTCGCACTCTGCAATACCTTTCTGGGCTTCTTGAAGCGAAGATTTCTTCACATCCAAATTGTACTTGTCACTGGTACTCTCGGGAGCGCACCAGGCAACCTTTTCTTTCTGGGTTGTCACCATTCGTTTCAGCATACCAACTTTGTCGATGTGGAACTTCTTCAAGAATTGCATGAGGGTTCCCTCGATCTTCTTCGAATAGTTCTGTACACCTTCGTACCGTTTCAGGACATTGTTTAATTCCTTGGGAATAATCGATTCGGAGAAAGTCGGATAGACTGCTTTCATTTCATCGACACGCATCCTTAAGTTGTCAATTTGATTGCCAGAATCGTCTAGTTGTCCTTTGAGAGAGCGACATTGTTGAAGTCTTTCAATGATCTTGTTGTTATCACCCGACATATCGTCACATTTGATCAACGACTCTCGCAACTTTCCAACAACTTCACCGGCGGCCTTGATTTTCTTCCTGATGTCCTCCTCTTGCTCGTTAAACGATGTTGCTACCGAGTTCAATCGATCGGCATTATGTTCTACTTCGGCAAATTGCTCCGATAAAAGTTGAGTAAGTGCAGTCAAGGCTGGGATATCCGCTCCGTTGTTGATTCTTTGCAGTTCCTTGGCCTTTTCTACAACGTGTTGTTTCAATGCTGAGTAGGTAGGGAGTTCGGTTGCGTATTTGGTGAGACGCATTGGTCCATATTCAATCTCAAGTGTATTGTCCGCAGCATCGCATAGCGATTGATTTGTTTCGGACAACCACGGCAAAAGTTCGTTTTTGGCGTCCTCGATTTGCTTCCAGATAACCGCTTCGGTTTCGTAGAGATGTGCGTTCTTGGCAGTCTTGTCGTGAAGATCTTGCCACTTTCGCTTCGATTCATCAACTTCGGAAAGTATCTCAACAGGTACGGCTTCACCAATCATGTCAAACAGTTTGCCAATGTTGCCAGCCTTGCGATCCACATCGTCCAAATAAGCCTTAGACTTTCTAATCTGTTCGAGCGTTTTCTTGGTCTTCTCAGCACATTGGTGTAGTTCGATCTCATCCTTGGGCTGTTTAGGAATCGTGTTGTACATATCCTCCGCCTTCTTCAAGTCCTTATCGAACTTGTCCTTAGCATCGGCATACTCCTTCAGTGATTGACTGATGAACGTGTACTTTTGAATTCGATCGTTAATTTCCTGTTGTAACGAATCCCAGGTTTTGTCTAACGCTAGAAGAGACTCCTGAATAAGTGGCATACTTGCGATGTCTTCCTTCATCAGCATAGTTCCTTCATCGTGAATTTTATCCTTAAGATCGGATTGGCTTTGGATGACACCATTCAGGATGGTCAAGTCAGCAATAATTTGATCAATATTAGACAAATTTGGCTTCAATCTAAGCAATTGATCCAGTTTCCTTTGATTTTCAAGAAGCTGTTGAGTTAAATTACTCTGGAGACTATGGAACTTAGTCTTACGTTCTGTCATCTGGTCGATCGCGCTCTTTTGATTCTGCGACCGCAACTTCAAGTTGTCTAGCTTATTCTCCAATTCGTTGACCGTTTGTATGGCACTCATGGGTTTTCTAGTGAGCGAATTTCGAAGCTGAATGACCGGACTGTCGTCAATCTGCTTAGCTTGATCCTTCCAGAAGATCAGACTCTTTGCGATATCGTCAATCTCCTCGATAATAGTGGCCAATTCGGCTGCTTCCGGTTTCTCGGGCTTTTCGAGCTGATGACGAAGATGGTTGAGGTGATTTTCAGTTTCGTTCTTCCAACCAAGAAGTTCAGTCCATTTCTCGAGAGACGTCTTCTTCTGCTGGAGATTTGTTTCTAGGTCCTGGAAGTGACTGACCAATGTTGTGTATGAGTCGTTCAACATTCGAGACTCCTCTGGCGTTGCGTGCAAAGAAAGCTGCTTCACTTCTTCGTATATTGCGTTGAAGTTGGGTTTTTTGTCGGAGTGTTCTTGCATTAGGGCGTGCACTACTTGAAGACTAGGTTCCACGCGTTCGGGATTGATTTCATCAACTTGAACTACTTGTGCTCGCAGTTGATCCATCCAGTTACTGAAATTGGCCGTTTTAGCATTGAAGTCTTGTCGTTCCATGATGGCATCCGATACCTCATTGATTTTGGCTCGTGTTGCTTCCGAAAGTTTTGTAAGTTTTGATTTCATAGCATTGACGCGATCTTTAAGAGCTATAGCTCCTTCTGGTGTTAAATTCAAAGCAATTTGATCGGAGTTCTGTCCCAGTGCCACAAGCTTGGCCTGTTGTTCGGATATTTCATTGTTGAAGGACTTCAATTTGACCAGTTCCTTTTCGAGCTTATCGACATGCGGTGTGTTTACTAGAGAAGGTCGTTTTGCCATGATCTTGTCACCGTTCTCTATCCACGACTCCAACTTGTTAGCTTCGGCATCGAATGATTGCCAGTTGGTTACAAGCTTGTCCAATTTTCCAGTCGATTGCTTTGCATTCTCATAAACAGCAGTCCATCTTGAATGCATGGCATCCAGCTCATCAGGAGCATTGGTCTTGCACAACATTTGATGACTGATCGTTGAGATTCCTTGTAGGCGATCGAGTTGCTCTTCGCATTGCGTCTCAAACTGTTTGGCTTGTTGTTGAAGTTGAACAGCTTCAGGTAGCGAGAACGGCTTATAAGTTACAGTATTGACCTTGATTTCACACTGTTCTACGACAGGCTTAATTTCCTGAATACCAGCTTGGTATTTCTGCCAGTTCAAGAGATCCTCCTGAACAGCTCTGGCTTGATGTTCAACATTACGATTGATAGCACTGAGTGTTTCTTGAAGCTTGAATATCTCTGTCTTCAACCGTTTCGCTTCAGTAATGTTGCCCTCTTTTGGTGCCAATTCATTAGCATCAGCACCCAAAATATCGAGCTGCTTCATCTTTTCAGAGAGAATCTTACGAAGAGTGCTAACTTTCAAGACTCTCTCTTCAGGTGTAAGGTCTTCGGATTGCAGTCCCTCAATCATTTTCGGAGCGGCCTTGCTTGCCCATTCTTGAAGTTCGGCAAGCCGGGCTTTGTAGGTATTCCATTTGGCACTGTAGTCTTCCAAATACCCTACACGATCCTTTACATGCTCCATTGTATTGAAGAACATCTTCTCAACTTCCGTAACCTCCTTTTCGAGCATTGGCCGTTTTTCTGGTGCGGCCAATGGACTTAGCTCAATGCAGAGTTGATGAAGCTTGGGAAGCAACTGATGCGAAGCTTGTTGCAACGTTACGTTCAGTTCGCGTTTTGTCTTCAAATCCGAACTAACATTCTTAGGATCAGTCTGAAGCGGAGTTATAGATCTTAGCTCAGTTTCGGCTTGTTGCAGAAGCCCCAAAATATCGCTCTTCTGATCGGCAAAGTCATTCCATACGCCAAGTGTTCCCTTCAACGACTTCAGGTGGTCAACGGTTTCACCATAAGCCTCGTTCCAGCCTGTCTCCAAGGTTTTCACTTCAGTATTTACGAACGATGGTGCATGAACGTCCTTGCTCAAATCTCGACCACGTTGCAACATGGACATGATATGCGTTCGCTGATGATCCAATTGATTGATAGCATATTGTTGTTCTTGAATCATTTTGTTCACCTTTTCCAGGCTGTCTGGTGGCGGAGCGTTGACTGTTTGCTCCTTAACCTTCTGCAAGAGGCATACAACTTCATGCACTTCTCGCCTGTAGGTGTAGCATTTCGAGAATACTTCAGTCTTGACCATTGTGACTTCAATTGTTGGAATTAGATTCTTGTAGCGAGCAATTAAACCTTCGAGTTTTTTCTGCTCAGCCATAGCTTCTTCTTCGGATGTGTAGGACAAAAGTGAGTCGAGCGTCTTTACAAGCCACTTCATATCCTCGCGCTTGTTGTCAGCATCGTGACATATTTTCTGTAATAGGAAGTGTAAAAGTTGATTAGAAGGATTCGAGGAAAATGCATAAGTTGTTATTAGTCTCTTAGAAATAATGAATATGAAATTACCACTAGCTCCCTGAGCTGCGTGAAATTAAGCGTTAAGATTGTTAGGATGAGTTAAATGAAATCGATCTTTGTGGAACTAACCTGGAAAATAATCCGTTCCTTCTCGAATTCCTCCATACTGTTAACTTCATTGACGATATTTTTCAATGTCTTGTCCACGACATCCATCCAGTTCTCCATTTCGCTGAACTTCTGATGATAGAATTCCCACTGCGCTGGAATCTGTTGAAGCGTCTTACGCATCTCTTCAACACGTTCTGCTATCGTTTCCCAATGCTTCTCGGCAGCCTTGTATGCTTCCGGGATTGAAGCATCGTTAGGATGCTGCTGACTGTAAGTAGCCGTGATACGTTTCATATTTTCCAGGCATTTTTCCACATTCAAAACGGTTCCTTCGTTTCGGAAATAGTTCTGATTGCGTTGTAGAATGGAGTCGACATCTTCGTTACGATTCAGTGCTTGCTCCTCGAGATGAATTTCCTTATCGACTTCCTTAAGGTTCTGATAGAAAATCGATTCGTCTAGTCGGAATTGCGTCTTCATCAGATGAACAGGAGCCTGTGAGAGTAGATCTTGCCATTTCGTTTGAAGATTTTCAACAGTCCGTACAACCGGTTCCTGTTCTTCGGTGGGCAAACTCTTGAGGAGATCCTGTGCCGTTTGGACTAGATCGTTCATCCATTTCTCGTTGACGTGTTCGAAGAAGGACTTTTGACTTTCGTACGAATGCTTCGAATCGATATGCCGATCGGATAGAAGGATCTCGGCTTGTGAAAGCCATTCGGAAACAACTCGCTCGCTCTCCTTGAAATTGTGCCAGCAACGAGCTGCTTCTTGCAACTTCTGTTCCCATTGTTGTGCATGTTTTGTAACGTACGAGAATCGTTCGTTTAGTTGTTGCATTTTCTTCGCCGAATCACTAACATCGATGTTCTTGTCGTTTTCGACGGATTTCAAAAGGTTCTGGAAAACCTTGTTCTTGCTCTCTAGCATGGATTTGTAATACAAAGTCCGCGAAAAGAAAGCTTTGTGTGTATGTAGTCGTTCGTGGATTTTATCCTTTCCGCCGGCTAATGAGAGTTGTCCGAGGACATTTTCGGCATCGTCCAGCCATTGATGGATCTCCTTCTGACCCGCTTCCAACGATTCCTGTTGCGTCAAAAGCTGATGGAATAGATGAAGTTTGATTGGGATTTGTGCTCTTACACGGACTAGAGATTCCTTTTCTTTCTTCAGTGTATTCATCATTTTATCGACTTCATCGCGCGATAAATCCTGGATGATTCCTTGGAACGTCTTACTGATTGTTTTGAATAGCTCCTCGACATCGTCGATTTCATTGGCTAGTTTTTGGAGCTCCTCGCCGTACTTCTGAATGTGCTCGTTGCTACCAAGCGGTTGCGTACTAAGGACTCGCTCAGCATTTCTTAACCAACTGCTTAATCGTTCTACTCCCGACTTGTATTCGTGTCTTGAACGGATAATATCACCAGCATGCATGTACTGCTTTGTATTTGCGAACAATCGTTCCCATCTAGCACCCAAATTATGATATCTTTCTCTAAGCTCGGATGCAATTTCATCTTCACAGGACGCTATCAAGTAGTTTCCAGCATCAGAGAGTTGTCCAAACTTGTCCTTCCATACTCCGATATCTTGGAAGAATTCTAAACGTTCGTCTTCTGTACCGTTTAGTTTTTGTTCTGCCGTTCCGAGCCATTGCAAGAACTCTCGTTCCAGTGGTGTCCATCGTTTCCAGCACGATACAACCTCCTCAAGATTGTTCTGGCAACATCTAAGCTCCATCGAAACACGCTTCCATCGCTCCTCGGTCTCATTCATGAACTTGTCGATATCATAGACGTCCTTCTTCGATATGTTTCCGTCGCGTTTGTATTCCACGACTACTTGCTGCATATCGACCAGCGCTTTACTAAACTCTTGGAAGATTTTATTTCTGGACACGAAATTCTTATATTGTTCCAAGAGCTGCTGAACTTTGTCTTCATAACCGTACTTTCCACTCCATCCTCTCAATTTATTCTCGACCAGATTCAAAAATGCTATCAGGCAGCACTTATGCTCCAGGAATTTCAACCGGATTCGACGTTCGGCGGCTTTCGGACCAACTTCGTGTAGTCGTCGTTCCATGATCCTAAGCTGCTCGCTAGGCACTTTATTAGCTAGTGGAGAGCGTTTTGCAGCTTCAAACATTTCCAGGATTCTAGGCAGATTGGCAAAGAAAAGCTTGTGCTCTTCCAACTTTCGGCTTATAATAGCTGCAGTTTCTTCATTCATTACGGTCGGTATGTCTTCGTCAAGAAGAAGCTTCTCAGCATCGGACAACCATTTTCCAATCACTCCAAAGTCACCAGGTAACTCAGAGTCTAGGAGCCACAGCCAAACTAACATTTGGAATTGTAGTCTATGCCACATCCGATTAATTTCATCCCATAGGGGTCGTGGCATCTGAGCAAAGTTATTCGCTTCGGCCATGTCTTTAAGTTTATTGAAGAGCCCTAGTCTAGCGTCTATTTCGGATTTGGCCATTTGATAAGCTCCAAAATCTCGTGGGAATGAGCTTGTCAAAACCATGGACTCATAGTAGTTGGTCCGTTCCTGAAGCCATTCTCTTAATCCGAACAATTCGTCTTGTAGAGTTGTTGCAACTTCTCGTCCAGCTCCCTAAAATGGAAAAACAAAAATTTCAGTACCTCAGTATTTATTTCGCCTTTCTTCAACTCACCTTAGGTTCGGGATACTTATGCAAAAATTGTGCAACATAAGTCATAATACTTTTCTCGTCCGGTTTCTCGACATCAACATCTTCGGCATCCAGCAGCTTGGCAATGCCAAGTTTTGCTTCAGCCACATCGAAAGCTGTTTCTAGTCGATCGCGATTTGAAGACTTTTTCAGTTCAGCCAAGTTTATAAGGTTCGCTTTGATCGCGTCGATGAGGGCCAAGAATGCGACACCATCTCTCCAGCTGGCACCGAAATCTCGAACCTCTATTCCTGCATCCCTGTAAGAAACGACCAATCAGCATTTAGAATTTGAATTCAAATCTTGAAGATCTGATCACTTACTTCGGCAGTGCATTTGTAACCCATTGAAGTAGAGTCTTTCTTGCGCCTTGTTTCCATCGTTCGGCTTTAGCGTCCGTCATGGAACTGGGCGTAATACTATCCAAAGAGCTAACTGATCCGCTGATACCGTGACCCAAGTATTCAAGCGCTCGGCTATTCTCTTCAATCTGTAGATAGAAGAAAAAGATACCAATCACACTATCGATCTTAATCGCATCCACACCCGTTCTTACTGATGAAGCAACTACAATTCTTTACAAAACTACTTAACTCACCAGTGAAGAGTACACAGGACTAACTACTCTTCTCCTACTTAATCTCAGCTTGTTTAAGAAGAAATTTCAAAAAAAACAATACTTTATTCAAAAATATTTCTCTCTGTGTCCACACTATTCTTTACTTTCTAGCTGCGTTTTAAGTGCAAGATACAATTTTGGACTATCACACACATATACCACCCACTTTCATCACTCTACTAACCTGGAAATATAAGATAATCGTCCAGATCAACCCAAGCACAACTGGTGGTCTCCCATCCACCAAATCTGCGGGATTGATGTTGACTAATTTTATCTTTTTGCTCGCCAGAAATTGAAGAGCAGTATTTGCGTTGCTTAAAAAATGCGGTCGACGTAGGACACGTCCTTTCTCAACGGGTAGCTTCTCTCCAGAAAGTACCTCCAATAAGGCTAAAAGTTTAGTACCATCACGCAAGTCGTATATCAAATCGTCTATCCGAAGCGGTGGAACACGCTGCAAAGAAAAAGGAAAAAAAGATTTTTATTAAAATGTTTGTCCTTCTTAAATTAAACTTTAGGACGCATATTGGTCCTACATCTACACTATCTTAGAGAAGCCACAAATTTGATAAAAAATTAGATTCGAAGACCAACGGTGAAATGGGCTGAGTAAAACAAAACCAATTTAAGGACGATATCCAAAACTTTATTCCATATTTTTAGATTTGTCTGCTTTTGATGTCCGATTATCAAGTGTAAGAAAATGGTAATGAGTACACCCTAAAATCATCTTCTATCTACCACTAGGGCGATGCGCAGAGGAGCTGCTGCCTTAAAGAAGTTTCTTAACCTAGCACCTCTATACTTCAAAATACAGAAAGTAGCAAGGATCACTACATACAATGTTTTGTAGAAGGACGAGTCAGAGCTGACCCAACTCATGCTGCAGAGCTTAACAAGGACACCACACTAACGATACTTCTTACTGCTTCAATGGTACCAAAATACAATTTCACAAGACCATCCAAGTTGTCCTACCTAAGAGGAAGGATTGGGCCACAAACAAATCCACTCCAAAAGTAGGATCCAAATCTGGTCCAAAACTGATCAAGATGTTGGAGCAGGAGTTTATGGAGTTCACTATAACGAATATTTTCTGGAATCTCATAAATGTAACGAATACTTTTCGAATCCCCTTCGAATTGGATACAGAGAAGTTTTTCTGTAGATATTAGGCTTGCGCACCATAGCGAGCGTATTTTTCCGATTCCCGATCCCTCGAGAACTAGTCCATTCGTTTAGTTCATAGTTCATTGCTTCAGGGGAGTTCAGTGATGAGTGGTCGTAGTTCGAAGACAGTACATCTAGTAGAAGATGTTGAACAAAAAAGGTCAGTAGATCTAGTAGAGATGAGCATAAAAAAGGTCAGAAGATCTAGTAGAAACGATGAGAATAAAAATAGACACTAGTAGATCTAGCATATTGTCTCACAGAGTTCCGAACGGCAATGAAAAATAGACTAGAAACGTGACTGATTGCGAACAAGTTCAGTTATGGGAACGCTTTTCTGAACTAGTTCGTTCGCGAACTACACAATCCTAGTAGATATTAGTTTTGATGCGATAACGATGATTCCATTGTAATACCCCATCAGCTTATTGGCTTAACTACTGCAAGCACACCCACCCAATGAAGCCCTTGTCAGGTCGCCTCTACATCATTAAGTGCACCTACATCATTTGCTATAACTTGCAGTACAATCGATTTGCTCCACATTCCAACCATGCATACGAGTATCTAGTTAAGTTCATTACTCCATACGATTGCATTCGAATCGAACCGGTTACCGGCTTTTTTCAGACAAACCGGCTGTCTCGTATATTTTTAGCTGCATTCTTGACTGCACTAGACTACGCTAGGTGCCCACCTTCTGCACAACGAATCGAAGACATTGTCACGTTCCTAAGAGGACAGGGACGACTTCTTACTGTACTGGTCTCGTGAAAAGACGCTTTCTCTTCCGGCTACGAGATTGCAAATAAGGCGTCGGTTGTCGTGCAACTCTTGCACATTATAATTGCAATTTATCGAGCGCATACTTTATGCATTTCTTCCTTTTTTTACTGTACATTGTATCGTATTGCTCTTGGATCGAAAAGATAATGCTTCAGTCTGTGTTACAAAGTGCAAAATGTTTAATTAAAGACTGCACCGTTTTGGACACATTCGTGACTAATGGCGCGCGTATTTCGCCTTGCTCGGCTTCGTGACTTCACGATATCTAAATGCAATAATTTCACTTGTATTTTACGAGAACGATACGAGCAATTTCTTATTGTTATGAAAAACTTTGAGTTTTGAACTTTTCATATTATTTTTTTGTAAATTGAAGAAGTTGCATGGTTATAAATGCCACCAGTTATGCTTGTTATCAGTGCCACACGAAGCTACGTCTAAGTTTTAGGAAGTTAATTTGTTCGCGTGAACTCAGTGATGGATCTAATCTCCAGATAGAAAAATAACACTTATTATTGGTAGTTCAGAAAGCTGATTTTTTTTATCCCAAGAATAAATCAGGCCTACAAAAATTTCTAGTCAGGGTGCGTATAGATAGACCTAACCAAAAAACCCTCTAAGAATTACGATTCAAAAATGATTCGTTTTCGTATCATTTCTTGGGTATCACGTTAAACGAAATTATTTCGCCTCTTGAGTGATCGGAAGTCTGATGTGATACTACGTATATGTTCAGACTACGACAATAACACGTTTAATTTAAGTTAAGCGCGTTAAAAACAGTTCTTGAACGCGTTTAATTCAAGTTAAGCGCGTTGAAAACAGTTTCTGAACGCGTTTACGAAAACACGTAGCTCAAACGCGTTTAACCGAAAACATGTACTGCGATCCTCGCGGAAATCGAAGTTAACTTTGGAAGTAACTATTTAATAGTGTAGAAACTCAATTGTATGCTTGTGCAACGACAGCACTAGCTTATAAATTCACTATCCACTACGGCTGTAGAAACATTTTAGTTTCAAATGATTAAGAATGAATAAATTTGGTAATGAAACAGTGCTCAATAATTATTTGTCAAAACGAATCACGTCAACCTATCGTATATCAAAATTAAACGAGTTTCCTAGTCGCAATACTACTTTTCTAACACGTTCATTTTGCCCACTTAAACGCGTTTAAAGTACAGGGTATGAAAAAGGTCGCGACCACGCTGTCAAATTGCAGTAATATGCAATGCGAAGTAGGCGAATACAAATAAATCTCACAGTTAGAGTGTTTGCGTTGCGACACTCAAGTGGTATGCGTCCAGTCCCTGAATAAAGTTACTGTTCACATGAAATTTTCTACGCCAATATCACACGATTGAGTGGAATGTGGTGTGATTAGAGTTCAATTAGAATTGCCAGAACTCCATAAAGAGGAGGTGTTGTTTTTAAACAAGTCGTGACCGAATAAACCCAACAAAAGAATTTTTAGGTGAATTCTTGTACCTACACTCCTCTATAATAAATCAATAGAACTGTTGGGACGCATTAATATTCAGTTTTACTTATTACTAGTTGTTACTAGCTTTACTCATACACAATCTATTTGGCAGTTACTTATGGTATACTCGTAAAGTTTTTGACGAGATTAATGTTTCGGACGCACCTTAAAAACCACCCCAAAGGAGTGAAATAATGAAATTGTTCGATTATCGAAGTGGGTGTGAGCTGAACGAACTTGTGTTCGGTTCGTCGAAATCCAGTTCAATTTCTTTATAATTTCCTAAGAGATACTCGAAAACGTGTTTAAATTGCCGGTTGTCTGCCAACATTTTGCTCCTCGACATATCAGGTCTGGCGTCTTAGACTTTCATAGTCTACGCTATTGAGGATTCTGTATGTTGGGCGCGCGGTTCGAACAACATATTGCAACAACTGGTTTATGCGGTCTATGGTGCCATGAATCTCCGAGATGTCTTTGAATTGCTTTTATTTAAATTTAAATATACCTCCAAAAAAATGATACGAAAATTTATTTCTTAAGAGTGCGGAAACTCGAAATTCGCGATTTTATTGGCATTTACCTTGAGAGAACGCTGATCCGTGCGAACTCTAGCTCTAGCTTCTATGTACTTCAGAACGAGTACGTGTATTTCTAGCTCTAGAAAAGTGGTTAAGCCGTCGGGATTAGCTATGCATTATGCATGGAGTATACGTATCCGTATTATATTCTAAACATGTTTTATTTTTGACTCACTCGGTGGACTATACGAGTAAAGGGGAAGGTTTTGGAAGTTTGTATCTCCTCACCTCGGTATAATTATCGTATTTTTAGGCCTTAGTACTCGGAAGACTGAACCATTTTAAAGGTCAGTCTGAAATTCATTTTTATGCAAATAAACATACTTAACGTTTTTTTTTTTGGAATTTTCGTGGAGACGATAAAGATATTGTTTAATTAAAAAAGGCACAACATTTTTAATACTAGACAAATTTGTCCATGAAAAAATCCATCTGTCCGCTGCATGCGCCGTACCTAAAAGCTTTGGAATCCCAAAACTTGGTAACTTTTGGAGTTCTAATCTTTAAATTTTCATAAAAGATAGACTGAATTTTATTCCATCAGGATCTAAGGTTGGTTTTACTGGAGAGACTGTCAAGGTGCAGGTGGGAGAGGACATCAAAAGCAATTACGCTAAGCAGATAAAAGTAAACTGAAAGACAAGGTGGCAACGCTATCCACTGGAAATATAAGCGCCGCTAGATGGCGCTTTCCGATCTCCTGACATAACTAGAATGAAATGGATGGGTAAGACGTTTCGGTGGGCTTCCGTGTGGCGGAGTTGAGCAGTATTTCTGGATAGAATTTTGGCATCAGCCGTGGTTGGTTGATTAGTTCGGGGACAGTCTTTAGTATAATACAGCCGATCATGACTACGGTATGTTCTTTTCTATCGTCACTTCCCCATCCCGTACATCACAGAATCTTAAGCGAAATGACCAACGTCTTCTTGAGATCGATGCCCTAACAAATTTGGCTTCAAATACATATTCAAAATTCGAATACCCATGTTAACAAAAAACTTTTATTATCTAGATGCAACCTGATACTATCCGGTTTAATTTTGTATCAGGTAGTCCCGGATTCTGCATTCAAACGGAATTAATTTGCAGCGAATATGCGCATAACAATCGACTCATCCTCATTATTAACTGCCTTTATCAATAAGCAAAAACAATTATTGAAACCGATCGATTTGCTACCCATCGTTAGCCACACCAGTAAGTCAACAAATTAATACACCAAAATAAACTTGTGAGCCGCCCCATAACCAGTTTCATTACTATTAAGTGTAAATACTACTACCAAGTATGCAGCGACTGATAATTGTTGTAACGTGAAAAACGCTAACTTGTTTACATATTTACTCTTTTTACAAAATTGTCTTGGTTGGTATTATTAGTAAACAGTCAGGTCTCAGGTGTATTGGTATAATCGGAGTCGGAATCAAGGTTAAGGTGAATCATTGACCGTCCAGTGTCCATTACAAATTACATCAACAACCTTTCGATTATTTATTGTCTATCATTCACCTCATTAGATTCACTTTGCGGTTAGTGTGATGATGTCGATGATTACATCATTATTAGCTTTAAAGCTGCGGAATGTAGCACAAGAGACGAACAAATTAATGAAAGTAAAAAATCAGCTAAACGAAAATTAAATGCGAAAAAAATAGTATCAAATAATTGTATTAGCAAAGCGGCTTACCTTGGACAGATACGAATTAATCCAATTAACAAAAGTCTTTTTCTGAACACGTTCTTGCTCCTCTGAAAAAAACGAGAGAAAAAAATTTTGTTAGTATATTTTAATGTTGACAAATTAGAAAAAAAAATAGAAACAATTGTAAATGATTGTGATATGTCTCGGTAAATACACGGGATAGTGGGTGTATTGGCTTCTAGTATCCAATTGAAAGGTAAAAAGTGAACTAAGTACATACTCGAGCCTCTACTTTGTTCGTCATAATTAGGTTGAGTCTTGGTAAAACCTTGTGGTTCGGATCGAGTTTCAGACAGGTAGTTTTTACTGCTAATCACGTATGGCGCCGCCAATCCCATATGTTACAAATAAATATATCCCAGGTGGTTTATTGTCATTTGAACTTAATCGTATTTGAAATAGAAACTTCTATTCAGTTTAGATTACAATTTTCCGCGAATCAAATTGTTGTTCGAACAAAATTACCTGCTGTACTCATTTTGTTTTGGTGAGAACACTAAAAAAACTTTAATACTAGCGCACATGATACTGCTCCTTCATTGGATTTTTATTTTTATAGTGAAGGTATTTGAGGTATGTGAATTATGGAGCACTTTTTCTTTCTCTCAACTTTGCAACGATGCAAATGCAGTTTTACTTTATCTTTTAATACCTATTGTTATATTGACAAGCCAAACCCATAGAAAACCCTGTACAACTCCACATACTTCACACTTCACGAACTTTTCCATACCACCGCATATGCTGGAAAGCCCTCGTCTCAACACATGTAGCTTGAAAGCGTCGTGAAGCTTATACACGAGTGAGTTTTTCCTACTATGAACGCGAGAGGACGGACATGTTATTGAAGATGTTGGAGTAAAAACAAATTACATATTCCGACTTTTATATCTTAAGAACCTCTAAAATGTACAGGGCTCAAACCTGGTATTTGTCTGTGACACGCTAAAAAAACAAGTTTTGAGGGGTCTGTTATAATACCTCTTACATCTAGTTCAATATTGAAGATTCCACCTCAAAAATCGATATCAGATTTTTTTTTTTTTATTTCAAACCCTGAAGGAGTTTCACGAATTCCGTCATTTTTCTTAGGCTTGATAAGAAATAGAAATGATGAATCTACAAATTTTTTCCCATAATCACCTAATAGCCAATTTCAAAATTTATTGATGTTCAAAAATGATTTATATACGTTTAAATAAATTTTTGGTAACTTCCTGACTGCGGTTTAATCGTTAATTTTAATTTTTCTTTTGTAAATTCGTTAAAATCGTCAAATTCTCAAAATCATTAAATTTTCGACACATGAAGATTGTATGGACGAAAGTAATATTACAAAAAATTTAAAGGAAAAAAAATGTTGAGTTTTGGACTAAAAATCAATTTGTAATCTAAACAAATTAGATGACTTTTAGATTTTTGAATTGGATTGTAAAAACGGAAAACATTCTTCAATTTGGATTTGAATGAATATAAAATCATCGGCCGCTATTCACATTCGTCATAAAGTAGGCTTTAAGTTAGAGCTGACTTTAGTGTCATATAAGACACTAAAGTCAGCTTTAGCGGCCATCGTTTTTTAATGATAAGACAGTATTTCAATGTTCAACACTATTGAGTGATCCTCCCTAGTATATCCTGGGGCTTTAGACACAAGTGAATTTATTGATTAAAATGTAAATTGATGGTTTTCGATGACAGAATGCCGCTATAGCCTGCATACCCCAAACAACAATTTGATATAATTCGTAACGTCTTCATGAATATGAAATTAATTCCTTGTTAAATCCCTTTACTTAAAAGGAAGAAGCATGCAACCCGGAAAAAGACCGCACCCATTTCGTTATACCGGGGTGTTGTGGAATTTCCATTAACTCTTTCGATATATTGAATAAACAGTTAATTTTTTAGGGGGTTACTAAGGACTGAATACCTGAAAAAATGAGGGTTCCTCTACTCTACTGCATTTTGAAAATATCCGAAGAAATTGTTTTATCGATTCATAAAAACCCGTCTGATGGAATCCCAAGATAAAATACTTGGGCTCCAACTATCCGCTAATTATCTCAAGACCTAGACGCTAGGTGTACCATCGGATCAAATGATCAAAGCTAAGCTTTTATTTCGTACCTTGAGATCAACAATAAAGTCTGTACGGCTGGCTCTCTACAATCATTCATAAATTTACCTGGGAATTTACAATTTTATACCTGAATTGCTTGGTGCTGTTAATTTGACCGCCAACTGGTACGGCTCAGTAGTTGGTAATGACCCACAATAGACGCACTGCATAGGGTTTTCGTTAAAAAAAATCGAAATACTCGTAAGTGTGATATATGACTCGTTACTTTTAAATCTCAAATATTAAGAGTATAGAACAGATGATTTCATTAGAACTCCTTAAACGAAAAACTATTAATTTACATAACAGGCGAGTATGGGATCAATGTCAGACGAATAATTAAAACAAGATACTTGAATCTTTTCTGCGAAAATGGTTTTTACACCTTGAATTCGAAATGCCAAAATATAGTATGTTTCCTGTTTGACGAATAAATCCAATTTAAAGTTTTAAGTATTACTAGAGTCGTAGAAGTTATGGCCGATTATGCATAAAACCATGGATTTTATTACTGGAAAATTAAATTTAATGTGGTTTTTTAAGTTTTAATGGCAGTGCATAGACCGCGAAAATCACATTATAGAATTATGTATACCGGCTGTTCAGTGATCGAAGCATTAACATCTTTAGAAAGACGAAGAACACTCTCGATCACTAAATATTTCAAAAAAATTAAAATTATAATTTTTGTCATAGTTAAGAATTTACAAATGTCGACAAGCTAACAATTTATTACCGAAAAATTAAGCATAAAAATTAAATAGATAAATACAGATTAGATTAAGGGACAAGAGTATCAGTAAATGAAAAATCATCAAAGTGACCAAAAAGAACCGGGGCCCATAACATGGATTTGAAGAAAAAAAATTTAAGAACAATGCTCTGGGTAATCTTTACACTTTCTATTATCTCCAACCACTTAGACTAGCGAAATGAACCTCAAGGTGTGCTCTAAAGTTTTGACTCATGAGCAAAATGTTTGGAAGACTAAAAATAGATACAAAATATTGTGTGCAGGTACTGTAGTAGGTACTAAACACCAAACTATTGTTTTGTTTTTATAGCCTGTTGTGGTAAATTACAATATTTGGACAAAAACTTTATTAAAAACTACCAAACTTTAAACGAAATGAAATCCATCGATCAACCTTTTTAACTACACAAAATTGATAAGACATCGCGTTATATCTTTTTTACAAAAAACACATCAAGACAAATTTTTGTTTTTATAAAAAATTGAGTTTTTTTATTTTTGACAAAAAATTGGTAATATTTTTTTTTTTAAATTGAGTAAATTTTTTTTACCAAAAAGAATTATTTGTTAAAAAACCAGTCAAAAATTTTTGAAAAATAATTAAATCAAATAGTCATAGTCAAACTCAGTATACCATATTTTTGACCAAAAAAACAGTCAAATGATTCGTTTGTCAACGAAAAATTGTACGAATCAATATAATCAAACATTTCTCAAAGTAACATACATAGAACTTGAAGCCGTTATATTCTCCCTTAAAAATGTTATGTCAATTACGAAATATTGCTTGTCAAATTATTTTTTTATTATTTGTCCTACATAAAGCTTGCTTTATTTAAAATATGTTGCAAACATTATTTCATTTGGTAGGCTTCAGACATGACATACAGTCAAATATTGCTACCAACTATTTGACTAATAAATTTGAATAAGTAATTATGCAAAATTCTTCGGGAAAAGTAAGGCTTGTTTCCAAAAAAATACCTTAACAATCAAAAATTTTACAAAATGAAATATGCACAATAGAAGAGATATTTATAAAAGTGGTTTGAAACAATCGTCATAATTTCTAGTATTTGACTGATTGTTATGAAGTCAATACCATCTTTAAAGTTTATTAGCCATGATCTTAAAATTAATGACCGGTACCTAGTTTTAATTTAATATTCTAAAAAGGTAAATCGCCTCCTACACAATCAAAACGGACTGGCAAAAAAATCTGCAATCAGATCACATATCCATCAAAAGATCTGACAAAAAATAAAACGGATTATAATTCACAGTCTTGTTGTACCGACATAAACATTCGCAATCAGAACATATTCATCCATCCAGAAATGACCGATTCTTCAAGACGCAAACCGCTTTTATAAATTTTACTTAACCACGAATAAAAAAAAAATAAAAAAATAAAACGTGTTCGCCCACCTTAAGCCGATAACTTCTTAACCTTGTTACAGGTTTTTCGGAATTTTTTTATTTATTTTTTATTATATTAAGTTTGCGGTTTTGTGTTTTCTATAGGATGGATGCTCGACTCCCGAGTTTTATAGCTGCAGTGGTCGAAAAAATAAAATAAACCGGTCCCGGCAGTTTTGTTTATCTTCTCCTCAATTTTTTCCAAGACACGCGGCCATTTTCAAAAATTCAAATCTTTAAGCACGTTTCTTTAATTTGTATTAGGTACGTATGTGAGTGCGTGTATGTTGCGCCGGAATCTTATGGTGTACTTCTCACGTATTTTGAAGAAATAGCATGTCACTAAATCGAAATTGTTTGATGACAATTATTTTTTGTTACGATTCGATTTTTCATTACGAAACCGACCGTTGGCCTTTAGCCAAAATGACTCGACTGTAAAAATGGCCGGTCATTATAAACAGTGGTTTGTTCTCTTCATTTCTGTCTGTCCATAATTCGAAAGTGGTTTCCAATGGGAGAGAAAAAAAATTTGTCAGGTTTGAAACGGCATCCGCCCAGCCACATGAATTACTTATGTGAGCGAAATTTCTTAAGACACGATAAGTAAAATAAATTTTGTTATTTAAAAAATAGCATCAAAAAAAATGGCGCCAAGGCCGAAACGAATAGTGCTAATTAGTTAAGCTCACTTAATGAAGGCACTTGTCGATTTTTTTCGCCAATCGCTAATTTCTTGGTAGTGAATTTGAAAGTTTTTGCAGGTTCTGTGATTGGATTATCTAAGATTTTGATAACTGAAAACATTGAAATTATTCAAAAATAACAATCAAATATGTATATGTATATGTATCACTTTCAAAAATTATTATTTTTCCCTTTCTATTCGCAGAAAACGCTGTGCGATAGAACCTCAGTAATACAGGGTGATTCAGAGTCAGTAGCACAAAGCAGTGGCACATACACAAAAAATATCGGAAGCACTGTAACAGAGTATGCTCACAGCCACGAATTCGTTGTAAGTTTTTTGAAGCCACTTTAAGACCAATCCGTTATTAAAGATTGGTATGCTACGCTGGTAAATATTTGACTATCTTAACATAGTGTAATCGTCAAATTTTTCTTTGACACATTTTTTTATTTGCCCCTACGTAAAATTTTTTGAGTCAAATATTTGATAACATGGTTTGTAGCTATAGCTCCTACCGGATTATGCGATTATATACAAAGATATAATATGTAGGTATTATAAAAAAAAACATTTAAGAAGATATTTACAAGATTTGGATTATAACTCACGAAGCTAATTAATATTTCGGCCTTGTTTTTAAATTGGTTTTAAAAATTTTCACATCTAGTGCTACACTGAAAGAATAACTATAATTATTTCAAGGGTGTATGGACTATATTTAAGTTCTTCTAACTATTGTTAAACATATATGTTTCCAATGATCATGGATATGGTACTCCTAGCCGTAGCATATAATTCGTAAAAACATAGTATAATTGCATTAAACATATATAGTCTATCCGTACTGAAATTTAATATTGTTGTACCAATCATTCTCGTTAACCACATGATGTAAAATTATATTAATTAAATCATAGTAAAAACATAATAAAATTCTACCTTTTTATTAGCGGGTATGTAAACTAGGTCGCCCTCTGAGAATAAATACAAAACTGTATATGGAAAAATTGCTATTAGAACAACAACCCTTAAACATTTTTTAAAATGCGTAAATCCAAGTTTTTTAAGCACATTTTTTACCTATTTCTTTAACAATTATAATATTATTTTCATTAACATAATGCTAGAAAAAGTCTTAAAGAATGTCCTCCGCTATTCACAGTCGTCATAAAGTTGGCTTTAAGACTTTAGTGTCGTAGGACACCAATATTTTTGTTAATAATATATGAAGTCAAACTGAAGCAATTTTTCACGACCTTCATGGCAGGAATTACATAAGATGACCGCATTTCATTGAAAAGTATCATAGATACCTAGTATAAATAATTGGTATATCTAGAAGATAAATCAATGAAAAAATTATTGATTTTTAATAGTTATGCGTTTCAAATATGTAATTTGAAAACCTTTAACACTATTTTTTTCTGTAAATTCAAAATCCAGTAAAAGAACGTAGCAAGTGCTTGGGGGTGAACCCGACAAGAACTTTCAACTGAACGTTCTGCTTCGGAATTTCTGATTAGTTCTCTGATAGACAGCGAACGATGCAGACGTTTTGCTCACGCCAAATTACATGAACGAAAAACTATTTCAATCTATTAAAATCCTCTCAAGAAAGAAAAATCAAAATGGGATAAAAAATTGTCGCACCGGACTCATGTGGTCTTAAGAGCATTTTTCAGGGCAAATAGCCAAATATTTGACAGGGTACAGTCTAGTACTAGCTTAACAAGTGAACTAAGCATCTTTTTCTACCTAATTTACCAATATCAGTTTCAAGAGTAATAATAATATAAAACATAATAAAAATGGTACAATATAATGCCCGCATTGCAGTTAAGATATCATTTGCCACAATTTATGCGCATCACATCTCCTCATCTATAAAAAAAAAACTTTATCACATTTTTCGCCAAGACCTTTGACCGATTTTATCGTCATGCAAACTTTCATTTTCTTATTCAAATGGCAGAAAATAAATCGACTTTTCGTACGTATCGTTTGCGAAAAGAATTCCAAGATAAAATCATAACAATTTATGTAAGCAACAAGTCCACAAGCTTTTATTAACGCTTTGAAGTTTTTATGTCTAAAAGTTGAAAATTTCAACAGCTGAGTACCAGATGATAAGCAAGTATTCGAAATTTAAAAACAATATTGCAGTTGGCCTCACACAATTCACGGTCAGACAAGATGATAATAAAATAAATAAAATTTTCGCAAGAAAACGATTTTATTTCTTTATAAAATGAAGCGAACTTTTCAGCAGCCAACGCCTTTTAGGCCGAATTTTGTTATCAGAATTGTACTATCGGATTGGTATTTTTTTTTTGGAAAGAAATTTTTATAAATAAATACAATTTGTTAAATGAAGAAAATAATGTTGACGAAGAAAATATATTTATTAATTGAGTAATAAAATAAGCGTGATATGGATGAGCTTTGAACTGAATTAATCGAAATTATTTGTTATTAAAAGTGCAAATGGCTTAAATGAAATCATGAACATAAAGGACCGCCATTTTAGAAAAAATTATTGTTTAAACTTGAACACATAATATTAACGCCCGCATACTAATTTTCCAGGGATAGTATGCCTAGTGATCAGCAAAATGTGTTCGAATGGGAAATAATCGTAGATAAATGTTTATACTGGAGATGACAAGTAACGATTGAGTTGAAGGCGGACGTAGTCGAAAAACAACAACAATTGACATAACGACTCTGTTTTGTCTCACTCGCTCACACGTTAAAACAACAACAATTTGATATAACGACTCTGTTTTGTCTCACTTCTCTGGCTTCAAAGTGCCTTATACAAAACTGGTGGCTTATCGTCTCCAGTAGCTCTATGGAATTAGTGTACTATTCTAAACTAAACCAATTGAGTTCCACCTCTGTACGATTTTTCTCCATTAGGCTGTCGAGTGCAATACATGCACCTGCATATCCTACTTAAATGCAATACGTATATGACTCGAAAATGCCAATCTCGCCATTATAACCATTAACTAAACTGCATTAACTTTTCGAATTAAAATTAATTAAATTGTCGGAGGTGAAAAGACGGAAACGACAAATTAATTCGCCTATGCACGATAGTGAAATTTAAAAAAAAAAACTCTTTTCAAACAAATTTCGCAGACAATTTTCCGCAATAGACGAACTTGCTGGTGGACGGCAAGCGGTTTCGTGTTTCAAAGTCATAAAAATTTCCGTACCGTGCCGCTACAATATGAGCGAGCGGTCTAGAGGGAGCCTCTTTGCAGCGAAGACTATTGTACAACAACTCGTAGTGGTCTGATCTGAAGTAACTTAAGATGGGGGTGTGGAGGAGCAAAACTATGTAAATCAAATTTATTTCCTCGTTACAAATTCGATGATGTCATTGCTTTGTTAATCCAGGAATTGAGAGCATACTAAATGCTATATGAGCATAACAGTTTGAATACTGCGTATCCGAAAAATACCGAGTCCTTAAAAGCCTTAACACGAACAGACGGTAAAAATCGATAAATGCGTTTAGTGGTGGTGATATAATCCAAGTGGAAAATAGGTTTCGGCTTCTTGTTTTCAGAGTAAACGAGAATCGATTAGTGAGAACAAGACATTTAGAACTCGATAGGAAAAAAGTATGATTTGAGAATTATCGTTTTTATAGGAAAAATAACGACGTTCTAGGTTTTTTTCAGTATTGAGACCGTTTGAACGCCTCCTACTCGAATATCATATCAAATCAATCATTTCATCCACCCGTTTTTGAACAATCAGGCCTTCGATAGCCTGGTTCTTAATACCCACCATCGCACGGAAAATTGTGATAAGGAGATCATATAAAACAAAATATATTTTTAAAGCAACGGTAGCAACACTAATTCTTAAGTTAATAGAATAGAATCGAAGCTACGCATTTGATTGGGAAATTGTCATAAATGACTGAAATGTGTTATTTGAGATATGCAAAAAGCAAAACACAGTAGTTTAGTGAACGCAAACCAACAGTTTGGTCAATTTCCGTGTTGTGTAACAGCAAAACAAAGCCTCTGAACTCGTGAACAAATTTTGAATTTTTAAACAGTTTGCATGCGTCGCTGGCAACTTTGATTCAAAAATTAATAGAATTAAATCGAAGCTTCGCAATTGATTGAAAATTCGGTAAAATTGTTATATGTTAAGTGGTTTGTGCTCATTGAAAAAGGCATCAGTTCAATAGATTCGGCCGCACTTTGCTTAAGGATATTTCAATTTTAATTGATGAAAAGAAAGCACAGACTTTTTTCGTACAACGGAACTATTATAAGATTAAACTCTAACTGAGCGCATTGCTAAGTTATCTTGCAGAATATGTAAGCAAATTTTTTGGAATTTTGTATGTTAACTATTTTGGAAGGAGAGTGAATTTAGGCTCCTTATCATAGAACAATTCTGGACATAAGTACCTATCGAATTTTTCGGATGTCATACCCTCAATGGTCTAATTTCTCTTGGACACGAACTTGCCAAAGCATTCTGCCTTAGTCATTAAGTGGGGGGTCGACATCGACAGCACAGACACCGAAAAACATAATAAAAACTTAGCTTTGAAAAATACTTTTTTGACTGAAGGACAGACCCATTTTAATGAATTTTTTAAAACTACCAATCTGTTCAACTATTTAAAATGATATTCAAAATATAGTACAACAGAGGAACCTTCTTGTTTAAAAGGCCTTTACAGGATCTACTTGAGGGAGTAAATATTTTTTTAGCATAGATATTCAACATATTTATTCTGCCAAAATAAGTTACAAAAAAAATCAAATCTCTAGACTTTTTTGAGTTATCAACGAACGCCAGGATTTTGAACTTTTGATGTAAATAAAAAAAAAACCTATTTTACCATTTGTTTCGATATAATCTGCGCAAACATTTGACAACAAAATTTTCAACAGAGAGCCGATCAAATTTTGCAAGTAAGGAAAAGTTGTTAGATAAATTGTCAACTTTTTATTTCACACATTATTTTATTTCCACTATTTACCTATTTAGACAGAAAAGTTCTGACTAAATTTTTCATCAAATTTTCGTAGTCAAATATTTGGCACGACATTTTGCAAGTAGGGAAAATAAATTATTTTTACTAACACGAATTTAACGAGTACCTACTCACTATTTTTACCAATAACAATGCCAATTTTTTTACAAAATGGAATATAATCTTACATTGTATGCCGCACTATCAAATATTTGACTATTTCCCCTGGAAAAGGTCAGATAAATTTTCAAATTTTTATTTGCACCATTATTCTAGTTCCTTTATTTATCTATTTTGACAGAAAAACTTTGACTGGATTTTTCATCAAAATTTCTTAGTTAAATATTTGACACCCTGGCATTCAGTGCCAGTTTACGGGACGCACTAGCTTAAATTTTACAAACTAACTAAGCTCCTGTTCCAATAGGTTGCGTCTACATAGTCGTTTAGTCTACATCAGTTTTTCATTTCATACAAAAGAAACTGCTGTCCAATTGCATTTTTAGTTTTACGACAGCAGATGAAGTCAACGAGAGAGTGAATTTTTGAAAAATCTGGACAATCCTTTTTTTGATGCCTGGACTTATTTGAAATTTAGTTGCAGTGCAGGTTACTTCCCATTGCTTGGTATCCATATGGAAAGTTTTTTTCGTCTAAGCCCATCAAATAAAAAATTGGATACAGGGATTCTAGAGTAATAGGTGGTCGCACAATTTGCAGAGTGCACGGCGAATACACGGACAATTTTTCCGGTCTACTCTCACGCTCACTGAAATGTAGTGAAAAGACACAACTTTAAGTCATCATTTTTAAATTTCTGGGTGATCGCTTTTTAATAAAGCATTACTTAAAAGCCGAATTAATTAACACAATAAAAACTATTGTCTCTCAAAGTTTCATTGCCGATTATATCAAAAAAAGGCACCAAACACTAAAAGGTTTGACCATGACCAACTCAAATTAATGCTACGAAATTGCGTCATACTGTGAAGGACGATTGCGGTCAATATCCAGATATCAGTCATAGAATTAATTTAATTAAGGGCAGTTTCCCCTGGCTTCTCTCTCAACTTTCTCATTCGACTCACAAAAAAGCTAAGCAAATCGAATTTAAGAAAAATTTTCGTACGTCATATTTTCCGAACAAATAATTCCACTTCTCATACATCAAAAAAACGAGAAATTTGAAACCGAAATGCATTAAAAAAGTCGAGTACAATATCGAATTTCACTAGAAATTTTTCACAATGGCAATTTCATTCTAATCTCATTAATTTTACGAATAATCTGATTAAGGCGACTTTACAGAAGAAAGCCGGCACTCTCCATTCATCAGCATGAATCAAATACTGACGGGTACAAGTAGGACGCAGTATACTACTAGGTAGTGTATCTTATTGACCGGGATATGGGCTAGCATCTAGCTAGGGTGTAATAGCGTTGAGACGAACTGCTTTTTACTCCTGCTTTTATAGTACGGAACAGCTGATTTCAGTACTCCGCGAAAAATCAATATTAGAACTTTTATTTGGAAGTCACTTCAGCAATTTTTCCATACAATCAATTGTGGAAAAAAAATCTTGGAGCGAAAGAGTAGATCTTAATGGTTTGGTTTAGGTCTAGAGGTTCACTATTCTGAGCTATTTTAGTGATGATTGGACCACTTTAAGATGTCGGGAAAAATAGGGAAAAGTCGGTGCTTCCTATGGTTCCAAGACTAGGTCGAAGTTACAGGTGACAAAAAGATTGTAGTGTACGCACAGCAATTACACTTCACGATTCTGTGATACTGTGTCGATTGATTGAAAGATTGACCCAATTCAACGGCGAAACTGAAAGTATTCCTCACCTCGAATTTGCTTGATGTGACTATCGTACTGCGAATTACTTCGGGCAAATTGTCTGGCACTCATACTTTGGGTGGAATGTGTTATGAACTCGTTATACCATTCGGCGGCCGGAACACTAGCACTATCACTTGGTCCTTCAACGACAGGACTTGTTTCACTACTAACTGGTGTAATCCGACCGCTACTAGATCCTGTCGGCGACGACATAGCTGTTGTACTATGCTGCTTCCATCGGATTTGTTGATGCCTATTGCTACCGGCAACAGGACTTCCAGTCGCGACAATACCGCCACCGTCACCGCTAGTTACCACCGTTTTCCTAGTGATAACAGTCCGTGTCGGCTCTGCTCCTGCGTTCGAACTACCCAAACTTGGCATTTCGGTAGTCGTGACGAAAACTTCACGCTGCGGAGTCGTCCTTTGACTGGCCGAATCCTCTTCGGACGAGAAGCGATCGTGTAGCGAGGCAAACGACGACGACTTGGACGTATGACTGATTCCGCCGTGTGTATGATAGGCTGAATCGTCCTGCTGGAGATGCTCCTCGGACGGTGTACGGCTCGTTGTTTCGGACGTAAGGATCGTTTTAACACCACCGGCCGTTACAACTTCCCGCACTGATTTCCGAACGGTGATCTTTTCGAATTTTATAACACGCGCATTACCGCGTAATTGTCCTTCTTCGATCATCCGTTCGACACTTTCTTCGTACGAATCGTTCGAACCGGAATCGGCCGATCCGATTCGATGTCGGAGCGTAACATTCGGGAACGACGAACTATGATCGGTTGTATCAAACGATCGCGGCGAAGCTTGCGGTGTTGACCGCAACTTGACGAATTCGAATCGAGCACCATCGTCGCCGGTAGGTTGCTGCCGGCGTTCGCGTTCGTCCTTAAGACGCTTCTCGAAAGCCTGAACGTTGATGTTGAAGAGGCTCTCGGCTTCCGCATCACCCGACGGTACCTTCGATCCGGATGACCAAACTTTTTCATAGTATGCAACTTTATCCTTGAGTCGTTTCGGGGTCGTTATTGACTCCCAATCGTCACTATGTGCTCCTATAGCACCATGGTCGTCGTCCTCCTCGCCTTGTTCAGGACGACGAGGAGTCTTAGGTGGCGGATCCTCATTTGGATCCGTATCCATCTTTTATGCGGCACTTAAACTATGTCTTCATTCGGTGCTTGAAACATCGAGTCCATAACTAGCTAGGCTAGTCCTTATTCCACCCTTATCTGGTGCACCTTTTAAAAAAATCTTGTGTTTTTTTTTTTTGCACCAATATGTGCTCTACTTCACTATTTTGTGTATAAAAATACTTTTAAACTGCGAACATTTAATACCGAACAACAAATTCGAATTTTGTTGTGATTAAATGGAAAGCCGGTTCGATACTGAATTAGTTAGGTTCCGAGTTGAGGTTGTTTCTGATTCCCCTTCGAAAGAAGCTTGCGCTCACCAGTCCGGTCACCTTCATCATATACTCTCATTGCGTCGTATAAGCCAAGTTACAACCAATTCTGGTCTCAGATACTTGGATTTTCTTCTCATATCTGATAGATACTTTTCAATTTAACTCCGTAACAGATAAATCTCATAGTATCTACTCGGTTCAATTCATAGTATCTGCAAGATGAAGGTTGGTAGTGGTAACTGCGCATGAACGCTCTACAAAAGCACATATGATAAGGTTCCCAGCCGTACTCAGTCTTATTATGTCAAGTGGTTTTTGGTAGTAAAAAAGCTGGTGAACCATTTTAAGATTACGTCTAGATACTATGAAAATGACGTCATCTACAGTATACTGTATGCTTTTTACCCATTCAAATTGGGGTCGTGGTCTTTGCCTTGCTCATGGCGAGAAGTGACGTGACCAAAGACAACAACTATTACAATCGGGACTGGTTGGAATTGGAAGCTTATCGGCGCTTAGCCACAACTAGTGAAAGTCAATTATAGAGTCGAGACGTACTGGTTATAATTCATAAGTGTCGCAAAAAGACTGGTCGTTTTCTGTACGTAATTTATGCTACTCCGTACTGAGATCTGAGATATACCCTTTATAATTTTTGGCAAGCAGTCCATACGATAAAGTTTCGTCAGGTATCGCCGCATTTCTTACGTGAACACATCCACATCTTCATCGTTGTTTATTACACAGAAATGTACGCAAGGTAAGCTCTTGCACCTTTGCTTTAAAGTGTGCTCACCTTTAAGACAGTGCGAGCCAGTGCCACATTAAATTGATTTTAATAGGTATCTCTGTAAGCGACATCGTTTTATAAGGGGACCGTTTTCAATTGCGATAGGGAATTGCGTATCATTTTCCACACAATTATCGATATTTTTATAAATTACGTTTTTTACAATACCGACAAAAAATTTTATTACAAGATTTTTTTTTGTTCAATTGGTCGTTCGAAATTTCGTCACAAATTAAGGTAGAAAATTAGAAAGATAATACTCGTAATCATTAGAACTCTACGACAAAAATGAAGCAGTATTTTTTGTTGTTGGATGCCTAGAAGTGATTTTTTTGGACCTAAAAAAACCAAAATAACTGAAGACGGTGAAGGATAATGGAAAAGGTATGCCAATTCGATCCACGTCCAAAGTGGTGGCTAAAATGTGAACTGAAGCGACGTCCTTGCTGACCTGTAGTACTCGTATGGCAAATAGCCAATTCACCGACTTACCGGAGTGGTTAATTGAGAATATGTACTCCTAATCGGTCATGAGAGTTCGAGAATCATTTGCACTGTAACTCGAGACTCAACTGGCGCTTATCTTTGGGATTAGACAAACGAGCACAAGGTTCAGGATGCGTAATATGAGAATATGCGAGAGTCAGAAAAAACGAGTTGTTGCATCTTAAGGACTTGTGCAGTGACACAAGGTAACGCTTAAGCGCCTTCAAGCTCAATGAACAAACTTAATTTGATTTCACATATGTAGGTATATCCAGTGTGAATTTTCATACCAGAGATGGGCCATTCAGGAGTGAACTACTCTAAAAGAACACTTCATTGAAGTAACTCAGTCATTTTGATGAACTGCAGTTCATTTCCAAAGATGAATAAAACAAAAATATTTCCCAACCAACCAGCACAACTGAACTGACTGATTAATGAATGGCTGTTTAGAGAAACCAACCCACACATGCCAACACACCAGCAATTGAGCGAATGACTGACTAGTTAGTGTTTAGTGACTGAACGGCTAGTTAGGGAAGAGAATAGAGTATGTGAACAGTTGAATTGAAGGTGTAGTGACTATTGACTAGTGACTGCTGAACGACTGGTTAGAGAACAGAAAAGAGGAAATGAAATAGTTCAATTGAAGTATTTTTCAACGTACTAGTTCTTTAAAGTGAATGACTAGTTGTGAAGTACTTCTCTAAAGTGAACTTTTTTGGTTTTTTTCTAATTTGACTGATTTGTTTATCTTTATATATTGCTAGCGTGATAATTTCAACTTTAACACAATTTGATTAAAGTCGTTAGAAATAATAACGTTTTATTATTCGCATTCAATAATCACTGTAATAATAATCACACTACTGGCAACGCCGCCAACACAGCCCAATTTTATGTACTGCTTAATCACTGCTTCACAATCCAAAGTACTGACCGTCTTGCTTCATTGTAATAGAAACAGTGACCGCAAACTCTGTCGTGCTTATATACTGCATGTGTTGAATCAAGAGCTTTCCAGCATATTGTGTGCGGAATATTCGGGAACATTGTTAAGAGCAATCCGAGAAGAGTTGGAAAAGAATCTTGAACTAATGTAGAAGTTGGCAGATTTGTCCACTCCAATCTGATGTTTTTCTTTGGTTTCCAGTTGCCAGTGTAGCATATTTATCTTTTATTTTTTTAGACTGGTTTCCGTTGCATATTATTCAAAATTTCATCTTGGCTATGATGCAAAACCATTAATTTTTAAGTTTTTGAGATTGTTCCAAAACTTATTATCCGAAGTGTAGGTGATTATATTCAATTATGTAACGCTCGGTTGTAAACTGACAGGCTTTTAACCGGGAGCTATCTATACAGTGATGATATCATACGTTTTGCACTTGCCATTGCTATGATCTCATTATTTTCATTTTCTTGCGAAAATAGTGAAAACTTGTACATCTAAATATTTTATATTTAATAGAGTGCTGTCATTCGCAAGATAAGAAGCTTTAGATTGCATTGCAGATATTGACCGTATGTAAAATCATAAAAATTAAGAAAACTGAGCCAATTATATTCGTATCACTCACTCACTGATTTTTTTTAGGCATATAGAAATAAGGGAAAGGGAAATTGCATTGCATTGCAAGTATGTATGTTAAATAAGTGTATGAATATAGAGTCTTGAGAAAAGAACATATTTCCACTGAAATTAAAACCTTTTTAATGGTTTCTACATTTGCATGATAATATGAGAACACTTTATAGTACTCATTTCCATGTAGTAAAGAAATCTGTAGAATATACAAAATATTCTACAATAAAGTATCTAACATTTTCCACTAGTAAGCAAATAAAAGGCTGAAGTCATTTGGATCATTTTATAAAAATTACTATGTCCCTCGATGAAAGCTTCACCTGATTTTATACTAGTTGGCTGTAGTTTAGACTGTACTTGAATGTTCGCTCGGTGATGCCATTATGTTTCTTTAGTTAGACGTTGAGCTATTGGCTGATTTTCTGAGTTATTGTAAATATAATGTCCTCTGAGCAATTAACATTCGCCGGTATGGTTTTCTAACACTGCTTTAACTGACCTTTCCAATGAAAAGTCCAAAAATAAAAAAATATCGCTAACGTATGTATGTACGTATAGCTTTGGTGGCAGCTCTCATTAGTTTTGAACTTTAGCCCGGTATTGAAGAAATGAAGATAACTCTGCAAAAAACTAGCTTCAAACCCAATATGGTTCTTTCCTTCCTGTTACTCTCGTATGTGACAAATTCAGCCTTTAAAATCACCATAAATTGCAATTTTGGCTCGGATTAAAACTTCAAGGTCATGTCGATAAATTTGATATGGTTAGTTGATCGGCGCCACTTGTTTTCGATCGCGCTACCAAGCTACTATATGTTTTATGGTCGAACCCCATCCGCATGAATTCAGTCACATATCACGTCTCGCGTATTCTTTATAAAATGCAAAACTGATCATTGGGCGATAGAATTGCTGATTTTTCGAACTGATCTTGGGTGATCATTTTTTGGACAACAAGCTGATCCGATGCGATTGAGTGTGGGTGAACAGAAGAGAACCTTGGCATCAGGCTGACCTAGCCAATAATGGCCAATGGTTAGAATTAAATTCGATCTATAGAAGAACAGTTCGTATACAAGATTTGTTTTTGGTCAGACGTATAACTTGAATTAAATAAATTCCCAATTGGGCTAGAATGTCTTTGGGTCAATTTCAATTTGTACCACGAAATATCGGATCTATGCTGCTTGAAGATTTGTGTAGAGTGAAATTATAGTCCATCGAATAGTTTATTTAACACTGACCAATATTTATATTGCAACAGGAAATTTGAAAATGCCAAAAAAAAATTCATTGTCAAACTCTGCCATTTCAACAATTGAGCCTTTGTTCTCTCAACTATTTTCACACCATCAAGGTTCCGCAAATTTAATGGACTTGCAAATAAACAAAAAATTATGTTCTGAGAACATTATAATGTACTAGTTCGGTACATTTCCTTTGAAACTTATTTGCCATATTTATTTGTCTTCACCTAATTATAAGCCGATTCGATGATTTTTAGATCGTTTACTTTTAAATAGATTCTGTTGGAAGTATTTTTAGGTACGGCATCATACAGTCGAGAATAAAATCATTTTTAAATATACGGATTTTGCCATGCCCCAGGGGTTTGAAATATGGCGTAATTATTAAGTTTATGCCAATGTTCGCAATGAAAATTCCTAACAAAATGCATAGCCACATTCTACATCCTGAAATGTGGCTAATTGTAAACAATAGCCACAATAGTCCAAGTACAGAGTTCCCATGAAATTTTTAGATTTAATTAATTATAGATAATAAAACCATGCTTAATTCGTAGTTATACCTCTCTCTGCAGATAAAATTAAAATTGGAAAAAATAACGTTCCAAATAGCCATTTGGTTATTCTTTAGGTGGCCAGTCAATAAATGCGTTCCGGACTGTTGCTAATAAAGTCTGCCCAAACAGATCTCTCTTTTTAATTTCAATATAAAAACATGGAAGATATTGACTATTAGTCCTTATAGATTAAATAAAAAAATGTATGTAACCGGTTTTTAGGCTATTATGTATAAAAACCAGTTAAAATAAATAATAATTTGATCTCTTACCAGGCCTGAGGGATATGTCGGAATTAATAAAAACGTACAACCATTTTACACCCATCAGGGGTTAAATATCCCAAATCTGAAGCATTTTGTACCCGCCTATGTAAAGTCAATAGAAGAAATGGAGAATACGATATCTTATTAGACCTAACAGATTTATCGGAATTCGTGAAAACTTACATAATACCCACCATAAACCTCCTTGGTGATTGACTATCGAAAAATGCTTATTTTGATTTTTATATAATAATAATTAAAGTTCAAGGAATTAACAACAAGTTCGATATCTTATTAAACTTAAGAAATTTGTCAAACTTCTTAACCTTACATAAATATCTTGCACTCCATTAGGGGTTGAATGTAATAAGATAAAAAAAATCTTTCGCAAAAATTAAGCAACTACCTTGCACACACCTCGTCGATGGTTTATTATAAAATAAATTTTTAAATCAGTTTTCGCGTCATTATAAATAAAACTTTTATAACGAATTCAACTCAACTCATTCAAACCTAAGAAATATAACAGAATTCGCGAAGACGTATACAACCACTTTACACCCCATTAGGAGTTTAATAAACTGGCGCTTATCCGAAGAGCATGCAGAAGTGAAATAAGTTCGATATCTCGACAAACATAAGAGATGTGCAGAAATTGTGTAAAAATGTTTACACCTTCTTCTCATTGACAGTTGTCTTTTGTACTACTATCCCAAACTAATACAAATCCGAATTGTTTTCGCTTAAATGTCTTTTGCATTAACTCTACACAAGCATACCAAGATTCAACTTTGTATTGTATCGTAAGCCGATCCCAAAATACAAAATACACATACTCCACCGCAGTAAATAATTAACAAAAATTTCAAGAGCCAAGTCAGGCCCACATTGGGCGCCGATTACTAACAGGCAAACACAATTTTTCTTGCTTGTGTGCCCCACGTTGGGCGTCCATTACGACAATTCAACAATCTGAGATACAAAATAGACTTCCACACCCGTAAATTATAGAAAAATTCAAAAACCACCCACCAAACCTATGTTAGGCGCCGACTATTAACTCGACAAACATAATTTTTCTTGTTGGTGTCGATTACGATAATTCTACAAGTTCTTGATCATTTTTATCCCCGGAATTCAGTGCTAAAAGTTGAAAATTTTGAATAAATGTTGTTCTCAATCAAAATAAATCATTTGCAAATTTCATTTCACATTCAACATTTTTTAAAAACAAAATTTTTTTTTTCTTTAGCTTAGAATCTGTCATATTATGAAAAAAGATTCATGGCTCAGCTCTTGAACTCTCTTTTATTCCAATCTGTTTTATATATTCTAAAATGTATTCAATAATTAGAGAGATTGTTCTAGTTGGACACCAATTAGTAAAAATTCTGCAAATTTCGCACATTTATTACTATTCAAAATTGATTAAGATTTAAAGATTCTTAAGCAATATCAATGGTTGACCCAAATTAACATCTGATTTGACTTGAGTATGACGTACAAGAAGGATTTAAAAAAAACCGTTATGAGTATACAGAACTAACCTAAAAATAAACCGCTTTTTGCAGAGTTTAAATTTTTCAAATTTGCAGTTTACGCCATCAATGATTAGAGTTTCAAGACTTTCGAAACAATTTTAATTAAGTATTCAAAGATCTACTGTTCAAAGATCCTGCCCCAAAAATAGATAATTAACATCTAAACTTAACAATTATCTAATTGAAAAAGATCTTAAATTGATGACTACATAGATCTTGGCAAGTTAAACAATTCAGAAATCAATTGGCGCCAAAATCACACACATATTTAAATTCAAACTCATCAAATCGCTTCGCAAATTTTCACCAATGTTTAAATTGTTTTCAAATTGAATCAACGGTCAAACTAAATTTACGTTTCCGACGGCTAATTTCAAATTGCTAATTTTCGTTCGATGTCGGAAATAGGAGGACACGTTCGTCCATCGTTCCGAATTGTAAGTTTGCATAATCGGCCACGAAAGCCAAGAAGAAACAAAAACATCTTTTATTATTGTGACAATACGCGGGAATTTGTCAATAAGCCAAAAGTTTTTCAACATTACAGAGCGCGGTGACCATCGATCTGTCATGTTTAAAATTATTCACTTTCCGGTGAAGAACGTCGGGTCGGGACTGTCACCTTGCCCGCTCGAAACGCTCTTTGCGTAGCCTTTAGACGCCTCGAAACTCTTTTTTTCATTTCATAAATTGTAACTAGCAAGAAACAAAAGCCAATATGTCACCATGCATTTTATTACTCTTACAAATGATATGCTAAATGTTTTATGACAAGAAAGGTCGGTTAAGAGCATGTCTCGGCAATAATAAAAATTGAGTTGAATAGTTGATTTTGATGTTAACTAGGTCATGTGGGAGGTAGGGTGATTTACGAAGACGTTTTATTGCATTTCTTAAGAGCTGTGTTATAAAATTGCGAGTTTGTAATACATTGAACTGAAAAAAAGCATTTCTAAGCTCATCAAATTTGTTCCAGAAAGAATATATTCTTTCGGCTCTCTAGTGAGACAGAATCCTTCAACTCAAGTCAAACAGAATTGGATTTTAGTTCAGTGAAATTTTATCGCTAAATCATACACTCAAAAGCAGAGTAACGTCTTCTCAGTCGGGGATTGCATGAATGCCCTAGTCACTGGAAAGAGGATTCATACGATTTTACGAATTCCGCCATATATCTTATTACATTTTTGCCCACGTGGTTCGTATATGTATAATCGGCAAAAAAAATTGTTTTCACGAATTTTGATATATTTATTTCTAAGGACTGTTCATTTTTGATCGTTCGCTTTATTTTTTAAGTTTTAAGTTCAGTCGAGATTTCCACTTCCACTTAAATGTTTAAAACTAATTTGCAAGATTTTTGTTAATAAGTGAAAAGGTGTTAGATATATTTATGTTTGTGTTTTATATTTTAGATATAAATTGCATATCTCTTAAGACCGATGAAATATCTAACTGGTTTTAATTTTTATAGACGTTAAAAAAATGGTTTCATGATTTTAAATTTTTCAACCCCATGTGAGTGAAAAAGGGTTGAGTATTTTTTCACAAATACCTAAATTCTCTCAGAAGTCGAAATGGTTTTTCCCTCTACAGGCTCCATGCAATTGAATTAAAATTCAATCGAAATTTTTTCACATTCAACCCTCAAATGGATGAAAAGGGGTTCAAAATAAATTTCATTCCTCAAACGACCTCAAGGCCTGATGAGGTATCGAACTGGTTTTTGGTGGCTCTATTTTTACTTGAACGCATCAATACAGACGTTGCGTAGTAGCAACATATTGTTATTAACATGTACCAGTAACGTTTATCGTCGCTTAAATATATTTATTCATAGTCTGAATTTCAAAATGAAATAAATATTCCGAAGCACTAAGACTAGCGTCATAACTGAAATAATCGACCAGAATAGCAACAATGGTTCATCGAATTGTTGTCTTGTTACAGCACCTACCTACATATTGCAAATTGCAGCGTTCTCGATGTTTATTTCAACACATTAACATACTAAATGAATTTCCCTCCGAAAGATTAATTTAATTCTAGTCGGAAAAAAGTTATAAAGTATTTGTACTATTCGATTAACAAGAAAAATTTAATTAATCTAAAATTAGTTTTGCGAAGCTAAAAACATCATCGTCTTATCGAATTATAGATTGTTACAGTACTTAGTCGAAACGATATATTCGCTATAATCTTAACACGATTAGAAAATTTCTTAATATATTTCAAGGCGATAATGCCATTAAACCAACTGATCGATTGCACTGATTGAAATCGCCAAATTCAGATCGGTTTTAAACAATCCAAAGCTTATAAATCTTTTTTCTTTTATATTATTTTATATTTCGAGGTGATGAGCTACTACAGGAAATATTCAAAATATTTTCCATGTTTATCTTTCGCGAAAAAAAAATTATTTCCCATAAAACTGATCGGATTTAATTAGTTTGAAAACATTGAGAAGTGCATTTGTAGAAAGTTCAAGAACGCCTTTTTATTTTCAACCAGAATCGAAACGTCGAGTAGAAATGATCATCACTTAAAATAACAACTTCTCGCATTTTCGAGAAGTTAAAAAAAAATGTTTTTTTTTTGAGAAAAAAAAAGAATTGCGTGTAACTAAAAATAAATACAAAATACTGATAACACAAATCAGTCGGAAGATGAATAAAAATTCATAAGTCAGAAAATAAAATTTAAATTAAACCAAAATAACAAATTGACACGTTTTTCTATTTTAAAGCGGGAATTTTCGGAAAATTAACCGAATTTTATTTTCAGATTCGATTAAGTCTGAAAGGAAAATGTCGTGGGGTTTATTCACCCTTAAACGTGCGAAAAATAAAGATATAAATCAATTTGGAACTTTTATTTTGTACAACAAATCATATTTCATGGCTTATGTAAATTTAGAAACAAAAAACAATAAGATATTTATTTTATTGTTTTTTTTAAACTTTCTCGCGTTTTAAAATTTAAAAAAACAAAACTACACTGTCTGTGTGTGGCTAGTGGCGTCAACAAAGCGGTCTCATAATTGGCTACTAGAGAAATTAGGCCAAAATTCTTCTAAAAATATCGGCAAATTTTTAAGCACTTTGTTAATATTTTCCATTCGGCTGAACCTGTTTCCATATCTCAATACAGTCGAATAAAATATTGGGTTAAACAATTTTTATTATTGCTTAAATTTAGAAGATGTTTGAAGAAATCAGCTGTCTTTAAATATCTGCGAGACTGTGACTGCGTTTCATCCCGAGCCAATTTTCTACGACAGCACTTGTATCGGACGACGCGTTTCCGTCACACTTTTCGATGGACTAAATTTACAAAAAAACACAAAAAGACCTTGTATTCAAAATTGTGGTCATATAAGAACTTGAAGTACGCTCCACTTATGATATGCGTCACACCGCATGTCACAACAACTGAAATATGATTCGGTGGTTGGTATGTCACACGTGATGTCAAAGATCGCCAAGCCAACGGAGTGATTGATAGATAGTGTGTCTGAAAAGTCTAACAAATATTACCGAAACTGCGCAATTTGACGAAGTAACCTCAGTTCTAATTAATTAAAAAAAATTAAAGGTGCTGAAGTATTTGCAATCCTGGATAAACTTCAGAAGCCATATGGATCTTGATTGATCAATTCTTACTAGAAGATAACCTCAAAAAACTGCGTGCTGTACACGTCCAGTTATCAAAATTTGTTTTGTGTTGGTGCACTTGTTCCGAGAATATCTTGACACTTCATTGTTGGCTGTCAAGTAGTTTGAACGTAGCTTGGTGTGCTCGGTGATTTTTATTTGTGGCAAATATGAAAGGAAATAAAAATTGCATTCAATGAACTGTCTTTTATTCCGTGAGACATATGTCGTCCAATGACAACATAGTCAACGATAACATATGAAAGTCATCCTTCCCTTTGGTTGAAGAAATGACGATTTCTTCCGATAGACTGAGGATGACCTTAAGTCCGTCAGGCTTACGTTCAAAATTTCGGTAATGACGATTACAAACTGGACATTCTGCGGATCAAATCGTTACAGATATGGCTGGGAAGCGGAACTGGCATTACACTTCAGTGTTTGTAGAATAGTACTCTTAACGGCTGCAACCACCATCCTAGCCTTGTAAACTTTTTTTATTCATAGAAGACTCGCCAAGAACAATATTTAACATTTTCAAAATATCTCTATAAGATATGGCCCTAAGAGATGGTTTACGAGATCAAAAAACAATTACGTTGGGAAGCTCGAGAAAAACAAAGGAGTGAACATAATGTCCCGACTCAATCGTAGAAATATCATCGAAGAAACCAAGACCTGGTAAGAATGGCGATTTGACGATATGCGAGCACAACATATTTTGCATTTATCTTTCTTGTTGACGAAAACCTGCAGTTCTTATGCGATGATGTCAGAACTGGCTATTTTATCTCCATTTCTAGGCTTAATTAAGACCACACGGTTTTGCTTCGAATCAACACTCAAAGGCGGACACCTAATCTACCTCATCGTTCATAAATCATCGGGCGTTCAATAAACAAATAAATTACTCGCTCCAATCACGCCCAAATTTGACTCAGTGAAAAATGCATTTGTTTGAACAAAACTACGCCTTGCTGTATGCCGGAAGCAAATTAATAGTTGCGTTCATGCACAAGATACACCCGCAAGGCCCAATAAGAACTATAAAATCAAATAACTAAGGAATCATTCTCGCAAATGTGCCATTTCTATAACATTCAAATCACCTTCATTTTCGTGCGTCCTATTTGTTTATTTTTCGCGTTATATCCACCGAATTTTATCTCACACTTTTACCGTCATCGTTGCTTACTTTTGCTTTCTTGCTTCCTTGCAATTTATCTACCACGCACACCTTAGCTTCACCAAAATAATATTCTCTCAAAAAAGATAAAAGTTTATTGGTTATGTGTTTAGCGCTTGAGCCACGAAAAAAACATATAATTTATTTACCAAGCTGCGAATTATATTTACACAATCCGATGAAAACCAAGCAAAAATTTTATTCAAGTTCACTTTGCTTCAAGATGAAGTCATACACCTGTAATTAACATTAAAAAACAATCTCGAAGAAACAGAATGGAAATTCTATGGCGCCGGCCAATCGCATTTTAAGAAAACAATGTCGATTGGAATTGCATCTTTTGAATTTTGCGATATTGACAATCTAAGCGATCGGAAATAAGCTTAAGCTTAGGAATGTTGACTTTTTGATAAGATAAACCGGGCTATTGTCAATGAAATGCACTGCTGTTTTGCAATAAAAGTCGATAACGACGAAAATAATATCAAGGAAATTCCTGGGTTAATTGTAAATGAAATAACATTTTTTCCAGATACTGGACTTGAGACTAAAAACAAGCGTCTTAACGCCCTAAAGTACACTGAAAATAATAAATACTTTTTATAATGTTAATGGAGGCTTTTCCTTCACATTAAATTACATTATTTTAATGAATGAATAAAACGTTGAAAAAATTAACAATATCATCAAACAATTTGGATAAGAAAAACATTGGATGCCTCTTTCTAAATAAAAAAATCTGCCAACAGTCTGGGCGCAACTTTATTATTTTTCCCGTAGAAGTACGGAATGCATTCAACTCTGAGATGCGGTGTAGGTTACTATGTGACTGAAAACCTAACAAAATGTTCGGGAAGCGGTTAGAATAGAGTCGTGCTAGAATACTTACGCCAGTGCTGCAAATAAAATATGAATTACATAGTTGGGTCCTATTCCGGGATGCGGTTAGGGGTTGAAAAATGAAAAATCTTGAAAATAGGTGATTAATAAACAAGTCCGTCGAAGTGAAAAGATATTCGATACTGATCAGACCTGAGAGAAGTGGCAGAACTCATGAAAAAGTATGCAATCACTTTACAACCCCTTAGGTGTCCAATTTCTAAAATCTTCAAAACACTTTCTAAGTATTCATATGAAGAATCTGTCGAATAAAAACTAATTCAATATTTGGGAAGACCTAGTAGATGTGATGAAAATCGTGAAAATATGTACATATATGCATTCCATTTTCACTGATAATTTTTTGTCGCCCCCCCCCTTCTGAATGCCAATGGATATTCGAATTTTTTATTAATTACAATTACTTTTCTCATTGATCTACATATACACACCGAGTTTCAACTGTCTAGCATAAGCCGTTCTATAGTTTGGAAAAACACCCCCGTCCCCATACCATACCATCTCTATAAAAAATTACATTTTTCCAATATTGGTACTTTTCACCCATTTTCAGCAATTTTACAAATGGATCCACTATTGAGGCTCTATATAATTACCAAGTTTCAACCTCCTAGCATAAGCGATTCCTGAGATCTAGAAACCAAAATTTTTCGTCTAAAACGCTTTCCCATACCTCCCCTCTCACACCCCCACCTCCAAAAAGAGGTTACTTCAAGGGGTGTACTCTGTCATCGGGTTTAGGAACTATAAGCCCTCAAACGATTTTGCGTACGGCGGATTGCGTAGGGACAGACGGACTGAAAATTTTTATTGTTTTTTTTCGTATCTACAAATCATGAAACGTGTAAAAAGAAAATTTAGCAAATTTTTTTTTTTTTAAAAAATCTATAACAAAAAATAAATAAAAATAAAATAACTAAAAAATTTAAAAAAAATTAAAAACGCAAAATTTAAAGAAAACAATTTGGTAAAAATTTTAAGAGTAATATTTTTAAAGTGACCCCGAAAACGCAACCCATTTCTTTTTTTTTAAGGATACTGAACTGGACTTAGATGGTTAGCCTTTAATGCACTGTACTTTACAATCCAATCAGCTTAGGGATTGGGAGGTCAGAAATCGGGCCGGGTATGGCAGTGTACTAGTTGGGTGTTAATAATTTTTGAGTGCCGTTAGGGTATGATGTGATCTACCAGAACAGCAATTGGTCTGTTCTTTTTGTCAGGTTTAGTGTACACCGAGTACACTTTTCTGCACTAGCTCTCGAGCCAGTGCAGAAAAGTGTAAAAAGGAGTGGCGGGGAGGGGACAAGCTTACTGTTTGAGTTTGAGTTTGTGTCATTAATTTGACATCAAATGTTGTTTAGAAACGTTAGTGCAAACTACACTACACAAAATCCGACAAAAAAACAGACCCAATGTTGCCTATAACAAATCAACTACTGTCTGGTATCTCTGATGGTGCTAGTGAATGATAAGAATGTAAACAGAACTCATCTATCTGCTCAGTGTTAAATCCTTTAGTAGTGATCCCATTAAACATTCCACACTGTTCACTATTTATATTAATAGTTTCAAAACCAATAGCAACTGAAAAATTCTTATAAATAATTTATGCGTTGAGTGTGAATTGAACCCACGACATCGCTAAAGCAATGTTTACAAGCCTAGTACCCTACCACTGGACTATACCCGGCCCAAAAAATCAAAAATTTCTTACCCCAGATTTCAAAAATCTGCATTGTTTCATGCATACCATTCGTCAATATTTTTTAATTAGCCCTTAACGTACAACAGGTGTTTTTTCAACACATCTTAAACTGACTGCACTCTATTCTAAAAATGAAAAAAAAAAATCAAAATTTAGCGATCTTCTGAGCAAAATACGAGGCAAAGCTGCAAAATTCTTGTAATTTATTCAAAGTGCTGACATCATTGGCGACAACTTGGTCATTAAATCGCGAAATGTTCTTTTTTCTGAACCGCCCTGAGACCGGTTAGCAGTTATGTAACCTCACTATTGTACCCGCAACATAAGCATCGATCGCAAAGTGCGCCCGCCAATCTTGTCCCCGAAATAAAAAAAAAACAATTTCGAAAAAAGCTTTTGTAAACAGATGAAGTCACTGCGTGTGAAGATTAAAGTTATTTTTCAAGAGCGCGCTGCAAGTATAAGTTTACTTACAATAACCATAAAAACAGGTAAAACATTAGCATCTTTTCATCTGACCGATAATTACATGCAGATAAGTGCACACGTTAATTCGATAGGCATACGAGTGCACAGTTATAAATACGAGCTTATCCCTAATGCCTACGACAATAATTTATGCATTTATAATACAACACATGTTTCGAATAAATTTAGAATTTGCCGGCGATTAGTTGCAAAATCGTAGAATGTGCCGTCCTATGCGCGACTTACTCGTACTTCAATAAATTAAAAATAGAATTCTCGTCCGATAGACGGCGACACACTGTCCGCCAAATCGAATGTACGGCAACCGCCGACATACAAAATACAATACGGCCCCCTGCCTCCTATTACCGTCACCTGTTTTTTTTTTAAAAAAAACATTGGTGACCTAAAGATTTTTTTTAAGTTTATTGGTACGAGATAAGAGATCATGTTTGGCATTTCCTTAAAATGTATCTCGTAAATAGCGCTTTAGCCATGAGTGACAAGATAAAGTTATTTAAATTATTATACAGTATGTTGCCAAAAGAAATCGAAGAAAAAAAAAATTATTGTTATATAAGCTGCTGGTGTGCATTATTTATATATTTGAAATTTATGACTACTTCTTGTTTTTGGATCACATTTCCATAATAAAGGATAATTAATGCATTTTTTGTTAATTTTCAGATTTTTAACCAGAAATTGGTTTAGATTTGATTCTGGAAAGAATACTCCATTTAAACTAATTCCATACTTAAGTTTCTTTTATTCAAAATTTAGACTTTAGACCATATTCATAACAGATGCCGTTTAAATGTTAATATTGTTAACTTCACAAGAAGTTCTGAATGGAAAAAAGGTAGTTCATTAAGATACTATTACACTGTATGGCAAATGCAAATTTTTGTTTGCCACTTTTTTTGATTTGCTACACACAGAGTCTTTTTTGACGGAAAAATTTTGAAAAAACTTTTTCATCAAAAGCCAGCGCGATTAATCCAAAAATAATTTTTTATGATATCCTGGAGAAAAGTTCATTCATTGCCATTTTGAAAATACCTTCCTATTCTTAGCAAATATCTGACAAACGATTATCTTATGACATCCCAATTGTCGTCTTCCATCGCTTACAAGAAATAATAAAAAAATAATAAGTTATTTATTTCTCGATATGAAAGTATAACAGTTTGTTGTGCTATTAATCTAAAATTCAAGTTATAGCTATTAGAATAACGAGCCCGTAGAAGTAAAAACCAATTTTATGTTTTTTTCGAACTAGTAAATATAAAGGCGAATTCAGTATATTGTCGGAGCTAGGACATGGATTCACTTCTTAGAACCTCCTTGAGGGTTAAATTTCAAGCTAAGATTACTTTTTAACGATGATATTGAATGTACACATACGTAGAACTAAACACCTTTTCGATATCTCATCTGATCTAAGAGATAACTGGAAATTCGTGAAAATATTCACAAACAATAATTTGGTGGCATTTCCATACAACAAAATAAATGTAATTTTTTTTAACTTTCCTCTTTCGACTTCAGGTATATACTACTTTCTACGAAAAGCCTTCTGGAGATATTAAAAACATCTGTACCGTACATACTATGTTATACCCGCTACTAAAATTTTTATTTTACCTTACACTATAATAGCCCTATGAATAAATAGCAATACTAATTTTTAATTTTCGAGTTGAACCATTCAGTAGAGAATAGACCAGAAACAAATTATTGAGGGAGTCAGTGGGGTGGGGGTAAGCACTTTAGATTAGGATATCTCACGAAACAATTGTGCCAGAAAAATTATATTTGGCTTATGTATACAAGTCGACAAGTGTAGTTTACTAAAACTAACATTTTTCAGGGGGAAGGGATAAGAATTTTTCTAGTAAATAACGTCTCATATGTCAAGAACAGTTTTAGATAGATGCTTGAATTTTTTATGGGAAGTAGATCTAATAGACCCACGGAAGAACAAGCTTTTTTTGAAGGTGTAAGTGTAGGGGTGAAGGTGGAGGACAGTGATTAAGAAAAAAATCAGATTTTTGTAACTCAAGAACACATAATGATGGATAGCAAAAACTTGGTATTTAGATAGAACTACAGTAGTAGAAAGTTAGAAAAATATAATTTATTACAGGGGTTGTAAATATGTTCTACCCTCGTGTTTTCTCTAACCGGAGGCAATAGCTTCGATAAGACTTCGTAGAATGTTGAGCGCAGGTTGTGAACTTTTAACTTCAATAAGGCTTCCGTAAAACTTGCGAGAGGAGGTTGAACTTTCAGAAGCAATGGCTTCGGTACTAACCTCAATAAGAAGAAGTAAGAACAGCTTCGATAAAGCCTTATGGAAGTTAGTTTGCTAGTTAGGAAAGGAGGTCAAAAAAATTATCAGTGAAAATGAAATGCATATATTTTCACGAATTCCGTCATATCTTGTAAGCCTCCGCATATATTGAAGTAATTTTTATTCCACTCATTCTTTATATGAATGCTTAGAAAGTTTATTAATTGATTTTTGCTAAGTGTTTACAGTGCTTTTAGAAATTCAACCCAAAGGGTTTGTATATTTTCACGAATTCAGCCATGTACTCGTAATTTAGGGTTGATTAGTCATCGAATAACTTTTCCCATCCACGGTCTTGTTTAATAATCGCAAAAAAATACATTTTCAAAGATTTCCCTTTTCAATCCCTAAGTGTGTTTAAAAAAGCTGAACACGTTTTGACGAATTCCACCATACTTCTTAGGTTTTTATTTCCTCGGGTTTTCTTTATATTTATCTTGAAACTAATTTCATGATTTTTGAATATTCGATTCTCTTTCCTTTTGTTTTGTATTGCCCATGTTTATGGGATAGAGAGGTATTACATAATACTTCCTATGTGAACTTTGAGTTGAAATCAAATAAATTGAAAAAAATATTTAAAAATAAAATCCTTATATTTGTTTAGTATTATTATTTTCTAAACCTGTTTTTTTTTTTAGATATTTAGGTCATGTACCTACTACGATAAGTTTTAATGTAATTATTTGTAAGCTCTCCGAACACATCAATTAACTCATGTGATATTTACAACAAACGTTGAAACAAACAATTAAATTACTGTATTTTTTTAAGAAATGTTTCTGCACAACATAACAGTAAAGTAAAAAATTTAATGTAAGAAAAGTTTATAGCTATTTATTGCAGTTGCAGAAGTGATTTTATTTATTTGAAATTTTTTTCAAATGTATCATTAATTATAATACATTGCACCGTACTTCATAGTTTCATTTTAAAGATGAACATGACACAACTCTGCATTCTTGATTTGAAAAAAAAACTCTTAACCACAAAACCATAATTTCTTTTAATTTTTTCTGATAACTAAAAATTACCTACAAATTATGAGTAAATTAATTCAGTGTAAAAGTAACATTTGCAATGAAAATGATTCAACCCCGAAAACCATTAAAATCTTTTGAATGAAATGTTTATAAAATCGCTAAAAATGTGTGCGTGTACAAAGTAAACAAATTATTCTAAATGATTCACTTTGTGAAATTCTAGCGAAAAGTGAAAGGCGTGTGAAAAATGGCAAGTTTACGTTGTATCGAAGGATGGCGTCAATAATTAGTTGAGAATATTTGCGTTTGGGGAAAGTATTTTGAAATTTGTTTGACAGAAAGATTTAGCTAAAGTCGTTTAATTGTCGATAAATTGGATTGAAGAAATTCAACAGAAATGCTTGTTTTCACTGCCAGATGTCTCTTGGCATTAGCAAAGTTACTTCGAAGTTCGAATGCTTTTATTTAATGAGATTAGATGGATCAGGTGAAAGAGTTGAAACATTGCGAACGATAAACATTGCGGTTCTAGTTCATTTCACAGTATGTGCTAAAAATGATACCTAGTAAACATTATGGCGAAATTTCGATAAGTCGAGCTGTAAACGTATCGCATTTTCTTTACCGAGGTGATGAAAAGTCGTTCTCTCCGAGTGTAGTTTCGCCAGCGAAATTATTTTATTTTATATTTAATTTTTTATTTTAATTATTTTTAAAAAATTGAAAGGAGCCCCGTCTAAATCATTCATTAAAAAATAATAAGAATTCATTAAGACAAAATAAAATATACGTTAAAAGGCAATGAAGCGAGTTTCTTCGATATAGCGACTCGTAAACGATGGGCAAACGAATCCTACTGAATGTTGGGCAAAGTATACTTCACCCATCCATCATATGTATGTTATATGACATATATGTATTTGTCATAGAGTTTTTGTGAAATGACAAATTTAATGCAAATCGAAACTTACCTTGAAGCTGAAAGATGGTCATCTGATACTCGGCCAATTTCTCATCGACATAATCCTGCGATTGATTAGCAATAATTTCGGCGGTAGAGGGTCCTTGTTCCTCTTCGTCGTCGTATATGACGTAGGATTTCGGTTGGGGTGGTTCCAAAGGAATTCCAACGTATTCGTATTGTCGCTGCGGCTGCTGCTGTTCGTTATAGGATTGTGCACTACTATACAAATATTCGGATGGGGTCTGGCACACATTCGGGGACGGTGTTGGGGACAATTGAAAGGAGCTTGTTGGTAGGGGACTATACGAGTGCATCGGACGGAACGGTCTCGGACCATTAACGCCTCCGATAATAGTCGGAGGCGAGGGTGAAACCATCGAGGGTTGCTGATATTGGTGATAGTGTGATTGGGGCGATTGTTGTTGAATATTTGGTCCTGGCCAACGTGGCCGTGGCTGCGTTAAATTTGGACCGCGCGTACCGCGTAAACCCGACGATGGTCCACCAGTACCGGGCGGCATTGGTGACATTGGCGATCGCGGTATCGTATTAAGCGTCGGACTCATCGGTGAGCCGCGCATTTGACCCGGTCCCGGCGAATTGGCGAACGGACGCCTTGGCGGTCCGGACATAATTGGTGGCGGTGACGGAGCCCATGGCGATGGCGGACGATAATTAATTGGTGATGGCGGACCACGATTCCAACCACCGGCACGTAGCGGTGGCTGGTTTGGCGATTGCCCAGACATCCCCGATATTACACGGTTTTGATTCAAGGCGTTTATTTTTCAACCAGAGTTAATTGTTTTATCATTGCCGAACACAACTGGAAATAAAAAAAATATGAATTTTATTAGTTTTGGCTTAAATTGCAATCAACCTGAAAAGAAACCTGCAGATTCTAGATAGTTATCCTTAAGTTTAAGGACTGCGATCGACCTTTCCGAGTTTTCTTTCTTGTAAAAACTAAAGACAAAAGAAGCTGGAAGCAGTATCCCTAGTATTAAACGTTTTTCACTTTATTAAAAAAAAAAATTACTGAAGTGATGAAATACGTTTAATTAAAATCAAACAACATCAAAAATATACAAGCTAGCGCAATAAATACACAGATTATCATATGAAACGGGATGACTGTACTCGTAGCTTTTATTATACAAGAATAAATCTTAGTCAACGATGCTACTTTTAGATAAATTATCTAAACTAAAAAAATCTAGATAAGTATATTTAACAAGTTGGAACTAATAGATGAAAATACCATAAAATAGTGGAAATTCTTGAAAATGGTAGGCCTACTCGAAAACGGGTGTATGTTTCAACTTTGCAACAGAACATCCTTTTGAATTTGTAGAGAGGAAAAGGGCAAAGTTAAAACTGTGGTCAAGATATTCAGTTTAGTCTTTAGTAAGAATTACGCTCGATAAATTGTCTTACAACAAATATAACGATGATCAACCAGCATATGATGAAGCCCCTAATTACATCTCTAATTGATTCGCTCATTATCGATCAGACCTATACGAGTGTCTACTTAAAAATATAAACTGCCCATCATAACCTATAAATAATACTAAAAAAAAACCTATTCACATTTTGCTATTTTTATCCGTGACATGTTTTTCAATTTGAAATTGTGGGTCCAAAGTGTTCTTCGTGATCGTTTCGTTCGCATTGTACAAGTATAGGTCCGTGCATGTTGCCAGGCTAATGGCTTTCCTGATAGCCAATAATACAAAATTATCATTTTCTTATAGCATCCGTTTCTTCCCACATATTTCGAATTATCTGCATGTAATGCCAAGAAATCTCGCATCTTAAAGTATTTCGAAATGAGGTGGATCGAGGCGAACCGAGGAAAATCGCAACAATTAACATTTCATGGATCGAAAAAAACATCGATAAATATCGAGAAAGAGTGTACCTATAATTTCTCCGATTTATTTTTGTATCGGGGGTTTGATAATTAATTAAAGATAGAAAAGTGATCAATGGATTTAAATTGGGACAATTTGTGGTTCGATCATACCACGCGATATTCGAATGCAAAAATCACCAACAAGTTAAAATAACGAAAAGGAAAACCGGCGATCAACGCCTACCCCATAGTGACGATCACTTTTGGCCGATCGACAAAATTTTCCGGATTGGTCGGGGGAAAATGCGAAAATCATCAATGAAAAAATCATCATTCTACGGCACATCGAGAAACAAGATTAATGCGATCATCTGCGGTAATGTTGCTCGGCGATAAGACACAAGAGGCTCTGCGGCATAGTTTAAATGCCTGAAGCGCCTACACGAATTATTTTGATTGACTTGTGGCGCCCATAAATTTCCATCTCGAAAACTTTCTCCATAAAGCAAAGCAGAAAATCTACTTGAAGAATTTTCAATATCAATTTTCATAAAAGTTTATGGACAGCTGCAAATATTCAAAATGTAACGTCCATCTCGGATGCATCAAGAACGACATCCAATTCCATTGCAACTGGCAACTAAGTGCACTCGAGGGCTGCCATTTTCCCCCAAGCATTTTTTCTTATTATTTTGGTCTTTTGGGAATTTTATTGCTTGCTTGAACTGAACATATGTACTTGAAGAAGGCAAAATGTATTTGGCGAATTCTCAGACTGTAAATCACGCACTGAATGACACACGCGTCGTGTGTATACCCTAAAAATATGCTGACCCAGTGATCTGTGTGTTCGGTGAAGACGACTGACGACGTATGCCTGGTTGGAGATAATTTCTTGTGGAGCTAAGACGTATTTTTTTTACCAGATTATAGTTAAATGTATGAAAAAGGTAAGTAATCCGGATAAAATATCGAGATCAGCTGCTCTTTACTAAAATTTTGACATACAGATGGCGCGCTATAAGAGAACATATTGCGAAGCCTGTTCAGTGGTAATTTCATTACCCTTTTTCTCAGGAACCACTCATCCAATTTAAATGAAAAACCATTCCAAAAAAAAACCTATTATCTGATTCAGAGAGTGCGCCCCAATTGCTCTTCTATAAAGAAAAAAATCGGTCTGTCTGCCGTACGCAAACATGTTTGCTCGTAGCTCTGCTTCTTGGTGCGTTTTTTTGGATGCAGTACGTTTTTCGAATGGTGAGTTTTAAGGGCGGAGCGTATTAGACGGAAAAGTTTGGCTTATGCTGGGAGACTGAAACTTGAAATTTATATAGAATTTGGAAAAAAATTATTGATATTGGTGGAGGGGTGTAGGAGTGTGGGGAAAACAATATGTCATTGGCGGTTTTTCAGAGGAAAAAACACAATGGGTGTTTTTTTTTCAACTGGATCAAAATAATTCGTTTAACATTGTTTTTCAAGTACGACGTTGAAATGATGTTGATGCCCAAAAGATAGGCGTCTCGTTCAAAAAAGGAATTAACTTATGGCAACCCTCAAAATGATAGCCAAAACTTCTCTCCGGAGCTTAGTAGAAGCCAAGGTATTACAAAAATGACATTATCAGATTATTGTTAAAAACAGATTATTGTTCAAGTTTATTTAAAAAAAAAATTTGGTTAATTTTTTTTAGTCCTTTAAAACCCTAACTGTAGCAGCTTGTTTAGTTAAGAAAATCCAAATGAGAAAAGAGCTCACGAAATTTAGAGCACTAAGTCACAGAATATAAAACAACTGACAAATAGCACACTAGAAATATGTACACATTTTAGAAAATTAGCTGGCAAATGTTTGTCAGTCTTGGATAAGTGATGATTTGAACAACCAAAATTCATACAAGAAATACACAATACCAAAATTTTTAAAATCACTTCTATCTAAAAACTAAAAAACTTCATTACACATATTACAACTTCATTACACATATTACAACTTGCAACAATTTTATTGTAAGTCCTTTCTTCGTCAAGTTCTATTGAAGAGAGTGATGAAGAATTTTCACAAGATCTTTCGAGTTAATTTGTACTTAATTCAAATTTGTATGTCAAAACTGCGTTGTTAAATTAAATTTAGTTTAAACTACCAACAATCGATATAAAAATACCAAGTGAGATATTAACTAATAAGCAGACATGGCAATCATACTCTTCACAATATTCTGACATTATTCCCATAAGAAGCAAATTTTTTTAAGTTTTTGTTGATTTCCGGCGTCAGTGGAGTTTCTGGTGTGAAACCTCCAAAACTCACTATCGCATCCTTATACTTAAGGTAGGTGTCACTGAAGATCACCCAATATTTCAACCAATTTGCTAGAATTTTTGGTTGTTCGCTAGGATATATAAAATTCCTATAGTTTTTTTCAACCCGAGAAAATCATTAGCAGTGGGGTATGAAAGATCATCAGGCCTGGACAACAAAAATTATTCACGTCAATTTACCCCGAATATAAAAATTTGGGCTATATTTCCCCATAGGTCGTGAGAGACCGAAAGCTATGATTTGCACGATTTCGCGACTTGTCATTCTTGGATTTCATGATACCTTGATTACCAGCCTTTCTCACCCACGACACTCTCAAAAGGACAACGGTCTAGATTAGCTTCCAATTATCCGGAAATTTCAGCTCATAATTCCTTGTAATTTAAATTATGAAATTAATATCCATAAAATTGTGGCCTCAATAACCTAGTATGTGCATGCTTGTCTATCAATCCAGAGGTTCGAATCCCAAGTCCCAACTTGATCAGTAAGCAAGTTTAACTTATTTCTGGAAGGTCGAGTTTTTTTGTGGGAGAAATCACGCCCTACCCTTTGTTACACTTATTGCAAGATTGAAAAAGAACTAGCAAGGCTTGGAATTTATACTATAAAGTGTCAGCATTCAAAAGTATAACAGGAAAACAAGTAATATCCCGGAAACAGTTAGCAAATGTTTTGAAAAAAATTGTGTTTGTATTCGCAACAACTCCGAAAGCTAAAATTATACATGATTAAGTTCAGGAGAGAAAGGAGCACAGGTGTATTAATCATCAAAATTAGTCGAAACTTGAGTACGTGGGTGAATTTTCCATACAAAGTTCCGTATAAAACGTTGTCAAACTGTTTCCATAAAAACTTCAGGGTATGAAATGAATCTGATCTGAAATTTTAATAAGTACAGTTATTCTTGTTTTCGTAAAGTTCCAGCTGAAGAATTGCAAAAGATATGATTCTACTCTACTAAAAAACTTCTTTCCATAACCTTACCTTACCACGGATACGAGGCAAGGAAATAACTCCGGTAATAGTTTGCTAGTTAAGCAGTAGCTACCAAACAATAGTCCATACTCGGTATCTCTTATACCAAACTAAGTTTAGCTTTGTCTCATTTTATTTCAATTTCCGGAAAAGACCCTAAAATACGACGAACCTCCCACTGAGAATATCTCGAATTCAACGAATACATCGCCGAAAAAATCGGGAAAAAAAAAATTTCCAAAATGTCGCCAAGATCAGACCCAATTTAAAATTTTGCACACACAAGACGAGCCGGTCTCGCGATTCCCTCGAGAAAATCCAAAAATAGCAAAATATCGCGCCAAGATTTATTTAGTCTTTTTCAAATTCGTCACTGGCATCGGCCAAGCTGGAACCTATGATTCAGAAAATAGATTTGAAAATCCAACAAATTCCAGAAATTTTTCGAAAATTAAGAGTTCGCCAAAAACTCCGCAACAACCCCCCCCCTCCCCCCCCCCCCGGAATGCAGGCGAATATTATTTCAATGGACACAAAAAATAGAATCTATCAATTGGACGGTTATTCCGGGGGAAAATTTAAAAGAAAATTCCGGAATAAAAAATTTCCGAATACTTAAAAATCAGGCCTACATGATGAGTTCGAATGAAAGGAAAATTGGAGAAAAGTCCACTTGAATTTTTCACATTTCTTCAACTCTACGGTCCAATTTTTTTTTAAATTTTTTTTTATTATTATTTTCTGTGGTGAAACCACCGAACACTCTCTGCAGTGGAAAATTATTTAAAAATAGATATGAACGCATGTTAAGTGAAAAAGAGCACAATGACCACGAAACGATCACCAAACGATCCAACAACTGGCGAAAAAGAAAGCCAACTAACAGGAAGTAAGTTTAAAAAAAAAATTTTTTTTTCAAAATTTTGAATCAATTTCACAATCAAAATTTCGTTTTTCTCTGTAAAGAAATTTAACTTTTGGACCCCATGTCCTCGGTGTGATTAGCTCGAAATAGTTTCATTTAAAAAACTGCACAGGAATTACATAATTGGCCGTGCAAAACGCGGCACTCATTTCAAAACCGATCTCATCACGATCATCACCACGATCACCACTTTCTACTAAAAGTCCTTAGGAAAATTCAATTGATTTTTTTCCTCACCTAATTTTGAAAAAAAAATAGTTCACTTTTTTTTTTGATCACACGCGAATTTTTAATTACTTAGTTACTTAACTACTGGGAAAAAATATATAAAAAAAAATTTTTTTTATTGATCCTCGAGACCCGAGATCAAAACTCGACGAGAACGAAACACTAACTGATCGGTGAAAATCTACGGGAAAATTGCCTAAGAATATTGCGACGCCCGTCGACGTCTTAAGAAAGAAAATGAAAATTTCCTAAGAGTCTCAAAACCGACGACGTCTTTACGTCGAATTTTCGTAGCAATGCCGCGGCTTTTCTCGAGCGATTTTTCATCAAGCAAATAACCGCGCGCATACGTTCCATATGCAAAATTAATGGTGACGATCGTGGCACCGATCCGCCTCTATCGTCGGGTACTACCGATCGCAAAATTCACACTCCTTCGGATTCGGAAAAAAAATTGAAAATTTCTCTTCGGAAAAGTGTTGATGATCTGTACCGGCGGCGTCCGGACGCTAAAATTAGTACCAAGATGAGCCATCAGATTGCGAACAAAAAAAAAAACATCACACACATATGAGTTTAAGATATGTTTTTAATAGGCCCGGCTTAAGTACAGTATGCATTTTTCGTCTTTGTACCGATTCCGTGGTATTTCCCGAAAAGAAATCGAAGGATAACCGTCGTCTGTAGCGTAGCGTCATGCCGAGACTCTTCGGATTTATAAAACGAACGTATTTTATCCGTAATTATAAACAAATGCATCATTTTGTTAAATATACCGGACAGCAAAATTGATACATTCGCGCAAGTGCTAATTTTAGCATTTTGTTGATCTTTTCAAAAATTGCGGGAGCTCTGGACGATGAAAGTCTTGTTTGATGGAAAATCTTCTGGTTTTTCTTAAGCAAACGAAAGGAAAATCATGCTATCCGGAAAATCGTTCATAGAATCGATCTTAACCTCGGAAAAAAAAGGCGATATAAATGCTGGTGATTTTTTTTCTCCACTTACATTAACCCTGTTGTAGTTAACGCATGAATAGACGTTCAAACCTATGCTCTTTCTTCGTCATACCGTATACTTTGGGATCGAAATGTCAATTCTTAAATTTTTAAAAAGCCGACAAAATACTACTAGTACTGTAATACAGAAGAAAGGACTAATGAGATTTTCTTCATAATCATACCTTTAGCTCCAACTATTCAATCATCGCAATCATCATATACGCATACGACCGTTTCAAAGTCATAGCTTAACCCGTTCTAAAGTTATCGGCTATTATTCTTGACACACACATTTTAAGGACTTTTTGCATGGAAGCTACTCGAAGGAGTAAAAGCATTTTACTGACTAATTAACTCGAACTAAATTTTTCCTTAAAACTAATTTGTATAAAAATTTTAAATTCGTGGCTAAACGATTTCTTGAGTTATAGTGAGCTTCGTAATATAAATGAGGATATTTTTTCAGGATTTTTGTATGGCAGCTACTCTAAGAACTCATGGTTTTTTTCATACTCATACCTTCAACTGCAACTTTGTAAAACCAACGTATACAAAAATTCAAAGTTGTAGCGGAGTTCTTAAGCTATTGGCCAATATTCTTGAACACATCTTTTTAGGACTTTTTGTATGGCAACTACTCGAAGGAGTTGGACGATGATTTTAGCCGTTAACGAAATTAGTCTTACAAATTCAACCAAACATTCAGATTCAAAATTCCGACACTCTAGGTGAACACGTTCTTGAGCTATCATGCGTATGGACGGACGGACAGACGGACAGACAGATGGACAAACAGACGGACAGACAGACAGACGGACAGACAGACAGACGGACAGACGGACAGACGGACAGACGGACAGACGGACAGACGGACAGACGGACAGACAGACGGACAGACGGACAGACGGACAGACAGACGGACAGACGGACAGACGGACAGACGGACAGACGGACAGACGGACAGACAGACGGACAGGAGGACAGACGGACAGACATACGGACAGACGGACAGATGGACAGACGGACAGATGGACAGACGGACAGACAGACGGACAGACAGACGAACGGACAAACAGCAAGCGGATTTGGCTCCAAAAAATAATGTGTAATTTTTTTTGTCCGAGGCTCGGTTTTATATGTTAAAAACTTTTGGGCTGAGTATAAAATCTGCCAACAGCCTGGCCACAACTTTAATTTTTTTGGTTAAAATTGCGAAAGACGTTTTATGATGAGATGTGATGCGGATTTATATGCAACTGACAACCTGTAGAGTTACCGCGAGGACTTTTGGAACGCTTTTTTAGGTTCCCAGTCGCATAGTAACCTACACTGCTTCTCAGTGTATTCAAAGAATTTTAAAGCTTCGCCAAAACAGTTCGCAGATTTTTGAATTATGCAACTTCCTGTCCCTTTCAAATTTTGAATTTGTAAGTACCTGTGTGTGGTTTTAATTCAAGCCCTGCGTTTTTTTTTTTTAAATTTTGCCCTTAAGGGTAAAGTTTGTTTTTTCTCGCCGTTCCTAATTAACTCTTAATTCATTGGAAAAGCTATCGAATTGATTTTCTACCGTCTTAAATACACTTGAAGGATTTTTTATTATTAAACATTATTAAAATACAGTAGAACTTCTATAAAGTGACCGCCCAAGGGATTGTGCAAAACTGGTCATTTTATTCGATTGGTCAGATTATGAAAATAATTTAACAACTAAAATCCGTTTCTGATTCGCATTGGGACCGAAAACAATAGCTACTTTAGGCAAGTGGTTAAGATAGGAACGTTCTCATATTCTAGTTTTAATGAATTCCTCGATATCTCTAAGAACCGATATGCTAAATATGTAGTTCGTTTATACTTCAACGCGCTAGTCAAACAAAAGCGTCCTACAGTATTTTGACATTTTTTCAAACTCAGCCCCCAAAGGATTGAAAAGAGCGTATTTTCACGAATTTCTCACTATCTTTTTGACCCAATGAGCTCAAATTGCTATCAAATTGATTGCTGGTTCTTTGATAGAAGAAGATGAAAGATGTAGACTATTTCAACTATTTAAAATTATGTAAGAATTACATAAAACCTTAACTAAACAACTACACTTAATTTCTAAGTCCCACTCTTGCCCAATTCAAATCCAAATTAATATTTTTTAAATACATATTACCTAAATAAAACAAATATCAAGTACCTACATACCATGAATAAATCTTCATAAGAATATCCCCTCTAATCGTTGTAAGCTAACAACTGGGTTCTAATTGTATTGTAGCACTTCTTCACTTGTTAGTTAATAACAATAAATAATATGTATACAATAAATGATCGGAAATAGTTGCCAAATATAATTGAATTTCAGTAATGACAAAAAACGCAAAGAGTTCTTTACATCTGTTTTTTTTCGGTATTATTTTCTGAAGTTCATTTTCCTGAATATGAATTTTATTTCAATGCATTTAGTACCTTTTTGTCTTAGGTGCGCAATCCTATGTGGAAGCTACAAAACTCACCGATATTTACGAAATCAAAATCCTCCTTCAGGGTAGTATTTTCTAAAATAAAAAAAAAATAGTCCGTCTGTCCACCGTACCCAAACTGTTTTGGCGTACCGTACATTGCTTGCGTACATTGCTGTTTTGAAAAATATATGGCAGAGATAGGCCTTCAATGTTAATTATTGCTTAATGTTGTCAATACCCGCCATATTTCTGCTTGGCTTGCACCCTAATTTAAGAAATACTTCTTGTTAAATTTCAGATACCTTCATTTTAAAAAGACTCGGAAACGATATTAATTCCTTCTGGAAAAAATTTTCGATCTTGGACTGCATAAATCTCGCTGCTGCGACAATTTGTGAAATAAAACAACGCACTTTAAATGCATGTTAGAAAAAGCTTGGCCACAATGAGTTAATTTACACCGACCGATAGAGGCCTGAAATTTGGCTGGTCGTATTTAGAAGACATACTACAGACAGGCAATTAAGAATAATAATAATAATAATAATTGATTTAATCCCTTCATGCAAAATGAGCAACTCTTTCCTGCTGAAAAAGTCGGAGAAAAATTCTCCATTTGGGTACAGTTTCGCAGCTTAAGGGGTTTAGGCGCTGTATACATTGCATACGACCGAACGATTTTTCCGATCCGATTTTTCGTTTTTCGATCTATTGTGAAATCTTTAGTTAATGAAAAATTGGTTATTTTTTTATTTTATTTTCCTTAGCTACAGCCTACAGATTAGACAGAGCAAGATAGGCGCCTTGTAAGCTAAGTACATGTGGCGCTGATTTACACAAGGTTTTTCACATTATTTCTTAATTTTTTCTTAATCTTAAAATTGGTTATAATCGTAAATTATAACATTTCCAAAACTATTATGAAAGAAAATCTATAAGAATTTGTAGTTTTAATTGATAATAAAAAGAAAAATGACGTCGTACGACTAAAAATATTCGTAACGACAAACTGACTTTTCTTTTAATATTATCAATCAAAATGCAAATCTCTTGAAATTTTCTCTTGAGATATTCTTAAAAATGCTATTATTAACAATTTCAACCAATTTTCTAGCATCAGAAAATTTGACATTAAGCAGAAAAATGAAAATTCGTATCGGGAAATTCGTTTGTTCGTGTGCATTGTGTATAGCGCCTTAGAGGGATGAAAAAATATGCGCCTAAAGTTTTAGAAGCCAACTCGAACTATTATTGATGATACAGGCCCGAGAACAGGTAAGTGTCTAGAGCGGGCAAAAAAACTATTTGTTCTATCGACCCAAAACAAAGTTCATTCTCTAGAGTATTAAAAACTATCCTAAATAAAATATTGATAAAAAATCAGCCAACATTCAATTCGGAGATGCGGTGTAGGTTACTATGTGACTGAAAACCTATCAAAAAGTTCGGGAAGCGGTTGGAATAGGGTGTAAAATATGAATTATACAATTGGGTCATATTCCGGGATGCGGTCTAGGGGTTGAAAAGGAAAAATACTTGAAAATAGGTGATTATTAAACAAGCCCGTGGAAGTGAAAAGATATTCGATATCTAATCAGACCTTAGAGATATGGCAAAATTCATAAAAAAGGATACAACCACTTTACATTTTTCGAATTTTAAATAATCTAGGTATTCATATATGAGCCGCCTTTTTTGAAAGTGGAATAAGTCCACCGGACAAACAAAAGTTAAATTTTTAATTATTGTTTTTTTACATTAAAAAATCAATTTTATTAAAGTCAATACCAATAAAAATATGGACTTATGTTTGCTTTAATTTCTTATAAATTGGTATTTTTGAAAATGATCCATTTGGAGCTAAAAAAATCGTTTATTGTCTTTAACAATTTTAATAATTATTATTGCATAATAAAATTTAACAGTTTTATACTGTTAATACATCACTCGAATTATATTAACGTACACCAATATTTCAAACGTAAAACCTTAAATATTCCAATGTTTTGAAAAATGGACTTATTCTACTTTCAAATGCAACGGCTCATATGAAGAATCCGTAGTCCAAAATCGAATTCAGTATTTGGGAAGACCCTAATAGATATGAAGAAATTCGTAAAAATATATGCTTTTTATTTTCACTGATGATTTCTTTTGCTTCCCTTCCGAACGCCAATGGATATTCGATTTTTTTAACCAAAATTCTTTTCCTAGTTGATTTACATATAGGTACACACCGAGTTTTAACTTTCTAGCATTCTATAGTTAGGAAAAACACACCCACCCTCGTACCATACTACTCCTATACAAAATTATATTTTTCCAACATGCCACTACTATAGCTCTATCTAAATATCAAGTTTCAGCTTTGTGTCATTATAAGTTCTCGAGATATAAAAATCAGATCCTCACAAACCGAATTTTATTTTTCTAGAGCAATTGGTTCGTGAGATGTCGTGACCTAAAATTTGGTAAATTGGAAACTAGCTGACTGAAAATGTTCTTTCAAAAACACCGTCAAGAGTCTATAGCTTTTATTAATTTTTTACATTAATTTAATAATTAAATTTTAGACGTTACGGGTTTTTCCCCCGAAAACAAAATTTCCGGTTATTGTATTAAGTTCAAACTCTTAGACCCCAACCATTCAATTGACTGCAATTGGCACCAACTTCACTCCTAATCTAGTACATTCCCAGCTCATTCGCTATTTTTCGCTCCCCAGCACGAATGTCAACGTCCTAAAGAAACGTCAAAAGCCGCAAAACTACGTTGTTTTGGTATCCGCATCGGTTGTGCCAATCTGATCTCATCGCCTTAAATTCCAAAGTTTTCTATTTAAAATCACATTTAACGACGAATTTCTGACATCGAAATTTTCCGTATGCCGGTGACTTCAATTCGAATTGTTTAGGTGCATCGCTTGATACGAAATTTCGTAGTTTTTCCAAAATAGAAAATCGCTTTGACGTTTCGGAAAAGCGGCAATCGAAAAAGTTTGCGCGGACCATCAACAAAATTCGGGAGAGTTGAAAAGCGCGACGCGAAATGTTTTCGATTTCTGACTGCAAGCGAATGTTTTGGACCGGCCGAATATAAAATTTAAGTAAGCGCGACATTGAAACGAACGGAAAAGTGAAAAGTTGTTGTTCGAAGCAAAGTTTCCGGTTGAAGTCAGTTGCCGAGTTGTTTTGCGCCGATTTTTTGTGAACGCGAAATTTTCCCATTCGAACCGACAAATGCTTTTGTCCAGTTCGGTGTTGAAATGAACGCGACAAGTCTTTATGTTTCCACATCGCGACTGGTCTTTCAAAGCGACGGAAATTCCGACCAGAACTGGACCGATTTGAACAGGCTAGTGCCGTACTTGCGCCAGTCGCTCTCCTGTACGGTTTGTAGTCGACTTCTGATAGAACCGCACACTCCCGTCGACGTTCATTGTCAGCATCACGTCTGTCGACTGTGCGTTCGCGGTCGCAAGAATCTTAAGCCGACGTGTAGCTGGTGCAAGGACTACGATAAGTACGAGGAAAATATGCAGCTCCGGATATTGTTGCAGTGCTACAAGAGTTTATGCGAGCATATTATGACCACACCGATCTACACGATCGTAAGAAAGCAGTCGCAAAATGCGGGACTCCTGTCGAACGGCATTGCTATTCCAAACTCGAGTCTGGTCGAGTTCATCGAAGAGGGCGCCAAATTTCAAGACAACTTCAAATCGAACGCGGGACTGACGAAGAGCGCGTATTCGATATTGCCGTGCGTCTTCCCGAGCCCGCAACAACAGCAGCAGTTACATCAGCAGCAGCAGCAACAACAACAAACACAACAGCAGCCGCAACAACCTCCGGTCGCGTCCGCTCCCGTTGTTAACAATTTGTGCCTACCGAAGCAGCCGACGAACAATGTGATAGCTGTAGCGCCAGTGGAAACAAAATTGGTGCCTATATCACAGCCACCTCCCATCAAAACCGTTTCGAACGGCTCAGCTATGTATTCCGTTCTGTATACCGGCATCGGCAACAAAATCACGATAAAGCGGAAAACAGACGGCGACGAGGACTTCAATGCGCGGGTAAGTTGACGATTGAGTGTCGCAAAAAAAACCCTCCCTAACCGACTTCTCCACCTTTCAGAAATTCCAAACGGCCGTCATCCGACCAAAGACAGTACCCAAGCGGCGTGGATGTCGATGCGGAAACGCTACTGCAACCCCCGGCAAGCTAACATGCTGTGGACAACGCTGTCCGTGCTACGTCGAATCAAAATCTTGCATAGATTGCAAATGTCGCGGCTGTCGGAATCCCCACCGGCCCGACGGCGGTAAAATTCGACCGCATATACCCGAACTAGCCTGCTACGAGATTCAAGTAGCCGACGAGAGTACAAATCTTCCAGTACCAAATCTAGCGACGGCCGCTTCAAGCAATCGCCTCGAGATTCCAATCGACGAGCTCCCAACAGGATGCCGGCTGTCCGGTTCGACGCAACCGACCCTCATAAAATCGGTTCCGCCGCAACCGCCACCACCACCACCGACAACATCATCAATCACCTACACAACAAATCACCAAGTACGACAGCCGATTGCAATCGAGAATGTCGGGCGCGAATCTCTTCTCATCAGTTCGCCCGAGGGCAGCTATCACTGTAACTCATCGGTTACGATTAATCCGGTCCGAAATTACCTGATGTCCGATTCTATATCTGTGGTCAATGTATTCACGTCGCCACACCATCAACCGCATCACAATCATACGAGTCATCATCATCATCCGCGTACGCATTCCCATCAAATTCCTGAAATCAGTACAACACTCCCGCAAATCATAATGCAACAGCAGGACACCTCCAATATGCTCGGTCACGCGAACGATCTGTCCGGTCGGCATCATTCGTCGATACTTCTCTCGCCCAATTCGACGTCGACGATAACGCTTTCGCCGATTATTGTCACGTCGTCCAGCCCGTTTCCATGTCAGATATTCAGCGAGGAGGAAATCATAACGACGCAGTGTTCACCAACAACACATCCGCCGCCTTTAGTTGATCTCGTCATGTCCGCCGATCACATCACCAGTGATAATCTACAACTGTGAAATTTTCAATGAAAAAAAAACGCCACACACAACAAACACTTACCTGTTCCAAGTTTTTTTCTACCGACTCGTCCGCAATAGCAGCCCACCACACACACTCCCAACCTACACCAAATCTCCTGTCGTTTGATTGGTAATTTTAAGGCAAACGCGATACCGACAACACGCTTTTCTCACTACAAAACTCTTTGTAGGCATTTAAAGTAACGCTTAGTTTAATTATTTTACTCTTATTCTAATGAATTCTGTTTAAACAGACATTGTAAACGAGTGCAAAAACATAACCCGCGACGTGTAATCATCTTCTTTAAGTCTTTGTTTAGTTCAGTCCTATTATTTAATGCAATTTTTCTAGGATTTTATTTCGTTTAGAAGAAAGCACACTGAAATTATTCTTTATAAAAACAAAAACCTTGTACAAAAGTAACCGAACGGCAATCTTCATCGAAATGGGGATCAAGAAAATGTTGAAATTGTTTGTTCTCACTTTCGTTTCATGAAAGCGAAACCCAATGTAAAAAAAAAAACATTTCGTGTAAAAATTTTTAGCTCCAATGTGTAGAAATAAAATCAAAAAAATAAATTTATAATTTCGGAGTTTCACTAGATAGAAAACCCCCCGGCATTTTTCAGTGAGGTCAAATATCTGCAGGCCAAGTTCCACTGATTGTTTATTAATATAACTGCATGTTGGTTAATCTCAAGACTCCACCGGCAGCAAGCTAGTTTAGGTTTAGGTGCACTGAGAACAGTGGTACCTTTGTAAATCTTTAATCAGCTACTTATCTATGTCTTATAATGTAATATGAGGCGACAAAGAGTATAGTCCGAATACGCCATTCTGCAAGCTGCAGATTTTCTGCTCATCCAGCTGTTATTTTTCGGACTGCAAGTCTGCGGTCGATGTTATCCAAAATCACCGTCCTAGAGACACGTCAACGCGATATCCTGAAGAGGTAACAACCCGGCTGGGACCTATCTCTTCTGGATCACAGGCCATGTTGGCATAAAAGGCAACGAGGAAACGAATAAGCTGGCGAAACGGCTTATAACGTCACATTTAGAGGAAACAATCTCCTCTTGCAACAGTTTTATGCGGCGAACGCCCAGGACACTTGACCCAACAACTAGCCAGCCTCTGGACAATTCACCTTTTTGGCGATCCATTGGAAAAGTTCAGACCCGCCAACCTACAATCCAGAACAGCTGAGAAGAGAGTCCATCGTCGTTGCCAGGAAGCGACTGGCTCACCCACGAATACAGAATAACGAAGACGCCTCAGCCAGGCTGCCTAGTATGTCAAATGCCGCTTACCACGGAGCACCTCATAATCCACTGTAGCAAAACCCTTTGTTTCTTCAACAACGCAGTTCCTCCTCCCCCCTTAGCACCCTTCTATCCACCACCGACCCCAAACTACTCCTCCAACTCATGAACCACCTCCGTATTACCCACCTTATTTAATCTTAAGTTTAATTGCTTGAACTATGATTTTTTTGACCTTGTTGTTTTTAATTTTGTTCTTCCTCTAATTACTTGACTAACTAACTATGTTCTACCTTCATAGATTTAAGTTGTAGCAAGTAAATAAATAAATAATTTAATTTTATTCGTATCTGTGAGCTCGTATGGATTGTATATATAAAATATATAATTAGTGATTGATGACAGATAATAAATAGAGAAAAAGCAAAATTAGCAAGAAATAGCAAAAATAATAAAAATAAGATGTAATACAAAAATAAAAAAAGTAATATGTAAAATGTAAAAGCAAGTGTTAAAAAAAAACGAAAGAAGTTAATGTGATTTTAAATTAAGGAAGTTCAAAGTTTAAGTTTAATATATGATCTTTTAATTTAGTTTTGAATTTGACTGGGTCGATCTTGATCGTTTGTGGAAGTTCGTTGTAACTTTTTATCGCTCTAGTCATTATTCCATTTGTACCATATCGTGTAGTGCGCGGTGGATATCATCTGCATGTCGAGTATTGTAGCCGTGGTTGTCGCTATGATATTCCAGAACTACGTTCGTATTTGTGAGATGATTTTTTATCAGATTTATCTGACTCGCGGATTCCAGATGATACAGTTCTTCTATAGTAAGAAGATGATGAGACTGATGGAGGGTTTTTGTTCGTTGTCTTTTGTCAATATTGTATAAGTTTTTAATTGCTTTGTTTTGTAATCGTTGAATTGGGATAAGCTTAGATTTGAATGCTGAACCCCAAATAGCTACCCCATATTGAATATGACTCAGAAATAGTGAATGCAATATAGCGCACTTATGTATGTCTGGAATGATCGTACTTATCTGTCTGAAGATACCAGCTATTGGAGCAAGTTTTTTTTCTGATGGATTGGATATCGAGTCTAGGCAGATTCCGAGGTATTTAAATTCGTCGGCTTTTGTAATTTTTTCATTGTTAAAGTCTAATATCAAGCGTTGATGAGTCATTGAAAAGCATGTATTTTGTCTCCCTGACATGAACGACAAGATTGTGTTTACCATCGATTGATTTGCTCGAGGTCCATGTTGATTTTTTGCTTAACGGCTACTAGAGTAGTTGCTGCATATGTTAGTACGATATCATCTGCATAGAGAGATATTTTTCGTTTTAACTCAGGTACAGGTTGTAAAGGATTGGTCCTAAGACACTTCCTTGCGGGACGCCTGTGACTACTGAACGTTTCGAGCTTTTAAAATTGTCGAGTTCGACACATTGCGACCTTCCAGTAAGATAGCTATTAAACCATGAATATGTGATACCTCTTACTCCTACAGCGAATAGTTTTTTTTAGCAAGATGTTATGATCTACCATGTCAAAGGCCTTCGATAAATCGATGAAAACAGCGGCTGTTTTGTGTTGGCTATCGATCGCAGATTGAATTGTGGAAATTATATCAAAACGGGCTGCTTTGGTGTCAGATTGAGGTTTAAATCCGTATTGGTTCTTAGATATTAGTTTTTTACTTTGAATGTATTCCTGAAGCCGGTTGTTATCAACTATTTCGAGTATTTTTTCCATTGAGGGTAGTACGCTTATAGGCCTGAAATTACCTAGGTCTTGTATGTCGCCCGATTTGTGGATTGGAACTTCTTTACTAATTTTCCATAAATCGGGGACGACACCTTCGGCTAGCGATGCGTTGATGATTGCTGATATTGGGCCAGCGAGATGTTCCTTACATTGAATCCAAGGACCTTGGTGAGGAATTACATCTTGTAGGGTCCAAATTTGTCCTGGATCCCGCGTGATTGTTGCTGATCTAAGCACCTTGTCTCCTCTGAAAAAGAAAGGGGTATCACATTTAGAAGGAACTACGGAGTTAACAAGACAAATTAACACTCCTTGGCTTCCGAACACAACAATATTGTACACTCTTTTCGCCGATTCTAGTTCCGCTTGAACCCCATCACGTCGGGCATAAATCGGTTTAAAGCAGTTCAGCGGCGATTTGTACACCTCGCAGAGGTCTGAGCTAATTTTTCTATTAATAAAAAAGGACTTCAGTAAAACTCTTTATCTATTCTCTTTGTAATTTGCAGTTTTTTTCGGGCACGTTGTTTAAACTCATCTTCTTCATCCAACTTCAATGTTAAGACGACAAACAGCTCAATCAAATCCAACCAAGTCGATTAAAAAATAAATATATACCATTGATGTGCATTCAATTTTATTAACCGAATAAATAACTCGCCCGTAAGCGACTACGTACTCTCTATCTCATCTTGATCTTCGATAACAGGCGCCTCGACACTTATCTTCCGTTCGAAACTAATCTTCCGGCTCAGTGTCGTTCCTTCGTTCGACGAAGTACTCATCTTTCGTCCGACATTCAACGAACCTTCGGCCAATATACTAGCGCTCGAAAGCAGTATTGAAATTTGCTCGGCCGACGGACAATTTGCTATAATCATGTCGTCTGTACTGTAGCCATTTGTCGAAAGTAATTGTTCCAATTTTACAAATGTGCTAATAATGTTATTCTAGAAAGAAAAAAAAAGCTTCGTTCAATTTGATTCGATTCGATTCGCCACGCTCTAGTGTATGCTTACTCGAATTGGTCTGAAGATAATAAACTCAGTGTCTCTACTGCTTAAATACAATTGCATGGATCGCTGCAAGCCGGCTAATTTACTCTTGATAAGACGTTGCGCCTCCTGAATTAAACTACTGATTTGCTGTGGGCTTGCCCAAGCGCTTTGTCGCAGCGAATAGTTCACTTTCGTTGTATCAGATTTTTGTTCTGCCGATGCACTGTCCGACAGTAAATGTTGTGCCTTGTCCAAGAAGCCGAGAATTGCTCCGACAAACATTTGAACGGCGTCCTTAATGAAATGCTCGCAAACCATTTTCAAATGCCTGTCAACGTCCTTACGTGAATCCAACAAGTGCTCTTTGACTTGTGGTGTTCCGTCCAATAGGAATTCCAGTAGTGCATTATTCGTACCCAGCGAAAACAGTTGCTTACGTTTTTGCAGAAGTCCGAACGCGGCTGTTTTCACCTTGCTAAAGTCTAACGAGGTTTCCTTTGAAACGAAATCAACGCGGAATGGTGCAATCTGTTCGCGCAATATCAGAAGATGTTTGATTTCGAACAGTTCGCCGTCAATTGGACTCTACATTGAAAATGAAATTTCGTTTTAGTAAAATTTTCGTACGATTCACACACGTACCTTATTGGTGGCAATATGCGAGCTAGCTTTGGAAACACTTTGAATGCAATGCTTCAGAGCTTCTTGGGACAAGCCTTGAAATACCGGACGATCGACACATCGGTATAATCGCGATAAGCAAACAAGTGTTCGACGAACCGTTGGATACCACATTCCGTGCAGATCAGCCGGTGAATCTGTTGTTTCTTGTTAAAAATTGCTAACATATTTTTCCAATGATTTACTTACTGATAGTCCGCGAACGATAGTGGCTTTCTGCGACACTTTCCATAACACTGGAAGCACTCGAAATCATAGAAGACCTGGAATCAGAGCGTCGTAATATCGGCTCTTGAAGAGATAGCGCAATACTCTGCGAATTAATTTGTGTAATTAGAAACAAAGATAAGCTCGAGTACACCAATTAGCTTACTTCCATCATCTCCAACTTATCGGGATAAGCCAAATCTCCTGCCGATGGATTGTAGTTCAAAATATCGGACTGTAGGTACAGATGAGCACGGAATACCAGTCGTTCCTGGACATCCTGTAATAGTTGGAACACTATGCGACCGAACGCTTCTAGGGACTCAGCTATTTTGAAAAATTATTCATGAGTTATGCGACGATATGTAAATTTTCCGTTTACTTACGATTTTGCTGAACATGCTCCTCCAGCATCTCAATCCGCAGTATACTGCAAATTTCAGCCAACGTTTCCAGGTGATTTATGTGAATTATATACGGCCGTAGAGTGTCGTATAATACTGTACATAGTCCTTCCAAGTAGGAACTGGAAAACCATAGAATTAATTGTTTTTTGGAATTATTATTTCGTACAGTTTCCCACTTACTGTAACTGATCGCTTGGTGCCGAGAAGAACTGATAGAAAAGTCGATGTTCATCTTGGCAAACGTGCACAAGAAATGCACACGCACTTCGCATCAATGAACAATGATCGCCTTTATTATTCGATTTTAAGTCTTTGATTGACTTGTCGACTGCCGGCCGCATAACATTTGCTCGCTCGGTCAAATAGCAGTTGTGAATTTCGGATAAGAGTTGTTCATATTCCGGACTACGACTGATACGCTCTTCGATCATGGACGAAACTCGTTTGACTTTTGTTGCAGAAGATTGGAATTTTCCGTAGTAAAGGGCGAAGGCTGCATCTGAACTGGTTTTATCGTCTGGAAAGAATTGTGTTGGGAATATTCGGATCAAATTAAACTTGTAAGTTTTATTTTAACGGAAAAAAAAATGCAGTTTCTCTTGAGTACTCCGAAGGCCGAACCCAATCTTCGGAGTGATCGCTAGAAAAGTGAGAGCTACGCTCAATAGTAACAATGCAGTTGGAATTCCCGATTCGTCGCGAACTAGTTCGTTGTTTAAGTTCATTAGTTCGCGAGAGTGGTAAAGACGGTGTAGGCAAATGTGATGACCTAAAAAAAAGTCATAGGCAATGTATCACGGAGCGTTTCAGTTTCAATGTGATGACCTAAAAAAAAAAGTACAAACGAACTAGGACCGGAGCTCACTGCGAACTAGCTCAATCATTTCACTTATGGCAACGCTCTTCCGAACGAAAGTTCCGAAAGTTCATTTGCGAACTACACAAGCCTATTACAACCCTTATATCAAGAGAGCATGATACATGAACTTTGAATTTTGTGTGCTGAGGAGACGCTATAAGGAATTTTGTTGACTGAGAAAAGGCTATGAGACAAAAATCGGTAGTTTGGAAACATGAAGAACGAGATATAGTTTGTCCGGCTATAGGCAGGAATCAGTATCAATACATAATCCATTGATCGCTTAATCTTACCTTTATTTTCGTCTGTACACGAGTGGCTAGCTCGAAAATCAGTAAATATTTTTATTTACCTCGAGATGTAACGGTTGTTTAGAAAGTAAAAGATTAGCTTTAGAATTTCCGGTATGAAGCTTACTGCAAAACGCACCTACATTTATTTAACAGGTTCGTCAGCTTAGGGATTCGAGGTCAGAAATCGGGCCGGGTATGGCAGTGTACTAGTTGGTGTTAATAATTTTGAATGCTGTTTTGGCTATGATGTGATCTACCAGAACAGCAATGTTGCCTATAACAAATAGCATTACTGTTTGCTTTCTAGAACCACCGCGCACACTAGGCGCCATACGAGCCCATTGCTATCCCTTCAGGTCCTCGGCTCAGCTATTCCATCACCTCAGAAACACTCCAATGCCCTCCTTTCATCATCCATCCGCTCCACATGACCATTGTAGCTTTTTGAATTTTATTAGGATCGATACTTCTGGATTATCGAAGATGGCATATAATTCTCTATTGTATCGTATTCACCAGATCGAGTCTTTCCTCACAGGTCCGAGGATTCTTCTGATGACTTTTCAAAGGTGTTAACTAATTTTTCGGACTGAGTTAATGTCCACGTTTCGCTGCCATAGCATAGCACATATCTTATTATTATTTTGTATAGTTTAAGCTGTTTTTCTGTGCACATTTTTGTTTTTAGTTATTGGGAGTACCCAGAATAATACGTCTTATTTGCCATCATTAATCGTCTTTTAATTTCGATGGGTTCGCTTCCATCCTTTAATATATTTGCCCCGAGATATACATAGTTGTCTACGCTTTCTAGTTGATATTTCAACCTACTACAATGTTTTGTCTGATTGACATGTTTTTCCTAGTTTGTGTCATGATTTTGGTTTTGTTTTCGTTAATACCTAGTTCAACTTCCCTTCACTCGAATCAAGGCTTACAAATATTTCTTTGCCACTCTCCAAGGATCTTGCAAGTATATTTATGTCCTGGGCTACTAGTTGTGTGGATTTGAAGCATAGTGTTCCCTTGTCCCTTGTCAACGGGCAGTTTGCGAACAACATATTCGAGTGTCAAATTGAAAAGCATTGGTGCCAAACCATCACGTTGTTTAAATCCGTTGTCAGTTCTAAAACTGGAAGTCAGATCCTTTTCAACTCTAACTTGTGACAGAGAATCGGTCATTGTCGAAACTGACCAGTTGGTCATACCCTTGCGACCTTGCCCGATGCCCGGGCATTCACCCGGATCATGGTAGAACCTACACATGTCCGACTTCGCTATCCCTAGCCGCATAGCGTGTTCCATCAGCATACAGTGCCCCGTCAGTGCTCCGACGAGCAATCGCAGTTTTTTCTTGTCCAAGTCAATATATTATTAGTCTTTTGACTATCCGGCTCGGACCACAGGGCTCTAGAAATCCTGCAGCTTGCCAGCCCTGCACACCTAGAGTCAGCCGTCTTTTTGGAGCGCCCACCAGGTTGCGCTTTGATGCCTCATATCGGTGGCAAACACCTCGACCCATTCAATGCCGATTCCGCTCTCGCAAGCTCGTCCGCTCGTTCCCTAGTATATTACTATGCCCTGGCACCAAGCAAATCTGTACTCTGTTCTGACTACAAAGTATCTTTAGCACTTCTCGACAGCGCTTTACAAACTGCCTCTATGGCTGTCAATGTAGAGTGAAGTATTCTGATCACATATCTCCCCCATTAACAAGATATTTGCTGCCTGCAACACAGTCAACTCCGCTTGGAAGACGCTGCATACATCTGGCAACTTAAGCGGCTTCCCTACATTCAGCTGCTCTACTACCCATCTGTTACGCTACACTTACTCAATCCACTCGGCTGTTTTGGCGTAAGAACTTGTTCCGTTGCATGTGACATGACTGTCGTTACATAGTTTCGCATAAGTACGACCGCTTTCGACAGGCACTGCTTATATCTTGCTATAAACACCGTTGACTCCTTGAATTTCGACTGAAACAAGAAAGATAAAACGATTTAACACCAATTGACTTTCACGTTATGCCCATCCCCTGCCTTACATTGTGCCGCAAGTAGTCCAGGCATTCGTCAATTTTATCCAAACACTCGCGAAACGAATCGCTCGCTACCGATAGCGTCGAGCTCTGCAATCGTTGCGAAAGTTGTTCGGCCTGCGTAAAGTAGTACAGACGTCGATGAATCTCGTCGCTAATTTCGTTCAAACGTTTCTGTTCTTCGATCAACTTCTCGCTGGCCGTGTTCAGCGAACTTGTCTTATTCGAAACGAATCCATATTCGGCCTTCAGATCGTCCAATTTATTCAGCGATATCCCGATCTGATCGAGAATTTTATCGCATTCATTACGGCGGATTTCCAGCTGATGCAAGTATTTCAAGTAGACTTCGTCGGCGTAATCGTGCGTCTCGTTGTTGACTTTATCGTACCAGAAGAGGAAGTCGTTTGTATTGTCGATTGCGGCGGCCAGCTGATGAAGATCCTTGTACGATACGCTCTGGAAGTCCTTGGGATGATCGTCGTTGTGGGTTTCTTCGGGCGAAACAACGTCGGCGATTTGCTGTGGTGGCTAGAAGCGTTTTGCCGGATGAGTTATCGTGAGTTACCGGAAGTTGGGTGTACTTACCTCCGCGGTCGGAGTTTCGCTGACCAACTGTCCCAGAGTGTCGAGCGCGTCTTGCTGCTCGCTGGTTAGTGGAGCTAGCGGACAATCTTTCACCTCCCATTGCAGCAGTTTTGCTCGGATTTTTCGTAAATTAGCGTTTTCATTTCGAACCGAGGCAACGTCATCCATGTCCCGATTTTTATTTACAACTTGTCATCGATTCAAATGTCAAATTTATCACTCGTTTTTCTGGAGCCAACGAATTTCACTCAAAAAATTTGGTGACAAAATTTTGAAATTATTATAAAACCGACCGTAATTATGTCAGCGGACTTAATGTCTGATAATTGCTTCGGTTAAGTAAGTAAATTTTTATTTGAAAAAATAATTATTCTGTAGAAATTGATCTTCAATTTCAAATTTCAATTCAATTTCAAATTTTTTTTTTACTCAATTCTCCTTTAAACTAATGTCCATAGCTTCTCCAACTCCATGGAGCAGATAACTGTCATGTGTCATCAGGGACAACAAAAATCACGAATCTGACAAGTGGGGAGTTTATCAAAAAAGCTGTGCACAGCCAAAACCTAAGCGAAATTCCCTTGGATTATGGCTCCTGCACCTGTAGTTACGGGTCTTTCGCCAAAAGAAGGAGCACCGGGAACTCGTGTTACAATTCGGGGCGAATTTCTCGGAACTCGAGCAAGTGATCTTATCGGTAAATTGCTCAAGACCCACCCCCAAACACGGCAGGCTACCACCCCAATTTTCATTTTCCAGGACTAACAATTTGCGGTAGCGATTGCCTCCTGTCGGCCGAATGGAAATCACCGAATAAAATAATCGCACATTCAGGCCCGGCCAAGGGCAAAGGAGACATCGTTGTGACGACAGTAAGCGGCGGAATTGGCACATCTACCGTTCAGTTTCGGGCGTATCACGAAACAATCGGACCGATGAAAGAGTCGGCCGTTTGGATCGAAGAATCACCCATGCAATCGCTAGCATGGGGCCGAAGAACCTTAGCGCCGGCTGGCTACACCCAAGAAGACCCCCTCGGTCTATCGATCGAGGGTAACGAGAAAAAATTACCCGAAGATTTACGCGATATTTTCCCGGACGGAAGTGGCGATTTGTCGCAAGAGAACTTCTCGCCCGGTTGGTTTCTACTCGAGAATCATCACGCCACTTCGTTCGAGGACTTAAAAGCGGGACTCTCATTCCTGCGGCGTAAAGTCGAGAGCCAGAAAGAAGGACAGTTGTCGTTTCTGAAATCGAATGCCGGCTCGGTGATCGATCAGCTCGATACGTTGATGACGATACGCGATAAGTTTCAGGAAGATGTGAAGTCGTTCGGTAGCGATCCGTTGAAGGTTTTGGAAACGTCGATACAAAGTAAGTGGTTGATTGTTTAGGTGTTTAGGCAAGTAATTTGCATATTTCCTTTCAGACTCCATTACGGAATCACAAAATATTTTCAACGATGTTTTGATTCGTCGCGACAAAGCCGACTCGACACGCGCTGCTTTAGTTGGTCTCAATCGACACAAGTAAGTTTTACGTTTATTATGACCTTATTTTTTGATTAGGAGGAGGAGCAGTATTTTTGCGTGCACTAGAGGCGATGGAGGAACCACCAAAGAAAAACGGGTTTGATCAAAAGAATGTAAAATGATCTAAGAACCATCACAAAAGAACTAAACTTATTTAAAAAGATCATGTTGCTGATCATGCTGCTCATGTGCTGCTGATGGATGACGGAAGAATCCCCAAACGCACTCTAAAAGGAAAAGTTTATGGACAAAGACCAGTTGGAAAATTACGAAAGCGCTGGGAGGACTCTATTGACGCAGTCAGCAAATTACTGATAAGATTCAGAAACTGGAAGATGCCAAGGTCCGATTTGGACTGTAGCGCCATCGTAAATAAAAAATATAAATATAATGAAGCAGGTTGAGATCCCACAGAACGGCTCTGGTCCAGTAGGACAGACCAGGATTTTATCGCTGTACGATTATCTGTGAGAATGTTCTTATTTTAGTCACCCCTTTGGATGTTTATTTCTATGGACGTGATATAGTATAAACCTATGTTTGGAAAACAGTGTGGTATTCACCGAGGGATTTCGTTATCCTGGTATGGGGTCCGCTTATTCCAGCTCCGGTGCCTTGAGTCGTCTTAGATCCACTATACCATACAATGCTATCCGGTCTGAACTACGGTGCGGTGTGTCCCTTGCCCAGTTCTTTCTGTCGCAGACTATGGAGTTGAAAGGGATTTCAAAGCGATATCTCTTTATCATATGGTCCACAGGCATGTCTAGCATTTGAATAGATTATTAGGTCCACTTTTTATTTTGGTTGGGTTGCAGTTTCTCATCGCGGCTAATCTTGCCTGCGAGCTAAGCTACGATTAGACGATCTATCAAAACTTGCAATGCCTTAACGGGGCCGCTATAATGGTAAATAACTTATTTATTTATCGTTCTTCTCGTACAATTTCCAGGTTCTTATTCTGTCTTCCAAATTCAGTGGATCGGAGCGCCAAGGCTGAAGAATATGACATTGTGGTCAATGACTACTCACGTGCAAAGAATCTGTTTGGCAAAACCGAAATTTCTGTAATGTCCTACATGCTTTAACTGGATTCGTAATTAATTCCACATTTGTTTTTTAGTTCTTCCGGAAAATTTTAGATGAAGTCGATATTCGCGTAATGAACATACGCCAAGAATTACATCGGAAAGTAATTAAAATGCCTCAAAGTGTCGATCAACAGAAAAAATTTATCAAGGCTCTTGTTAATTTGGAAGTAAGTTCTGTTCTTATTTCGACAGTAATTGGAATTTGTTTATCCGTTTTCTTAATTTTGTGGCGTGTAGTTACAACAGGCAGGGACATCAGTCGCCGATAAGTTTAAAATAGTCGATCCTGCGTGGGATGCAATTGAAGCACGGGCTAAATATTTGGAGGAAACATTCAAACAGACATTTGATCAATACACTTTAAAAGAAGGTGGACAAGAAAGTGAGTTGATTTATTCAGTTTTTGAAGAAAAAACAGGCTTTTACCAGTCTCAACCTTAGAATCAAAGTCTCGAGACCCAAACCAACCGCCCAGTCGTGTGTTATTCTGCGAAGAAATCAGTGACATTGCAGCAAGCCAATTGCCCGAAATATGGCGATTGGGACAGTCGTACTTCGCCGGTGAATTAAGAGGTGCAACCGATCCGAAACCGGGCGACTTTAAGGTAATATGCCCTGTATAAAAATTAACAGCTTCTGAAACGATCCGATTTTCAGCGAATCATTCTAAACGGAATCGAAAAATTCTGCTTGTACTTGCGAGCTGCAATTCTTACCTCGCTCGATCAAAGACCCAGCCGACAAACAATAATCTGGCCGAACAGTTCGTCGTCATCCGTTACACAATTTCTTCTGTGGCTTCCGCAATGTTTACGCTTCATTCGAATTTCGTACGCCACTTTGATACGCCTCGATTTACCGGGCGAAGCTCTCGACATCATTCAGAAACTTATCAACGAAGTACGATTGTTTTGTTTTTCGACAATTTTCAAACGATCCATCGAAAAGGTAAAGAAACTGGACGAGAAAGAAACATGGGTACTGGGTGTTGAAGACTTTCCCGGTGCTACATTATTGCCGTCACTTTTGGAGCAGATTATTGTCGAGACATTGGAAGAAGGTCAAAATGCTTGCATGAATCCAGAAATTAGGTAAAAATTATGAAGGTTATTATTCGGATCGATTGTATTTCCCAAATACACAGAGAGGGAAACCTGTTGGAACCGCAATCCGAAGGACAACGAGAAGTTTCACAAAAGCTACAGGACGTTTTAAATACATTCTGCGGAGTAATTGAGAATTTGGCGTATCAATTGCATGACGAAGACGCTCATACTCCAACCATTTCGCAACTGATTGGGTTCCCGAATACACAACAAAACGGTCCGGACAGTCGAGGTTCGGCAATGGCGTGGGAGCAGCGGATGCTATGCTGTCTGGCGAATTGTGGATATTGCAATAAAGTCTTCTTTCCGCACGTTGGAACAGTATTTGTCAAGTACTTTGTTGATACTTGTATTCAAAAAAAAAACACAATCGATAATTTATTTATTTTTTCTAGATTTGGATATCCCCTACCAAAACTGGCAATCGAAACATGTCGTTCGTCTGTGAACCAACTGTTCACAAATCTTCTAGAAGCCTACGTCGAACACAAAGCCGATCCGCTGGTCGGAACAATCGAACCATCCATGTATATTGGACGTTTTCAATGGGACATGGTCACCGAAATCGGTAAATTGCGGCCATATGCGCACGAATGCTGTGATAATTTGGTTGGCGTTTATTCCGAAATTTTCACAATTTCACCGTTTCTCTTGCGACCGGTTTTAGAGCCAATCGTTCAAACGGTTGCCGAAGAATTGGCCCGATTAATGAGTTGTGTCCAAGATTTTAGTCCAAACGGTGCGATACAGGCGAATGTTGATATCAAATTGATTCGGGATGCATTGAAATTGTACAGCAATGAAACGGCAAAGTGCGACTACTTAAGTGAAGTGTTTTATTTGTCAGTAACAAGAGTTCCTTTTTCATATTTCAGATCGTTTTTTTTGGAAGCGCTCGAAGCGATAACACCAGTGTCGGAAACGGGTGCGGAACAAGTCGCTGCTATTCTAAAAGACATTAAAGATTCGATGCAGTTGCAACTTCTTTGTTTTTCGATCGCTAATCCGTAATATTTTTCATTTAATTTTACTTGTATTGTAAGACATTTTATTTAACTAAATATTATATTTAAAAAAAAATTCGTAGACTGACTGTAATCATTATAAATTTTATTCAGGTTCACACCATTTTAGATCTTCTATTTTACTGCTTCTGTCTCGCTATTTCTTTGTTAGAGGAAGTGAATTCATGCACCAATTAAGAAAAAGCTTTCACCGGCAGAAAGGAATAATGTAAGCTACGAAATCTGCTGGCAACTTGTAAGTACATTCAACAATTACTCTAAAAGTCATCGCTTATGGTCGCTAAGTCAGTAAACTACTTGGTGATTTTTTGTTTCCAACGTCTGCTCAAAGCATCAAGAGTCCAGTCAACTCTTGACCATTAAATTACTGATAAAACCTATAAAATAAGGGAGCGGTGATTTTTTTTCGAATTGTCCTTGATTGATTCCTGAGACACAACTAAATGATTCGACTCAAAGTACTGCGCATTACTAACAAGATAATAGTCGTACTGTAAATGCAAAAGTTGAACACAACATAAGATTTTGGTGTCGTTTACTTGCTTACTCTAATCTACGATTCTAAGAAATTCGAAGCATGAGTTACACTCTTCCATACCACGAAAGAGTGATCGAACTTCCCAGCGCTCAGAACCTATCGAAACAAGTCGGTTTTTTCCCAAAATAAATTCTTCGTTTCTTATCAATAATAGCGAAACAATTTATAAATACATCGACATGTGTCCTTCCTATCGTCGCTACGAAGCGATAAGACAACGCTTACGTCGCTCATTTACATAACATAAATATATTGTACACTACCCAGAAATCTCTTGATAGTGATGAATCAATTTCGACTGATTATGTCTTGTCTTCTTCTCAATAAAAACGTTCGCATGTCCACTGGTTGTTTCGTCTGTCGTTCGAATGTGTTTTTCAAATCGGGCGACCTTTAATCCGCCCTCCGAACAAGCCAACGACATTAATCGTAAGATCTCATCACAATTTAACAGTTATCGTTCACCTAAACGTGTTAGGGAGCTCGTAAAATAATCGTCTGCAGTTCAGTTTGTGCATTGTGTTCGTGTTAAGATAATTTTACGTGCTGGACCGAAAATGATTCTTCTTGATAAAATCATTGTGTTTGTATTAATTTTCGCGAGCAAAAATACGTTGGCTGTGGATGAAGCAGGTCTGTGATCGTACAACGTGTCACTGTGAAGTGCAATTTAAATTGATTAATAAAATGAATGGGACTTTTTTCTTACTTAAGATATTGCGGCCAAAGCTGAGCATAATGTTAAAGTCGGTGAAAATCGTGTAACGGCACAACTACTCGCCGTACTCGATCACTACCAGCAAGATGATCCGGTCGGAATTCCCGGTGTGCCAATTCCGGATCCGATGCCAGTTCCGGAAATTCAAAAATCGATCGGTGTTGGTACACTGACTATGAAAAATGTTCTCGCGCATGGGTTATCCAAGTTCAGGATTCAGAGCCTTCAAACGGATCTGAAAGAGTTAAAAGTAAAGATTACACGGCGTAATCAACGAACTGTAGAATTTACGAATTTATTCTATTCCAGGCTCATGTAGGAATTCAGTTGGACGTCATGACTATGATGGGCGATTATACGCTTTCGTCGTTCTTTTCGCGAGCTCAAGGACCGTTTAAGGTCATTCTGAAGAACGTTTTGGTTAAAGGCAATGCCTCGTTATCGGTTGAGCGCGATGGAAAACTTCGCACCGAAGACATTCATATGGACATAAGTTTCTCGGACATGAGCATGGATTTCCAAAACTTGGGATTTTTGGGTTCGATCTTTCAGGGTCTGGTCAATTCGGCACCGACACTAGTTTTCGACACTATCAAGCCGTTTATGCTGAGCGAAGCATACAAACAAATTCGTACCGAGATTGATACGAATATTGCAAAAGCGGCAGGTGATTATCGCTTCCCGAACTCCATATCACCGCTGGACATGGCAATTTCGGAGGGTCGTAAGAAGGTTCGAAACATGGGCTACGATCCGTACGTACTACGAAACTACAATCATACTGTCGGAGTTATTTCGATGTACATGACCAACACGTGGATTATGGGAGTATCGTCGTTCTATCGCGTCGGAAATATGACCGTATCGATGGTCAACAATACGGTATCGATGCGTTTTCAAATCGGCACTCAGAAAATTACCGGTGCCACTCAATGGGAAGTTGGTGTTGGTAATCGTATGGTCACGCGTACAGGACACACCGAATTCACAGTTCAACATATTAAGGCAACTGTCGAAGTTAGTCAGCCGTTGGACACCCGAAAGCGTCCTCAGATCAATGATCTACAGTTCGATATGGGCAATATACAGGTACGATGTGAAGGTGCAGGAACTTTAGATTACGTCATGGAGTTCGGAGTAAACGTCTTGCCCAATATTCTACGCTATCAGATTATGGATGCTATCGAGAATCCGATTAAAGTTCGTATTCAGGAGAAGTTGAATCAAATCGATGTGAACAAAGCAATTCGGGAATATTTGCCACAGTTTGAAAAAATGGGCGCAAATATGGAGTTTGATTTCAAATTTTAAGAAAAGAATTTTGTTTTTGTATTTATTTTTGTAAGGTTTCTAGAAATATATATTTTTTTTTTAGATAAGTCTTGTTAGTGTAACCTTTGAATTCTTCATAAGTATCGTTAAGGTAATTGCAGAATTCAAAGAACGAAATAATTAGGATAGCTTCAGAACATCTAGAAGTCTAAGTTGGGAATCATTTGACTAGCAGAAAAAAAGTCTAGACAGTTTTAAAATTCAGTTCCTATATTCAGTGGAGTATTTCCAACTAGGTTCAGTAGGCCCTGGGCTAGGGGTGCAAAGTACAGAACAGCAAAGTATCTCTTTTAGGCTCAACTTCGAAAACATCAAACAAGAAAATGTTTCAAATCGTGTTTCCATTACGAAATGCACCGATCACTTAGCCTTTCGTTTTTACAACCCGCTTACTCTTCCTTCAGGGATTAAAATAAAAAAGAAACCGAAATCGTTTCTTAGGTGATTAACAAAGACGTGAAAGTGAAAACCAATTCGATATCTACTCAGACTTAAGAGACACGGAGGAATTCGAGAAAACATATACAACTCCATTACACCCGAAGGAAGAAAACTTAAAAACCAGATTTAGGCGATTATTACTCAAGTCTGTGAAAGTAAAAAGATATTCGATATCAGTAGCTCAGTTCTGTAACTTATAAATGAAAAAATTTCTCACCAAAAAGTCAAAATGAGGACAGTTTTCTCTCTGTATTCTCACCAAATGAGAAAGCACCGTACTTGACTACGCATTTGGCAATCTTTCATTTCTCATTTGGTGAGAATACAGAGAGAAAACTGCATCAATTCATCCTCATTTTGACTTTTTGGTGAGAAATTTCTCATTCATAAGTTACAGAACTGAGCTACTGATCTGGCTTGCGGGATATAGCAGAATTCGTGAAAAAGTATACAACCCCCTTGCACCCTCTTAGGGGTAGAATTTCAAAAAATCCTAAAAACACTTTCTAGGTATTGATGTATATGATAAAGCCGTAGAATAAAAATTAATTCAATATTTAAGAAGACCTAATAGATATGACGAAAATCGTGAAAATATATGCATTCCATTTTAACTGATAATTTTGTTCGATCCCCTTCCAAACACTAATGGATAATTAAAACTTTTTTTTATCTAAATTACTTTTCTAGTTGATTACATACACATACCGAATTTCAACTTTCTAGAATAAACCGTTCTGTAGAAGAAAAAAACCCTACACCCTCATACCATACTACCGCTATAAAAAATTATATTTTTACAACATGCCACTACTATAGCTCAAATATCAATCAATATGTTAGCTTTTCATCCGTATGGGTTCTCGAGATATAAAAATCAGAACGTTTTCCTTTTCACCCTCCCTATCCCCCTTCACTAACGACACCGTCACTCTGAAAATTTCTTTATCTGCTAGGGATCTATCAGGCCTACTTCTGGTAAAAATTTAAAGCATCTATCTTACATTAATCTTGAGATATGAGACGTGAATTTTTAGAAAAATTCTTATTTCATCATTTCCATGCTCCACCGCTCTTTAAAAATTTTACTTTCAGCATACTTTACTTATCAATCTTTTTACACAAACCTAATTTTGTTTCTAGTGCAATTGAGATACCTTAATCTAAAGTTTTTAACCCTTCACTCCCGTACGCTACTGCCCCACTAAAAAATTTGTTTCCAATCTATTCTCCCAGTATATCTAGAGATGTTTCTTTAGTTTTATCTTCATGACGTTAACCGTTTAGGAGATATGGATTTTAGAATGCAATCTCGCCTTTTTTTTCGTTTCGGACACATTATTTTCCCCCACTCCTACGCTACCGGCAATTTTTTTACTATTGATGCTCTATATAAATACCAAGTTTCAGCTTCCTAGCATAAGCAGTTGCTGAGATCTAGAAACCAAAATTTGCCGTCTAAAACGCTTCCTCCACCTCCCCAACCATCAAAAAAGATGTCCACTTAAAGGGGTTTACGTTTACCGGCTCTACCCACAAAAAAAAAATTAAACTAAATAGCTCAAAGCGTTTGGGTGCTATGAGCCTGCAATTTTGCGCACACTGGTAGACGTACGGCGGACAGACGGACTGAATTTTTTTTTGTATTTTTCGTGTCTACTAGTAATGAAACGTAAAAAAAAATGTTGAGGGTAGGACACTAAAATCGATCACAGTACTGTATTGTTGAAGAAAAAAACAGTAAAATGTAAATCTGATAAGCCCCTTTTGTCAATTTTTCTGGTCCAGTTTATTTATTGTTCCTTTTTTTAGTTTTTTTATTATTTGCTTTTCTTAAGCAAAATAAAACTTGGCCAACTGGTTAGGGCGACGAAAAGTTTATGGATAGTGCGGACTAGCGAATGATACACCCAACTCTCTTTTTACATGGTATGTTTTGAAATAATAGATCCACGAAGAAGAACAAATACCACTTTTTTACACGATAATTACACCTTTTTTTTAAATTGTAGAACACATCTACGATTTTACTATAAGAAATAAAGTATAGAATATTTTTTAAGCTTTTACCTACCGTGTAAAAAGAGAGTTGGGTGTACGTAAAAAAACTCTTACCAGCGAAATAATCCCACCGTGCGAAAAAAAATATATTTCAAGCTAACACAATCGCTCAATTTTGGTTGCCCTCAAGGTAAAAAAGTTTCGCTATCGATTTACAATTTCTTCACTGATTGGAGCTTGCTTGAAGTTTTTATTTTGTTTGGTGATGTTGTATATTTTCTTAGGTAGAACTAGGAGAGCATTTATTTATTTACGTCTATTGTACAGATAAGATTTATCCAATTACACAATAGAAAAATTGAAAAAGTAATAACAAATGATTAATAGTAAGTCTGTATAATTAAAATTAAAATTAAAAAATATTTGAAGAGGTATGCAGATTGCTTCGTGAACGACGAATAATACCGCGATCGAAAACTTGATGTTATGTTACTAGTTTTTCATGTTCATGCTACCATTGAAGCTATTAAATGTTAAGAGTTTGTTGTTCTTTCCGGTGTCAGTGGAGTGAAGCTCCAATACGAAATCCCCGACTGTTGATTGATCGTAGTACTTGACAAATTTTGGAAAGAACTTTCACTGGAGAGGCCAGTTTATCATAAGATTTTTGTGTTGGACTAGGTCCGAAGGAGCTGTTTCGTCATCGGAATGCAAAAGACTCTTCAGAGGGTGTATTCTAGCCAACTTCCAACTTGATGTTAACTTGTTATCTTTGAAAGGAGCACCAGCTGACGCAGCGTAAGGGCTACTCTCACAGATTTCTGTTTATTATTTGTGAGGATAATACTCGTAGTTACCTTGATGTTCTTTTGGTTGACCTAATCGCTGAAAAGCAGCCCGATGTGATTCGCTTTCTAGAATAGGTACGTTACCAAGAGTTGATACTTATAAGAGACGAATCATAGGTAGACGAACCTTTTATGGTGCCGTGTAGCTTAAAGCTACCATTGCATATTCCAGCGATACAGTCTAAATCGTCTTAAGTCGCTTCACAGTCCAGCCCATAAGAGTGGACTGTGGGGAATTTTAAAAAATATGTTTCACGTTCAAACACTGAAAGAATCATCGCAAGCGTTGTTCCACGCCCAAGATGACATCTTGAACGCTCTTTTCTCCTAATTATGATTCGTATTTGTTGGGATCGCTTCTTTCTCGTGTTACTAATCATGTTGCCGTATGCTATCAATCAGTATGCGAGTAATCCTAGACGTAGACCTTTAAAATCCTTTCAACTTCTGAGAAATACAACAAAAACTGCCGAATTCCAAATACAAATTTTTTTTTTGTATCGGAGCAGTAACGACTTCAATGAAGTCTGCCACGACCAAACTTATTAGACATCAAAGCAATTTGCATTTTTTTTTAAAGCCCATAAACGGCTTCGATTTTATTTAACAGATTCTCATTTCAAGCTGTGACATTCGTAAAATTATTATGTTAAAATGTACGCTAATTGTGTGATCACGTCTAGGAATGCGACTTAATTGTTGTGATTAGAATAAAAAGAAAAAAAATTTGAATAATTCTAGAAAAAAAAAATAAAGATTGATGATGAAGCACGCGCTACGATAATTGACACCTGTCTTTATTTGCTATCGAACTTGAGGTACTTCCTGATGCTGTTGTTGCAGTTGCCCCGACGGCCGGAACTCGCTGCTGATTACGACGATTGCGTTCGGCCGTTTCGTCTAGTTCCATAATGGAAAGTGCTAGAGCGCGAGCTAGTGCTTCGTCTTCAGTCTGAACGAGACAAAAGTGAATGAATTAGATTTAAGTACATATGAGCGACTATTGCGTCATTCAACTTACCATATTTCCTTGGACCGATTCGGTAAGATTTATCGTTTTCGGTTTGCTACTTGTGAACAGTCCGTTTGGTCGTGTCTTTCGACCTTCGGCGGCTTGTCTGTAATGAATAGAAGCAGCGAAAATAACTTTACGACATCGAGAACGGATTAAAAAAGAAACTTACGCTATAAGACTACGTTGTGTATCCCTCGGTCCCTTGCACTCATGATCCGCTGAATGACGATGTCTCAGACAGAAATTAAACTTGCACACGGAACACTGGACCGGAATCAGTTCCTTTTTCTTACAGTTCTTGAACGAACAACGATTCGTAAAGATCGGTTTCCGTTCCGACTTGCAGTACTGGTCGATGTGTTCGCCAACGGTTTGATCGGGCGGGACATTACGCGGTGTTGGAACTGGTTCGCCGCAGAGCGGACAAACAGGCACTTGAACGTTGTTTTTATGCGCTGCAGGACATTCGTGTTGCGAATAGCTGAAATGTTGTGCGCAGAAGATTTTATCGCATCCATCACATTTCACAGGCAGGAAATCTAGAAGAGTCGGAAGACAATGAATAAGGGTTTTTTTTTTCAATCAGACAACAGGCGGATGCGTGGCACTCAGATTTTCACTTACCGAACTTGTTACATGATTTTTCGGCACAATTTGCTCCTAAATCGGGAAACTCCATTTCGACTGAAGAACAGCAGGCGTGCTACACCAATAGTACGAATTGCGACAAGGTAATGTTGCAATCAAAAATTGTTTCACGAATTTTATTGAAAACTTGTCGATGACTAAACATATTTTGACAGATGACAGGTAAATATAAGCTTCTCGAAAACATGACTTTTTGGATTAGAAACTTCGAGTGGGATGTGATACGGTTCAGTGGATGAGTGCGCGGAAACTTAGCGAAAATATAATGAAACGGTTTAAAAAGGAAATTTTGTTTGGGAGCGTTGAAAGGAAAAGAAATGTAACTATTTTAAATCAACGTGAAGGAGGTTTAGGAGGGTTATTAGAAAAATATGTTGTAATTGCCGACGACAAATTTTTACTCTGCAGGAAAGAAAGAAAATGGAAAATATTTTAAACGAGGATTTAGAGAAACATGGTGTCTTGAGATGTGAGAACAACCTGACCTTAAACGCTGTTGAACTGACGTAGGGTGCTCTTAAAACGCTGCAGATAATCAAAAAACACTGACTAGACGCTTTGCCGCGCCATCCAACGATTTTTCAACTCACTTGACATATTTTTCAAGACACAATAATCATTCCAAAGCCTCCGTTCACAACAATACATGCAAAGCATTCGTCAGATACTTAGATGCGGACTCTCCCTTCAGAAAAACAGCGCATACAGGTTCCGCTTTAGAACGCTGACAACGGGATTAAACAAGGTGATGGCTTCAAATCCACACAACTAGTAGCATATGCTGACGACATAAATATACTTGCACGATTTCTGGAGAGTGCCAAAGAAACATTTGTAAACCTTGACGCGGTAACAAGGGAAGTTGGACTACGTATTACGAAAACAAAAGCAAAATCATGACACAAACTAAGAAAAACACGACAATTAGACAAAACATTACAGTAGAAGACTTTAATCTAGAAAACGTAGAATACTAGGATAACTTGGAGTGATTATTTTGACTTGAAAAACTCAAAATAACAGAAGGAAAGGAAGGTTCGGAAAAGAAGAGCCAATTCCGCCTAATTCCGAATTGGTAGCTGGAATCGACACGCTTACTGGCGGCCGGGACTAGCTACGACAGTTGTGTGGCGATTCTTGTTCCGATTGCAGACCATAGACCCATGGCCTGTACAACAAAAAATTTCGTGCAGACTTACTCCAGGGTGATTTTAAATGGGACTATTTTCCCCATAGGTCGTAAAAAACCCAAGCGATACCATTGCGTAGCTTCGCGATTTGTCAGGGCGCTTGGTGTTATTAGTGCCCTGTCTGCCCAGTCTACTTCAGCCATGACTGAAAAATCAACAAATTTCGTCCTGGCTTCTTACAGTGGGTCGGGGTCGTTGTATAACGAGTAGTACACGTGTTGTAAACTAAGGCCAAGGAGTGATTACAATTATGTACGTACATGGAAGATTCAAAATAAACCAAGGATTGTTAACAGGAAACAACTTTTACTTTCGACTTTGTAACTGAAAAGTGGCTCAGAAGCGTCGGGCTTAATGGCATCCTGGCAATCTGCAGTTATCAAAGGGAAACGCGCACCTGGCGAGTAATAAAGTTTCGGCGGATAATAAATTTCCACATCATATCCTAAGATGTAAAAATTGTAAATAATGTCCGGTGTGTCGTACCAGTCAAGAAGCGTGTTATTGAGTGACTCCGGAAATCAGAGCGAGTGAGGTTTTGTGGCCTTTTAGCTCAACACCTTCTTAAGGTCAGGGTATCAGTTCACGACAATGAAAAAACTCATTTTTTTAATTAATTTTCATCCTTAAGCTATTGAGAGTACGTGGACAAAAAGATATTTCGATATCTAATGTATTTCATGAGTTACAGACCGATTTGTGGAACGGTCGGCCAATATTATATACGATTTTTTTTTATAACGTTAAACTTTAAACGCGTTTTTCTCAAAACCACCTTTTCCGCAATACGTTTTACAGCTTCAACGAGTGAACCGATTTTCATGAATAAAAGCTTAAAAGAAAGTAAACTAATTTTCGGGGGCATTAAGGTCGAGTTTTTTTTGTTGCACATTTTCTTATTTGAGTTTTTAAGCCAAAAAAGTGTGAAAAAAGTTTTTTTTTTTTTAAATAACTGCCATTTTAGTGTCAGAGCTTTTTTTTCAAAATCGAAAAACTACATGATCCCGCAAATTTACTCTAGTTTCATAAAATATTTGAAGTTTTGCTTTCAGATCAATTTGCAAGGCTGTAGAAGGTACCACACGCATCAACTCACGTCGATCGCGGCATTAAGTCATGGGAGCTGGAACCGCCATTTTGAAATATTTTCTCAAGGAAAAATTCACAGTTATTCTTTGTTTGTTCCTCAATAAAAGCCGCCAATAGTTTTTTCCATACATATTTATTGTATATAAAAACAAAATCCTGAAATTGAAGCAATTTTCGGGCTTCTCGACTGATATCTGTCCCTGAGCCTTGATTTTTACTAAAAAAAACCGGAACTATCGGAAGATATTGTTTAAAATACAACGTCTATTCAATAGACCTAAAGCGGCAACAGTTGTAGTTAAATATTTTTCAATATTTCGTTGTATATTTTATTTCGGTTAAAGTCTTAACAAATTTACTCTGAATCCATTTTTTTTTTATCCCGGACTTTTTTTTAAGTTCTACCTCCTCACCTAACCTCTTGGCAGAATTCCCAAGCCCAAAAATCGTATGCGTTCAAAACAATTTTCACTATTCTTAAAAAACATGTTAAAAAATTTCAAATAATTCCGTTAATAAATTGTACAGTCATTTCGCTTGCATTAGTTTTTCGCGCAATTTGAAATATCCGAATATCGGCCAACTTCACAGCAAGCTTTTTAAGTTGTCCCTTGAAATCGGTGACAGTAGTCGTAGTCGCGTGGGAATTTCCTCGGAACAGAACAGAATAGAGAAAAGTTTGTCGCGATTGTAGAGTCAATTGACGTTCACGCAGACAAAACTGAAGTCGAAGGCGAAGACGAGCTCAAATCAGCTTTAAAGATAAGCAAAATAAAACAAACTTATTAATTTTTAATTAACGAATTGTACGACCGCTTCGTCTACAATTGATACCCGTCGAACTTGTGAAACTGTGGAACTTTTTAGCCGGGAAATTGACGCCAAAACCGAAGGAGCCAGCAGTGATTTTGTTTGCCTCTGTGAACTGTGAGTAGTACGCGCGTTTGTGTTGCATCGTCGTTCGTCGAAACGGTCGAGGTTTTTTTCTTTTCTTGTTGCAATGGCAAAAACAGCGACGCTAAAATTTCGTGACTTTGAATAATCACGGGAATTAGGTCCGACTAAGTTGTGGTTGTTGTGGAAAAGAAGTCGATTCCGCCGGCGAGTGGGTTTTGTGCGAAAAGTAAATTTTTCCTGTCCAGCAGTGTGTTTATTTTTTCCCGTTCGTGTGTTGCCTTGTCGTCTCAAGCGGCATTAGCGCCCGGAAATTAATCGAAAGAAGAAAAAAAAACCGAATTTTTTTAGTGGGTGCGGCTTGCGGTAAGAACCCGCAGCAGCAGACAAGACTTTGTGACCGTGTTCATTTGAAAGAAAAAGAATAGAAGGCACGTAGCAAGTTGCGCCGCAACAGCTTAGCCGAAGAGGCCCTCCAGTTCGAAACGAATCTTCGACTTTGCGGCGCCCAAAGGTGAGTCAAAAATTTCATAGTTTCCACTTTTCCGTTTGTTGCTTGCCGCGTACCGTGTGCTGTGATTTCATGACCACCGCATCATTTCGGCAACTCCCACTGCAACAACTCCCGGGTAGCTACAAATCTCTTGCACCTGTTGATTGTTTTGATAAAATTAGAGCGCGGACTGTTTTTTTCCCCAGGGGGAAGAACGCGCCCGAACTATCAACCCGACAAGAAACGAAAGAGCACTCCATCGCAATCGGGGCTTGTTTGAGTGGGTGCGCACTCCAGGCCAGGCCCGACCCCGATATCTAATTTTAGTGTCGATATGAAGAAAAAAAACCGACGAAATTCCTACGAGGCGAGGGGAAATGCTAATGACCTCGTCGACGAAGTCTTGGGGTCCAAAAAATTTAAGACTCCCGTCCACTGTGTGTGTCTCGAAGTCTGGATACGGGTTGCCCTGTAAATTGGCCACTTGTACGGCTTCCGTCCCAACCCATTTCTTTTCCATGTTGCTCTCGAAGACGACTTCGTCGTCACCACCTTACTAATGCAGAAATTCTAACGAGTATTCGATTAACTTGGAGCTGGAAGAAAGCGGACTTGGAGATGAGTCATACCGGCGCGGCTCAGGTAAGTCCAAACAATGGAAAATCCAAAAAAAAAATCGAATTCAACGCGAAATCTCGAGACCTGAGATTTCCATCAAATTTGGGCAGGTCCAGGTCGATCGAACTCGTTCATTCACATTAGTTGCGTTTATTATTTAACTAAAAGTTTAGCACTTGGTGCCGCATAAAATCAAAAATACGGAAAAAAGTATGAGTAACGTGTGATCGCTCGATTCAGGTTTATTGGCTTCATATTCGTACCTGGTTGAGGCTTCTGTGTCATTTCTGCAAGGTTAGTGTGTGACTAACAAACGCAGCGATAGGAGCTTAGCCTATCCAATCACACCCAATTGATAAGATATGAACCGCGCGAGCTCGCAACCTTTACGCGAAGGTGTTCTATGCCAACCGACCAATTCAAATCAATCGTAATGTTAGCTCCGCACTGCGTAGTACACGCTACATAAATCGCCGAAAGATAATCGCATTCAGTTATGTTCGATCGCGCGATACTCATCTAATTCGTTTTCGAAAAAAAACTATTTTGTTGCTGTTTTGTGTTGATTCGCGATAGTCAGGTGCGCGTTTCGAATTTAAAAGCAAGGATTATACGAGGGTCAGGTAAGTTAAGCGGTTTTTTGTGTCTGTATCCAGTGCAGCGTCGGTAGTATTCTGTTCTTGGTTGCTGGGCATATTTTCCCGACTCTGCTTCCTTCCACGTTCTCTCGTCTTTCTAAAAAAAAAAATCAATTTCGTCATTTTGAACTACCCGATTCCGTTGTGCCCGATTTCGTCCCGGCTTCAATTCGATTGCTCAATTAACAATTAGGGTTGGGTCGGGCGAATCTAAACGCCTAGCCGTCGTACTTTTTTTTTATGATTGATAAACCTGAGCAAGCATTGAATCAACAAAACTGTAAAACAAAAAGTTACAAAATTGCATTCGCTGTAATGGAATTTACCTGTTTGTTATCGTCGACCGAATTTTTAATCATTTTCGGTGATAACTGAGCGCTGTGTATTATCAATTGACTCGGCAAGATAACGCGGGTCATTTTTTCCCCCAAAGACTTATGAGTTCATTTTTATTTCAATTAAAGTATAAATTTCGTTTGCCTCCAGTTTTGAGTCGTTTTTTTTTTTCGTTTACTGAAATTCCACTTGCAGCAGTGTTGCGGTAATAATTGTGATTGCATTTTTATCTTTGGGCTACATTTTATCAAAATAGGTACGCAGCAAGTGGAAAATGTAATCGGAGGTAGAGGATTAAAAGATTTGATCGAAACAACAAGTCAATAGAATCGTTCTACCGTCGAAGGTTTTTGCCTTACAAACCCAATTAATTTAAATTGTAAAATTAAACCCTTAGGCGTTTCGTAAGCCGTTATTGTTTTACTATAATAAAGAATTTTTATTTAATTCCTTACGAAGTCATAGCAATACGTTTGACTGCAGAAAACTCAAGAGGTTGCACATAGTCACCGTTTATTGCATCGGAGCTATTCAATTTAAAGTGCGGCGAGGTTTTTTCGTGATCGTTCTATCGTTGATCCGGTGGAGAAAGCTAACTTATTAGCTGCAACTTTTGACGATTATTCTACGTTACCGGCTTGCAACTGTTTCCTCATGATCATCTTTCTCCTTGACTCTTCATTTTTGTCGAAGTAACTGAAAATGGGTCAGCAACTATAGTTTGTTAGATAAGTACAGATACCTTAAGGGCAACACGACAGCTCGATCGTTAAGCTTTACCTTAAGGCCCCATGAGTCGGATACGACAATTTTTATCCCAGTTTTATTTTTCTTTCTTGGGAGGATTTTAATCGTGTGAAATCGTTTTTCGTTTGTGTAATTTGGCGTGGACAATACGCCTGCATCTTTCGCTGTCGATCAGCAAACTAATTTTGATTTTACAACAAAAAAAGTAGTTTTAAGGCTGGTTTACATGACGAATGCAAATATTTTTTACTGATATTGTGAGGGAGAAGGAAAATCTTTTATGAGAAACTGATCAGGAGTGAAACTAACAGATATCATGTTTAGCAAAAAATATTGACAATATTTCTGTGAATTTTGTTTTTTGCAGTGGTTTCTTTCTACTCCATTGAAAATTCGATATGCTAGCTCTCTCACAATTTCAATAAAAAATGTTTGCATTTGTCATGTAAACCAGCCTTAACACTATTTTTTTCTGTAAAATCAAAATTAGTTCAAATTATTTGAAAGGCATAACTATTAAAAATCAATAATTTTTTCATTGATTTATCTTCTAGAAATACCAATTAATTATACTATCTATGATAGTTTTCAATGAGATGTGGTCTTCTTATGTAATTCTTGCCATGAAAATCGTGAAAAATTGCTTCAGTTTGACTTCATATATTATTAAGAAAAATGAAAAATTTTTAAAATTTGATCTATACAGGACCTTCTTTAAGATTTGTTCTAGCATTATATTCATGAAAATTACATGTTAATTATTCAAGAAATAGGTAATATGCGTTTAAAAAACGCATTTTAAAAATTGTTCAAGGGTTGTTGTTCTAATAGCATTTTTTTCAAATAGAGTTGTGAATTTTTTCTCTATGGACGACCTAGCTTACATACCAACTTATGAAGTGGTGTAATTTTATTTTGTTTTTTTGTTGCCATTACCGTGAAATATTGGCAAGAAAACAGTCATAAATCATCAAAATCGCATTTAACATGCACATGGAGCCTTAAAGATAGATTGTGCAGTTCGACCCGCGAAAGTATACGTCCACAGACGGCAGGTCGATTTTAATATTTAGTTACAGTTCGAAAGACCTAACTAACCGTCGATATTCTGCATATCTCAATTCTACCTGACGATCAGACTGGAGCTTTATAATCAGGCGATAGTTGAGTTCAATGGTTGTAAGCGCGCACACTGACCAAACCAAATAGTTGCATATGCAAGACTGTTCCCTTTCGATCGAAGCCAGACTAAACTATCGGGCTAATCTTCTAAAGGGACATACGCAGCAGCGCTTTCAACCGACTTCCTTTCTGCAACATTTAAATAGATCTAATTGATTGTAACTATCCGCTGAATGGTTTCAAAATGGAAATTGACTAAATACGTTGCACAAAATCAATGACTAGCGAATGAGCTACATGATGAAAGATATATGTATTTTTCCCTAGCAAAATAGGGCATTCATTGCTGAATCGTTCAAATCACCAAAATACTGACCTATGATTACCTTTCTCTTCTCCAAATAGTCGGTAAGGACAATTTCTCGGGAATCCAAAAACAGTAACCGCAACCTTTCGTGCCGATGGAATCGTTTTCACCGAATTCGCCGCACATTTATTTATGACTGTTTTTTTCTCGGTTCTAGCGTGTTGTGCTAAATCCATGTTTCGTCAGCAGACAAGAGACGCTGTAGAAACTCCGTCGAATACGCTTAAACGTGTTCAAGTGAGGCCGTTTTTGTTCTACCTTAAGCAAACGAGGCAATTATCTTGCCGATAGCTTCCTGAAGCCTCAAATTGAGATGTTTACAATGTCAAAAATCTCTCTGATTTTCATTCTGCGGTCTGCTTTTACGATATCATGAATTTTATTATTCATATCCCGCACAGTCACCTCAATGGGCCGACCTGAGCGCACTTAATGAAAAATGGAAGTTCATTCGTCAACGTTTGATTTCATTGAACAAATTGCTCATGGTAGTCATGGAAAGTGCCAAGTTCTTCCAACTTAAGGGGTTTATCACATCTGAAACCACAGCACACATTCTGCGTGATTGTGATGCAGTGGCCAGATCAAAAAGGCAGATTCTTGGTGGATTTACCCTCACCTATAAAGACCTGTCGAAGACTCCCCTGAGTAAAATCATTTCCTTTCTCAAGGTAATAAATATGGCCTAGAGAGTAGTTTACAGCCAGGAACAAAAGACCTCTTAGGTCGTGGTTCGAGAAGCAGTACGGCTTCTATAGGCTCTACTGAACTTAATAATAATATAAGCGGGTCATCCCGTGTGAAGGCTCCTTTCTTACACTTTTTTTGGGATTTTTTTTTTGGCGAACTAAATAAAGTTACAACTATGAAATTACCACATATTTTTTACAATTTTTTTTTAGCCCAAAATTGCCGCTCATTGCTGAGGTATACGGCAACTTATCCACTCATTTTCATAAAATCTTTTTTCGGTAGACACGATTGCGGACGTTAGACTTACCTCAACAAAAATCAAAAAAAAAAAATCAAACGGCATTTTAATCTGCAAAATTTGAACTAGTTTCGGAACTTATTAAAAAATAGTGAATTTTTGGCAACTCTTTATTGGCAATTTTGGTGTTTTTTTTACGACTTCTTCAGCTTGACAAAAAAACAGTTTAATGAATCACAATTATTCTAGTTTGCAAAGTGTCTACATGGGTATTGAATAAGTTCACTAAATTTCAAAGGATTCCTTCGATAGATTTCGACAATCATGATCAAAAAGTTCCCGGAGTTTATTAAGAAAATTAAAAATACAAGTTTATTCATCTAAATCTATATTGTCCCCTTCAAAGTAATCCCCATCGACTGCAACACACTTATGCCAGCGCCTGATCCAATCCTCGAAACATTTTTTATATTCGACTTTCGGTATGACCATCAGTGCTCCCTGCGATTTTTCCATTACTTCCTCTCGGCTGGTGAAACGCATTCCCGTTAGTAGTGGTTTTTTTTAACTCGATTGAACAGAAAGAAGTCACAGGGTGCCAAATCAGGTAAATTCGGTGGCTGTTGGATGGTATTTGTTGCTTTTTTCGTCAAAAAATTACGAATAATGATGGGACTGTGCGACGGTGCGTTATCATGGTGCAAAATCCACGAGTTTTCTGCCCACAATTCTGGTCTCTTTCTGCGAATTGCTTCACGTAAACGTCTCATAACGCCCAAATAATACTCTTTGTTTACTGCCTGGCCTTCTGGCAAAAATTCATGATGCACTACACCGTTGTAATCCATGAAAACCGTGAGCATTGCCTTCTTTTTGACTGAAAACGACGTAGTTATTTTGGTCTCGGCTCATTTGGTGAACGCCATTCACTTGCCTGATGTCTGGATTGCGTGTCGTACTCATAAGCCCAGGTCTTGTCTCCAGAAATGATCCTTTTGATGAATGTGGGATCGGATTCAATTTGCGGTTATTGACCAACATTTCTTTTACTTCATGAATGTTTTCGTCGGTTTTTGATGTCGATGGTCTGCCACAGCGTTCATCATCTTCAATTGACTCACAGCCACTTTTGAACCGCTCGTGCCACTGGTAAACAACAGTTTTCTTTAGAGAATCGTTGCCGAAACACTTTTCCAACATTTCCAACGTTCGCGCACCATTAAATCCGTTTTTTACACAAAATTTAATACAAGTTCGTTTGCAAATTTAAATCCATTTCTAAAATTGTAAAAAATCGCCAACACACAGAGATAGATGTACTCTTGGCTACGTAACTTTTGCAAATGTCAAGCTGTGACGCTAAGATTTAGAGGAAATGTCAACAACAGATGTACCAACTTAACAAAAAAAAAACAGAACTCAAATCGGAACAATAAAAGCGCCACACGGTGCTTATTCCGGGAACTTTTTGATCAAGGTGGTATTTAGAAAATATAACGGCCTATAACTTCTGAACGGCTTCGAATATCGGAAAATCACTTCGCCTCCATATTCTACACTATATTTAAATGCAGTTAATAATTTTTTTGAATTTTGATTACCTCACACGTTCTTCCATCCAAGAAAATGATTCGAAACAATGACCGATATTGTTTTTATTTTCATTTATAAATCTGGAACTGATCACGTTTATCATTTTAAACAGATGACAAAACCAAACACTAGAAGAATCTGTCTGAAATTTTGGCAGGCCTCGTTCAAGCATACAAATATTGAGTCAGTGCAACCATCAGTTGAGTTCGCGTTTGTGAGAAAGTGGGTAGATATTTGGCGCTCCTAGTGGGACCTGAACGGATTCTACGAGAGAACCCTGAAAAGAGCAGAGCCTTGCGTAGCAAATTCGTCTGCCCGCTCGTTACCCTCTATCTGACTGTGGCCTGGGACTCGTGCACGTGGTGAGGTGATCCGCGGTGGGACTTATATTCGTCTATTCCATAATTTCGACTAAAAAACTGATAAAAATCCCGAACTGAACCGAAATTCAATTAGTGTTAGCGTTTCTACGTTATTAGCACTGTGATTCTTTTTTCTTGACTCATATCTGACTGGTTTCTCTACCTGTATCTAATACCACTGACAAAATTGTATAAACTGCGTCAAGAAAACCCCCAAAAAATATTTGCTATCCCAAATTTGATAGTGTTCAACATCTCTCATCTTACTATTTGCTCGAAACAACTAATCGTCGATTTATTAACTCCTCCTAAATGTTTGGTACGTGTTTCCCCGATAACTAAGCGGTTGATTTCGGTTTCTACTCGAACTGTTTCTTTCAATATTTCATCGTCATTCTCAACAAACCATCGGTAAATTGTAAATGATGTAAGACACGTAAATTTCAAGTGCTTATATTTTTGTATTATTCATACGGCAGTTGTTTTTTTTTCTGTGAAAATGTTCTCGTCCGAAATGTCCAAATCACCCAACTGAGCAATGATTGAAGCGTTTTTAGCTGCTAAACAAATTGAAATATTACAAAACCGATCGCAATCAATCAAAAAGTTCTTTTGATAGTGATCTAGTCCCCGTCTTGGAATTTAACCCAATTTGCCAAAAAAGTTTTAATAAATGTTCTTGAAATACACACACATTCATACCGCACGTAGCCCAGTATAATATACTGAGGCCGTCTTCTCTGTCTAGTTCACTCTTTTATTTATCTAAAGAACGATAAAATTTTATTCCAAAGCCCAAACTACGTAAGATATCTTGAAGTCTATTTTTATTTTTTTTGCGATGGTAATATAAGTCTTCTTTAAATAATAACATTGCAGTAATTTAGCATGTTCTGTGCGATAAAATAAAAGTATTTATTTTATCTTGAACCAGAAACTCCATAAAACCGCAATACATCATACTGTAAAAGTTCGGTCTAACAAAAAAAAAAAACAACATGTAAAAACTCTAAGATATGTGTAAATTGTAACACTATCATTCACTCAAGTCCGATCTAATTAACTGATATGTTGTTTAAGTAGCTTTAGCCTCATTGCTAAATAGTAAAAAAAAAATAGTTTTGCTGTTCGTACTTTATTTATCATAAATAGTTTTCTTGACGACGAAATCAATACGATAAAATAGCAGAACGATGGAATCATAACCAATCGGTCAAGGAAGCTATCAATGCCGTGGCTTTGGTGTGGTGGTGGAACAGCATCAATCATATACAGTGTAAAACGCGTTATCAAATTACAATCGTTCCATCTTATTGGACTCGCATTACACTTCATTTATTTCTTTTATTTTTATTTAAAAAAAAAAAAACAATATTAAACAACATACCACCACTTTAAGTGTGTATTATTGAAAATTTCATAATTTTCTGCTTTGTATTAAAATCTGCACATAGCTCAATCATATCGCATCAATTTTATGTATATGTACCCGAAACCGATAATATAATAATTTTTTTTTTCTTCTTGATTCTGTTTTAGACGCTACATGAAGACGCGGTGCAATTGACATCCAGTACTCAAGACAGTGAAGCGGAAGAAGGAAAAAAAACGAAGCAAAAAAAAAAGAAAAATTGTACGAGAGAAGAAGACATACTCGTTCAATAGTTGCAGTAACATCTAAAAGGCTAAGCAACTCGATAGAACATAAAACAAGACACAACATAGCCTAGCTAGCAGCATATCACACATTAAATAACGAACGAAGGAAACATGTTGAAGTTTATACGTGGTAAGGGTCAACAACCATCTGCTGAACGCCAGAAATTACAGAATGAACTCTTCGGATATACAAAGGTAATTTTCGTTATTTTATTTCTGTTCCTTCTTTTTCATATATGCATTCAATATTATTGATCTGATTGGATTTCATTCGATTGAACCATAATTAATATGTCTATTGCCGCAGATTAAAATGAAGACCAGGTAGTTACACGTTGCGGGTCATTTTCATTTGTAACGTCGGTTTTGCTCAGCTATTAGCTCGGTTTCGGGGGGCTTCTTCTGGTTTGATTTCGAGAGAAATCTGAAATTAATCAATGAAAAACAGACATGACAATGCCCCATGGTGTTTTGACCGGTCTTTTTTCTGCTATTCATACAAACAAAATCGATTTACTTGTTCTTAATGATGTACAGAAGAAATCGATTGAGAAGACAGTTTAAATTGTGCGGGCGGAAATCGAGGAAATTGTATTGCTTGTGGTTGAACCGATGTGGCAGTAATTTCTCGATCTGAATTCTTACTTCACTTTGCTATTGTTGTATTTTTAAGTGTAACCGTCGAATGGAAAGATATTGAAAAGAGATTAGCCCGGAAAATGGGTTTGTTTCTTGCCATTCCTCGTCGCATCGTCATCATTCGTTTCACTGTAGAATGTTGGTGGGTTGCAGATAATACTTCAGACTTGTTCCTTCTACGAATTTCTCCTTGCGCATTCCACACACCGCTTAACGTTAATATTTTCTCCATTAATTTTCGTATTGCTCAATTGTCCTGCGACAGTTGGATACTATCATCGGATATTTGTAAAGTAATCGAGGTAAAACTCACAACAGAATGTCATAAAGGCCAGGGGCTATACAGGAAGTGACTTCCCAACTATATCAGGCCTATCAGTTTTCGGTCGATACTGTGTCATGTCATGCTGCATTTTTCTCGTTCATATTTATTTCTTTGAAGGCCAAAGTGTCAACTTAACTGGTAGAGTGATCCTAAACAAGATCAACACACACTCTTCGCCCAACCAGTTCAGCCAGTATAACGTCATTATTAAAATATGCACACATACAATTTCCCCTATAATTATTTTATAAGAAAATTACTGCCGACCAATCACACCCACTCCACTATGAAAGTTTCTCTTGCCGGTTTGCTTCAAAAGTTTTGATTAATATTATCAGCATCTCTCATCTCTTCCCTCTTCCGAGATGGCGGGGGGAAAAAAAAGAACCAGCATATCGAAACTTATAGCATCACGTAATGATGCCTGGCCATGTCAGTTTTACTTGGCACATGGATTATTTTATAATTATGCACAAGTCGAATAAATTTAGTGTGTTATTGCCGTTTGTTTACATACAGTGCATATTTTCCGCTATGTTATTATAGATTCAAGTTAATTCAATCTAATTTAGTTGATATGTTTGGATGCAAGCGAAAATAATCGAATTGCTGAACGATCCTTTGTGCTAATTTTATTACACGCTCTGTTTTTTAGTTTCCATTCGTGAAATAACAATTTTTGTTGCAGGTTCTTATTCGACAAGCTCTCCTTCAAACTGGATTCAATCAGTATCCGAAATTATTACATTTTCTTTGAGCATTAGTTGATGCGTACTACATATCACTCTTCATTGGTTAGGCTCCAAAGGATACAAGACGAACTCCAGCTCTGATCCGTTTCCACATTCTAGTTTCATTTTTTCTGAAACTTAAATAGGGAAATGCTTCTTTTGTACTGAACTGTTTTGGGGATAATGCCAAAATGCACTGTACTTATGCTCATTTTCAGATAAAAAAAGAAGAGGTGGTGTATCTAGAGATTGGCAAAGAAGTTCCTTTCAGTGAAGTACTTGACTCAAAGTCACTCACTTTATGAAACGAGTTCAGTGAAGTAGTTCCGGAACTCTTCGTTTTATCGTTCCTTCCTTTTGTCAGTAGATGTAAAAGACGAAGACCAAAAAAAAGAAGAAAGGTCAGTAGAGTTCAGCGTTCTGGAACTCTTCGTTCCATCTTTCCTTCCTTTCGGCAGAAGATGTAGAAGATGAGAACAAACAAAAAAAAAAAAGGTCAATTCAGTTCAGTGAAGTAGTTCCGGAACTCTCAGAAGTCTTTCTAAAAAAAAGGTCTATTCAGTTCAGTGAAGTAGTTCCGGAACTCTTAGAACTCTACAAAAAAAAATCAATACAGTTCAGTGAAGTAGTTCTGGAATTCTTCGTTCCATCGTTTCGTCAGTAGATCAACAAGATGACGAACGAAAAAAGAGGTCAGTACATCTCAAAGATGATGAAAACAAAAAGGTCGGTCAGGTTTGTTGTCACGTGTCCAATGGAACCGTAGTTCACCAAATGGAACAGTTCATTCCTGAACGACTCATCTCCAGGTGTATCAGTACAATTTATCGGATAACCCACTATAAGGAACAGCAGAAGGAAAAATACTAGTCGTAAAAGCGCACAATGCTGCACCTTTGCGTAGATACAAACAAATTATAACTTCACAGAGTTATGAATTTGATCGGAGCCCGAGAACAGTGTGTAAGGTTGGTCGTACCTTTTTGCTGATGTTTAACTCATCCAGATATAAATTGAATCTAACCCAATGTGCGCTTCTTCACTAATTCGACAAAAACTTGGCAGTAATTTTCTATATGATTCAATCTCCAAATATGAAAACATAACCGCCTACATTTACTTCAGTGAACGTTTATACTGCAGGGATTAAGCCATTCTGATTCAAATTTTAGCGGATACACCGTGTCGCGTACATGAACACGCAGAACGGATGGAATTTTTAGCTTTAATAGCCAGGGGTATAAATTAAATCCACTTATCGTAAAGGATACAGATAACTATTATTTTATAAACAATATCTTATCAAACGGTAGACGAATTTTGAATCAATTGCAACGCTACTTATTCGTAATCGGTCTTATTACCTCACTCTCTACCACAATATTACTACATTGTATTTAAAAAAAAAAACAGCCACACACACCAATCATAACATCTAATAAAATCATATTTTGCAACATTTTAAAAATACCTTGCCTTGCTCAATATCTTTTATTTGCAATTGCGACAAGTAATGAGTTTAAATCTACACACAAAAAAAATGTTTTATTAGTTTAAGTTTCATAGAAATATGATAAGATAACCCGATTTAATTTTTCGTATACCTACGTTGAATAGCGCAGCTAAGCTACACTTACTCATCGTAGCAATCCCTGACTAAACAAGAGTTTTGTTCAAACATGAAAGTTATTATTGTTGAGCAAGAGAATGTTTATAAGAAAGCACCCAGTATGTACCGATGTTGGTAGGAGGAACCATCTTGCCTAGCTCATTTATTTGTTTCAATTACAAACCATTTTTAAGCTACACTACGTTTTAAATAAAACTCAAATGATGTAAGCTGTGGTTTTTTTTGTTTGTATGCTATTTTATGACGGGTGTTTTTTTTTAACAAATAAGTTTGCAAAGTATTAGAGTTGAAAATAATCCAGGAGAGAATAAAACATAAAATTTATTCCATGTAATGAATGAAGCATAATCTTAAAAATGTTGATGCTTCAATGTGATTGTCTTTTTAAAATTGTTTTGAATACCGATTTTCGGTTGTCTGCTTAAGTTTTCTTTGCATATGCTGACAAAGCGTTCAACAGAGTCTGGCACAATTGTCTTATTTACAAATTGGTTAACCTAGAACTCTAGACATAACATATTTTGTTATTGGTTTGTTGCATGCACGATTCTATAATTAGTTCCTGTATTTTTTAAAATAAATGTGAACAACTTTGGGAGAATATTTTATGGACACTGGTATCATTGCCCAATCAGATTTCCTCCAATTAGAAGAGATGGCCAAAACAGTTCCTTTCAGTGAAGTACTTCACGCCGAGTCACTCACTTTAAGGAACGCGTTCAGTGAAGTAGGTCCGGAACTCTTCGTACCATCGTTTCTTCGTTCTCATTCTTTCGTTCTCATTCCTTCGTTTTCGTTCCTTCGTTTTCGTTCCTTCGTTCTCGTTCCTTCGTTTTCGTTCCTTTGTTCGCTCGCGAACTAGTTCGTTGTTTTATTTCATTCATAGTTAAACTTGAGGGAGGGGAGAAGATGATAAGGAAAAAAAAGGTTAGTAGATGATAAGAGATGAGCAAAAAAAAAAGGTCGGTAGATGAAAAGATGATGAGCAAAAATTCTAAAGGTCAGGAGATCTCGAAGATGATGATCAAACAAAAAAAAGGATCGGTAAAGTTTTTTGTCACGTTTCCAATGGAACAGCAGTTCATCAAAGGAGTGAGTTACTTCACTCACTCACTTCAATGAAGTGTTTTTTTTTGGAACAGTTCTCTCGTGAACGATCCATCTCTACCTCTAATATCAAAAGTTTCTCGGAGTAACTACCGATCTCAAAGGAATCGAAAGAAACTGAATTGTTATTTTTATCAGAATTAAATATGTACCCGTTCATGATTCAAATTCGGATTAATAAGTAGCTAAATTGAAATAATTTTTCTATTCTTTCTTTTCAGAATAGTCAAGGTTCTATGGGCTCTATGTGATACTATAGGGTACTTCTTTTGCTTCATGTAAGACTAGTAGTCTTTCTCCTTCAGACTCAATAAATTTTTTTGTAAATTTTCTCCGGTCCTTATAGCATTAGTTGTGACAACAAAACACGATCCCCTACAATAGCCTCTACTTGAGTCAGCACTAGACTTGTGTAGTTCGTGAACAAATTAGTTCGGAAGATCGTTCCCATAAGTGAAATGAACGAACTAGTTCGCAGTGAATTCCGGTCGTAGTTCGTTTGTAGGAAGTAGTTCGTCATGACATTTTTGCATACCACGTATCATTCCGCGAAGCTGGAACTGAAAGAAGGAACTAGTTCCTTCCTGAGTAGGGACCCTTTTTTTTATTTTTTTTAGGTCCTCACATTCAATCCGAACTAGTTCCTTCCTGATTGGGGACCTTTTTCGAATCCGAACTTGATGGGAACTAGTTCGACCCTGAGTGAACTGCGAACTACAAGAAGGAACTAGTTCGAAAGGGCTGAGGAACTACTTCGTTCGCGATCATTAAGATGAACTAGAATGCGCAAGCCTAGTCAGCACTGATTTGCTCCTAAAATTTCCTTCTCTAATCTTCGTCTTCATGCCTACATGGTGTTAGGAAAGAGGGCCTAAAAAAGAGAAGAAAAACCCACTACATGATTTATGGGCGGTATTTAATCAATGTCGGATCTTGGCACTTTAATTAACCAATAGTGATGTATTCTGTCGGAAGATTTGATGCAACCCACACAGCAATCAATACCAAACAAATTCATTATTTATTTTTACTACACATTGCACAAATCTAACTCATCCAGCTATCAGTTAGTTTAAAGTCATCTTTTCCGCTTCACATAATGCGTGTCAAGAAATCAATGGAGCTGTTTTTTTTTGTCGGGAAAGATCAAGAACATTGCGATAATTTTGATTAAAATACAATTTCAAAAAAAACATGAATTGAAAGATTGAATAAATTCTTACCACCTTCTAGCGCTGCTTACAGGTGTTTTATTTTCTTCTACCGAAACAATTTACATGGTGCGATTCGATTGAATGAAGTGTTCGCGCTCAGAATTTACTCGTAATTCTCTCGCGTTTCCTTTGCTTTTTTTTATTTTTGGAAATTTTCTTTTTATAAATGTTCTTTTCTGTCGAAATAAATACCACCCAAGGTTCGTATACAATTTATAATTTCAGTGTCAAGTTTATTTCTACTGTGTTTGTAATCAGCGACTCGATTAAATTATCCTCTTCAATCATCTGATGAGAATATCGTGTAAAATTGACCAACAGATCTGTTTGGATCTATGCCAAAAATGCCCCAGTGAGGCAGTCAGATCGTTGATTTTTCCAGAACTCCTGTGGTCATCAACGGACGTACAATGAAGTTTTTTTTTATTCGGTATACAGCCAATAAAATTCAACTGTGCATCCCGTATTGAAATAACATTTTGTCGCGCTTTGTTTAGAATTAAATTGTTCCATCTCATTTATTATTCGAGGAGGAGTACTCGCGTACAAATCAAATCGCATGCACTTCTTTTGCTTCTCTGGCGAAATTATTTTACCTGTATTTCATTTCGAATTCAATAAATTTCCAAAAATAAATTTTTATGTTTATTACTCATGTTTTTAGGCTGGTCGATTTTTTTTGATGGTTTTCAATTTGAAAAAGTTATAAGTATGAGTGGGGAGGGGAGCATGAAGGCAAGCAATGTTCTTAGATTTGAAAAATGATGGAAAAAGTATTGAAAATTGAGTGCGATAAGAAACGATCAGTACCTGCCCAGTCTTATCTTGTCTCGTTTATTACCATTATCAAACATTTCATTTTTTTGCGTTATTTTGTATTTTCTTACTGGTTTTTATTTTGATTCGATGCACGATAGCAGGTACTAAAGCCTACCTACCTGCCTGTGTACTTCGGGTTTGTCTGATGAATCGTGGCACAAACTCTAGATAAGATAAAAAATTGCTCGTACAAAAATATTAAATACAATGCTTGTGTGTTTTCCTTCAGTTCTTTTAAAAACATTGGACCTTATGACTCAAATTGTACATACATGCTGATTAATTTATATGTTTTTTATTTTCTTCTAAAAGGAATTAGCGAATACTACGCGTAAGGTGACTTTGCGCATAAGAATGGGTGCGGTCCGAAATGCTCATATATACTTTGTGCGATCTAGAATTTATTGTATTGATGAATTATTGATAGAAACGTTTACGGACTTTATAATAATCAAATATGTTGGTATAATCTTTATTTCCTATATTTCATAAAGAAAATGGAAATAAAAATCGGAAGATAGTAGTAAATTCTTGGGCGGGGCCCGAGTTTATTAAAAGAATTGATAATATGTTTGGAAGTGCGGCATATCAGACAACTATTTCAGCTCTAATAGAATTTTGTTTCGTATGCTGGCACAATTGCTCGAGATGTCTTAACTGAATTGCAATCTAATTGAAAATAATGTAGTAGTTCTGAGACACTCACATTAATTAGTTAATTGAATCTTCATATTTTGTTCATGAAAGGAAAAAAATATCAAATTTTGTGTTGTTGTTCTTGCCCCGTTTGTTTGTTGATAACCGGCGACATGTCGAGAACTTTTTAACTTTAAGAACATTGCGCAAAAAATTTTCGTAATTTTATTTTTATCGATGGCCACAATCGATCTAATTGAACTGCTAAGAACTTCTCACGCCGTCACAGCAACATTGCAACTCGGCATTTTGAATCATCCTTCGGGTACACAACAGATAAGAGATGGGCAAAGCGGTTCCTTTCAGTGAAGCACTTCACTCCGAGTCACTCACTTCAGTGAAGTATTTCCATGGAGCTGCTCTCCATCGTTCGCTCACGAACTGGTTCGTTCTTTTAGTTCATAGTTCATTACTTGAGAGTAGTTCAGTGATGAGTAATTGTAGTCGGAAGACAGTCGAGCAAATGAAATGGTCAGTACATCTAGAAGATGATGAGCAAAAAAAGAAAACAAAAGGGTCAGTAGATGTAGATCTAGATGAGCAAAAAAAAAGTTCAGTACATCTATTATAGTATATTGTGTGACACGGATCCAATATCATATGTTCGTACAGTTCACTTTGTTACTCTATACTTTTCTTGAGTAGGTATATCGATTTTATTTTTTTTGTCACGTGTCCAACGGAACTGCAGTTCACCAAAAGGAGTGAGTTACTTCACTCACTCACTTCAATGAAGCGTTCTTTTGAAACAGATCACTCGTGAACGACCCATCTCTACTGAACAGATTGGGTAGACAGTTGTTTTTTCGAATGGCAGGTCGATCTTGCCTACGATTTATTCATCATGCTTCAACTGTTGGTTCGTGTGAATGGTCAATTTTTGTTAGTACTTTTTTTCATATTTAAAAGGCACAATTGTCATATAAATTATTTAGAAGACATGTACATTGGCTTGATGCCCTTGATCTCAACTTATTTAAAGATTTTGATGCAGTTCTTGACTTCAAGCCCTTTGAAAACAAGTCACCACTCTGTAAGGCTTGCAAGCAATTTATACAGCAACAATGAAACGGACAATCTGCGACTATTTTCTACCATCTTTCGCCAGTATACTGATTTTGCAAATAATTACGTGACTCCGTGTAAACCCTTTTAATGTGCTACAATGTAACATAGTGTTAAAATAAAGGTAACCAACTCACTCGGGCGTAACAAATTAAAATACTTTCATATTGCTCTGCTAGTTTATTACAGGTCATGAAATTTCACGCAGTACGGGATGTGTTAGACTTGTTTATTTCAATTTTTTATTTTATGTACTGTTAATTTATTGCACGAAAAGCTTTTCACTAGCAATAAGTCACCATCTCGTATTTAATTCGCTTTCGTTCATTTCGTGTTTTTTTTTCTGTTCTTTATTCTTGCAGACTGTTCAGCATGGCTTCCCACACAAACCGTCCGCTATGGCGTATGACTCTAAAATGAAATTGCTGGCCATCGGAACCAACTCGGGAGCACTAAAGGTAAAGCCCAAACAAAACCTTATAGACGAATGTATGTCAAGCGGTTAGTGAATTTCAATTTTTTCTGGTTTAGGTTTTCGGACGTTCAGGTGTTGAATTTTACGGACAGCATACGTCGGTTACTGGGAATCCATCGGAATGCTCAGTTCAGCTGTTGGAATGGGTTTCGGGTACCGGAAGAATTCTCTCGTTGACAACATCGAATCAATTGATACTTTGGGAACCGCGCGGTACTATGCTCGTTCCGTTGCGAACGTTACCGTTCGACGGGAAACTAAAGAAAGTTTCGTCGCTGTGCTGTTCGCTGGCAAAGGATATCGTATGGATCGGAACGGAAGGCGGAAATATTTATCAATTCGATTTGAGAACGTTTTCGATAAAGGAGCCAGTTATTTATCATGATGTTGTGGTGGAACAAGTTCCGGGATCGTATAAATTAAATCCGGGTGCTATTGAATCGGTTAAACAGCTTCCGAATGCTTGGAATCATTTACTGATCGCGTACAATCGCGGTCTATGTGTTCTCTGGGATTTGGAGACAAGTTCTGTTCTGCGAACGTACATTTCGCCCGGGCATGGTCAAAGCGTTGGGCTTTTCTTGAGTCCGAACGGTTTGCAGTTTACGTGGTATCATGCGGATGGGTCGTATGCGACTTGGGATGTTGCCAAACCCGATCCACCAAATGAGCAAGACTATGTACCGTATGGTCCAGATCCGTGTAAAAGTATTAATGGCCTCGCTAGAGGATTTAGGGGGTAAGTAGCGGCTTACAAGATTAAATTCATACGGAAACTTATACCCAAAAATTTTTCATTTTAGGAACGAAGACGTTGTAATATTCTCGGGCGGTATGCCCCGATCGGCTTACGGTGACCACAATTGCGTCTCTGTACACTGCAGTGACGGATCGAAAGTTTGTCTTGACTTCACATCGAAAGTTATCGACTTCTTTGTTACGTTTAGCGATCCTGATCCGCAACAAGTCGAAGTTTTAATTGTTCTTTTAGAGGAAGAGTTATGCGCGTTTGATTTAACCGATCCGTCGTTGCCTATTGTTAAAGCTCCGTACTTGCATTCGATTCATGCTTCAGCGGTCACATGTAATCACTTGGTATCACAGGTATCGCCCGAAGTTTATGAGAAAATTGTTAAGGCCGGCGAGGAACAGGACGCCGGGTTCAGTAACATCGAATGGCCAATTACTGGTGGGTATTTGGTCGATCAACCTGAAGAGCCGAAGGAGTACGAAATTCTTCTGACCGGCCACGAAGATGGTTCTGTTAAATTCTGGGATTGTACTGGAGTTGTGTTGAAGCCAATCTTTCATTTCACGACAGCTAATTTATTCGGGTTTGTACAGATATTTTTTAATTTCTACGTTTAATCTTATAGCAAAACCATCATTTTCCTGTAGGCATGACGATTCCGATCCACCAGCCGAAACTCCCGAACAAGACGATTCTGAGCCGCCGTTTCGAAAGGCCGGTCTTTTTGATCCATATTCCGACGATCCACGTTTGGCAGTGAAAAAAATCATGCTCTGCCCGAAAACTGGACAGTTGGCTGTAGCCGGAACTGCCGGTCATATTGTCATGTCCAGTTTTGATCGATTCCTTCAAGAAGGAGCATTGAAAGTGACAACAATAAATTTGGTTAGCGATCGCGACGGGTTCGTTTGGAAAGGACACGATCAATTGAAAGTTCGATCGCATTTTCTGGACGATAATGCCGGGCCGATTGAAGAGTCCGGCGTTCAAGTGATTGGAGTTCTTCAAGTTTTGCCACCGGCTGCTATAACATGTCTTGCTCTGCAGACCAGTTGGAATCTGGTTGCAGCCGGGACTGCACATGGATTAGTCGTTTACGACTATGACAGTCACTATCCAGTATTATCGCGATGCACTTTGAATCCGAATGGTGAGGTGGCACACATTGAAATCGTTTTGGTTAAAGGATCTTCGTTTCTAATAAGATGTTGTGAATTTCGTTTTCAGATTTAACAGGTGCTGGTGAACAGCTATCGCGAAGAAAGTCGTTCAAAAAAACTTTACGAGAGTCTTTCCGACGACTGCGAAAAGGTCGTTCGACCAGAAGTAATCCAGCGAATGCTACTCAGGCGAACCCGGTTTGTTACTTGAAAATGGTGTCATAGAAAGGAATAGGAGATAATTCTTTGTTGATAAAATTTTACAGGCTGAGGCTCGTCCAATTGAAAGGCAAGTAGAAGCGCGGCCAGCGGATGATGGCATGGGATCAATGGTGCGATGTTTAGTTTTTGCAAAAACCTACATAACAAACGGTAGAATAAATTTGTCTTTTTCATAAATGTCCGATTCTTAAACAAACAATAATTCCAGTGCACACAACAATTCCAACCTTATGGTCGGCAACAAACGCAAGTACCGTATCTGTTTTCGTCTTGTACATTCCTCAAAGTCAAGAAGGTGTCGCGGGTGCCGAAAACACAACAGAACCGAAAAAGATGATCACCGCTCAACTGGCCAAGGAAATTCAGTTGAAGCATCGTGCTCCCGTAGTCGGTATTGCAGTATTCGATCATAGCGGTGTACCGCTTGATCTTCCCGGACCGGGAACTGCACCACATCGTGTTCTTATCGCATCCGAAGAACAATTCAAAGTATTTTCTCTACCACAACTAAAGCCTGTTACAAAATACAAGCTAACCGCACACGAAGGAGCCCGTGTACGTCGTCTAGCGTTTGCATTATTTTCATGCCGCGTAACGCCCGATATGTTACACGGCAGTCCTAGTAAGCTAAGCCATGGAAGCGGCGATGCTAACAATAGTGGTGCTGATGGACACGACGGACAAACCCATACCGAAGTTGGACTTTTATGCTTAACAAATCTTGGCGACTGTTTAGTTCTTTCCGTGCCCGAGTTGCGAAGACAGTTGAATGCGGCCGCTGTTCGTCGTGAAGATATCAAGTAAAAATGATTTCAATTTTTTTTGATTGGTGCGTGTAATTTTTAAGTTTTGAATTTTCAGCGGAATATCATCGCTCTGCTTTACTAACTACGGCGAGGCATTGTACATGATGTCATCGTCCGAATTACAACGTATCAGCCTATCGACAACGAAAGTCGTTTCAGCCGAAGGCGCTATCGATCTGGAACCGCTACTAGAAAAGGATACCGATGCACTAAGTGCAAACGAACAGGAAGTCGGTGAAGTAACATTGGCACTTGAAAACGGCGACGAAGAAATAAATCGACATAGTGTAAAAGATGTCGAGAAGCCGTTAAATGTAAACACCGAAACTTTACCAGAGAATTTAACGAATGGCGATACATCACCGAATCGTGCGAACGAAACAATAACGAGTTCAGTTGGCGACATCACAGTCGATTCTGTACGCGATCATTTAAATTCAACCACGACAACATTGTGTTCAACTACGACAGAAGAAACTCTTGGTAGGTCGATGAATTCTTGTTTACTGCGCGGTTTAACTGCCGGCGAATCTCTACCACAACCAATTTAAATTTACATTAATTTTTCAACAGGTCGACTATCTGTCCTTAGTACACAAACTAACAATTCAACAACAGCAGTTAACATGAAAGACATCACAGATTTTAATTTGTCAAATTTAAAGGATTTATCTCCACTTGGGTAAGTCTTTGATCTAGCTGAATTCGCGGAACATATTAAATTTTGTGGCTTATTTTATTTGTTCGCAATAGCAATACCACTGAAACCAATTCAAATTCCGTTGTTATTAAATCGGTTATCACAAGCATTTCCCACGGAGCAACAAACGGCGAGCCTGCCGAAGTGGTGACTACGAAAACGACAACGCGAAAAGAGAGTCAGTTCTAAGAATTTTTGCTCTTATTATTAATTTTTTTTTTTTAAAGAAACTATAATAACCTACTATACATAGAATTTTTACAAGAAGAAAAGAACAAGAGAAAACATTAATTTTTGATATAATGCGTCGCGACAATGTCCATTTTTTAATAGTTATAGAAAGCGGGCAGCTTTTTTTTTCTGTCTGTGCACTGTAACAAAAGCATTTTACATTTACATTGAAATTGCATTTACATATAGAATATGTACTATTTTTTTACTTTTGGTAAATCTTGTTATTTTTTTTTATCATTAAATAAAAGAATTTCTATTCTACGAAATAATTTTTTTTTTTTTTAGATTGAGCATTAAAAACGATAATTTTAAAAACAGCTGAAGTAAAAGTAAATAAATGAAAAGTTCAGAGAAAAAAAAACACAAAACAAAAGTACAAGAAAATTGCCTTAACATTTTTACAGAGCATGTTAAATTATATAAATCGATTACTGAAATGGATCAAAAGAAAATATCTTGTAGTTATTGCTGTTATTCGACTTTATTACGTAATTTTTAGTAAATAAATGATTTTAAGGGAAAAAATGGTTTTCTTTATTTTGTACATTTTTCGAAATAACTTCGGGTTCAGGGTAGAGATTAGACTTCATCGGATGCGGAGGAATTCGTTCAAGCACCGTGACCAGTGGAATATTGTCCTATACCTCAGATCTTTCTCCAGTTTCAACCTAGAGGTCCTCACTCAGCTTTAGTTCTCTCAGGATTTATCTAGTTTGTGTAGGTCTATTTTTGCGATGGTACTATGGTCCACAACGTGTTCACCGAGACACTTATGGCGCTGAGTTGCGATTGCCTCACAGCAGCCACAGAGCACGAAGAGAGAAGGGTGTGCCGTAAGTGAGGTCACACAGGGCTCTGAGCTGTAATTTCAAAGGACCCGTTGTTCGAGAGCTGGATTATCAAAATGTAACTTAGAAGTGCGGCGTTGCAAAATAGTTTTTTTTTTTATTTTAGTCTTATATTTTCTAGACCCTATATCGGACCTGAATTTGATTAATAATTTGGCGAGAAACTTTAATAAATGTGCTCTAATTCAAACAGAATTTACAAATTTTAATTTAATTTATTTTGCGTTCGGTTTAAATTATCCCGAAATTAAAGTAAAATACATTGGCGCCGAAATAAAAAATTAAATTAATAAGAAATTAAAAAAAAAAACAACTAACAATTGTTAGCACTGAAGAATTTTCAACTCGTAGGTAAGAGAATGTAAGCTTTACTTTTCTTTCGTCTCGTATAACTATAAAATATTAAAACCCAAATAAAAGTAAAGTTGAACAATTGTTTTATTGTGCAACGGGGAGGAGGTGGGCTTCTGAATTTGAAATGAAATTAATTAAATATCGACACGGAAGACGGGTCGAAGCTAAAATCAAAATAAAAATATCGTCAAGGAAAGCAGGGGAACTAAATCATCCAGAAGCCAGGGGCATAGCAAAGCGCCAGAGGGTTTAAAATAAAATGTGAGAAAAGGGAAAGAAAAGTGTCAAACAAATTGCCACGGAGAAAGGAACCTAAACTAGGCGAAAACCGGGGCTATAAAATAAAAATTAAAAACGGTATGAAAACAAATCAAAGAAGGGGTCCTAAATTGAAAAAAGGTCAGAGGTCGAAAATCAAAAGGAAAAAAGAAAAATTTAAAAAAGGGAAGGTATGGTTTCCAAAATTCGAAATGAAAAAAATTTAGGGAGAAAAAGCGCCCTAAAAAAATTTTACAGGCAGAGTTATACAGAGATGAAGGATTTATACTAGAGATGGACAAAGCAGTTCGTTTCAGTGAAGTACTTCAGTTCGAGTCACTCACTTTAAGGAACGAGTTCAGTGAAGTATTATAAATAGTTCCGGAACTCTTCGTTTTCGTTTCTTCGTTCGCTCATTCATAGTTCAAGAAGACCCAATGTAAGTTTTTTTGGTGCTGGTATACGTTTTCATGGTATAGGACATATGCATCTCTTAGGTTTGATAAGATATCGAACTGGTTTTTACTGTAAGGAGGAGTAGTCGGGTTGTAAATATTTTCACGAATTCTGCCACATATCTCGGACCGGATGATCTATCGAATTGGGTTTAACTTCCCCTTTTATGTATTCTCCTGAAAATTTATTTCCGGATTTTTGATATTCAACCCCTGAAGATGTGTTAAACGGTTGCATACAGTTTAATGAATTCCGGCACATCTCTTGCGTCTGCGCAGATATCGAATTGGTTTCTACTTTTATGGGTTGCTTATTTCTACAACTTTTTTTTTTAATGTGTTTTTTTATAAAGAACCGCAGTGTTGAATAGATTATACGAATCTAAATATAATACTAGACAAATTTATCTTTCCAAATAATACTGATAATTTATTAAGTATTCTAGTCTAGAAATTTGAAAAAAATTGAAATTTTTTTTCTTCCATTTTTCGATAGTTTAGATATTCAAGAATATCTCCCTAAAAGGATTTTTCAAAATTCGAATTATTCTTAAAGTTATAGTCATTTTAGTGACGTAGCACCCATTTTATTCTATGTGCGTATAGTTTGAGTTTTCAAGTGAAGTTCGATCTTCAAATGCTTCAAAAGAAGAAGAACTGCTCGTCTTGCGGAGAGAAACGCTGAAAATCAGCAATATAAAGTAGAAGAAGGCCCGATGTATGGAGCAGGGATGGCTGATTAAGAAAATGTAAGTTATATGTACGCATCTATCAGTTACACTGCCTGAAACTTAATGTAAAACTTTAAACACGTTTTTCTCGAAACTACTTTTTTCGATGCGGTTGACATAATATCTCAAGTTCTAATCGACCGATTTACTTGAAATTTAGCATGAATATTCTTTATATATTCCTCTATCGTATGAACCAATAAAAACTAAAAATTTCATTTTCAATATTTTTAAAAAATTCGGGAAAGTTAAAAAATTAGTGGGGAAATCGACCTCAATTTTTTAAAGCCAACAATTTGCGAAAAAAAAAATTTTTACACTTTTTCTTGTTCATACGATACTGGCATTTATACTGATCAAAAAATGTCCATAATTTTATTTTTCAGGTAACCAGGACGGTAGATATCATGACGACCAGGACACGGCTTTTATTTTTCCCCCTCTACTACAACGACGCATAACTTGCTGAAATTTTAATATTTTATTTTTTTTATGTACTCTTGAAATAAGAATAAATAAGCCATAAAAAAAAGATAGTAAAAATATCAATTGCTTTTTTTATGAATCCTCAAAAAACCCACTAATTTCGGGCTTCTAGACTAGAATACCGCCTTAAGGGTACCTGACTCGAAACAAACAGTGATACATATTGAGTTAGATCGCGTCCCGAACTGTGATGTATTTTATGTAAATGCAATGTCCTTGGCTCCTCTGGACTAGGGTTACAAGACACACAGCACCCTACTCTGGACCAAGCCCAAAATTTGCCAATGATCTGGGCGAAAATTTGTTATTTTGCTGATAAAAATTTGGGAGCGGTCAAAGTCGGAGTATATCATCAGTTCTTAAAATAAAAATATTTAAAGTAGAAATAATTAATTTCATATCTCATCAGAACTAAGGGATGGCAAAAACTGTGAAAACTTATGCAAACCCTTCGAAGTTGAATATCAAAAAATTTAGATGCGATTATATAAAAAGTCTGTGGAAGTAAAAAGCGATTAATTTATTAATTTATTTATTTCGGATGCGAACTGATTAAAAATCAAGTCTATCAAATTTTCGGCCAAGTACGTCGCTACAATATTAACATGTAAATCTTGCTTGTGTAATTAATTCAATTAATTTGACGCAAAGTACAAGTAGACAGTAGGAAAGTATAAAGATGTAAGGTGATAATAAAACAAAAGCATAATAAAACAAGCGATAAAAGCAAGAGGATGCATGAGGCAATTGAATTGCAACTTATACCTAATAATACTTAAGACGTGTGTTAATTCAAATTAAATAGGTATAATGCATTGTATAGATATTAATGAAAAATAAAGAAATCAAATTAAACATAATTCAACCTTATATTTGAATCAAAGGTAATAAAGCAAGGCGACATTAATAAAAATTATAATTCATACTTAAATACCAAGCAAGTAAAGATTTTTATATAACCATTAAGAGCAAGCAATCCTAAGAAATATGTCGATGCTTTGAATAGCATGCAATAGGATTGAATATCTAAAAATACTGAAATTGACCTTTTGGCGCTTATATAGGAAAACCACAGGAAATAAAAATGATATCATAAGACCTAAGCAATATGTAGGAATCTGTGAAAACATATCTAACCTTCTTAAATCCACTAAAGGATTGAATATCCAAAAATCCTAAAAGGCTGTTAATAGATAAATGGAAAGATACCACGAGGAAGTAAAAACCAATTCAATTTCTTATCACTTCTAAAATAAATTACGGAATTCGTGAAAACGTGTTCAAACCTTTTATACCCTCTTAGGGGCCGAAAAAGGAAAAAAACTTAAAAACAAGCTTTAGACTATTATAACACAAGTCCGTGACAGTGAAGAGATATTCGATATCTTATCAGGCCAGCGGGATATGGCAGAATTCGTGAAAAATATACAACCACTTTACACCCAGGGGTCGAATTTCAAAAAATCTTGAAAACACTTTCTAGGTATTCAAATGAAGAATCCGTAGAATAAAAATGAATACAATATTTGGGAAGACCTAGCATATTGTAAAAATCGTGAAAATATATGCATTCCATTTTCACTGATAATTTTTTTCGACCGCCTCCCAAACATGGATATTTCAGCTTTTTTTTTTCTAAATTATGGTACGAGAGTGAACCGCTATAAAAAAATTTAAATTTTTTAATTTTTAATTTCTTTTAAGCCGATCACAATACTGTACATATTATTGAAATAATAAAGTAGAACAGTCGATTCAAGTTCCAATTGTATCTTGTTTTGGGGTCCGAACCTTCACTAGGATGTTTAGGCCACAAAGTCACGATCTGAAGGCATCCATTTAGGACAAATAGAACATGCTGTATGTGTACTCTTCACCTTCTTTTCTAAAGGAAATGGTATACCTAACGTTCTCTTAGGAGTTATATACTTAATCCATGTTGAGTGCACAAGTGTCTTACTATCTCCAGTCGCTTGTACGCGGTCAAAGTTGACATTCATGCTTACTTCTTACAGTGATCAGAAAGTATAATGAGTAAAATTCTTAAATCTTTAATCCAGATCCTCAAGGAGATCTCATCAACATCATCAACAACCAAACACAGCAGCAAGAACAGAGTATGTACCTACAATGTACATCATAGCGTATCTTCTTATCGCTCGCACAGGTACCTCCTTTTGTAAGACTCCCGCATCGCGCATCGCGAGCGATGGTAACAAGATGGATTGTTACCGTCGCTTTAGCTCCTATTTTGGAGTAAGTAATTCAATGGTTTTATAGGAGGTGCTGTCAAGAGCATGAATTTTTTTACCCAATCAACGCCTCTCAATTTTCTAAATTGAATAGTGAATGCTGCAGCATAGGCACAGACATCCTTTGTACTCTTCCACATTGGTTAAAATCTTCAGATTAGTATTCAATGTTTTAATCATAACGTTTAATATCACTTCATCGGACTCGTTCGAAGTTACTCGGCTTATGATATAATGTCCGGTTTCGGGACTTTCAAATTTCAACGGAAATTTTCCCAAACCCTGTTCCCGAACCATTGCAACCGAAATGCCACAGATGTCGCCGCGGACATATTGTAGAACGCACATATGACCTTCATACAAGGTGACCGACATTAGCCAGAGAAGTCTAGTCGGCGATTACTCGCGGTTCGATCTTTGGTGCAATAGCACACCGTTTTCGTTCCGTTCGTGTGTATATTATCAGCTCCACACCTCAGTTAAAATTCAAGTTGTCTCAGCTCCAGTGACCGGTCCAGTTCAGCATTTGATTGCGATTAGTGCGGCACGACAGAGTTCCATCGTTTGCGTTGTTACGAAATCGTGTGTCCAAATCAAGAGAGCGCCCGCCAGACTATTATAGTGCGAGCCGGAAAATTGGAAAAGCAGTAAAATGTCGAAACCGCAATCGGACACCGACCGAAGGAAGCAGATTAGTGTCCGCGGTATAGCCCAAGTCGAGAATGTTACCGAAGTTAAGAAGACCTTCAATCGGCACCTCCACTACACCCTAGTCAAGGATCGGAACGTAGCCACAGCCCGAGACTATTACTTTGCCCTGGCGCACACGACCAAGGATCACTTGGTATCGCGATGGATTCGTACGCAACAGAATTATTACGAGACCGACCCAAAGGTGAGTACTAGCCGTCTATTGCCCTAAATTTCTTATTTATCATTAGCCGAGCGATTCGGTAATCTTGTTTGGCGAATCGCTCACCGCGGCCCAATCTAAATCCAATCCACTGTACGTCCGACGCCGTATCAACTAACGGCAAGACCTTCGGGTCACACGAAATCCAATGGAAAGTGATTGTGTGGGCAGCGGTCGTGTGCAATCGCACAATCATAGCATGCGCGGGGTCAGGTTAATAGAGTGCACCTATTTTCGGCGTAAACAAAGTAACAGTTTCGCTTTCCGGGTGGGTCACCGAACGTCCAATCCGCCTTCATCGCGAGATTGCCCCGAATCGTTGCTGCCGCCACTGTGGACCGAAGTGTTTTTCTTGAGAGTGGAAAAATGATGTGGTTGTTTCCGCGCCCCGATTGCCTAAATCTATTTTTACCTTTGTACACGTTTCACATAATAAAATCGGAAATATTTTACACCGATCATATTCTCGCGCAATGGGGAATATTCGTGTCCTTTCTGAAAGTCAGCCGATAGACCGGAACTGAACTGCACCATTCTGCCAAGGTCAGCTAAGGTTACCCGCGATTCTGCTCGATGTGTTGTTGTTGTTTCGGGCCTAGGAATTGTTTTTCGTTCGGCCAAGAAAACCTTAATTGAGCCCCCGTAACGCTAGCTTGAGCTGGTCTCATGGTGTTTATGTTATAGTTGATAGCGCGAACTATAAACAAGCGATTAATTACGAAAATGATAACAATTCTGTTTTTCGGAATCGCTTAACCCCGGTCAATTGGTTCACAGTTGGGCAACCAAGTGATAGCAATCGTTATGAGTCTTGAATATAACTAGGCGGGGGGTGCTTCATGTGCACGATGAGATTTAATCGCTTAAACTCTTAGGTCGCTTGTTTGCATCAGTCTGTCTCCAATACAGAAAACGAAAGTGATATGCAGCAGACCGGTTTGGGAGTTGTGTGCAGCGCGGTGACCAGCTATGACCCAAATTTATATGAAAATTGATTTTTCCATTTTGCAGCGCGTTTATTACTTGTCCTTGGAGTACTACATGGGCCGTTCGCTACAGAACACGATGATCAACTTGGGCATTCAGAGTACATGTGACGAGGCGATGTATCAATTGGGTCTCGATATTGAGGAGCTCGAGGAATTAGAAGAGGATGCTGGTCTGGGAAATGGCGGTCTAGGACGTTTGGCAGCCTGTTTCCTCGATTCGATGGCAACTTTAGGTTTGGCCGCCTACGGTTATGGTATTCGCTACGAATACGGAATTTTCGCACAAAAGATTCGCAATGGTGAACAGGTTGAAGAGCCCGACGATTGGCTTCGTTTTGGTAATCCATGGGAGAAGGCACGTCCGGAATTTATGCTGCCCATTCGGTTTTATGGTCGTGTTATCGATACGGCCGAAGGAAAGAAATGGGTCGATTATCAAATCGTGAATGCTATGCCGTATGATAATCCGGTTCCTGGTTATGCCAATAACTACGTCAACACGCTGAGACTGTGGTCTGCTAAGAGTCCGACCGATTTCAATTTGAAATTCTGTAAGTTTTTTGTGTGCTTCGGAAGATGAAGAAGTTGCTATCGATTTTATTTTATTTTTTTACTCACAGTTAACGACGGTGACTACATTCAAGCCGTGCTTGATCGTAACTTGGCCGAGAATATTTCGCGTGTCCTCTATCCGAACGATAATTTCTTCGAAGGCAAGGAACTACGATTGAAGCAGGAATATTTTATGTGTGCCGCAACACTTCAGGACATTGTTCGTCGCTATAAAACATCGAAATTCGGTGTTGCTGAAGCCGTTCGTCACGACATGACACACTTCCCCGACAAGGTTGCCATTCAATTGAACGACACGCATCCTGCCCTTGCCATTCCCGAATTGATGAGAATTTTACTCGACGACGAGAAAATGTCGTGGGAACAAGCATGGGATGTAACCGTTCGTACCTGTGCCTACACCAATCATACCGTTCTTCCCGAAGCGCTGGAACGCTGGCCCGTCTCGCTATTGGAATCGATTTTACCGCGTCACTTACAAATCATCTATCACATTAACTTCTTGCATTTGGAGAACGTTAAGAAGAAGTTCCCGAACGATTTGGATCGTATGCGTCGGATGTCGCTCGTCGAAGAAGAGGGCGACAAACGCATTAATATGGCACATTTATCGATTGTTGGATCGCATGCCGTGAACGGTGTTGCTCGAATTCATTCGGAAATTCTGAAGTCGAATCTTTTCCGCGACTTCTACGAAATGAATCCGGATAAGTTCCAAAATAAAACGAACGGTATAACTCCGCGTCGTTGGTTGTTGCTTTGCAATCCCGGTCTATCCGATATTATTTGCGAGAAAATCGGCGATGAGTGGCCCGTTCATCTCGATCAGTTGGTTGCGTTGAAGAAATGGTCCAAGGATGCGACATTCCAGCGTTCGATCGCCAAAGTCAAGCAAGAGAACAAATTGCGATTGGCCACGCTACTCGAAAAGGACTACGGCGTGAAGATTAATCCGGCTTCAATGTTCGATATTCAAGTGAAACGTATCCACGAATACAAGCGACAATTGCTGAACTGTATGCACATTATAACAATGTACAATCGCATCAAGAGAGATCCGACCGCAAACTTTACGCCACGTACGATTATGATCGGTGGCAAAGCAGCTCCCGGCTACTATACGGCCAAACAAATAATCAAATTGATTTGTGCTGTTGGCAATGTGGTCAATAACGATCCGATTGTTGGCGACAAATTGAAAGTGATCTACTTGGAAAATTACCGAGTTACTTTGGCCGAGAAAATTATGCCGGCTGCCGATTTATCGGAACAGATTTCGACTGCCGGCACCGAAGCATCGGGAACCGGTAACATGAAGTTCCAGTTGAACGGTGCATTGACAATCGGCACGTTGGACGGTGCCAATGTTGAAATGGCCGAAGAAATGGGCGATGCAAACATCTTTATTTTCGGTATGACCGTCGACGAGGTTGAAGCAATGTACAAGAAGGGCTACAATGCGTACGACTACTACAACAGCAATCCCGATATTAGGCAATGCATAGATCAAATCCAAGGCGGCTTCTTCAGTCCCGGAAATCCAAATGAATTCAAGGATATCGCTGACATTCTATTGAAATACGATCGTTTCCTATTGTTGGCCGATTACGAATCGTACATTAAAACACAAGATCTCGTATCAAAGACTTATCAGGTAATTAAAAAAAAAACTAAAACATTTTACAGGGAACCCGATCTGTTTTGCATGCCTTCCAGGGTGACCCCTTGGTTTGATGCAACCACATACGCCATTTCTAATTCGATTTTCTCTCCGATCTAATCCACAGAATCAATCGAAATGGCTCGAAATGGCAATCAACAATATCGCATCGAGCGGTAAATTTTCAAGTGATCGTACGATTGCTGAATATGCTCGCGAAATTTGGGGTGTCGAGCCAACTTGGGAAAAACTACCGACCCCACATGATCCAGCCAATTAAAATTCTTTTTATTTAAAATATATATATTTTTTTTTAATTATAAACCAAAGGAGAAATGTAACAGAAAGAATTGCATGGCAACATTAAGTCAAGTTTCGAAGAAGAAATATTCATTTATAATTGCATAGTAAAACAACTATTGAGCTGTTCGTACACTGCCACCAAATAATCAGAGAAACAAGTACACCGATGTCGAGTTCAGGCTTTTTGAAAATTTATCTCAACTCATTATAATATATATAGAAAAAAAACAAAACTATTTTTAGCTGCGACTAATTATCGAATTTCGTTCAAATATCGTCCAAATTAAAATACAAATTTAGTGCACATGCAGCACAACAAGAACGAGTCAGTATTCTTCGTAAGCTGTAAGAACCAGAGAGATAGAGAGAAGAAAATTAATAAAACGCATGAGATTAAGGACGATCCCCTATTTTTACAATTTGCTTTTATTTTTTTTTTTTTTTTGTTTTTAAATGTGAACTGAAATGAAAAGAACTATCTATAAATTATTCAACTGTTATTGTATATTCAAAAAATTTTATTCATTTGTTATTAAAAAAAATAAAATAACTTAATGTAAGAGAAATTGGTTTTATTTGGGGGGTAACCAATTAGTTCGTATTTTCATAGAGAAACAGCTGCTTTTGATGTGCGCGTACAACAGCGTGGGGTTGGACGTTGTGTACATAAGAATCTTATCGTGTAAGCAAAAACAAACAATTATAAAAATGACGAGGCCATGTGAGAAGATGTGAAGCAAATGGGTTATGTGATAGGGTCAATAGGTGCTTTGCGTCTGCGTTGGGCAGGCTATTGGATGGGAGGCAGTGTGCGTAACACTTGTCAATTTCCCTGTATTCCGCCATGCAGGAGCGCACCCACTCCAGGACACTGTCTTGCAGGTTTTGGACATTCCTATGCTGTGTATATTCCCACCAGACTGGAGTGGCGATCTTGGATCAAAGTTAAGGCCGTTTTCTGGTCTAGAATTTTGAAAAAATCGTTGTTTTTTTTTTGCATATTTTCAATGTCTAGTCTTTCAAGAATATACCCTTCAAAGGAAATTTCTAAATTCCAATTATTTGTGGAGTTACAGTATTGTAAGTGAGGTGGAAACTAAACTAAAGAGCGGATTCACCGCTCTGAACTTCGGACTTCTAATGCTTCCAACTGCTCGTCTAGCAAAAAAAACAGCAGAAAACTTTGATTTTGAAGTAATCGAAGGCGGATTGTGTGGCCAGGAATCGCCGATTAATAAAATGTAAGTATATGTACCATTATATGACTTAGACTGCCTGAAACTTCGCTCGAATCTTTAAACGCGTTTTTCTCGAAACCACTTTAACCGATACGGTTGACATGATATCTTAAATTGTAATGAACCGATTTACTTAAAATTTGTTATGTACCTTCCCTATACACCCCTCTATAGTCCCTAGCAAATTTATAGCGAAATTTTGTTTGTAACTAATTTTAAAAAATTGAAAATCGTGAGAAAAACGGAAGAAAATGCCTTTCTTTTTTGCAGCCGCCAATTTTCGATTTTTTTTCTGAGATGACCAAGAGAGGCGCAATCAACCAGGATAGGCTGTTTTTTTTCACCCCCACCGCTTGTAACTCGCAAAATTATGATTTTTTTTTTACAAATTTTGTACATAATATTAAAGGATAAATAAATACGTGGTAGAAAAATGGATAATAAAAATATCTGTTGTTTTTTTGTTATCGCACTTCAAAAGAACCCCAAATTTCGGCTCTCTAGACCAGAAGACTGCCTTAAAGGAATAGAATTTCCCAAATGAATCGGTGAAAATATAAAAAAAGGAAGGATTAAATGAAGGGCCCGTGAAAAGTGAATGCGAAATGCATACAAAGTTATTATGTAACTGGTTGCAAAAAGCTTGTTCTTCTGTGGCGGGTGGACGATTATCTATGATTTCTATTCAATGAAGCTTGGTTTTTACGAAGTGAAATGGTTCCACGAGACCATGGCCGAAGTGACGTCTTTTTTGAGTAGAAGCATCATATTGCTCCTTCTGTTTATCCGTACTCAATATTCCCTCATAAGAAAATCGCAGATTGTATCGTGATGAGTATATTCTCTTTAAGATTTTTAACAGCTGCGTATCCTTTTCGTAACTTAGCCCTCTATAACTGATAACTGTTTATTTTTAATACGCCGCTCCTCCGTTTACCTCAATCTTGACTTGTAAATTGTCTTAGTTGGGTTGATGAATGAAGTTTGCTAAAAGTAAAAATTTTTAAGGGGGCGTTGGAGCATGGAATTGTAGGGGATAAGAATTTTTCTAAGAACTCACTTCTCACATCTCAAGAACAGTGTAAGATAGATGCTTAAAATTTTTATCAGAAATAGACGTAATAAAACTCTAGCAGGAATTTTTGTGGATGAGGGTGTGGATGGTGAGTGTTGGGGAGGGCGAAAAAGAAAAAGTTGCGAGGCTTATATCTCAAGATCTATAACGATATAAAGCTGCAAATTGATATCTAGATAGAGCTGTAGTAGTGCTGTAGTGGCTTATTGGAAAAATATAATTTTTTTAGGTGGAGTATCATACGGGGGTGGAGGGTGTTTTTCCTAGCTATAGGACGGCTTATGATAGAAAGTTGAAACTCCGTATGTATATGTAAATCAACTTGAAAAGTAATTTTGATTAAAAAAAATTCGAATATCCATTGGCATCTGGAAGGGGAAATGATCACTGAAAATAGAATATATTATTAAGATTTTCGTCATTATCTACTAGGTCTTCCCAAATATTGAATTCACTTTTATTCCACGAATTCTTCATTTGAATACCTAGAAAGCGTTTTCAAGATTTTTTGTAATTCGACTCCTAAGGGGGTGTAAAGTGGTTGTATACTTTTTCATCAATTCTGCCATATCTCTGAGGTCTGGGGCGTTATTACTGAATACGATACGATCAAAATCAATCGAAAATTCTAAATTTCAGTATGCCTGAATTTAGGAATTTACGATTGGTTTTGATCGTATCGTATTCAGTAATAAGGCCCCTGATCTGATATCAAATATCTTTTCACATCCACGGGCTTGTTTAACAATCACCTATTTTCAAGTTTTTTCCTTTTTCAACTCCTAGACCCGCATCCCGAAATATGACCCAATTATGTAATTCATATGTTATGTGATATTTGTAGCAGTGGCGTAAGTATTCTAGCGCAACTCTATTCTAACCGCTTCCGGAACTTTTTGCTACGTTTCGCAGTCACATAGTAACCTACACCGCATCTCAGAATTTGAACTCGTTCCGAACTCCTATCGAAAAAATAATAAAGTTGCGCCCAGATTGTTTATTTTTGTTTTGGCGTATTGTTTTACTGGAGTTTATATTCTGTTCGAATTTCGCTTTCCAAATAAATAAATAATCGGCTTGTCGACCGACTAGGTCTGACTCTTTATTCGTCCCACATACATAATTATTGTGTGATTATATTCATTAAATCTGTATGTTTGCCTATTGCCTCACATGAATAAATAATAATTTTCGCTGGCAGGTAGTTAAATAAAGACAAACAAAAATCTATTCTGACAATATGTTGATAATTTTATTGAGTTGATATAAAATTAAATACAAAAGCTGAAAATATCACACAAAAAGAAGTTTCCATGTCAACTATACATGGGATTTTTTTTTTAGCTTTGAAATTCATAACTACTTTATGGTCTGAAATTGTTTTAGTTTTTTATTTAATTGATGAAATGGTAAAGCAATGAAGCTTGGTTAATCAAAACAATTACGTTTACAATACTTTACAAACAATATCGAAAAAATTTAGCTAAACATTAAGAAAATAACAAAACAAACGATTAATTGGAATGCACGTCTTATTAAGCATCGTCGTCGGTTCCTTTCAAGACTTATATTGAAAGTAAGGAATCGAAAGGAAAGCGTCATGCCACACAGAATCTATTCGACATTGTTTTTTTTTCAAACCGGATGGGGAGTAATAAATAAAATAATAAAGTAAAATGATGCTTACAGCCAAGATAAAAATTGTTGTTAATAAAATTCTAGGCTCAGAATACTGAGCGTATGTTTAAAAAACGTGAAGCTGAGTGGACCTCTAGGTTGAAACTGATAACATTAATGTAATTCAACAAAATTTCGCTGACTTCTTCTCTGCAAATTTTCAGATCAGGAATTACAATGAATTAACAAATTGACTAGCAATGAATTGATAAATCAGGACATTTTTGAATATCACATTTGCTTCGATAATTATCCTTGGCCCACTATGAAACATAAAGACTCTGTGCCAATGTATGCGATTGTTAAGCAGAGCAGAAGAATTCTGATCTAGCAGAAATCACGCAGCAGAGAAGAAGACTATCCGAAGAAAAGTTTTATCATCGGCAAGCTCGGATTTTCGCTGTTTATTTATTTATCTTTTAATCCAATAGCACAGCTATAACGGAATAGGTTGCGAATAAAATGGTGTGATAGGGGATTTAGGGCGGTGGACCGAGAGGGAAGCGTCTGAAATGTCGGTGAACGTTGTTTTTGAACTGCTGAAGGTTATACTTATCAGGGAACAGATCGCCCGGCAATGCGTTCCACATTACTGATGTTCGGGGGATAAAGGACTGCCTAAATTTCACTGTTCTCCACGAATGGGGCTGGACAGTATACTTGCGGGTGCGTGAAGCTTGACGAGTGTTACGGGGGGTGACCAAGAGTGGGGGAATAAGTTCTTTTAGTTCCTTACTACATTTACCATGAAATTCTCTTGCTAACCGCAATCTTGAATCCTTGCCCTAATTTTTTTTATAATTATTTAAAGGATTTTTAGCGATAATGTAACTGTAACTGTACAGACCAAAATCTGTAGATTGATCTAATTGGCGTCTGTGGTAATACACAACTGCACTAGAAAATGTAGCGGGTTACACAAGTTAATGAACATGTTCTGATCGATCTCGATTTTAATTGGAATTTCGTGTTATAGTCTTATCATAGAAAATTAGACAAAATGCATTTATGCGATCGAAATAATATGATTTATAGTCAAACTCAGTAAATCGTTTTAAGTTAGCGAATCGTCAAGAAAATGGGTTCAATTTCAACGAACTGCGTCCGAGAAATTGCTTTGATTACAACTTAAAGTTGTTGTCGACTTTTACTTTATTATTTCAATAATACAGTATTTATTTCAAGTTCAAGTTCAAATTCTTATCTTTCCCCTTTGCCGGTCAACAGACGATCATATAAAACAATCTAGCAAAAACAAAAAAAAAACTGTGTTTACTTTCAGAGATAACCGACAAAAATCCATAGACAAAACTTCACTCCTCAACAAAATGGAATATTAATTACCTGGGGAAATATTTTAACGATTTGTTGTCGAATTTTGCAGTGTAAAAATACTCAATACTCGCATAACCCTTGAGTTCAGATGTAACAGTCGATCGGTTTATATCTGTGTGACAAAAACTCAAACAAAAATATACCAATTTACATAGATACTATAAACAAAATGAGCATAATGATAGAACTTTACAATGTAATGAGTTGTTAAGGCGTTAGATTTTTTTTTTTTTCAATGAAATGATTCTAAACAATATGAATGATTAACAGGTTTAGTTACTAAATTTAAAACTTGTTCTTTTTTTTATAACAACGATAAAATGTTGGATTTCGATATATAGCCAACAGCTATATTTGTGTTTGTTTTTTTTTTGGTTAAATTTTTATTAAATAAAAAATACTACGTGAAATTTTTCTTACCTAGTTTTTCCTTTTTAATATTTTATGATTAAAAGATTTTTTTTCTAGAAAATCATGGAACTGAACTTGGCTGTAATTCAAGAGAAACTACTTCTAAATTTGTTAATCCTTTACACACAGAATTTTAGCGATTGTGTTTCTCATTTTAATAATATAAACATGATTACGAGTATTTTTTTTTTTTTTTAATTAGAATGTGAAATTTTCCATAGTTTTACTATCACTTTTCTACATTCACAATACAGAGAATACATTTATGACTAAATCAAAAAAACACAATCTAAAATATTTTCGTTTTTCTTCATATATTTTCACTTTGTCTCGATCTGATAGTTAATAATTATCTTCGTACTTTTTTGTTAATTTTTCTTTCATTTTTTATCATTATTTAATAATTAATATATATTGCATTGCATTTTAAAATATATTTATAGATTTTATTTTACATAATATAATGTAAGTAATATATTTAAATTACTTTTTCAATTAGAAAAAAAAAATATCATTATATAGTCAAAGCCACAAATGGATGGTAAATAACTGTAACAACTAAATAAATAGTAATTTTTTTTTGCATTTTATTTATTCTCTTTTCAATTTTTGTTCGTTGAGACTAAATATATATTTTAACAAATACATATATAAATAATCTTTAAAGCCGGGGGGACGCGCGCGAATAAAATAGCTACTATAAAAAGTTTTAATGTTATTTTCTCTATTTGATTTTGTTCTTTGTGTGTTTTTTGTTTTCGAAATGATTTTGCTTAGAAGAAAAAACACAAACACAAACTCTCCAAGGAGTTCGAAATATTAAAAAAAAAAAAACAGAAAAGAAATAACGTTATGGATAAACAGAACAGAAAAATTAAATCTCGTTTATTTTTTAAATTTTTTATATATTTTCTTTCATATTAACTAAAAAAATAAAAACCTTATTAATTAAGTCCGTTTAAAATAAATGATTTGAATTTTTTTGCTGGGCGACGACTAGTTTGGCGTCTGTGCAATATCATTTTTATGGACTGGATCTTATATAATTTTTTTTTTTGTTTCAATTTAGAAGATATTTTGAGTGAAAATAGTTTAATTAAATGAGGTAATGCGTTTACTGCTTAAGCTCATTTGTCCTTCTCTGTTTCTTGTTTCTTTCCGATTGGAATAGCTGCTTTTACTCTGTAAATTAGAACAAAATTAGTTGTTTTTTTTTAGAAAAAATTATATTTTATCTTTGGTAAAAAAGTTTGTGGCATTCTGAATAAACCAAATAAAAAAAAACGAGTTTGGTCGGACGCATAAACGCAAACCAAACCAGTCCAATTGGACTAATTTTGGTACAGACCAAATGACACCAAACCAAAGTCTAGTACAGTGAAAAAGCGCACATAAATGCAAGATCGAAAAAAAACTAAATTGGTCTGTGTAAACGGGTCTGGTCTGCACGTAAACGCGACCATTCCGACTCTTTGCATTCTGTTGTAATGTAAGTTATTGTTGTTTTTTTTTTGTATAATTCTCGGTAAAGATTACGAATTCGAAACAGCATTGCAGCATCAAATCGGGAAAGTTTGCCGAGATAATCGTAACTGAATTTCGTGGACTTTCCAACGAACTATTATGAAACTAGTAGGCAAAATATGGATATGGATATAGTAACCGAGGCTGCAACAGTGAGACGAAATATGTACTGAACTACCAATGCAGCCACAACGGAGCCTAAATGCTAAAATAGAACACCGAATTCGACGGCGAATCGAAGTTCGCGTTATACATTCATTAAAACACACCGGATTGCTGATACAATAGAGCCTGTCTAAAAAGGACCCCTTTCTAAAACGGAAACCTGCCACAACGGAAAAAAACTGGGAACGGAGAATTTTTCAATGCAAAACACCCTGTATAAATCGGAAACCTGTCTAACCCGAAAACGGAACGTGATTCGCGGAACGAAACTTTTCGCACAAAACAGAAAACTGTTAAAATATGAAATGAAGGGTATATGAGTATTACTGACTGCAAGTGAAAGACTGAAAAATGCTTTTAATTTTTTATGGAACTGGAAGAGTGTTACAATTAATAGTTAACAAATTTTTAACATCTGTTTTGAAATTTTGGTAGTTCTTTGGCGAATTGTTGGTAAGGTGCAAAAAGCATTTTATATTTTCTGATGAGACATAGCCACACACAGCCAACACAATAATGGAAATATTGTAGCCGGGCGAATAATTTCCAGGAACAATTGACCACCAAAATCGTGCGATTTGACTCTGTTGTACTTAATTCTTTGGGATTGTCTCGAAAGCAAGGTTTATGGTTTACCCCAATAAACCCATCACCATTCAAGGGCGAGATAACAAACCATATTGGTTTAATAAAGGAACAATTATGTTGTGATGCCATGAAAAATTTGGACAAACGGGTCGAGGTGTACCGTGGAAGCTGTGCCGAACATTTGACTGATATATTTTCCATATTTAATCACCACGGGCCAAAAAATATTTTTAAAAATAATTAATCTTCGGAACTTGTTATTGTAACACGCTTTATTTGAACTGTAAATATTTTTATTTGTTGTTGACTTGGTTGCAATCGGAATTCTAGATGGGTCTTTTGTGTTGTACTTTTGACATAAACGTTCTGGGGACTTTGTCTTCGACTCATTAGAAAGACTAAGAAGGATCATCAATCCACTTGCAATTCTGTCATTGATGATAATTAATTGGGACTGTCGGTTTAAGTCTCTGTTTATCCCAAATCCTCAGCCAAGACACTGTTGAACAGCGAGCAAACAGAATGGAACATTGTATTGATTGTCAACAATTACCCTGGTTGCGAATTATAGATAAAGCTCATGCATGTTTGGCGTAACTGCATAATAAGCATTCGTGGAAGGGACTACACAATCGCTTTGGTAAGTCCATTGTAACATTGGCAACATGTACAAAGATCAAGCAAATTTTTAAGCAGCTTAGCAGAATAGACCTGGTATTTGAACTGGCACCAACGCCACGCGACTACGAAAAGAATTCAAATAAATTACACAATACCGCACCGATTGTTGAAATTCCGGAATATTATCGTCATGTCATCGGACTCATACATGATTTCCGTTATCTTTGCCCAAAAGATAAAAATGTCAGCTTCAAAGTAAATGACTGGTTGTCGTCATTTATATTTTCAGCCGTAATATTAAATTTATAGATATTTTGGCTATTTATCTTCAACTGCGATTTTTAGAAGACAACTTAAGTCCACACAGTTGGACTGATTGGCATTGAGAGAAGAAGCAATTGAATAGTTAGACTTTAAGATAATAAGAGTTGTACGGAGGAGGGATCAAAAGCACTGCGTCTCGAAAATTATGCTCTGTACTTTAAATTTTTGTATCAATTAATTACTCCGAGTAGATCTCTTGGAAATGAATTATAAAAATTTAAATGATGGAGGTATGCACAGTATGCATTTTGATTTTTAAATCTAAAATGCCAACAAATATAAAAAATGCAAACTGACTCTTTACGGAGCAATTTCAATTGCTTGTTTTTGAGCAAGAAAGTAGTTTTTAAAAATTATGACCGCAGTAAGCTCACGACTTTTTGGTACAAAGACAAATCCACAATTATGAAAGAATTTAAGACAGAACCACATTCTATTTTTCTATGCGTTTAGAAATAAGAAGTAAATCAATTGTTAGTGCTATACGATTTGGATATGTTTCAATGGATCGGAGGTGAGGTTTCAAGGAATTAAATACAACGACCGGGAATTAAGGTTCAACGTTTATTAAGGGGTCATCCCATGTGCTCTTTTATTACGCTTTTTTTGAGATTTTTTTGGCGAATTAAATAAAGATACAACTGTGAAATTTTTACCACATTTTTATGCACATTTTGAGCACATTTTACAATTTTTGCAGCCCGAAATTGTCGCTCAATGCTGAGGTATACTTAGACATACATTCAAAAGCCACACATTCAAAAAAAAAAAAAAGGTTTTTTGAAAAGACACGATTGCGGGCGTTCTGCTTATCTCAAATAAAAAAAATCAAATGGCATTTTAATCTGTGAAGTTTGAACGAGTTTCGGAACTACAATTATCCAAAAATATTGAACAGTTAATTTTTGGCAACTTGCTGAACTTTTTATCGTCAATTTTGGTGTTATTTATACGATTTCTTCAGGTCGACAAGCGGCTTAATGAATCACAATTATACTATAATAGTTTCTGTCAAAGCGTCTACATGAGTACAGAATAAGTTCACCGAATTTCAAAGGATTTAGTTCGAGATATCGAGTCTAATTTTGGAAAATACCGTTTTGAGAAAAACGCGACTAAATTGACCATTATATGGTATTCGGAACAGCATAGGAGTTTACCGCTATAAACTCAGAACTTTTGGAACCAAGAAGACATATCTACAACTTTGAAAGAATTTAAGACAATATTCCATTGTTTTTTTTTCTGTGCGGTTCAAAACAAGAAGAAAATCAATTGCTGTGATAAGATTTGGGTATCAATGGGTCGGATGTGGATGCTTATACTATTACAATAATAAAAAAAAATATCTTACTTGTCAGTAATTTCCAAAATTTTACTCCTAACCAAATCTAAATATGTGTCGATTGATTGTTTGTTGTTTTCGTACACTTTTGGTAAAGTGAAGAGGGCAACGAATGCTAGAAGAAATCAGAAAAAAAAACATTTAATACAAACATAATCAAATTAAACTGTATATAAACTTACCCAAAATAACCAAAGTCATTCCGTTAAACCATGCTCCAATGTAAGTTAAGACCCACAGAATAACACCGAATTTAATCGAATCGACAAGATCATCGACGAGGAAAAGCCGTCTCAATTCGGAAACGAATCCATTGAAATGAGCTACAACTACGGTAACAACGTTTTGAGCCTTCTCTTGCGAAATGGTAAGGTCGAATTCAAGATAGTCCCTACAACGAGAAACAATAAAAGATTAGTTAAAAAAAAAACTATCAAATTCGTTCCAGAAAACTTACTTGAACGGATGACCTTCTGAAGTCTTCTGAATTGCTCCCAAAACATTTTTGTAGATACGGAAAGCGACTGTTCCGACCAATGTCAGTAGTGATAGATAGGCAAACACACTGATTACCGAAAAGCATGATATAGCTAATAAGATGACTAGTTCAGCTCCAAATACAATTCCGGATTTCTTAACATCGCGCCAATAGATGAGAGATTCCACTGGAAAAAAGGAACAAAAATACACACGGTTAATCAATAAATCACATAAAAACAGAAAAGAATTTTTTTTCCCGGCACAAAAATAGATTTTTTCCATCTTTAAGATGCGACAACACACTCTTTTTCACTTGGCTTACAATTTCCAAAACAGCACGTCATTTTATTTTCGATTGATTATTTAATTGCGTTCTATTTAGGTTTTTTTTCGGAATATTTTTCTACTATTGTACATATGGCCAATTTGTCGGTGATATGGAAAATAAATTTTAAAATCGGCGAAAAAAAAAACTTCGCCCCAACTTTCACTTGACCAAACTATTTTGACTCCTCTATTCGGGAAAGAAAAGAAATATTTTTATTCAATTTTTCGCGGTATCGAACAAAGCCGGACACATTCGTCGTGTCGCTTGCATAAGAACTATTTTTGGAATTTTTTTTTCTTCTGGTTTTCTTCAGCTACACGTACGACAGAGTTGTTTGATATCGCGCGTTGGGTTTAAGCAAACATTGAAATTAAAAAAAAAAAGGATTAACAATTCTCGAAGCTCATATCTTTCACCAATTGATATTCGTATCGTCAATTGTACGATAAAAGTACGTTCACTTGGCGAACAAAAATAGCCAATAAAAAAAGACCATCGCTACTTTTATTCATTACTAGCGGAACAACATGCTAAGAATCGAATCCAGACTAGATACATATTTGAAAAGATGGAAGCGATTAACGTAAGCCAAACGAAAGATTATCGGAACGGAAAAGGACTAGAAGTCCATTTAAAAAGAAAGCGGCACTGTAATGGTGTGATTAGCTTGGAAAATGTCGGGAAAAATCTTAAAATAAATCCGTTGAACGAGAGTTTATATTTTCGTAATGAGTATGGGAGGTGGCCGCAATAAGATGTACGGAATTCCCCCCCCCCCAAATTGAAAGACAAGAGCAAAGAACTTGGACTAAGCTGAGTGTATATATGTACTTGTTTATTTCTTGAAAAGAAAGCACATTTCCAAGTACAAATCAATTCGGTTTTAGGTCGATTCATGAATAGTTTAGGGTTTAGCAGAAGTACTTGGGAGAATTGAAAAGCGATGATGATACAAGATGGTTGTATCTAATGCAAGCTGATGGGTCAGAAATATTCCAACATCCGTAGCGAAACAATTTACTTTTACAATTTTTCCAACACATTTTTCAGCTGGATGAATTTTTGCCTAGTGTGTTTTAGAGGCATTGAATTGTGTTTCAAGTCTAAATCAAATAACTCATTGTTGAATTGAAATCGGGCGTGACGGAATCAAAGTCCTTAAGCAACTTAATACAATCACCTGCAAAACTATAAATTGGATTGAGAGTTTTCTAAAGAATGTGGTTAAAAACAGACAAAATTTAAAATAGAGTGAGAGATAGAACGGATACGTCTATGATACTCCAAAGTTGTTTGGGATTGCCTCCTGAACTTCCAGAACACAGCAGCTACGAAGATTACGAAATAGCCGACTCAATGCTACAAAACGTTCAGAAGCTAGCTTCTTGAAGCCATACCCATTTTGTGGGTATCGGTAGGCACAGCAAAAACGAACATCCAAATGTGGCAAAAATCGCAAAGTGCAATTCACTGGCACTTGACAACGGTCAACAAACACTCAACGCTATTTAGGAACATTCGGGGAAAAGAACGTCTGATTACCTGAAACTAAGCAGATAAGAGATGGACAAAGCAGTTCTTTTCTGAGAAGTACTACACTCCGAGTCACTCACTCCAAGGAACGAGTTCAGTGAAGTACCTGCGATGAACTCTTCATTCCATCGTTCAGTAGTCACTAGTCCCATTGAGTGAACTGTTCACTTACTCAATGAAAATCTTCGTTCCGTAGTGACTACGCCAGTTTATTATGAGACTAATTTTTTTATGTTAATTTTTATTTTTATTTTTTTTGTCACGTGTCGAATGGAGTTCATCATTGTGGTACTGAGTTACTTACTCACTCACTTCAATGAAGTGTTCTTTTGGAACAGTTCACTCGTGAACGACCCATCTCTAAAGCAGATAGATTCAATGCGACACTCTGAGGAAGCATCTCCATAGGATTGATCTCTCTGGGAAGAAACATACAGAATTTTTTGTTAAGGTGACTTAGTTGTGCACCGTGTTCCGATATGGAATGCATTTCAGGCTAACATTGAAGTGAGTGAGTGAAGTAACTCAATCCTTTTGGTGCAGTTCTATTGGACACGTGACAAAAGACTTCAGATGGGCTATGGACTGATCTTTTTTTTGGTCACCATTCTGTTAGTTTTTGCATTATTTTCTAGATCTACTGACCTTTTCTTTTATCTTTATCTTCTCTCCTCAAGTTGAACTATGAATGAATAAAAGAACAAACTAGTTCGCGAGCGAACGAAGGAACCAAAACGAAGGAACCAAAACGAAGGAACGAAGAGTTCTGGAACTCGTTCCTTAAAGTGAGTGGCTCGGAGTGAAGGACTTCACTGAAAGGATCTGCTTTGCCTATCTCTAATTGACAGTGACCAGCATCAGAAATAATATTCCAGATACAGTATATTAACCAGTTACGTATATAGCTAGATGAACTTAACGGCCTCTAAACGAATGTAAGAGAACTTTTGAGATATTGCATACTAAGGACCTGTTCCAATAGTCGGCTTCGTCTACGTTAACGTTCCAGTAGCACAGCATTGTTATTATAAGAGCTGAGCTAACCCATCCAAACATCAAACGTTCAGCTTATTAATTTGATTCAGACGTTAGTGAAAAAGGCAGTTCTTCGCTAAGCTTTAGCAAATTTATACAAGTATGCAAGGGAATCCCGCAGAAAAAATTATTCGTCGTTCGGCCTGCCAAATGCAGAACATTTTTGATTAAATCTTTTTATAGTGTAAAGGAGTATAGAAGTCACTATCTTGATGACTTCGTTTGCTGTCGTAAAACTAGTCAAGCTAAAGGTGTTCTTACACGAACGACTAAACTTGACTAGACTTGACGTCACGACAGCAGCATTCAGCAACGATATGGATCAATTGGTGGTCAACTTCGTTGCTCAGCAGTGACTAGCGATATGGAGCTATACTTAGCAGTTTGGCAATGAGATCATACATGAACAATTCAGTCCATGAACAACACGAAAACAAACTTGAAAAACCAATGTAAAAAGTAAAATAAATCTTGGAAATATTTGAATTCCAAGCCATTATGGCACGAAACTTGATAAATAAATTCAAAACTTAAAACAAAATTTGACAACTGAATCACCGAACGAGGACAGTTGCTCGGAATTTGCTAAGCTAGTGGAAAAAAAAGCAACTATATGGCGAGCAATACCAGCAATCTGTGAAAGCATTGCCATATTGTTAAAATATTGCTGCAACTAGCACGATATTGCAATGTATTGCTCCATTAATGCTCGGACTTTTCCAAGCTAGTGGAAAAAAAGCAACTATAGGGCGAGCAATACCAATACTCTGTGAAAACATTGCCATATTGTCGAAATATTGCTGCAACTAGCACGATATTGCCCTGTATTGCTGCATTAATCGCTCCACTAGTTTCGGGCAATCGTCGGGCAATCAATTGTTTGAAAAATTAAGCCAAATCACCAACTAAAATTTAATTGGAACAGGAATTGGGTATGCGAGGATTGATTTTGAAGTCAGCTTTTAGAAACTACCTGATATTATAATACATAATATACACATACATAATACATTATACAACAAACGAAAGTATTTTTTTTTTTTTAATCTTATACTGCGTAGATGAAAGTCATACAAAATGTTTCAAAATCTGAATGTGAAATGTTTTCGTTAATTTTAATTGCAATTCTCTTGCAGCGATCTCAGTTTCAGCTCTAATCAAAGTTATCTCTGAGGCCTTGACTTTCAGTCTGTACTCGGTAGTCATAAAAAAAATGCCGCATACCGACCTGTTTTTGGCTTTTATTTAAGATAGAGACACCGTGAGATAGAAGTTCCAAACTACAACAAAATTTGATAATGTATGGATTTAGTCGTCGCTCATCATGTTCAGCTATAAACTCGATATTAATATGGGTCAATAGGTGGTTCGAGATTGGGTTTAATAAGAGTATCAATTCGATCGTGTAGGGCACTGAAGATCACGAATATTATTTCGATTCGAACACACGAGATCACATCATCATCAATTTCAATTAACACAAAATATCGTTTCGAAATAAAGTGATCATAGATACGGAACCGATCATAAAACGATCAAAATCAGTAATCGAAATAATTTTATAAATCGTGGCACTGCGCGTCCAAATACTTTCTCTCCTCCACATGTTTCATAAATTTTTGTCAGCGTTTTCAATGACACGCTGGCGCTATGCTTCGTCTTCGAGAGAGATTAACGCATTAACCTGATGATAGTGAACTGATATCGATTCGATTGCATAATTCAACGAGTATTTACCTGGTCCTCTCTCTGGCAATTGTACGTTATTGCCATTAAATCTTGTAGTGCGCTTACCGCCAGCCATGGTTGTATTAAAGAATTTAAAAAAGTAAAGAGTGCACTCGATGAAACTGAACGGATCACTGAACAGAAAAAAAATATATATATAAGAACAAGTTGATTTAAGTAACGATCAAGCTGAGGTACAACGATCGTAAAAAGACAAAAAACACTGCAAAATTACACTAGGAAAATTTTAAGAAAATATTCGATTGAAAAACCAATGAAAATGAACCGATCAAATGCACCTATTTCTGTGAAGATCCCAAGAAGATCATACAATCGAGACCGAATAGAAGTTATAAAATTGACGCAAGAGACCTCACGATCGGCGTAGATTAGGTGACGGCAGCAACCAGTAAAGTGAACGAAAAAGAAACTCGAAACCGAAAAAGACGGGGTTCGCGTAGCCCAGCCGTAATCAAAGTCTGAAAAGTGAAAAACTGGATTTTTTCTTATTTTATGCTGTCGTCCGTCCACGTTGCGATCTCTTCATAACTTTGCGGGGGGAGTGAACACCTTGCGGGGAACGAGGCGGCGACCGGGAGAAAGATTACGAATTTATCGAAGGTGAACGTGGAATGGTAGAATGGCCATAAAGAGCTAGTGGCTCTAGGCTTGGCTGGCTGGCTGACTTCTAGGCGTTTTGATAACAGCGGAACCAGACAGAACAATATTGCTGCTACTCACTACACTACTCCACAATTCACATATGGGCAACTATGGTCTATATGGGCAATATGGAAGGGGGTGCAGGAGGACGGGGGCGATCGGGGGTCTTAAAAGGGTTATAGCAGTGGGTGATAGACTGTTAGTTTGTAGCGAGCGATAGCCTAGCTTGATAATCGACGCGGTTAGAGATAGTATGACGATCGGTTGAAGGCATGCGAATAAAGTATGTACCTACATTGTGTACATCGCGCTGAGCCAAGATAAGTCGTCTGTACAGTAATATGCTTAATTGCGTTCAATATGTGATTATCATGAATCAGAAGTTCACATATTGGCGTGTTGGTGGTTACGTGATGAACGGATTCGTTGGAGCTCTGTTGCCAAGTTTATGGATTGAGCGGACCGGGCGTTTCGTGGCAGAATTGTACTGAGGAGCTTTAGTGTTGTCGTGTAATAGCAATTGAATCAAGCGAAAATTAATTTATAAAAATTAAAGATGAGGAAGCAGTTCCAGGCTTCGACATGTAAGATAATTAATTCAATGTTTAAAATTCAATAAGATCGATATTTTTAGGTGATCAAATCAAGATGTACATACCACCACTCTATAACATATCGAGTAGCCGGCTTGATCTATTTTCAGGACTTCCAGCGCCAAGGATTATTTACATTGCTTACCTACTTCAAGGATTTTAATGGTTTTTTTTTTTTTGATTAAGTACCAATATTTGGTTTCTTGCTGCCACCATTTCGTTTTCGGGCTAGGGTTATTCCAGGATACAAGTGTACAAGTCTGCTAGACCGGATGGCATCGTACTCATTAGGCTTGTGTAGTTCGCGAATGAAGTAGTTCAAAAGGGCGTTCCCACAGGTGAAATGAACAAACTAGTTCGCAGTCACTTCCGCTTCTAGTTCGTTTGTATTCATTCATTGCCGTTCGCAGTTCAGTGCCACAATATACCTTTGTAGACTAACGACCATGATTTTCTTTTGCCCATTACATTCTAACAGAATGAAAGACTCCCGCGAAGTAGTGAACTTTGCGAAGGAACGGTAACTAGTTCGTTCGCGCTCACTTTGGTGAACTAAAATGCGCAAGTCTACTACTCATAGTCCTCAAGAAATGGTTTTTCTCTCTGACTAAGGGCCGTTATTACGACCTTCAGTTAAAATTTAACCAGAACTTTGACTATAAGTTTCGTATGAGCATCTGTCAGTTAAAGTTTCAGTTAGAACGTTACTGACAATCGTAGGAACGGGCCTTAGTCGCTTCGCAATCTTTTTCATCTTTAATACTATTGAGAGTGCTTTTGCTTTGTGAATGTTCAGCTAATTCCCAAGTAAAGGAATAAATGGGAATCTGCTTATTATTGCACTATAGCCATTACATCCGTGTTCGCTAGGGTAGGTAGGTAGGTACGCGTGACTGCCTGTGAGAACACGGAAATACTTAACCCAAAAAAAAGATTCGTTGTGTTACTACAGGGATCAGTAAATCCGGTACTACTCGCTAAACGATTTAGAACATACTTCGGTTGCTTTTGCCGCACTGAGTTATTCGGTTCATTGAACAATGACCTCAATCTTACCTTAGAGATAGATTTTCAGGTTGAGGGTTGGTTTGGTTACCTCAGTCGCCAATGGCTCAATAAGACCTATTGTGACGCCCCGGAATTATCAATGATTCTTCTTCGATCGCTGTTTTTTTTAATCAAGCTTAGTATTTTATTAATTTTTCATAGAGGAATAGTCAGGAATTCTGATAATGTCAACAAGCACAGATCGAAGCCTTTTGTCTTGGAATGGAGCAAGGTAAAGGGTACATAAAAAAGCAGTTGCGCCATCTTCTGCCCCTTAAGAGATGCGAGATGCTCCTAGCGTCGGTTTGCAAATACATTTTTGGTGGCGTACGAATTTCTTCTTCGGTTTGAAGTTACTAGGCTTGACAAGCAACAACCATCAAAATTGGAGCCAACAAAGCTTTGATGTAGCAATTAATGCTTCCGAATCCATTCATATTTTATGGAAGTGTAAGGAATTCTTTTCAGCGTCCGACTTGGCTATTATCTACAAGACGTATTTAATTCAGTGTAGTAAGGAACAGAAAGGACTTATACCATGCCCCATAGTCGCCCGTCGCAACACTTGTTAAGAAACACGCACACACGAAACACTTCAGACGTTTCCCTCCAGTTTTACCATTCGAAATCCAATATCTCACCATTTTATCAATTTGTGCAATCGCATTAAAGGGTGGCCCCATGAGCTTTTTCGACAGCCGTAGAAAATGAACGTTCAAATAGTGAAAAACTATTACGTAGTGCGCAAAATTTTCGAATTTTCTTTTTGCGAACGGTTTTAGTGAACCGTCCAATAATTGTAACCACGTGATTAGTATGGTAGCGACACGAAGGTGTACTCGGTTTTATTTTTTACTGAAAACTAATTCGTATAACAATTCGCTTTCCTGGCGGGCTCAACGATTTCTTGAGTTTCTGAGTTCCGGAAGATGAATGCAGAAATTTGTCAAAGACCTACACGAAGGTCTTGGATTTTCCTGTTAGTCAGTTGGTGATATTGATTAATATTCCGCAAGGACTAATAAATCCATCGAGCTGGAGAGTTCATAGATCAATAGTTGAAAGGACTCTAGAAGAAATTGTTAGTCATTTCAATTTTCCTTTTTATATGGTAGTCAGTACGGTGAAGAAAAATGATAAGTAAATAAGTAAACCAATTAAATAATTAGGACAATACAATATATTGGCATAATGACAGGCAGATAGGTTAAAAAAATCAATGCCGAAACATTTGTCTCGACATAACCGACCCTATTTTCAAAAATTAAATTAGTACCAATTGTCCCGCACTACACACACCTGTCTAAAGAAACTACAGGTGCGTACTTCACAAATATAATAAGGCAAAAATTACGAGGCAGTTGTCTTGTATGTGTCTTCTTGACCATACAGCTCGAGGGTTTCGTTGCCAAGATTTTAAGAAGTGAATGGCACGGTGGATATTTTCGTCAAAAAAATAAGGACATATAAATCAGCACGGTTCGAGATTTTATCGTCAAAGTATTTCATACTAAGTTGGCACCTTTAGCCTTGATAAGATAACATTGCAATTAAGAAAATTAAACGCCTTTGAACTTAAGATTAAAACGGCAAATAGCAAATCCACTTACTCTCTTGTCTGTTCAGTTTAATGCTTAAAACAGCTTTTAAATCCTCCATCGTTAAAGACATTATGGAAATCCTTCTGTTTTCCTTTCACCCGAAACTACTCTTGACTAGAAATTTTAAAAACTGGCACCCAGGAACCACGACAACTTTACAAACTCTTCGATCACTAGACCGACAATTCGACGATAATTTCTGAACTGCGAAATAAAATTTCGTTAAAATGCACCGCGCACTCAACGTATTGTTAAGTAATTGAAGGTTCCCGTCTCGAAATTCACACTACGTCGGTTATCACTATGAATTTTTTAAAGCTGGATAAGCCTAATCAAAGTTTCGTTATGGAAACAAACTGATTAGGTTGGACTTTGACTATCTCGCACGAATGAGTCGTCGTCGTTTCGTTCTTTCTAACACACTAATAAATAATAAAAAAACGTTTGTCGTTCTTTTCGATAACTCTACGAACAATCTGTAGAATCATCCATGGAATATCCACCGACGTTGATAAAAACCGCTACGAGACTGAAAATTTTCTAATGATACTAATAATAAAGTTAAAGAAGAAGAGCAGCACAAAAAAAAAGGGTACTGTACTGTGAATCGACGAAAATTCATCTAGTCACCTAGCCTAGGCTAAAAGAGGACAAATACAATTGCACGAAATATTTTCTATTTAGAATTTAAGCATGTAATGAGCATATGACTCTGCCAATTGCTCCGAACAGATAAGGTCAATGATGTGCTCTGTTTGAATGTCGAAAATATTAAAAAATATTATCGTTTGAACTGAGACACTATCACAAATTATAGAGCAGGGCTGAATACTATTCCCAAGCCAGAGGGCTTCGTGTCGTTTAATTTGACCTTTTTTACGGCTGACTTGATGGCTCTTCTTTTCGAAATTCGGTCTCGACTTTGCGCTCAACGATACGATCACTCTGAACTATTTCCATACCTACAAGAAGTACATGTAGTTGAGTTCATTCCTTTCTTTTCGAAGCTAAAGCCAGAAAATCCGGGGAGAAACTTCTTCGCGAACACCATCAGCATCAAGTACTAGCAATATAGAAGTTACCTATCGTACGGGCTATTCTAATTTTAGCCGATGTAAATTACAAATTAGTGCTAAGTGCGACGAGACTGGTCAGTTTTTATTGCATATAGAATTTGCTCTTAGGTTGTATTGGTCATCGAGAACTTTCAATTATATATACTTATATTGAACTTATAATGAGTGCAGCATGCTTACAACAAATTATGAATTGTCGGCTTATGTTGTTGCAACTCTTATCGTTGAAATGGTGTGATTGTGCATAAGAAATTAATTAGTCGGCCGTTAGAAACCACCGATTATAAGATTGCAGGTTCAGAGCTTGATTATTACGTAAACATGACATAGCTGTAATTTTTTGATCGACCGGAATGCACGTGTGATATATGCCGGTTTGAAACATCCGCACAATATGCCTCCCCACGATAATACGTTATCAGCGTACGACCGGTATGAGTGGCATTTCCACTGATTTTTGTCAAATGTTGTAAATTGCTTTACAGCAGTCGCAGCTATGAAGTGGTGTAATCTTCAGATGACTGAAACCGTGAAAGTCTTCATAGAAGACTTCTTCTTACAATAAAAAAATGTTCGCGTCTAAAAATTGAAAAGAAAACTTGTTTTTAGTAATTAATATTTTCAAAATATGAACTAAATGTAATTTCGCATACCACTCATCTCCATTCATAAGTTTACCATAACCAAGGCAATGGAGCACAACTGGGAGTACAGTGGAAGACGAGAAGTACTGATGGATAATTTTGCAGAATTCTCCAGATTATATTCTGTTGGGAATCGTGAGACGGCCGTTATTTACACAGACCTACGAGCTATTTCAACTGGAGGCCATAAGTTCAATGTGAAGTTTAATAAAGGTTAGCTACATAAAACCAATTTAAAACTTTCCTTATAATTCCAGATTAATATTTACATTTCTCGCTTTTATTAAAATACAAAATTGATTTATTGTTAAAGTAAACGAAAGAATTTCGTTTTATGGATGGGATCCTCAACTAGAGGAAGGCAATTGATTCATGAAAAATATATTGTGGTATGCATACAAAACTTTCTAGCGTGTTAATAGCAACCCTCCCGTTAGCTACTTTTAACATTGGTAATATAAAGGCACCCAGGGATCACGAACGGGGAGGTGAGGGTAGGTATACTGTATTTATCTGTATTTTAACTCGTATGCTATCAATATATAGGATGTCCGGTACTATATTAGGTTGGCAACTTTTCAAGTGGTGATTGCTTGATATATGTTCAAAAAATAGACGACCGATTATCGATAAATATCATCAATACAATATTCTTCCATGCTACTTTAAAAAATAGGTAAAAGCAGCTTCCCCAATTGAAAATACCTTCACCTGAATATTTAAGGCCGCGTAGCTGAATGAACCATCTGATCATTACAGTCATAACAAAAGTGGAGCTAAAAACCAAGGCCGCTATTCACAGTCGTCATAAAGTTGAATAGCGGCCCAAGTTTTTAAACAGTTAAAAAAAATAAAAACTAGACTTGTTTCCTTATCTGGAATTGACAGCCTAAAGAATAACCAGGAGACGGTTTTTTTAGGTTGTCAGTCGCATAGTAACTGCATCTTAGCTTTTAGCGTTTTCCGGATTTCTACCTAAAAAATAATAAAGATGCGCCCAGCCTGTTGGCAGATTTATTTAGGCTATTCTTTTTTAATTTCAATAAAAACAAATTGGATAAAATATGAACATAGCACCTTAAATACCAAAAAAATCTGAATCCATTTTTAGGCGATTATACTTGTATATAAAAAAAACAAGGAAAAAGCCAGTCCATATCTCATCAGACCTAAACGATATGTCGGAATTCGTAAAAAACGAACAAAATCATTAGGGGTTGAATATCGCAAAATGTTTAAATTATTTTTTGGATCATTATGTATAAGGCCCATAGAAGTAAAAGCGTATTCGAACTCAATAAACCTAAACCCAATTTCTTCGTTATTAATCGGCATCAGAAGAGTTTCTTGTGTGAAACATGAACACAAAAGTCCCGACTGGGATCGATCACTACCCTGGATACTCGCAGTGCTGTTGACTGGATTTCATTTCGGGTACTTAGTGTTACAATTAAAAGCAGTGGCGGTGCTGAGTTGTAGCGTCCGACGTACTTTCTACGTTTTGGTGCCCAAAATTAAATATGTTTAATTTTCGAAAAATTAAGGATAATTTTTAAAATCTAACATGATATTAATAGATGAAAAGGTGGTAATGTAACCCGCTGCTGTCGAATTGGGCACCTAATTATTTGTACTGATTCATAATACCATTTATGGTATGTGTTATGTATCAGTAAACCCACTCAATGGAAGAATATACATATCAAAAGATCTTAAGGAGTGAAAAGTAGCCGCGGTCAAGAGCGTGGATGTGATACAGGATGATGAGCAGCTCAGCACTGAGAGAAGTACTAAAAGGGTTGAAATGGGGCTTTTTCTCCTGAATACAATTCAAGTAGGGATGCCATTCCAGTTTTACCCAGGGGGCAAGGTCTTATTCACTGCACATAAAACCATGTGGATCGCTATTAAGATATGTAACAACATGTCGCGATCTAAAAATTTGGGCCGTTTGCAGTTGTTCCACTTGCTTTTATGGAAGCTCCACGCCTGGTTAGACGTGCTTTGCTAGTTGGTGGGTGCAAACTGTGAACAACTAAACAACTAAACGAGTTGATGTATGAGGTGAACTTCGGTGCATATACCTTAATGATAAAGTATTAACGAAATTATAATTGGCGATAATGAATTTCGATGCTATATTGCACAAATGGAGAACGGTGTTTTGATAGTTGGCAATATCGATGACGAAACAATTTATTCGGACCTAGTCCAACAGTTCCAGTGAAGGTTTTTGAACTAGTATATCCTCAATGGCAGTAGTCCGGGTGGCAATTTGGCACATACGGGATTTTCTTGTCGATGTCCAACAAAAACGTTTTTACAACTGAAATAATAAAGTATTTTTGACGATTTAAACAAAAATTCCTATCCTGACATTCTTTTTCATGTTTTAGGACTAAAAAAAGAAAACAAATATGGCAGCGGTGGGTACACTACACGGTCGCAGGTCCCCTTGAGCTATTAAGTTCAATTTTTTTTAATAACGAGGTTTTGCAAGGTGTTGCGGAACAGGGAAAGAATTTCAGATCAAAAATTTTAGTAACGTTTTCAATGCTACAATGTTGACAAGCAGAGGTTGAGTTGAAGGCGGCCGTCGTCGCATTCACTTGCACGCAAAACAAAAACAAATTGACATAACGTACCTGTTTTGTCTCACTCACTCACACGTTAAGACAACAACAAATTGATATTACGACCATGTTTTGTTTCAATTTTCATTCACACATTGACATTCTTCTTTGTCGGTGTCCTAGCCAGACATCATACATTAGGAAAATATTTGTGGCGGTGCGTAGCAAAACTCACTCCTTCCATTTTCCAAAAAACATGAGCTATAATTTTCTCTCGATAGTATTTTGCCTGCTCTATTCAGAAATGATCTCAAATTTTAGCGTTCCTTACCTTGTTTCGAACGCATTTTGATAAAAACTTGAGATCATTTCCGAATAGAGCAGGCAAAATACTATCGAGAGAAAATCATAACCCATGTTTTTTTGGAAAATAGAAGGAGCTAGTTTTGCTGCGCACCGCCTCATTTCTTTGATATGTTATGTTCAGCCTATGCGTTTCAAACGCATTTAAGTAGGTAAATTAAACATGTAAAAAAAATAGTGTTCAGACTAGGCAACTCATTTCTACAGCATTTCAAAGTTTCTTCCAAAGTTTACTTTGATTTAACCGGACACTGTCTTATAGGTCGGCATGCAGAAAGGCTTGGACTTTTCTCAAACGACTTCTGTAGAAGCTGCCAGGACGAGGAGAAGGAGGAGACAGTCCTTCACCTTCTCTGTACTTGTCCAGCTCTGTCCGTCAGAAGGAAAGCTCATCTCGGAGCGTACTTCTTCAACTGTCTTGGTGAACTTGCCACAATGGAGGTCGCGAGAATCCAACGCTTTATTATAAGCTCTAAATGGTTCGACGAGTAGGACCGGAGTCGAAGATCCTGTGGTATCACAACGGACCTTTTAGGTCTAAGTGTATCCGTGTTCTCACGGACAGCCACGTGTACCTACCTACCTACCTACTTTGATTTCCGCGAGGGTCGCAGTATATGTTTTCGGTAAAATGCGTCCTAGCTACGTGTTTTCGTAATCGCCTTTGGAAAGTGTTTTCAGCGCATTTAACTCGATTTAAACGCGTCAATCTCGTAGTCTGAACATAGCAATAGCCTCGATCAGAACTTGAAAAATAAGATTTTTGACCTAATTCTCTTCTTTAACAACTCCGGATGGATATGATGATCCATTCTAGTTCCGGGTTTCTGTATTCAATTCATCAGCCCTCAACGACCAGATAAAGCGAGTTGTGGCAACAAAACGGTGCTTTTTGTGGTAATTGGTCTCTGTTCAACTGCTGGGCCAATACGTAAACCAACCGTTAACTGAAAGGAAGTTGAAAATTTTTTCACGAATTTCCTCATATCTCTCAGGTCTGTCAAGATATCAAAAGACTTTTACTTCTACTGATTATTTCAAACGGCTACAAATTGTTTTAGGATTATAATAATCAACTCCCAAGGGGTGTACCGACTACCGAGGTTGCAAGCGTTTTCACATTAGAATAAGAAAAGTTCGTTTTTTCTTTTCACAGGCTTTTTATGTAATGACCTAAATTCAATTCATATTTTAAGGATGGCAGTATAATGGGTCATTCTGGAGCACCCTGTCGTCAACCGCTTCCTGGTTGTTGTTCAGACGAATAATAAAGCCGCAAACAGAAGTACTTTTTTTTAAAAAAAAATTTATCGTGTTATTGAAATTTTAAGCATACAAAGAGCGAGACTTTGTATCGTGACTTTATGAAATTTTGTTTATTTATCCAAAAATTGCTGAACGAGTTAATCGTCCAGACTACATTGAAGCAAACTTTTATAACGTAAACTAAAGTAGGAAACAAATACTAGCATGCAATATGTACAGTGAGTGCTGGTGGAAAAAAGCAAAGATTGTGAGGAGTAAGCAAGTGGGACCGACAAGCGTTGGATGTGCAGCCACAAAAAATAATATTTCTAAAATTTTAATTTAAATGCCGTGCCTTTCCAGTTAGGGAGCTTGTAGCAGCACCACAAACACGATAAAAAAATTTGTTTAATGGAGATCGAAATGATAAAACTTTGCTGGCCTTCCTGAAATAGAAACACTTCAAACTTCGCGTCATCGGCTAGAATTTTCCCCTATAAATTGATATTTTTTCTATTTTGGAAGTCTTTCGATGATTTGATTTTTTTTTTCCTCTCTTTAGGATGGCACCCGAAGATTTCTTTGTCGTCTTTAAGACTTCCAACAAGAGTAGGCTATTCTAAATACGAAATAATTGATTTTCTACTTACCGGTTGGATGTAAGCGATCCGGTTTAAACCAAGCATCTGAAAGTGAGCGATAGAAAGCGTAGAGAATTTAGTTAGTAGCGGTTAGTATTCGAAGCGTATGAAAAATATTCATTTAATGTGAAATTAAGGAAAACATTAAGCAGAATTTTGAGCACAAAATGAACCGATTGAAAAGGAATTATTTACAGCAGAAGAACAGTAATTTAAGCACAGCTTACAAGGATTCAGAAGACAACAGAGCAACGGGCGAGTTTTAGCACAGCTACCGTTTTGCTGGAATTCATTTTCAGCCACCATTTTGACCGGATGATTACTCCTCTGGTTGTGTACGTTTCGCTAGCCTAGGGGCTGAACTCAAGGCGAAACGATTGGAGCAACGAAACCAACGGACGGGCAACACTTCGAGAATTTTTTTTTTAAGTAATAATCGCAAACAAGGTGAATCGGGAAAAAACAATTTTTTTTTGTGGTAACACGCAGTACTGGGGTGGATAATTTTTTTTCTTTCTGCAAAGCTAATTATTTGCTTCCGAGGATTGAATAACTTTCGGGACGACCGGGAAGGAGAACTATCGATTGAGTATGTGCCCGAATGCGACTGAAAGTCACTTCGTAGTGCGAATCCTTTCGGATTCGGGGGTGATTCGGGTGGAAGGAGGTGGAGAACTGGGCGTGAAGCATGCGCACCGTGTCAGCTTTTTGCATGTCGCGAAGCAACAGAAACATGAAATCGAACTTTGGTCATGCAGACAGAGAGTAGAAGGAAGCCTTATCGCCCGAGAAGATTATCTTTTATTTATTTTTATTGTTCCGAACAGCGAGAGATGTCTTGGCCTCTTATCTTATCACGGCGATATTTAGACCATGACCGGGACGCACTGAAATGCACAACAAATTAGTCAGGTCGGATTGTGTGGCGCAGCGGAGTGCCGAGGCGAAGAATCGCGTTCATCATCATCGATCACGATTATTATGATGATGGAACCCGTTGAGAATGTTCGAAAAATGATCGAATTCTTTGGGAAAAAGAATTGTTTCGAATGATAGTCACTTACTCGTTTTTATTTATAGCTTGGCGGCTGGTCGGGTGTTAACTGGTTCGTTTTTAACGTTGTTTTTCACACATCTGCTAGCGAACTTGAACTAGCGGCGTAGAAACAGACCCCGAACGAGAACGTTTCTACTGGACCAGAGCCCCGGGGTGCGCGGAGTTTCAGAACAATTCTCATTCTCGGTCGGTGGATTTAACTACGTTGTTCGCATAACAAAGCCATAATGAAAAGTCGGTATGGGGGCACTGAAATGAATCATGGCCAGCAATAGATAAATGAAAAAATGAAATGGCTCGAACGTTTTGGATCGAGCACCGCGGCACTGCGCGGATCATGCAAATTTCTGATTTCAGTCGTTTTTGAGTGAGTCAGAGGGCAGAATTTTGTCGGCGGTGAAAAAATTTTTTGGCAATGAATTTTGGTGGCGATAATTGCGTCATTTTTACTGGCGACACACGCCGTACATTGCACTTGCCTTGGAATCGAAAATAATTGCTTTTAGTTGTTTCGAGAAAGAGAGCGAATAGTGGGATACTTACCAAGTCCAAATCTGCAGAACATTTCTTCGGCCGAAATCATTGGTTTTGATGTTTTCTTTTGCGCGGCCGAAGCTGGTTTGGTCGATTCAACTGGCTTCGATGGTGGTGGAGCAGTTGGCTTTTCTTCCAACTTGGTAACTGGTTTCGGTGCTTCCGGTTCGGGAAGTTTCTGCAGCTCTTCTTTTCGTGGTGGAATGATTGGAGCTGGCACCGCGGGTGCTGCGATCACAGGAGCTGGAGTCGGAATAATCGGAACGGGAGCAACTGGTTCATGCTTTATTGGTGCTGGTAAAGCAGGTTCAGGTGTTCGCCGTTCGTCCTTGAAGTCGCCGAGCAAATCTTCGGACGAGATGAATTTCTCGTTGTCCTCTTTGGCGATTTTCTTGACCGGCGAATTGAAGAAGTCCATTGTTTCGATGGCCGAAGGAACAGCAGCTGCTGGCTCATGGGCTGGAGCTGTAGGCTCCTTGATAAGAGCGGAAGCGGGGATAAATGGTTCGGGTTGTCGGGCTGGTTGCGATACAGGCGGTGCGGCAAATCCTTGTCGTTCAGCGGCCATAAAATCACGAGTTGTCGAAATTTTATCGTCAAACGCGGCCATAAAGTCCGACGAGAGGTCCTTAGTGGCCGATTTCATCTGGGCAAACTCATTGCCTACGTCACTTTTGAGACTGTCCAATTGAACCTGGGTGGCTCCCAGGAAATCGTCGAGTAGTCCGTCGCCGCCGACATGTTCGAAATCATCTGTCGATCCGGAACCGGACGAGTTCTTTTGTAATTTTTCCGGATGTTGAGGTTCGGACGGTTTGGGTGCTGCTGGGGAGTGGTCCTTTTCGGGCTGGTCTCCCTTTTCCGGGAAACCGTCACCGCACTCCGTCACCATACTGGACGACGGCGATACCGAATGGAAATCCATTTTTGTTTTTTTCTCCGCGGATAATTTACACGACTTTTAAAACACCACAAAACTTTCAAAAATCCTTACGTTTAATTTTTTTCCGTTCTACGCTTCAAGTTGCAATCGGAAATCGGGAGGTAGGAAAAGGAAAAAAAAAACTTTCTTTCTCGGGACACTATCGGTACTGCAGTTTCCAGACGACTGGAAAAGCGAGGGCGCAGGAAAATGACACAAAGCAAAAAAACGTAGACGGGACTGGCGATGCAATCGCACACAAAAAACCAACAGAATGTCGAGAACGACTGCGAGGGAAATGGATTGCGGTTCGATTTATTTAAAAAAAAAAATAACTCTGTGGAAAATTTGTTTTATCTCTCGGTCTTTTGGGAACACTCGCGGCTTGCGATTACGAACGAACTTTTCCCCTTTTTTCGGGTTTTGTTAGCCCCGCGGTCTCTCTGTATGGGGTGCGAACAGAACGGCTGGCTCACTCACAGCTGATGCACGGAATGATTTAAAAAAAAAAATTCTGCTTCTGCTGCGTCTCGCTCGACGGCCTGGAGAAGATTTTTTCTTTCGCCGGGCGGACTGTTTGGCTGTGCAGCCAGCCAATGCGCAAAACCGGATTTCAGTGTGTCCACCACACAGAACAACAACAAGAATACAGAGGAAACCTCGAAGAGGAGATGAGTCAGCCGCGATGACGAAAATTTTCTTATTTTGTACGCGCGCAATTGAGACCGGTTTTGCGCGATGTGGTGCAATCACCTGCGAATTTCATTGAACTTTTCGAAAGGTTTTCGATTTGTGGCTGTCCGTGGCGAAGGTTTCTTCTGACGACGTTTGCTTTTGGATAAGAGAGTCGGGGAAAAGGTTTGCAGCCCCTGCAAAACAAGTAATGCACCTGAAGTCAAGAAAGAAATTGCGTTTTGTAAACAAACGCCCATACACAGCGGTCTCGTTGACATTTTAGTGGGTTGCATTGCCATCTATCGGTTGATAGATGCTTAATATCAACTACTGATACGGGTTGACGAGAACGCATTCATTAAACGGACCTTATTTCCTAATTGAATTTGAATTTCTTTTCTGCAAAAAAATGTGACCCGTTTCTGCTCTCAATTTTTGTTCTAGCAGTTCCGCTGTTCTATTCTCAAATTTTTTTTGACCTGCTAGAAAAAGGGGTTTGAGTTCGTGGCTAAAATTGACCTGAAAACTCGCATTTCTTGTCCCGAAAATTTCGGCGGTGCAACTCCTTTAACCTCAAATGTGCGTAAGAAACGATGAAAATAAGAAAAAAATATCCTACGACAACAGCGGCAAACGATTTAAAAGCATTAATTAAACTGTCCAACGGGTCATACGGCAAATAGAAATCATACGGAGTGTAGTGAAAATTTATTTAAATTTTAATAATAGCTTTTTGACCTGAAAGCGTTCTATTGTCAATTGACCTGTCGGACGGAACTGTCAAAAAAGAGGGCAGAACTGCAACAATTTTGCATCTAAACGGGTCACATTTTTTTCAGTAAAGAAATCACCATAATATAAATTTGACGTTGTTTTAAGCAAGCAACAAAAGAGAAATGGACGGTATTACAATTAATAATAGGTCTGTTCTTTTTGTCGGGCTTAGTGTACACTGAGTACACTTTTTATGCTGTTATGATACTGGCGATTTACTGGCTATTTCTTGAGTGCAATAAAAGTGCAATAAAGAGCCAATCGAGCGACAAGGCGAACAACATTAATGCTGTTATGACACTGGCTATTTAGTTGCTATTTCTTAAGTGCAATAAAAGTGCAGCAACATTAAAAGAAAAAGATACCGCTCTTTCCGACGCTAGCGGCATCTAGTAAACGAAATTAACAGCTGCATTTTTAAGAAAAATACCGGTTCTAGCGCGTTTCATAACATAAAATGGCACTTTCCACAATTTATACGTACCGAACTGTTAAAAACAAGTTTGTAGCAGCTCAAAAATCCACTGGTAGCAGAATTTTTCTTGGATTAAGTGCTAGAATGTTGCGAACCACTGCTTGAATGCGCTACGTTGCGGCTATTTTTTTGACAGTACTCACCTTACAGCTATTCATACTGTCTCTATCACACCAAAGTCTAAATTGTATGTTACATTTTCCATCCCTCTCCTTTAGGATTTACTAGCCACTTTAAAGCCGCAAAAATAGCCAGTGTCATAACAGCATAAAGATAATTGAGAAGGTAATTCATTTTTTTTTAAATTCAATTTATTTCAATAGTTCTTTCTATCTACAATATTCCATACAAATAGTAATAGTTCGTTGTTGAAATTCTTTTGTACTTCCCAGACAGAAAAACTGGTATAATGGAAGTAGTGCTAATATAAATTCAAAGTAGATAATTATGTTTACAAAAGTAAGTCGTAAATATAAATTAGTTCGGTATAATAGTATAGTATCTAATAATAATAATAGTTTTGTTTGGCACTTATAAATATTTCATAAAAGAATGCCAAATAAAAGAAATAATCCAAATGATTAATAAAAGAAGATATACGAATAATCTAAATATAAACAAATTAAAATAGCGTAATACAATAAAAAATAAAAAAAGGTGTGAAAAGAAAGAAAAAAAGAAAAAAAAAAAAAAAAAATTAGCTAACAACAAGTCAAGTAAATGAAGACACAAGTGTGAATAGAAGTTATACCTATCCCGCGGTTTGCACTGAAGATAGGTTCATTAGAAAACCGTGTAAATCGAAGTTGTAGATTTTTATACGTAAAACCGTGTAAATCGAAAACAAGCTAAAATGTGCATAAATCAGTCGGTTATTTCAACGTACAATAAAACTAAATATATCTTTATAAGCTTTTCTTCTTTTAAAATTATAAAAATGCTACAAGAACTTTAATTGTTTATCACTAACCAGTAAATATAAATGGAAAAAAATCCGAATAGAAAATAAAACACACCTAATGTTCTAACCTTCCACTGCTAAAAATTCACTGCACCAAATCACATGAACATTTATCTTTAGCTCAATCCAAAAATCGAATTTTTTTTTAATATTTTCGTAGATAAACATGTGTAGAATATGGTACCCAAACGGATTTTTCGAAATCAACTACATACTTAAGCTATCGTATCATTAAGGTAATTCCCCATATGAAAAAGTACTAAAGGAAAACTTCAAACGTGTTTTTCTCGAAACTACGTTTTGCGAACTGGCGTAAGTTCTAGAGCTTGAACCCAATAAGCTATCAACTTAATTTTTATTTAGTTTAAAGTAAACTAAAGTTATTGGAGCTTATACCAACAAAATAGTGAAAAAAAATTGTTTCTATTTTTTTTAACATCTTTAAGATAAAAAAAAACCCTGAAAATTCGAAACTTAAACTTCGTATGCCCGCCGTTTTTTGTTTGTTTGAGTTTTTATTGATTTTATTGGTATAAGCTCCAACTACATTAATATATTTCTGAAAATTTTTTGAATTTTTAAATTCGGATAAAATTTACGACTTGTACAGGTTACGCCAAGTGGACATCTTTTTTGAAAGTGATGACGGCGCTCGCCATATAACTAGCCACCATGCAATCATCATCATCATTTTTTTTATTTTGTACTTAAATACTTAATAAATATTTTGAGAAAAAATCCCAGCATTCTATTTACATCTTCTATGAAAAAAAAATCATGTAAATTGCTCTATTTTTAGGTCAGCTAGAGGCAAGTACCCCATTAATTGTACAAACCTACAATAGGGGAATCCTAATTTTTAGATTGGAATAAATAGAATTCAGAGCTAGAACGGAATTAAAAAATGACTATATAAGCGCCAATGTTACCAAGCGAATGGAATTAAAAATTTACTGCAGGCATGTTTTGTGTGTGTTTTTTTAAAATCCCAGAAAAACCGTATAAATCGTGTAAATAAAGTACTGTGATAGGTGTATAACATATATAGTATATGAATACAAAAAAACAAACAATTCGGTAATGAAGCAGCCATTAAAAATGCCTTCGAGGACTTTCTTCACTCCAGACAGTCGTACTACTATGAAATTGGCATAAATGCACTTGTATCTCGTTGGGAAAAGTGTTATAGCATATGCGGGTGCCTATTTTGATTAATCAAATTATGTTTTATAAAAGTTACAGTTGTTTTAAATTACCAACTACCAAAAACGATCGAAAACGTTTTTCGTACGACGAACGAATCACGAGCGGGAGCACGGCAAACACAGAGGACCTATCTCTAGTTTTAACTACTATTATTTTTTATAGTGCTCTATTTTGAAACGGCTATCTCATTCAAACAAGAAGCAGCATATAATCGCACGGACATAACCAATAGGGATTGAAGGTGAGTTGTTACCAATGAGCAAACTGCTTTCAGACTCAATGTAGAGTCGTTTATTAACAATCACCATTCATCTCATTTGTGTTTTTTAATAAGCGATGAATGCTGCCATTAAAAAACACAAATGAGATGAATGGTGATTGTTAATAAACGACTCTACATTGAGTGAGACTAAAATGGCAGCTATTTGAAAAAAAGAATCACTTTTTTCACGCTTTTTTTGGCTTAAAAAATCAAAAAAGTGGAATAAAAAAAAAAACTCGACGCTGGGGCCCCCCAAGTTTAGTTTTCTTTCTTTTAAGCTTTATTTTATTAAAATCGGTTCATTCGTTGGAGCTGTGGAATGTACCGCGCTCCGGAAAAAATGGTTTCGAGAAAAACGCGTTTAATGTTTGACGTTATAAAAAAAATCGTATTGAATATCGGGGCAACCGTTCCACAAATCGGTCTGTAGCTCGTGAAATACATTCGATAGCGAAATATCCTTTCGCCCCCGTATTCTCAACATGTTAAGGATGAAAAAAAAAAATAAAAAAAAAAAATGCATTTTTTTCCCGTCGAGAAGTGATACCTTGCCTTAAGTGAGTTAACTCCCTTAATTCAAAAAATTAATAAGTGAGTTAACTCACTTAACTCACCAACTCACTTAGTGAGTTAAGTGAGTTGAGCGAGTTAACTCACTAATTCTCGATTTGTAGCCGTATTTTGCATTTCTCGCAAAAAATGGTGAGAACCAAATTTATGGAGAATTTAATCCTTCTTTTTTTTTTTTTTTTGCTCTCCACAATCACGGAGAAACGATTTCACTGAACTAGTTCTTTTTAGTGAGTGAGTCACCTCCGACTCACTCACTAAAAGAAACTGCTTTGCCTATCTCTAATTCAAACACAATCTCTGTAACCAGGACAAAAAATGTGTGATTGGTCGATTATTAAGAAGATACTGCTTCCATCGCTCCACGAAAGAGTAAGGGTAATAAGGAACTTTGTTAAGATCATGGACAAAAATGGGCCACGATTCTCAGCATCTCTGAGAAAAGATTCCGAGGTTGAGTGAAGCAAAAATAAAGAATGGTATTTTTATCGGTAAGAGTCTGGGTGGCTTAGCGGCTAGAGCACTTGCCTTCGGTGCAACTGGTAACAGGTTCGAATCTGCTTGACGACAAGTAATTTTCGAAAATGGGACTGGGTGCCGGACTACCAGTTCACTCAGCTGTAAATGAGTACCTGAGTTAAAAATGGGGTAATAATCACGGACGAGCGTGTAGCTGACCACTTCACCTACTAGTGTTCCGTTGGTCTCGCAATGAAGTAACTCTAGCATTACTTCAAGGCCTAGGCCCGATTTGGGCTGTTGCGCCATTGATTATTATTATTTTTATCGGTCCGCAGATCATAAATTCGAGGTAAATGCTTCGACAGTATTTTACTTGGCGATCAGAGTTCTGCTTGAAATGTTTTCTCCCGAATTGCAACCAACTTTTTGGAAACAAAAGAGCTGATAACAGCGTCTACAGTAGAAAACAAGATAGTTTATGAGAAAAAACAGTTTTAAAATTTGTTTTAACATTTACTTTTTTCACAAGTTATAAATGTTCTATTAAACAAGTTCTCATAGAGACAATTATTTAAAAAAATATATAAACTAAAATGGAAGCGACAGGATGTAAAGTTTCGCCTTAATGAATACCGCGTTTTATTAATTTCATTCAGCCAATATACGGTAGATGGTAAACTTCATTTTATAAAAATTGAAGTTGTGACAAATCCATCAATAAAGTTTGCTTTCTATTCTTTTATAATATCTTAATCATTAAATAACAACAAACTCTTATGAGACTAAATGGAACACGTTATTTTCCATTAGAAATGGTAATTCTAAAAAAAAATAGAAACAAAATACCAATAATCACGGCGCGACAAATGTGCTTTAAAATTAATAAAATGTTTTCTTTTCTTTCGCGTAACCTAACATAATTTAAAATTGCCCGAAAATGACTATTTTTTTTAAGGCACCAAATAACCAAAACCCTTTATTTTTTTTAAAGTTAGCCAACGTTATCACCCATCGTGTTAAGTGTAATACTGTGATTTATAAAATTTTTAATTAATAGAACTTTAAATTTGTAAACTTAATATTCAATTGGATTAGGATCACGAGTTTTTCGCGAATATTTGAGTCCAAGTTCGTCACTAATTTCTTCGATAACTCTTAATCCGTAGTCAAGTTGCTCTTTAGTGTGTGCGGCTGAAAGACACACACGTATTCGTCCTTCCATGATTGGTGTTGCTGGAAATCCAACTCCAACAACAGCGATATTACGAGTTGTTAGGGTGCGAACAACAGCTCTGGGTGAATGGGAAAAAATTTGATTAATAAAAATGTATGAATCTATAAAAAGAGGATAAAAAACTTACCCAATTTTTGAGAAGAGATAGACAAGAATTGGTATAACTGGTGAGTCGTCATGACCATAGGTGATCACACCAATTTGGGCCAATCGTCTTCGAAAATAGCGAGTATTTCTGGCCAATTGGCTGACACGTTGTCGTCCGTCGTTGGTACCATCAAGTCCCATAATAATACTCATCGATGTTATAATCTGCTGCGTTATTGGTGGCGACATTGAACTAGCATAGCAATGTGCATGACTGTTCGCCCGTAAGAAATCTATAAGTTTCTGCAATGATATGTTTTCATTAAGACCGGTATTGGTGAGGAGCCAATGAATTTACCTTTGAGCCTGCAATATATCCTCCGGAACTTCCGAAACTCTTCGTAAACGTTCCCATCAAAATATCAACATCTTTTGGATTCAATCCGTAATAGTCCACGATGCCGCGACCATTTACGCCCATTGCGCCTACACTGTGCGCCTCATCCACATATATATAAGTTTTGTACTTCTTCTTCAGTGCTACTATTTCTGGTAACTTAACTATCGATCCTTCCATACTATAAATTCCCTCCACAACTATCATAATCTTCTTCCAGCGTTGTCCACTCTTCGGTTGTCCGTATAAAATTGCATTGCGCAGGACTTTTTCCAAACTCTCCATATTATTATGCTTAAATACTTTAATCGTTGCCCCAGACAACCGAAGTCCGACAATAATCGAAGCGTGATTTTTCTCATCGCTCAGAACTAAACATCCCGGTGATAATAAGGATGGCAAATTAAGGGCATTTGTTGCGAATCCCATTCCGAATGTTAATGCATCTTCGGTACCCATAAATTTAGCAGTGAGTGCTTCGAGTTCGTTATGCAGTGGCATAGTACCGAATTCACGACGTGGACTACACAATGCAAGTCCATGACTAGGAATAATACTTGCAGAGTCGTCAGCACAAGGACCTTCGGCAGCAGCAAAACCTAAATAGTTGTACGAACCAAGATTTAAGCAACGCGTTTTGGTTCCAGGAAACTCATACGACCACCAATAATCACGGCTGATTCGATCCTTTAAAGTCACCTCGGCACCGGGAACACTGCAAATTGTGCGATTCGCACAATCTTGAATACGTCGATAAACGTAGCGTAGATAGAAACGCTCGAAACTGTCGTACAGTGGAACGTAGCCCTGCGGAGTAGAAGAAAAATATTCGAATCAAAACCAAGACGATTAATATCGAAAATTATATATATTGAACTTACATGACGATGATTTTCTTTTGCCACTTTTGGATTAAAGAATAATTGATTGATGAATCCTAAGATCAGGAGTAAGTAGAATCCTAAATATGTTAAGCAGGCTGTGACAATCGGAACTTCTTCGAACGAGTCTTTTGGCAAATACGCTTGATCGGAGAACTGTACGCGTTTGGGTGTAGTGTCCTGTGAATCGAAGAAAAAAGTATTAAGCTCATAATCGAAAAGAACTTGATTAGACCTAAGAGATATGTCGGAATTCGTGAAAACGTACACAACCATATTACATTCCCTTCGGGAGTAGATACCGAAAAATCCTGAAAACAATTCTTAGACGCTTACATAAAGAAAGAGTCTGTCGAAGTACAATTTCTTTTATATCTCAATAGAGCCAATAGATGGGACGAAATTCGTGGACTATATTGGGGTAACTCTTGTGTTGTTATGGAGAGATTAAATATTTTTTAATTTGTTAGGACGTGAAATATCCCCTCCTTCCAGTAGTAAAAACCTTTTAAATACATGTTATTTCACTTGTGCTGTGTTTGGTGTGGGGAAGACACCCTGAAAAGTAGTGAGTCTTGAGCGTTCAGGCCACCATGGCCCATTATACTCGAATCCCTAGTCTCTACCCGATCTTTTTCGTCCTCCTCACGAATTTCAAAAGATCAAGTAGAGAGCGAGTACGGAGTTCCTCCATGTCCATCCTCATAATATCGACGCCGAATTCTTTCAAAAGAGTAAGCTCGACACTCGAGAAAAAAATATTCCGTCGTTTCATCGCTCTCGTCGCAAACAGTGCACATGGGGTAGTCAATGATTCTCAATCTGACCATGTAGGCCACACGAGTTATGCCCTGTGAGGACACCAACCATACTACTACATTCCTTTCTGCTCAATTTGAGAAGAAAAGCAGCGGTTCGTCCACTTGGTCCCTCATTTTCACTTATTGCACAATTATTGAAGAGCGTTGGACATGGCCATAGAGATATATTTATATACTGGTGATGATAAGCACGGATTGAGTTGAAGGCGGACGTCCTCGCATTCACTTGCACGCAAAACAACAACAAAATGACATAACGCTCCTGTTTTGTTTCACTCACTCACTCGTTAAAACAGCAACAATTTCATATAACGAGCCTGTTTTGTCTCACTTTTTACCGTGTTTTTGGCTTCAAAGTGCTTTATACAAAACTAGTAGCTTGATGTCTCCACTAGCTCTATGGACATGACACACCTATACCTTTTCAGCACAAATAGCACAATACACTTTTTTCAGTTTGGTCTAACAATGGTGTTCCGGGGTATTAATGAGCAAAAACTTTTCAGCTTCACAGCCTACAAAAACCCCAAAAACAAGTGCTAACATTTATTACATCTTTAAAATTTTAAAGTTTCCGCAAGTACGGGCACAAAAACATAAAATCTATGTGTGTACATCATCGAGTAGGTACCATACAAACGTCTTTGCATACAATAGCTCGTTCTCGCAATATCAATTAGAGGTAGTAAACTTAAGAGGCTCTACTACTGTAGATAAATTTTGCTTAGCGGAGAACACAACAATTTAATCTAAAGTTTACTTTCGCCCTTGTTGACAATATCAATTTCGATTAAAAGAGCTGACCTTGCTACAAAAATAGTTTATACGATGAAAATCGAATGGCGGTTCTATGGCTACTGTAATTCAAAATTGCCACACTATAATTGGACCAAAATCAAATACTTTTGAATCTCCAGCCCACAGCGTTGGAATTAATTAACACGACCGGTCTGGCTAAAATTGACCTTGAACTACCTGACTCCAAAGTCTTCTGTCCGGTATGATAAAAATTTATGCGTAGACACTTGGAAACTAGACACTTCACTATAGGAATTCGATTTTAACGTTGGGATTCTAATGATTCATTGCGCCCGAATCGGACAAAACCAAGATAAGAAGTTCCGATTAGTTGGACGTGAACATTGTACACCTGGGTGTTATCAGTGCAAACGTAATTAAACATCGAAGTGCCTTAAAATCAATTCCGTATTTTTCCTAAATTAAGTACAGAAGACCCGTACAGTTTACTTAACAGAAAATAAGAAACGAACCAGAATGCAAAATATACGCGAACTTTAATTAATGACAGTTTAACTTATAAAACTCGCGACGCGCACTTTTCCTTAAAACATACCTGTAACTTATCACCCAGGTGTTCTACGCGCGATCCCTTCAAACAACTATTAGTGCCGTTGCATCCACCGCGTGTTATAGTAGAACAATTTTCGTAACGAAAAGGTTTTTCATCCACCGACAAGTTTTCCATTTTCCGTAATGTATCAAAATTTTTGTCCGGCTCGACGGTGAATATTTCGCGCAAGACGTAAGAATAAAACGTGAACAGTACAACCAACCGTCTGCAAGACAATGTGGTTTTGGATTGTCAGAAATGAGAAGTCTGCGTGTTATCGCATTTAGTCTGTCGGCGGCGACGCGAAAAAATCAACGATAATAATTTTTATCAATATTTTAAGTTAGTAATAAAATGACACCTGCTTTTTTTTTAACAATTAACGTACATAGACGTAACATACCCAAAGGCGCAGAGTCAATTATTATGAATGATTTCGCGAATGCAATAAAGTCTTCTTTTTCGTGACTCAACGATGATTCACTATTTTGGCTTTTGATAGCTTAACTTTAACCACGGAGAAAGAAGTAGTAATCAATTTAGGGAAGCTCTTGCTAATGGTCTAGTCATGGATCACGCAGCAACTTTTGTAATCACAGTACGATTACAAAAGTTGCGGTTTGTTAATCGGTAAACTTAATATAGATTTAGTTTCTTATTGCAGAAGTATTTATTTATGTCCATCAACAATTTTTCTATACCGGAAAAAATACCGGTTAAATGAAAGTCTGGAAACAACCTTTCTAAAACAAAATACTGTTAATTATAACCAAATTGGTCTCAAGAAAAATTCGTAGTAACATAAAAACAATTGTTAAAGTGGAGTTAATAATAATAATAATTCGTTTATTTCCCAAAATTTTTCTTTAATTTTAAGCTAAGCTAGATATAAAAGAATTGAGTGTTCTGACAAAGTTTATCTTTACAACTACGGTATAATAGTAAACATTTAAATGGTAAAAAATTTTTTTATTAAAAGGTTTGGAATTCAAAATCAATTTCAAGGAAAAATGGGAAAAAAAACCTTGTGCTAGGAAAGTATTTACTTAAACCTATTCAGTAACTTGTAGTCTGGGTGGCTTAGTGTAGTCTGGGTGGCTTAGTGGCTAGAGCACTTGCCTTCGGTGCACCTGGTACCAGGTTCGAATCTGTTTGGCGACAAGTAATTTTCGAAAATGGGATTGGGTGCCGGACTACCAGTTCACTCAGCTGTAAATGAGTACCTGAGTTAAAACCGGGGTAATAATCACGGACGAGCGTGTAGCTGACCACTTCACCTCCTAGTGTTCCGTTGGTCTTGCAATAAAGTAACTCTGGCATTACTTCAAGGCCTAGGCCCGATTTGGGCTGTTGCGCCATTGATTATTATTATTATTCAGTAACTAATTAACAATAAAATATGTGAAGTGGAGTTACAGTGCGAGCGATGTACTCAACGCGCGCGATGACCCAATCGCATCGCGACACCAATTATAGTGAGCACGTTGACTCTGCTTCCCGCAACTACCAAATAGCATTATTAATGACTAAAATATTTTATTCGCGGCCTGCAAACGTATTACAGGTTATTATACTCTAGATTAAACCATAGAGTATTAAATGTTTAATTAAGTCCGAATCAGGGACGTCATTTCAGTTTTTTCCACGGGGGGGGGGGGGGGACAAGATGTTATGAATGTACATATTTTTACATATATTTTATATATAATATATGAAAAGACAAAATTCAGGTCCGAACGTTTGTAATGAATAGAACCTAGCCTCGAACGAAAAAGAGTTACATAGTATTTTACATTTGTGGCTAAAACCCCCTAAACCCGTTTGCAGTCCGTCCGTCTGTCCGTCCGTCTGTCCGTCCGTCTGTCCGTCCGTCCGTCTGTCCGTCCGACCGTCTGTCCGTCCGTCCGCTTGCACAATAACTCAAGGACGTGTTGAACTGGAAAGTTGAAATTTTCTCACAAACTGTAAAATAGAAAAATAAAGCTGAGCTCGATAATGGACGATATCTTTTAACTCCTTCGGGAACCCAGTTCTTGAGACATGTATCCACAATTATTGGTCGAATGCTTCATGATAGCAATTTGGAATTTTGCACAAATAAACTGTTCAACGCTTGAACCTATAAATTAAGATGTTGTGTAATTCGAAAAGGGTCTTTAGTGTAACAGCCTACAGAAGTCTTTCGTAAAATGTATGGGTCCCATACCGAACCCAAATCATAATGGGCCCGTATGGTGCCTATAGTGACCGTAGTGGTTCTTAGCACTGTACCTCTTCCTGAACTGATACAAAATCCAGTATATCTTAAGAACGCATTAAACCAGGAAGTAAAAATGTTATAACCAAGACTGAGTTAATTGATTTGTATAACATTCGTCAAATCCTTCGGGTAGCTGCCATACAAAAGTTCTTAAAGTACGTGTTAATCAATATTACGATAAATTCGAAACGCTTTAAGCTACGACTTTGAAATTTTGTATACCGAGATGTTATAACAGTCGCAGCTAATGGTGTGAGTATGACAAAAATATCATAAATCCTTCGTGTAGCTGTCATACAAAAGTCATGTAAAATTGTTTACAATTATTTTTGAATTTAATTAGCCAAATAAGTAGTCATATGTTGTTTGAAAATGTTAATTTTCTTACGGCAGAATAAGTTTTTGATGTTTTCAAGGCAGAGAGAAGAATTGTTTTTATATCGATATATGTTATAGTGTGTTTCAATAGGAACGCTCGGAATTTGTTAGGTTATTAAGTCTATGTAAATATGTAGTTAAGGGAACATCCATCAAATTTGTTGTGTATTGTTCAGTACTGAATGGCAAATCACCATGAAAGGCTATAGCGTTGAACAATGTATGCAAACCATAAAATTTTATTTTTAAAATCAGAGATCCGTTCGAAAAACGTTCCGCGCTTAAGTCAACATACGCCATTCAACTAAATTGGTCCTCTCGAATATGTGCCACCAAGCAAAGTCGGGGCGGACATTCGAACGACGTTATATTCCATACTTAATGCCATAAGTTATTCTATCAAATAAAAAAGTATTAGTGAATGTTTTCACTGTACATTTTAACTGAAAAAAACAGGGTTTTCCGGTTAAATACTGTTCTAATTTATTTAAAAGGACTCAGTCGAGTCCGAAAATAAATTAGAGCAGTATTTAACCCGGAAAACCTGTATTTTTAAAAAGGAACTGGTTGGATGTCTCACACACAACTTGTTTTATTTACATTTAAAAATTGAACATCCCCATTGACAGACCCTATATTTACCGAAATGACTGAATTAAATCGATTTAAACAAAAAATGTGCTACTTATCAGATATCGAATATCTTTTCACTTCCACTGATTTAATAATCACATATTTTCAAGATTTTTCCTTTTTCAACCTCTAGACCGCATCTCGGAATATGATTCAATTATGTAATTCATACATATGTTATTTGCGGTAGCGGCGTAAATATTTAAGTGCGACCCAATTCTAACCGCTTCTCGAACGTTTTCAGTCACATAGTAACCATCCCAGAGTTGAACGCGTTCCGAACTTCTATCGAAAAAATAATAAAGTTGCGCCCAGACTGTTGGTAGATATTTTTTCTCGTTAATGAACTTAGCTCTCTATAAATTCTTGCTAAGGATAAGATACCAAATTTTAACTTCCCGGCTCAATGCATTGTTGAGTTCGTATTGCAGGACTTCTTGACTCTTCCACGCAAGAGAACATTTTTCTTAATTGCGAAGCGTCGATAATTTAATTATGTAAATACAGCCGATTCTTTTGTTATCCGAATCATAAAGTCGTGATTAAAAAGCTCATGTTTAATCTTAGATGTATTTTGTGATAAGATAAGAAATACAATCCGGATTTTGCACCGCGTAGAGTTCTTACGTTCGTGATTCTAATGGTAGCATTGTTGAACTCTCGCAAAACGTGGTTTATTTGATTAAAAATAAGATAACGATCAGGTGAAGCCCATGTTCTTTTCATTTATAAATGTCGGACCGAGGAAAGCAGATTTACCACCAGCAGTCAGGGTGTTTTGGATAGTAGGCAGAATAAACCCTCTGAAGAGTCTGTGCCTTCCGATAATGAAGCAGCTCCTTATAAAAGCTGGCCTAACCAGTGAAGTTTTTCCAATTGTCATGTCCTCAGGGACAGCGATTAATCAACAGTCGGGGACTTAGTGCTAGGATTTCCCTCTACTGACACCGGAAAGCAACTAACATTTAATCATAATTTATTCTATGGTAGCTTACAATGAAAAAATCATTTAATAAAAGCAGATTTATTATTATTATTATTTGTAATAAATGAATCTAATCTATTAATGACTACAAATTAATTTAGATAAATTATCAAGTTGGTGAGCAATAGTTTTTATATCTGAATGTGCCAAGTTACAACTAAACGGTTCGACCTTATGCAATGATCAATGGCGCAACAGCCGAAATCGGGTCCTGGCCTCCTGACGTTTTTATTTTTTAAGATGGTTTTATCTTCCCATGGTTTGCGTGGCTTGCCTACAGGTCCGTTACCGCTTTGCTTTTAAGAGCCCATTAGGGGATTCTTCTATATTCCATTCGCTCTACATGGCCAGGCCAGCAGTTTAGGTAGCTTGATGAAGCTTCTGGCTCTTCGTAAAGTTGATACAACTCATGGTTTTATTTATTTTATTTATTTCTTCACAGCTCTCAAAATTCTTTGGATGACTTTTTCACGTCTCGCAGCCATAACAGAGCACAGGCCGTATATTATATTCAGAGCTTATAGTTTTTGCGCAATTTCTTGAATTTCATTAGCTGTTTTTTTTATTCTATGGACAAAATTGCACGGCAAAACAACAACAGTGCGGTTACCGTAACTGATAATTGCAATTGCAATTTTGTCGAGCTTTATGGTTAACCGGGAATAAAAAAAACAGCTATTATTGGAAGTACCGAATTATACGTTTTATTTGCTAGCATGATCCGTCGTTTGATTTCGTCCGTTTCGTGATTAGCCCCAATATACAATATTTTAAGTGGTCCATACTCTCCAAAGAGCCGTGTGTAGTCCAGTGGTAGTGTACTAGGTCTTGAAAACATTGCTACAGGGGTTCAAATCTCACTCAATGCCTAATTTATTTATATGAATTTTTCAGTTGTTATTGGCTTAAAAATGTTAATAACTAGTAAATCGTGAGCAGTGCGGAATGTTTAATAGGGTCACTTGTAAGGGATTTAAACCTGAGCAAATGAGTTCTGTTGACATTCTAATCAGCTTAACAAATGCCATCAGAGCTGCCAGACAGTAGTTGATTTGCTATAAGCAACTTTGCTCTTCTGGTAGATCGTATCATAGTCAATAGTACTGAAAAATTATTATCATTAACACCTTCTAGTACACTGTCATTCCCGGCTCGATTCCTGATCTTTCTTCCCATTTCAAAAACTGATTAAGTTCGGTATCTCCTTTCTTCTTCCCAATTCTCTCCAGCTTCCAACTCTCCTTCGCACCAATAACATATGGGAAAATATTCGATAGAATGAAACCGCGGCCAAATGGGCTCAGTTTGTTCTTGAAAATTAGTCAAAAACAGCTATCAGCTGCAGGCGCCGTGCTTTGGTGCAGTGGGATCACAACGGACCCATCTAGCAGTCTATGTGCTAGCTATCTCTGCCAATAGCTGCCCACCTTACCTAACCTAACCTAACTCTCCAAATTATACTCTTCAATTGTTATATTCTGTCTGATTGGTGTTCTTATCCAATGCTACGATTATTAAAAGCCAAAGTTAAAAAAAAGAAGTCTTCTCTTATTCAAATTGCAATTGCAAAGTATATTCAGTTGTTTTTTGCCTTCATACTTTGTGACACAAAACAACAACAAAGCCAACTGCTAAACTTGTTTCCGTTATAGAATTAACCGCCATCTGACGTGAAAATGTTCACTCAGTTCGCCACTGTTCGTTCGTTGTACTTGAAAGTATTTACTGCATTTGCTATAAACAATGTTCGTTTTATTACTTAAATAAAATTATAACTGAAGTATTTGCTGATAAAAATTATCTTTTGGGTTTTTTTGGTCTGACTCTGCCGCTCTTCAACGATAACGTCCGAACTGTATTACCGACGCTCGTGAGTCTATTTTTTTGACAACAGCAAGACCGCACGCGTTCGTATTTCCCCTGGCAGTTCTCGTACTGTCAGTGTCATTCTTTGCGTGAGTGAACGTGAACTAAAACACTATCGTCGGAGCGGTACCAGCAGAACGGCAGGCAAAATGGGAAACTTGTCCGGCGACGAAAAGGTTTTTCACACAGAAAATGGCTTCATATCGCATCGCGATGACGACAACGGCATTGATAAGCTACGAAATCGTTTGAACGGAACGAGAGTTGAAGAACACCGCAGCGATAAATTCCAGGTGAGTGCAAAAAAAAAAATAGAAGAGTCGAAATGCGTGTGCTGCGGGCGGTTTTATAATTCGAATTGGGTCACGCCTCCGTATAAAAAACTGACTGGTCCTTGGCTGTTCATTGAATCGAAACTGCTGCATGTGCGGTCGCTACTTTAACGTTAAAGTCGAATTGAAAAAAAGCCCGCACGGGGAAGAACTGCTCGGATTTAATTGTGCTCGCAATGCACTGATAAGCGCTGTGTAGTCACTATACTTGCGGAAATTACCTGGTGTACATTCCCACTAATCGCACCTTGTTATCTCTTTGGCTCGATTCCGTTGTAGATTATTTGGATGCAACATATAATTAATATTTGTTTTTTTTTTTGATAGTTTTCGATTTCCGTATACAAAGATTTTGATTGTTCTAATTTTGGCTCGGAGTCGAGCAGTTCAAGGTCAGTCCGAATCGAATCATTCCATAGCGTACAATCTGCGGCTACAGGCTGCTGGAGAATTTTGTTATCTGTACTTGCGTAAAGCGTATCAGTCATCCGATAAAGCTGAGAGCTGGAACGACTTGTGCGGCTTTTTCTTCCCCAATTTCTTTGAAAATGCTCTGACTGGCATTTTCTTTGAAATAGTAATATCGTCGGAATGTTTCCAGGCGGTTGGTTGGTGCGATTTCACTAAACGATCGGAGCTCACAGTTTTACAGTATTGTCACGTTCAGAATGCAAACCAAATTTTTTTCCCATTTGGCCATAAGTGCTTTAGCGCGTGCCTTACTTGTTTTGCAAAGAAATCGGGCTATGGGGCTATTCGGGAACTTGGCTGATTGGTCTCTTCAGCAGCAACTGTAAGTTGCCGTTGTGACGATTAATAATTAAAATATGAATCGATTTCTGTTCTATACAGCTCCAGGTGATACAACAGTCCAATATCCAATAACATTTTTTACTTAGGTTTAGCCGATCAATTCAAGATAAAGTTTAATATTTTTTGTATTCAAAATATGTAATGATTCAAGAATTCCATATCTTTATTTAGGTTTTAAATTGTTTTTTGTTTTCTTTTCAACTTAATACATTGAATTGTTGTACATCGTTATACAGTAAAACCTGTCTAAAACGAAATGCTGTGGTACCCAACTTTTCGTTCCGTTTTAGCAGGTTTCCGCTTTAGACAATTTTTCATTTTCAGAATTTTTGAGAAAATTTGTTCGAAAGTCATTTTTAGCATACAGTTGCGGTCAAAAAAATAGCACTGAAAGGGTCCTGTGATTGCTTTTGACGATTTTGTTTTTGCATGGACTATTTTAGTGTCCGACATTTAGAATACCGTTAGGCAAGTCCTTATTCTCTCAGAGCAAACATCAATTCATTCAAATCGACTATCGATTACTTTGGAGTTTGTTGGTCTTTTACAAATAAGTAGAGTTTAGCGCAGTCATAAAAATAGCACCATTGACAGTTATCATCGAAAAAAACAATTGATTATTCAAACGGATGTCAAAATATTGATGTAAAAGGTTGAATTGAAATATTTACAATGTAACTATATTAAATTTATAACAATTTTAGAGAAAGTGAAGTGAATATGGGACGTAGAAATATTGCACACCGGAAAAACGAACAATTATTAAACAGATGATATCAGAAGGCAAAACGTACACCGAAATCAGAAAAACCCTGAATTGTTCAAATAAAATGATTAGAAATGCAAAATTATTTGAGCGAAAAACCGAAACGCGTGGTCGAAAGAATGCAATGTCGCCTTTGTTGGTCCAATAACTTATACGGTTAAGCAAAAAGGAACCATTCATGGCAGCCACGCAGCTTTAAAGTGAGCTCAATATGATAGCTAGTGGAGAAACAGTTCGTCGACGATTAAGACAAAATAATCTTAAAGCCTGTAGTCCTGGAAAAGTTCCTCTCTTAACTGTTAAACACGTTGCACGGAGCATACGATTTGCTACAACGAACGCATTTGGACTGGGAAGTGGAGAAGTGGAGAAATATACTTTGGTCTGACGAAAGTAAAATTGTGCTATACGGTGGTAAAGGATCTCGTAGAAGACCCCTCATGCAGAATACGACCCAAGGTTCACTACAAGAACTATAAAACGTGGAGGTACTGGCATCATGGTATGGGGATGATTCTCTTATTACGGTGTTGGCCTAATAACCAAAAAACCATCATGGATCAAATCGTTTATGTTGATATACTGCAGAATGTGATGCTGCCGTTTTTTTTCGGAAGAAATGCCGCTCAGATGGGTCTTCCAACAGGGCAATGATCCGAAGCAGAAAAGCGAAAAAATGATTTGAGGACAACTGCATAACTTTATTGGAATGGCCTGCACAGTCATCTCACCTCAACCCTATTGAAAATCTTTGGGCGGATATTAAGAAAAGTATTTCAATTCGCTAACCAACAAACAAAAATGATCTTTGGAGCGCAATTGAAGATTTCTGGGATGCAATATTTGTTGAGAGATGGCAGCGATTAGTTGATTCCATGCAAAGATGCTTTGCAGCAGTTATTTCTAACAAAGGACATGCAACCAACTATTAATTTTAACTAAATTTAGTTCTATACTTATAATTTCCACCGCCCTTCTGGTGAAATGTAATTCGTTTCGCCACGTGATACAGCTTGAAAAGAACTAGTTATTTCGTGAGGAGCGTTTTTTTTTTGTTGTTTTAGGTCCGCACATTCACGACGAACTTGAAAAAGAAGTAGTTCCTTCGTGAGTGAGGACTTTTTTTTTAGGTCCCCATATTCAATCCGAACTTGAAAAGAACTAGTTCATTCGCCGGGTAAGGGATCTTCAAAAAGAACTCGGAACTAGTTCACTGAACCCCATCCCTAGACTACACTAATTGGCTTCAAACAATTTAGAAAGCATAAATTTGCGAATGAAACGCAGCTGAATATCTTCTTGTTAAGTCAAATCACATCAAGCTATCATGTATAAAAATAAAACGAGTTGCCTAGTCTGAACACTACTTTTTTACATGTTAAATTTACCTACTTAAATATGTTTAAAACGCATAGTCTGTGCAGGGTATAAGGAAATATATTTACGGATTAAACCATACCATATTTCCCCATTATAAGACATTTTATCGGAACTATAATCGCTTTCTCCCATAGAAGTGCAACTGCCGAAAGAAAGTTTTCTGAATTTAATTTAATTAAGGACAAAATAGAAATTAATGGTACAGTGCATACAGTCTAAAGCTTTGCTCTAAACAAGAACTAATAAGCATCACGGCTGTCTCATTTCAAAGCCGTGTAAGCGCTTAGAACATTTTAAAGTAGAGTCTAAAAACTTATGTATATTTATTCAACCTTCAAAAATAAATATTAATAAATAATAATATAATTCAATACAGATTATTTAGACAAACTGGTAGAACGTCTAAATATATACATTTATGTTTAAGTTTTTCGGTACTCCTATAACTTTTTTACTTAGGTTTAGCCGATCAAGTCAAGCTAAAGTCTTTTTATATTCAAAATATGTAATGATTCAAGAATTCCATATCTTTATTTGTGTTTTAAATTTTTTTTTTGTTTTCAACTTAATAGTACATTGAATTGTTGTACATCGTTATACAGTAAAACCTGTTTAAAACAGGATGCTGTGGTACCCAACAATTTAGCAGGTTTCCGCTTTATACAATTTTGCAACTGTTTTTTTTATAGAGTTTATCATTATTCAAAAGACAACAAATAATTAACGTCTGCTAATTAATATACTGTCATACCCGGCCAGATTCGCAAACATTCTCATTCTCACAATTCCTTCCTCAAAAAACTGAATAATGTCTGTAGCTCTTAGAGTGGGTTGTAGATTGATCACACTAATGACAACTTTACCTCTTGAATACACCATTTCTTTTCTTTTATACTTTGCTGCAATCTTTCTCAAAATTGATATAATTTTTGCTAATCGTTTGAAATATTTTTTGAGATATCAAATGGATTAAACAACTGTTTACAGAATATCAGATGAACACTTTGAAAAGTTAAATATAGACAATGTACACAAACACACAAAGTTGAACTTGGTATACATGTTTAAATATGTACACAGCAGCCGCGTTTCGAACCTAGCGTTTGTAAAATGAAATACTTTTGAAACTATACTGGAAAAACTCCCGTGGTTTGAACTTATTTTAAAGATAATTAATAGTTTCGATAGCAGAAGTATCCTTAATAGTTAAGGAGCTAGTGGCAATTTAAGTCTATGATTTGCTCATTGCTCATAAAAACAGGCAAAGTTGTCGAAGAGTGTGGGAATCGGAAAATCCACAACATGGCCCCAGTTCCTGCTGTTTTTTTTTTTTATAATAGAACATTTTATTTTAATGTTGCAAAAAAAGGTCTGTTAATTAATTTTTATTTTAAAAAATTTATTCAAGGGTTAGAGAACTGAGCCAGTGCTTCATTTGAATTTTAACGCAACACTACTGAGACTGTTCCGCCGAATATAATGTAAAAAAAAAACATTAAGATAAGGCAATTATAGCATCAATTTCTTCTATAAATTCTGTGTTTAGATGAACAAGCTAAATCAAGAGGCAGACGGGAACATATCATTTATTGATGTCTTTTTTTGTTTAACTACATAAAAAACTGCGATAACGTGGTTGTAGCCTTGGTCATGACTTTCTTTAAATGTAAGATGCCGAAAGTGCAGATGATTTAGACATTTTTGCCATGAGCCTTCAATCTGTAAGTACAGGCCAATACGAAGCGAACGTTTGACTGAAAAACAAATGTAGATCAGTGACTGCAGACGAAAAAGGATGTGAAATTGATTTATAGCCGTTGGTAGAAAGAGTATGTAGATGTGAAAAACAATTCGATAAATCGTCGGTCCTGAGAAATAACAAAGAGGTTGAATTTAAAACAAATTCGCTATTCTGCCAAGATTGCATGTTTGCCATGCTATGACGTAGTCGTGAATCTGCGTGGGTGATGGTGACGCCACACAAACGAGAAATACCACTGTGTCTAAATTTCCTCCCTGAATGGTAGGGCTAAATTTTATTCGCGGCAAGCCAGAATCAATTTTTAGTAATTTTTAGTGTAAAATCAGTAAATATGACGCAAAAATCATTCAATTTAATTTGAAAGTTGATGACTACAGAAATGATCCTGTGAAGTATAGTCTTATTGAAATATGTATGCCTAAGCACACCCCTTCTGGGTCATAGGGCAGTAATTGCGCTCTGAGCTCGCTGATGAACCTAGGTACAATTTTTAAACGTAAGCGTTAAAATTTACATTTTTCATCGATTTTCAGAAAGCTGTACACGACATTAATGGATACAATCATTACAATGCAAATGTGCGAACAAAAGAGTCGTTTGAAGAAGTTCCCATGCACACCGCCTGCCTCACATATTTGGGATTCTATTTACTCATGATCCTGGGCTACATCAACCAATTGTTCTTCACACCGAAAGTTGCAAAAGAAGAGCATCGTAACGTAAGTTCATTTCATCGACGTTGAATTGAGTCTTGATTCGAAATCCTTTTTTTCTACTCTCCAGGGTTACGTACCACTGTACGATAGTTTCGAGCGTTTTTACTTACGCTACGTTTATCGACGCGTTCGAGATTGTTGGAATCGACCGATTTGCAGTGTTCCCGGTGCCGAGGTAACTTTAAAGGATCGAATCACGCGTGATTATGGCTGGTCATTTGAATTTACCGGAACCGAAACGCGTTGCTTAAATCTTGGCTCGTATAATTATTTAGGTTTTGCCGCTGCCGAAGGTCCTTGTGCTGACGATTCTGCCCATATGATTAATAGCCACGGGCTTTCATTGTGTAGTTCGCGTCGCGAATTAGGTACAATGCCGCTCCATAACGAACTCGAAGCTCTTACAGCTAAGTTTATGGGCACCGAAGATGCAATTACATTCGGAATGGGATTTGCAACGAACGCCTTAAATTTACCGTCGTTATTGTCACCAGGCTGTTTAGTTCTGAGCGATGAGAAAAATCACGCATCGATTATTGTCGGACTTCGTTTGTCCGGAGCAACGATTAAAGTATTCAAGCATAATAATATGAAAAGTTTGGAAAGTGTGTTGCGCGATGCGATCTTGTACGGACAACCGAAGAGTGGAGCCGCTTGGAAGAAGATTATGATAATTGTTGAGGGAATTTACAGTATGGAAGGATCGATTGTTAAGTTGCCCGAAATTATCGCATTGAAGAAGAAATACAAGGCGTATATTTACTTGGACGAGGCACACAGTGTGGGGGCAATGGGTCCCAAAGGGCGCGGCATTGTTGACTATTACGGCTTGGATCCGAACGATGTTGACATTTTGATGGGAACGTTTACAAAAAGTTTTGGCAGTGCCGGCGGATATATTGCAGGTTCAAAGGTAAATTAGTTGGAGATTTTGTTTTCTTAGCGGTTCGGCTTTTCATGCAAAGGCTTCGTTGCAGAAAATGATAGATTTCTTACGGGCAAACAGTCATGCACATTGCTATGCTAGTTCAATGTCGCCACCAGTAGCACAACAGATTATAACTTCGATGAGTATTATGATGGGACTTGATGGTACCGGCGAAGGACAACAACGTATCAGTCAATTGGCGAGAAATACTCGTTATTTCCGACGACGATTGGCCCAAATTGGTGTGATCAGCTATGGTCATGACGACTCACCAGTTATTCCAATTCTTGTCTATCTCTTCTCGAAAATTGGGTAAGTTTTTTTTATCTTCTTTCATAGATACATATATCTTCATTGAAAATTTTTTCCCCTCAACCCAGAGCTGTAGTTCGCACCCTAACCACTCGTAATATTGCTGTTGTTGGCGTCGGATTCCCAGCAACACCAATCATGGAAGGACGAATACGTGTGTGTCTATCAGCTGCACACACAAAAGAACAACTCGACTATGCCTTAAAAGTTATCGACGAAATCGGTGATACCCTCGGACTTAAATATTCGCGAAAACCTCGCGATCCAAATCCAATTGAATATTAAGATTACAAGTTTAAGGTTCTGCTAATTAAAAGAAGAAAAAAAATATTTACGAAATATTAGAAATAAAATAGCAATTTTAAAATCACAATAATACAACTGATATTGAAAGTGATATCTATTGTTAATTTTTGAAGAAAAAAAAACATTTTCGGTTGTTTAGTGCCTTTCAAAGAAAATCAATGTAGTCGTAAAAAAAGCTTAAAGTAGTCGATTCCATTCCAGAGAGTTGAAATAATAGCAAAAATGTAGTCCAGACATCACTGGAGTTTTTTTAAACCATTTTTTTTCGGAAAACTTTTATTTTGGAGAATTTGTTGCTAATTCTTTTTCTTAAAAATCCCATTCCTATCGAAACAAAACGCTTTTCATTTAGTTTAATAAGATTATGGCTTTAAATCTGTTGCTGTTTTATAATTAAGATATGGAAAAAAAAGTATATGCTATTCTTTTTTTTTTATTTAATTTGCACAGTTTTTTAAGATTTAGTTTACATTCCACCCAATTAAATGGGCGGAACAGAATTAAAACACAATTTGTTATCACACGAATGCATTAAATGTTTGCGTACAAATTTTGTTATCACGTGAATAAAGAAGAGAATTGTATTTAATTTAAATTCGGTGTTATTATTGTCTGGTCAAATTTATCATTAATATTTTCAGATCTTTGCACACGGGTATGATTCATATATGTATCAGCTGCTTGTATCTGACCCATGGACCTATGAATTCACAACAATATGAGAAAAACTTCTCGGAAACACTTACCCGTCATATTTACCTAGAAAAATCATAAATAAAATAAATGACAAAGTCGTTTAGTGTAATAACGTCGACATTGTTCAGTGATAAAATGCCTCGAGGAAAATTTATTGCTTACACGAGTGTTTACATATACAGGAATTGAGATGCGTGGATTTTTTTCTTCTCTGGTTGCTGCCGCAACACGAAAAAGCGGAACAGATGAAAAGAAAATAATGATGCAGCTTATATGTAAAACTTATGATAGCATGCGTGTTATCAAAGCATTCGGAACAGATGTTACACTCTTCCCGAAAAATATATGGATAAAACGATGGCATATTAACCGCGTTCTTGTTTTCTTTTTTTGAAAATGAAGACTGAGTTGACGCCAGTAGAAATTTGCGGTACGAATTATTGGATGAAATAATGTTTCTTGTGTGTTGGAAGCTAAGTGAATAAGATACTATTGCCTTGTGAGAATGGGAATCACGAGGGGAGAGAGATAATAACAAACAGGCTGGGATACATCTGCAATGTTAAATCGAGCGTTTTATTTGGAAAGTTTATTTAGATTAACTAATTATGGTGGAAATTGAAGAAATCTTATGACTTATGGAGGGTGGAGGGTATACAAAGAGGGTTACTTATTATTGAGTATGTTTTCTACTCCTGATTTAGTGTGGATTGTCAAAAATTGTCGATCCGGTTTTTTCTAGTCCGTGGAGAATAGACCCTGCCTTCCAAACTATGAGGACCATGTCCAATGAAAATGTTTGAGATTTTCCTGGAAAAAACGGAGCAGAGCATGCAATGGTTTTTCGGGAGCTGAATAAAATCGGACCATGTAGTCTTTAATCTGGGCCTCATTTTGATCTGTAAGTGAAAGTGAAAGTGAAAGAATCAGAGGAATCGAACTTCTGTGACCTGGACCCAAAAATTTCAATGCTATTTTTTCGCCTTACGTTTAGGGGGCAAATAGAGACTTATTTTCAAATATGAAGCAAGTATGTACATAGTTGAAGTGGAGTTGTATACATATGATCTACATTTTTGGGTCATAGTCAGGGAAAAATCGATTTGTAGCATATTATACATTTAAAAAGCTCTTGCCACCATCTTGCACTTCCTTCGAGGTTTAATACCAAATACATAATCCTAAAATTAGTTTTAAGTGGATTACATAAAAAGTCCGCAGAAGTAAAAATCTGCCAATGGTCTGAGCAAAACTTTATTATTTTTCGGGTCGAAGTTTGGGAGTGGTCAATATCATCAGTTGTTTTGAGATTATGACCTTTCTTGGATAGTAAATTTTGTTCTTAAAATAAAAATATTTAAAATAGAAATAACCAATTTCATATCTCATCAGAACCAAGGGATGGCGAAAATTGTGAAAACATATGCAAATCCTTGGGGGTTGAATGCCTTTTTTAAAAGTCTGTGGAAGTGAAAAGCTATCGAATATCTCATCAAACCTAAGAAATATGCCGAAGCTTCGAAATGCATAGAAACCCCTTCCACCCCTTAGGATTGAATATTTATCTAAAAATAATGAAATTGACTATTTGGCGATTATATAGGAAATCTTAGAAACAAAAATGAATTCGATATATCAGATCTAAACATATGTTGGATTCTGAGAAAACATTGCAACCTCCTTATACCCACTTGGAGGTTGAAGAAGACGAGCAGTAAAAACGAATTCAATTTCTTATCAGTTCTAAAAGAAATTACGAAATTCGTGTTCAACTCTTTTATACCCTCTTAGGGGTTGAAAAAGGAAAAAACTTAAAAACAAGTTTTAGGCGTTTATTACTCAAGCGCGTGAAAGTGAAGAGGTATTCGAAATCTTATCAGGCTTGGGGGATATGCTAGAATTCATGAAAAAGTTTTCAACCCTCTTGCACCCCTTCCGGGTAGATTTAGAAGAAGTCCTGAAAACACTTTCTAGATATTTATATGAAAAAGCCGTTGAATAAAAATAAATACAACAGTTGAGAAGACCCAATAGATATGACGAAAATAGTGAAAACATATGCATTTCATATTCACCGATAATTTAATTCGACCCCGGTCCCAGACACTAATGAATAGTTTTTATCAAAATTATTTGTCTTTCTTGTCAGAGTTCTAACTTTGTACCATAAGCCGTTCTTAGGAAAAACACCCCCACCCTCGTACAATAGATACCACCTCTATAAAATATATATTTATTTATATATATATATTTTTTTAAATGCCAATACTGCAGGGTATCTAGGTACATATATTTTAGCTTTTTATGATTATAGGTTCTTGAGATATAAAAATCAGAACCTTTTTTTCCTTTTCACCTCCACCTCCACCCTTCCCATCCCTCTACACCTTCACCCTCAAAATTTCATTTCATGTTATGGGTCTAATAGGCCTACTTCAGGTAAAAATTTGAAGTCTGTCTAGCTTACACTGTTCTTGAGATATGAGACAAGAATTTTCAAAAAAAAATCCTTATCCCCTCCATGCTCCTCCGCCCCCTTAAAAAATTTTACTTTCATCAGACTTTATTTGTCAACCGTTTTACAGAAACCGATTTTTTTTGTCTAGTTATTGTAATTTAAAGTTTTTCACCCACACCCATACGCCACTGCCCTTACTAAAAAATTTGATTCCGATCTATTATTCTAGTCGCATATCTAAAAATTTTTCGTAAATTTTAACTTCGTGACATTAACCGTTTAGGAGATATGGATTTTAGAATGTTTCAAGATCGGCATTTTTACGTTTTGGACGCATTATTCCCCAATATTAATTTTTTTGCAAATGGGTCTACTATTTAAGCTCTATATAAATTCCAAGTTTCAGCTTCCTAGCATAAACAGTTGCTGAAATCTAGAAACCGAAATTTTCTTTCTAAAATGCTGATATCTGTAAAGAAATTTGTGAAAATCGAGATATAAGTATTTAGGCGTTTGCATAAGAAGCGTTGCGAAGATAAAACCAATTTGATATCGCATCAGATCTGAGAGATGTTGCAAAATTTTTGAAAACATATGCCACCTCTTTTACTACCTTTAGGTGATTATGCCCATAGATAAAAACCTTTTTTTGCATCTAAATAAACCTATGAGATATGGCGGAAATCGTAAACACTCATGCACTCTTTCACCCCCTTGGGGTTGAATATTCGAAAGTTTACGACCTGAATTCTAGGCTATTCTATAGAAAGCCCGAGGAAGGAAAAACCAATTCGATATCTCATAAGATCTTGGAGGAATTAGGTATTTTGGAACTCGTGGAAACATATACAACTCTTTCAATCCACGATTGACGACGATTGTATAAAAAGGCCATGGAAATAAAACCCAATTTCATATCTCATCAAGCTAAAGAGATATGACGGTTGAGAAAGCGTATGCAACCCCCTTACTCAACCTTGGGTGCTATCTAAAATACCCTAAAATGAATGTTTAGGCAATTATGTATATAATAAGCCTGAGGTAGGAAAAACCAGTTCGAAAATGTATGCAACCCCCAACCTGGGGGTTGAATATGACAATTGGTTGGGTCCTTAGAATACAAAATGAAATAGCCTAAATTCATTACTGTCACTAGAACAGATTTAATACACAAAGAAAAGCTTGGTAACTTAATAATTTCCAGTTGGTGAGTGGAAGCCAAATTACAAACGTCTCGCACCCCACGGAGGATAGTCATCACTTCAATAAATGCACAAACCAAGTGAATTAATAGTTGGGAATTTCTGCATCCTTGCAAAATCTCTCCCTTGGGTTCTTACATTCAAGGCTACGTGGCAGTCGGGTTTTTCCTGGGACATTCCACTTAGTAAGCTCTCATCATATCGGTACCAAATCCCATCAATTGGACTGAACGACCAAGTAGTGCAATCGCAATGGCAAAAAACATCAATTGCAAAAGTTTAAATAAACTTCTTGTCGTGTCGTGATGCCATTCGACCTTTCCAACAACAACCTCCGATTTGAATGCAAAATTACCCCCCATTGACATCAAAATTTTAAACGATATCAAAAGCGATCTCTGCTCCTGTTCTCGATTCAAGAAAATTATTCATCACCACTTCGTTCCTATCTGGAAGGATTTTGAATACGGAAAAGAAAAGCGAAATGAAAAGAAAGTGAACTTAATAAAGTGAAAAGTGATTTTTTTTTCTTTCTCTAAGGATATCAATAGATTCAATAAACCTGTTTAAGATTTATTACTTCGATGCTTCTGCAGTAGAATATATTCATATTGTGCTTCCGTATACACGAAACACGAGTCGTTGCTGAAATCGAGGCATTCTCTGTTCGTATTCAAAGTGAGCGAAGCGTTTCATTGAAAGGACTTGCATTGCTGCCTTGCATGAAAAGCAGCACTCACTTACTCAAAGGATATGAATGTATAGTAAATAAATGGAAACATTTCAGATGAGCATTCATTTCGAAATGACAACGTAACGCTCTTGCATAATACCTGAATGCCTGTCTGGAGTTGGATAAAAAAAGAACCCTTGCAATAATATGTAGTATAATACCCCAAATAAATCTTTTAAAAGTTGCTTAAAAACAAAGGAAAACACTAGTCGAGATCTCCGAGGATGTAGACATCTTTAATAAAGTCTTATGCATTTCGCACGGGAATCAGATAAATTAAAGATGTTCGGTTCGGGAATTTTAATATCCTTGAAGAAAAATAATTGCAATTTCTAGTATAGTAAGAAAGATTCAACATCAATGTATTACATAAAACAAATTGCTTGGTGAGTGTTTCCCTAAAATGTTTTGTTTTATTTAAGTTAAGTTAAGTTCAAGTTCAGAAAGAACAGAAATCCATCATTTCAAAAAATCCAAAATTAAAAAATTTCTTGATAAAATCCTTTTCTTCAATTCAATACGGCCGTGTTAAAAATTCTTCCTTTTGATAGTGACTTGTTCTTGAAATAAACATTTTGGCGCTTGCTATTTTGAATATAAAAGATTTTAAAACCGAGGAATTTCCAAGAAAAAAATTTTATCATAAAAGAGGATGATTGCATTTCCACGAATTCCGTCATATCTTTTGGGTAAGATTACATATCGAATTTATTTTACTTTTGATTTTAGTGATTTTAATATAATAAAGTTTTGTAATCGATTGAAAAAAAAGTTGTTAACCCTTTCATGTTTTAGGACTAGTAAACCCTAAGACGCGAAGTCCGCCTAGACGTTGCCAACCGTACAACGTACACAAACGTGTAGCAAGGCTGATAGACTTGAAATTAAGTTAAAAAAAAAAATTTGTGGGCATATTTAGTTGACCTTGTCAAGAGGTTACAATTTCTGAAGTGGATATAATGTGGAAAAGTTTCTTGGTTTTTATTTTTAGAGAACAGCTTATGGTAGGAAGTTGCAACATCGAATTTAGATACATAGTACTATGAACCACTTTCATTGTACTATCTATCTATTATGTTACTAGTTTTTCATGGTCATGCTACCATTGAAGCTATTAAATGTTAAGAGTTTGTTGTTCTTTCCAGTGTCAGTGGAGTGAAGCTCCAATACGAAATCCCCGACTGTTGATTGACCGTAGTACTTGACGAATTTTGGAAAGAACTTTCACTGGAGAGGCCAGTTTATCATAAGATTTTTGTGTTGGACTAGGTCCGAAGGAGCTGTTTCGTCATCGGAATGCAGAAGACTCTTCAGAGGGTGTATTCTAGCCAACTTCCGAAACACCCTGACAGCTGGTGGAATTGCTGAGGCAAATTCTATATAGCCACATCGTAATCCAAGTTCATTTCCACGAATAATGTAATCGGGAACTCGCCGGACATCTACCTTATACTAAAGGCGGGACGTATATGGCTATGAAATGGTTGTAACCTTGGATAACCATATGGCTATGAATCTTGAAAATCTGTTGTTAAGTCCGGGGCCCAGTGGGTCCAACGCAAAACTTATTTTTACCAATACTTTTATGTTACTAGTTTTTCATGGTCATGCTACCATTGAAGCTATTAAATGTTAAGAGTTTGTTGTTCTTTCCAGTGTCAGTGGAGTGAAGCTCCAATACGAAATCCCCGACTGTTGATTGACCGTAGTACTTGACGAATTTTGGAAAGAACTTTCACTGGAGAGGCCAGTTTATCATAAGATTTTTGTGTTGGACTAGGTCCGAAGGAGCTGTTTCGTCATCGGAATGCAGAAGACTCTTCAGAGGGTGTATTCTAGCCAACTTCCGAAACACCCTGACAGCTGGTGGAATTGCTGAGGCAAATTCTATATAGCCACATCGTAATCCAAGTTCATTTCCACGAATAATGTAATCGGGAACTCGCCGGACATTCTGCATTCCGATGACGAAACAGCTCCTTCGGACCTAGTCCAACACAAAAATCTTATGATAAACTGGCCTCTCCAGTGAAAGTTCTTTCCAAAATTCGTCAAGTACTACGGTCAATCAACAGTCGGGGATTTCGTATTGGAGCTTCACTCCACTGACACTGGAAAGAACAACAAACTCTTAACATTTAATAGCTTCAATGGTAGCATGACCATGAAAAACTAGTAACATAAAAGTATTGGTAAAAATAAGTTTTGCGTTGGACCCACTGGGCCCCGGACTTAACAACAGATTTTCAAGATTCATAGCCATATGGTTATCCAAGGTTACAACCATTTCATAGCCATATACGTCCCGCCTTTAGTATAAGGTAGATGTCCGGCGAGTTCCCGATTACATTATTCGTGGAAATGAACTTGGATTACGATGTGGCTATATAGAATTTGCCTCAGCAATTCCACCAGCTGTCAGGGTGTTTCGGAAGTTGGCTAGAATACACCCTCTGAAGAGTCTTCTGCATTCCGATGACGAAACAGCTCCTTCGGACCTAGTCCAACACAAAAATCTTATGATAAACTGGCCTCTCCAGTGAAAGTTCTTTCCAAAATTCGTCAAGTACTACGGTCAATCAACAGTCGGGGATTTCGTATTGGAGCTTCACTCCACTGACACTGGAAAGAACAACAAACTCTTAATATCTATCTATTTTCCAAAAAATTATTCACATGGATGGAAGGGAGTGAGGTTGATAATAATATGTCTGGAGAGCTTGAAATCTTAACTCGAGATATTCTACAATTTATATCTCCTGAACGGTTCATGCCACAAGGTTGAAACTTTGTAATTATTTGGAGCAATATTTGGAACAGTATACAAAAAATGTCGATGGGTTCAGTAATGTGCGTAGAGAGTTGGAGAAAGAATCACGAACCATTTCCAGTTGATTTTCGAATTGTTTGATATTCAAGCCCTTAAAGTGGTTGTACATATATGTTTTGACGAATTCAGTCATATCTATTAGTACTATTTAAATCCCAAATTGGTTTTTCCATTATATATAATTAGTCAAAAATTTAGATCATAATTTTTTGATATCCAACCACTCAGGGTGTATAACGGGGTTTCATACGTTTTAACAAATTCCGCCATATCTCTTAGGTATGATTAGATATCGAATTAGTTTTTGCTTCTATTGGATTTTTATATAATCGCATAAAAAACATTTCATGATGAAAAAGTTGTTTAAAGAGTTTGTCACGAATTCCTCCATAATTCTAAGGATCTTAATAGGTTTTTACTTAAACGTTTTTTTTTATATATAATTACCTAAAATTTAATTTTACGATCGAAAGAGACAACCCCAAAGGATTTTTTATACAGAACTGCTGATTCTTGAAACTTTACAGAAACTTTCTAGCCACAACTTTAAAAATAACTTTTCAGTTAGGAAAGCACCAAATTTGAAAGAGTCCGAAAATCGAAATTGAATTTAAGGGTGTCAGTCGTTTTGGTACTTTGCAGCACTCCGACTTAGACTGCTCCTCGGACTTTGTCCCAAAAAATGATAAAATTCCGCGCTATTGGCACAATTATTAACAAATTTCACGTTTTATAACTTCTTAAGCAATTGTATTGGTTTTTACTTTTAGTGGCTGATTATTTTTACAAATTTTTCTTATACCCTGTACAGAGTATGCGTTTTAAACGCGTTTAAGTAGGTAAATTTAACGTGTTAAAAAATTAGTGTTCAGACTAGGCTACTCGTTTTATTTTGATACATGGTAGCTTGATATGATTTGTTTTGGCAAGTAGGTATTAAGCTGTGTTTCCTTATCAAATTTATGCTTTCTGAATTGTTTGAAACAAATGAGTTTGTATAGCAGTAATGAAAAGGGAATTTATTAGCTAATGCAGTCGTTGCACAAGCACAAAATTGAGTTTCTACAGCATTAAATAGTTTCTTCTAAAGTTTAGTTCGATTTCCACTAGGGTCGCAGCACATGTTTTCGGTTAAACGCGTTGTAGATACGTGTTTTCGTAAACGAGTTCGGAAAGTCTTTTCAACGAGTTTAGCTTTATTTAAACGCGTTAATCTCGTAGTCTGAACATAGTATTACTTCCATTTCTCATTTTTTTAAATAGTAAAGTACAGTGATCGTCCTGGAATTTCCAAAAAATTACTTACTAGTCCATGTCTTGTATTTTCACGTTTAAGGGCCTAGAACCTAAAAAAACTTTGAATAAATACAATGGCGAGAGTGGATAAATGTATTTGTTTCCACTAGTCGTCCGCTGCGTGCTGCACTGCACTTAGAATATGTTCGCACTCCAGTATTCTGTTTATTTTTTATTTTCAAAAACAGTAGAATAATATAGTGGCTGAGGTATTCCACTGTTTTTCTTCTCGGTTTTGGAGAAGAACGGATTAAATTAGGAAAATCTTCAGAAGAATTTAATCTCATATCCTTAAGGATGGCAGAAAAAGGTATTACCTCGTGAAATACAAAATCCCATGAATCGTACTATAAGAACTAGCAACGCGCATGTTAAATTTCCCCAACGAGGTTGTGTAGAATTTTCTCCTTGTTGGGGTAGAGCCTAGTAAAAGTGTTTAACTGTAACCGACCAGTCTATATTTTCTATTGAGTAGACCGACACTACTTATTGGATTGGATCATTTTTTTTTTATTTCCGTATAACACGATTATTTTTTACGACAAAACGATGATGCGAATGCCGATTTATTTCGTAATAACAAACTTCATAGATACTTTATGTTATTTATTTGTTAATTCCCTTCACTTCCTGGGCATAGGAGAGGTTGTGGGCATTGGTATTATGCGGTAAGGACAAATGAACATGAATGTTTTTATTATTGTCGGAAGCCTTTATGTTATATGAGGTTATCCATTTGTTCATATAATTTCACAGATTCAATTTCAATTAAAAAACAAAATTTGTAGAATATAATTGTAAAATATGGCTTTTAGGTAGCATTTATGGAACTCAGTCCAATTTATTAGTGTCATGCAAATCTCTTCAGGGCGGGGTAAACGCTTTTTGGGATTTTGAAATCTAGTTGCCTAAATCTGTGGGTGTAAATCAGCTATTATTGAAATATTGATTTTTTTCTGTATGAGAGTGAAAGGCGTTATCGGCTTACTAAAAAAGTTCATCCATATGTTTTTTATGTGAGGTTTCAGAAGGACTAACTTCTAATACACAAGAACTTATACATCCACTCTTTCTAGTTCTATATGGATGTTATTCACTACGAGCAGCCAAGTAAGGATGACATGATATGACTTTGTGGGATACGAAATTTCTTAAAAAACAAATTTCCCAGTTCAGATCCGAAAATTCAAATAATTGTGGTCGGGTGTTATGACAGACATCATTCTTGTAAAGGGAAAGTGGTAATAGTAGATATTAGTATAGGAATAATTTTACAATTGTTAATCCAGAAGCAGTCTTCAAATATTAGCGATATACTTTTCAATAACAGACCGTGCTTAATTTGCTGTTTAAAGCAATAATATAATAAAAATAATAATATAAATATAAAAAATATAATAAAAACCAAGAATTAAGCTATTGACGAAAAATTATAACTAATTAAAAAAAAAACGGACATTTTTCTAATATACCATGTACAAAAATTGCACCGTATAAAATAAAATTACAATAAAATTAATTAAATAAATTTGCAGTACGAGTGAATCACCCATATGCGATGTAAAATCACTTTCTGGCAAACGAATTCAGTCAGTACTGTATGGTAAAAAGAGTTCCGCTGGAGTACCGTTATGCTATGTATGGTGTAACACTTACCCATAGGCGATAATCGGAATTTATGAACCCAGACGATTCTTAAAATATATTGTAGAACAATGCTTAATCGAAACATTTTCATATATGATATGATGTGGTAGGTACTTGAAAGTGGTATAAGTCCATTGTTTCATACATTGAGATATTGAAGGTCTTACGTTTGAAAAAATTTAAATTAAAATTTAAAAAATATTGATATACACATACGTTAATATAATTCAGGTGATGTTTTAACACTATAACCTATTAAATTTTATTATGCAATAATAATTGTTAAAATTGTTAAAGAAAATAAGCAAATAACATACTATAAGAAATAAAAAACAGAGTAAATTTAACTCCATATTTTTATGGATATTGACTGCATTAAAATGAATTTTAAATGTAAAAAATAATAATTAAAAATATAACTCTCTTTCGTCCAGTGGACTAATACCACTTTAAAAAAGAACTGCTCATATCTGGAGTAGGATACTCACTGTCAGCTACGATTTCGCAATGAAAGATATTTATTTATTTATTTAAATTAGTGTAATATTTTTATTATATTGTTTAGTTTATTCAAATTTACAGAATTTTTTAATTTAGAGAAAAATTTTTAAAATTTCTGTAATAAGATACAACTTCCTAGTAAGGTATTCCAAAGAGGTTCATAATTCTGTTAATAAATTGATTGACATCAAATTTATGGGCCAATAAATCGTCAATTATGTCTTTATATTCGTTACTTTCCCTGACTGCTCTTATTCCTAGCATCAGTTTTCCATCGGGTTGTAGGATCGGACTAGACTGAAATTAAAAAGAAAAAACATTTATTGATGTATTGTTAGAAAGTCAGGAGGGCAATATGCTGCAGCGCTAAAAACCTATAATACATAAAACGTTTATTTGACAATTTTCGTGTAACTTATAAACAGATAATGCTTTAAAAATATTTTTCTTTGTTTTTTTAAAATAACTGATAAAAACTTCGGTTCATGGTCAATTATCTAAAAATAGGAACACTGTCCAAAATACTCTTAATGTTAATATTAAATCGCATTGTCACCATTAATTTGAATTTGAGATGGGTACTAAGAACATCGCAATTACGTAGAACAGCAAATCTTATTTAAAAAAAGGTGGAAGTGTAATGGATTGTGCGCAAGATGGTTTCACTTAAGTTTTTCCTTAGATAGGTATAAAGAGAGAATGCTTTTTCATTCAAGATAATTGGAAAGTATTACCCTTACGTAGTATACATTTTTAACTTACTGGTAAGATGTATTAAATTCAATTCATTATTCTTGTAACACTTCAGTAAGCCTTACTGGTAGTTCCATTAGCAGTAAGCCTTACTGGTAATGCTTCAGTAAAGCTTACTGCTAATGGAACTATGAATGAGTTGTTAATGTTTCCATGCCATTCAATTAAGATTGATAAGCAACATGAAGTAATACGTTTAAAGTATGAAATTGCTTCCAATAATCCAATAATTCTTTTGTCTTGAAAAACTTTAGATACTCCTTATTGGTCTTTACGTCACTCTTTAACAATACTCTGCTACTTACAACAAGACAACAAACGCTCTTGCAAATATCAAAACTGCAAATACGACAGCTAAGCGACTATGTCACCACAATTATTGTGATGAACGATGAGATGGCTGATGGTAAAGGAAGGAAAAGTGCATACGAACTACTGAATTTGAGCTTCTCTTTGTTCACATTGTCGAGTAAGTCACAAAACATGACATCATTTAAAAAAAAAAGAAAAACGATTGTTCGTGAAAGCAAAAGGATTATCAAAAGATTTCAATTAATGTTGATTGCAGTTGGAGTGAATTAAAATTGTGGTCCTGCTTTTTCTTGCAATCATTTTTCTTGCCATTAGCCTCGGAGGAAAAAAAGGAGCATGGTGTGAAATTTAATGATTCGTGTTTGTAGTCGATTGTGCTCCGGTTCTATGGCGGTACGTGTGTCATGAATAGCATCACGTCTTAGATTTTCTTTGAATACGAGTAGGGTAAGATAACTATTCGCTACGCACTATACTTTTCTTCTTCATGTCACGGTAAAGAGCACTTATTATCTAGAGGAAAATTAAATACATAATTCATATTTATATTGAGGACAATGTCCTGTAGATTGAGGATTCGACTTCAAAAAAGTCGGTGGTGATGTTTTAGAGGCACCCAGTAGACATGGCTGTATCAGAATTTGCACTACCTGTTCGCAGCGATGTACCTCATAAGTCAATCATAGGGATTTCAAGATGCTTCAAGACGTGGAGTGATCACCACATAGGAACATGAACATCCATGGCTTCTTGCGTACTAACTACTATTATAATACTATGTTAGCTCACACGCACTCTTCAGCGAGAGAAAAATAGTACAAGTATATCGCAAAATGTATCGCCGTATCATCAAGTGCGTACCGACCAGCAAATGCCATAGCAAACTTAGATGATTAACTGTGCAGAGTGATACAATTGTCTGTAGTATTTCCATGCGCAAACCTGATCACGGAACTAAGAACTATGACGAATAATGCAATGAAAATCGTCGTAGATCAGAAATTATTAGTATCATCAGTACGTAACGTTTTGTTAGACCACGGTTTTCCCATTTGCACTTTATCATAAAAAAGGATTGCTAAATTACGAAAATAATTAACATTAAAGGTGAACAACTTCGAAAGTTCTAAAGATACAGCAATAAATTTACCCTCGTATGAAAGGTGATAAGATTGAAATTTTTAGTATGAAAGAAAATATTTGTTGAATGATCTTTGTCTTCAAATTAAATTGCAATGAGCAAAAATGTTTCTCTACATTTGCTCCACTTGACCGTATAGTCAAAAATATGCTTATTTCTTGAATTTTTGGAAACATATGCAAATGTTTCTTGTCAACATTTCTTTCCGTCGAACCCACGCAAAATTACATGGTCAAGAAACCGAAAGGACAGAAGACAATTGATTCAGTTCCCAGACATAAATAGGGGCGAAAAAATAGTTACCTCACTAACAACTGCTTTAAAACATGCCGCAAGTTCGTCTCCTTTAATTGTTGCCCGGATCTTTAAGAGAAAAGTATCGACTGTATTTTCACCATCGCGGACCTCCTTAAGATGTGGATTCGTCCTATATAAACTCCGGTTCTTAAAAACTTGAAGAACTGATCGAAACTGGTCCAATGCATATAGAATTCGAATATTATGTTCCTCCATTAAACCAACAAGGTCCACAAAAGTCGATGTTTCTTCCAGCTTTTTCGCTTTCTCCTCGTAATCGTTCGAATTGAAATAAACCAGAAGCGCTAATAGTTCACCATTACTCTGGTATTCTTCAACAACAATTTCTTGTATTTGAGTCCACGGTATCATATCGAACACATCGATTCCACCTGCGAAATAATCAATATTCGAATTAAATTAACGGAAAAAATTAGTTTCGTAAAAACCATTGCACTCTGGCACACCAGCACTTTCGATGCTACTCGTGAGCATTGTTCCAAATAGAATTAAAATGTTTTTAATCATTTTTCTCGTGAAAATCATTAAAACACTCTTCACACTGATGGTGCTCTAAATCGCATTTTATGGCTTTTATACAGTGAACATGAAGCTTCCGGAATAATAATAAAATTTCAAAGATATGTCACTGGAAAATTTTTCTGGGAAATAATTTTTTTAAATGTATAATTTTCTAGTTGGAAGGCGGAAATTCTATCAAGGGAAATATGCGAGCTGTGCAATTACAATAGTTTACGACTTGCACATGTTGCTGAAATTATTAACTTTTCTGTTATTTCCTATACTACAGTTTTTAATAGTAGAAGATAGCCTTTGGTTCCTATCGCTCTGAATCATATATGTATTAGTATCTATATTGCTAGCAGTCATATTTTCTCATACAAAATCAATAAGCACGGGTTGAAATGGAAATTCAACAGCTGATTCTGATTTTTGTCTCAAAAATGTAAAAAACCAAGAGAGTGCAGTATAAAATTTTTATCACAAATCAAATTTTTATGAAATTTGAACATCGTAAATATAAGTATTTAATTATAAAAGATATGTTTTAAAAGAAAATGTACTGTTCATGATTTCTTGAACATTATAATATTAAATTAAAATCCAGTAACTTTTAAACTACCACTATATTGAATTGGAAAATTCAGAATCAGCTGATAACGACGAGACTTACTCTGACAAGTGCCGCTGGCAATATAGATACTAATACATATATGCTCTGAATATATAAATTTAGATATATCTAGGTATATCAGAAAAAACAAAAAAAGTTAAAATATTCTAAGGATCTAAACGAATTATTTTTTGTTTATATTTATAAGAGTTTATTGTAATACATCAGTCATAATAGATTACTGTTCCAGTTAAATTTTAGTCGGTGTCTTCGTTTAGCTTCACTTGTTCGAATACTGCTGACGAAGCCAAGGAGAGAGTAGACTTCAACTTCTTTTTGAATAAAAAAGGGCATCATTTTAAAGATTCTACTGTATTTAATGAAGAAATAATTTTTTTGGTTGCAAGATATTTGCCAAAATTTAGCTATGACCATACTAGTTTACGCAAGTCATGGAAGAGTGTAGCGGCAAAAAGTGGCATGCAACTACACTGGCAATTTATCTGGCAATGGGAATGGCAATATTTCCATATTGATAAGTTCATTAGTTTTCTCTTACTTGTAGTTTCAGTTTTAGGAAGGGCCGAAGCGCTGAGCCACCGCGTACACTAGGCCTACAGAACCTCCTAGGCCACCAAACATCCCCTAAACAACCCAGATTCCTAAGGAAACGGACTATGCTTATCGACATCAGGTCCTCCAAATTGTCAAAGAAAAGACGAATCGGTCGCTACACATCCCCTAAACAACAAGGATCTCTAATGAACTTGACTAGCTTATAATACCCTTTCGACCTTAGGTCTTTCAAATTGTCAAAGAAAAGACTGCTCAACCACCTTATTCGCCTCCTTGCAACCGCCTGACACTCACACAAAATGTGGGTGATGTCCTCCTCGGCATATAGGTGAAGGCTATACCTACACACGTCAGAGCTAGCGATTCCCATACGCATTGCATGCTTGCCTTGCACGCACTGCCCTGTCAATATTCCGACGAGTTGCCGCAGTCTTCCCTACCCCACTCCATGTCAATATCTCCCTAGTCTTCCGTCTGTCCAACCTTGGCCAGAGGACCCTAATTTTCTCTTAAGTTATTTTATTTTCAGCCATTTCACGACCAAAGCAAACCAATTTTGTTTTCTACCAGTTGACAAGAGACGGTCACTTCTGTCACACGATGCATTTCTGGCAATATTGATTGCTCTCAAAATTGAGATAGACATGGCAATGTTGATAGCAATATTGTCATATACGTTTGATGTATATACACTTTCAATTTGTATATGGCAATATTGCCGTTGTGATTGCATTGCAAGATAAATTGCCTGATAAGTTCCGTAAATCTATTGACGATATTTTTGCAGGACTTTTTATGGCAATTGCGATTTTTCCATATTCATATCTTTCCCTACAACTATCGGGAAATCAAACGTATACAGGGTCATGGCTTAAGGTATTCTGAAGTTATTGGCCAATATTCTTGAACATGTGTCTTAAGGACATTTTGTATGGCAGCTACCCGAAGGAGTAGGACGATTTTACCCGTTAACAAACAAAGCCTTATAAATTTCATTCAAACATCCAGTTTCATAATTTCAAGATCGTCAAGGCGTTCTTGAGGTCTTGTGTGTACGGACAGACAGACAGACGGATGAATTGTAAACGGATTTTGGTGTTTGGCCACGAATTAACAAAAAATAATATAAAAGATTTTTCGTCCTTGGCTTGGTTCTATGCGAAAGGTCTTTTGGTCTGGATTAAACTTATAATACACTCAGATTTCTTTCTCTAGAGTATAAAAAGATACTTGCGTTCGAAATATAATAATTTGACAAATTGTACGTGCTAGCCAACAAGCAAACAAAGCCACCGTTCATAGCATTGCAGCTCTATTAATAAAGGATATTTACAACAAAATCCTCAATGTATCCTTAATGAATGTAACTATTTCCCCATTATTTAACTGCCAAAATACTCTTACAAATTCAACTGAAATATTGACCATAAACTTGTTCTACAGGTTCTCAACAGATTCTCGCATCGATCCCTGGAGAAAACTTACGAAAAACGACATTTTCATGATAGCAAAATAAGGAAAAAGTTAAGAAAAACGACCAAAAACACGAAAAAATTTTCCTGTTGAGGCCGAAACGAAGGAGCCAGCAGGACGAACTTTTTATTACGTGTCTCATAATTTTCACCTCGCAATGCCTTCCCCCTAAAAAAAAACACCAGAAGAAAAGAAAAAAGAAAGAATCGTCCACATTCACACATAGACTCCACCAACCATCGTATATAGCTCGATCCCTCCAGGACCCTCTCTAAACTCTGTCGAAATTTATTATGAAAGCTGCAAGGCGAAAATTGTTCTTTTCGGTTTCTTTTTAATTTGATGGAACACGGAAACTTTCGAGACGTTTATTAAATAAAATCGAACCGTCTGCCCTTCACCATCCATCATCTTGAAGGCATCCCCTACTAACGAAATTTATTAAATATTTTATAGCTTGAGTATTTCCGTTAGCGGTCCGGGTCCCCGCTTCTAGGTAGGTCACAAGGTAGAGCCTTCCGTTCTGCCATCCACGAACGCACTGACAGCCCAACTCGCTTAGTTTCCTTTTCAGTTCCTGGCATCATCGTTCAATCTCAGCACCATACGACCAACCTATAGCATCTCTAAACTCCATTAAGGATCAATCTGTCATCTTGTATATATCGAAAAGATTCCTCACATCATATATCCCGTCCACCTTCATACACTCCTCCTACTAGCATATATGAAATTGGACTTGGTATATCTGTTGGAAGGATATGTTTGGGACGTGATGTTAAGCTGAAAAGTCAATTGTTGACGGGCGGAGGGAAGAAATTAAAAAAGAAGGAAGAATCCAATCCTTTAGAACAAGCAAGAAGCTGAGAAAAAAAAGAACCAACCACCTACCACTCTGACCACTATCACATCAGTCGAAGGAATCTCGGACAGCATCGAAAACTAGGGAGAATTTCATCGTTAATTGATTTTATGATTTACCGGGCTGGAAGATAGCAAGGAACTGAAAACTACCACAGGTTGGCATTGGCGCTGAAACCTGGAAAACGCTCCCCGAAAGAAGAAGACCGATAAACTTTTGCCGATGGCCAAACTGAAAGTTGGTCGAGATACTGAAAAGTTTGAAAGTAGAATTTATGGGGCCGAATGGGAACACTATTGACAGCAATTACAATTAATCGGTTGGGCTGCAGAAATCCAGGTACCAACCACGTTGAACTCCTCTAGTTGAAGGTAAATTGCTGGCGTTTTTGTTCTCTACACTTCAAGAGATTTAACGTTAAACTGAGTTATCCTTAATTACCTTAGTCAAACTACTTCAATGTTCAATTTTTTTTCCTATTTAAAGTTGCTGTTTTCTTTTTGCGAAAAACTAATAACATGAGTGAAGTCTTCAGCAATTTCTATGTCAACCAGCTAAGTCTCAAGCATAATATCTTATTTGACGAAGAAGACAGGAGGATGTGAATCTGGATAAGGAGTAAGAAGTCGACAGTGGCGGCGGCGGCAGTAGCATCAAGTCAACTAGGATGAAGTCAACTTGATTCTCAATGAACATCAAAATCAGATAAAAGAATTTCTGTGAAGATGTTCTGCCTGCTGGAGCTGATGCACAGCGAGCAGGGATGAAAGATAATAAGACTTGACATCCTTTATTTTCTATTACAATGTTAAAAAAAGACAAGCAATGCTGTACCAGTTGACTCTCCATATTGTGAAGTCCTTTACCTATTGCGGAAAGTTTATCGTTAGTTAAGGTCGTTTGAGCGTACGGAAGGCGGGTTGGGTTGGTATTTTTGTCCCCATCGAACTCGGTATGCTTGCCAGAGAAAGTTTTTCACCAGTTAAAATTTGTCCAGTACCTACAATTCGCCTAATATATTTAACTGCAGTAGAAAAGAGTACGGATAGAGTTTTCGTTGTTATTCGATTAAAAGGTCAGTTTGATGGCAGTTTATTGTATGAATAAAGTTTTGTATGAATGTTTGATACGAAAGAGTTCGACGGGAATAATGCAATCATCTAACACACGTTAGAAAATTGATAGAATTGTTTTGTTATTAAACTCACACGAAAATTAAAAAAAAATGGAAATTATTTAAGCAGTAACCTACACCCCATTTCAGGGTAAAACGCGTTCCGGCCTTCAACACAAAAAATAATTAATTTACCCCTAGATGGTTAAATATGAAAACTCTGGACTAGATTTTTATCTTTAAAGGGATTTCTATGTAATTCATAGAAAACTCTTTTAAGTTAAAAAAACAAATCGATGTTTTATCAGACCTAAGGGATATGTCGGAATTCGTAAAAATGTACTCATTCATTCAACACCCTCATATGGGGTTGAATATTGCAAAATCCCAAAATAATCTTTTAGATCATCAGACATATGTTTAAAGCCCAAATATATTAAGAAAAAGCGAATTCGATTTCATTAGCCTAAAAGATTTGTCGGAATTCGTGAAAACTTGAACAATACTTTAAAATACCGTTCAGGAGGATGAGTATCGAAAGAGCTTAAATTGGTTTTTAGCCCGATTATATTAGAAGATTTTAGAAATGAAAGTGAATCTCATTGGACCCAAAAAAAGGGATGAACCAGCTATGTAAGCTGCACATTTGTGATTTAGGCACCATCTTTGTTCGACAAAGGGATTCATATGCGTCAGTGTCAGGTACTTTGCAAAATTGCCTACCGAATTTCTTTCTAACTACAGACACCGGAAAATTCTTTAAGCTAAAGCGAAAAGAAAAACCAACAATCGTCCTTGCGACGGACTAAAAGTTATTCCATCCACACACATACAAAAGGGTTGTGGAGACAGACCCAAAATCGGGAGCAGCACGCATTTATCTTATTTCGTCCATAATTCATCAGATGATATCAAAACAACATCTGGCGGTAATGATGCCATGTTTTAGGGGGATGGCCCTTTAGTCCTTTTCTTTATGTCTTTTTCACCGTCGTATGATATATTTTTGCTTAACTCGGTGTCGAGTGTTTATGCCTATTTCGAAGGACTTTAGTCGTAATCTGGTTGTTACTTAAAATGAAAGATTATGGAGGGGATATGGCAAAACGATGGTTGAATGTGATTTTTTTTTTATGTTGGCAGTAGACTCGGTTTTATTTCGTATTTATTAGATCGTAGTCTATTCTACAATGTGATGATGGAATTGAATATGTATTATGTACATACATATGTAGATAATTGTTTGGATGAATGTCGCTTAGCTATCATAAGATTTGTTTATTTTATTGATGCTTGTTTGGGATTTTTATTGGCGGATGTTCTTTTCAATTTAGTATAAATAATTTGTTTGAGAGCTTAATCTATCCCGGGGGTCTATTATGATTTAAGCTTCGTCAGCAGAATACAATAACTTTTCAGATTTGGTTTGGATTAGATGTTTGTTCGGAACCATAAACTCTTTAAGTAGCAACCTTTAGAGTGGTGGGGGTGTGAGGGTAGAAGTGGCGTCTAAGAGGAAAAACTTTGATAGTGGACCTATTGCCAAAAAATTGATGACATAGTAGATAGTATGTATGTATTCCAGGAGGCCAATATCCGATTAGGACTGTAGCGCCATGTTAAGTAAGTAAGTAATAAGTATGTGAAAGTGGAGGAGGGTGCGCAAATGGGTTCAAAATGGCCGAATGCTAAGATCGATACATTGTTAACTCCATATATCCTGAATGGTTAATGCCACCAAATTGAAACTTTATGATTATCTGTATAGGTATTTAGTGAGGTCAGTGGCGTGAGGGGGTGGGGGCGAACAATTTTAGATTACGATATGTCACGAACTAATTGAGCTAGAAAAATTATATTCCGTTTGAGTATGACCAATGGAGCTTGTCGAAAATAAAGTCCCTTGGTGGGCAACGGAAGTGGGGTGTTAAGATTTTTTTTTAAAATATTTCATCTCATATTTCAATACCAGTTTAAAGTAGGACTAATAGACGCCTAGGAAATAAAAACATTTTAGGGGTGTCGGGGTGAAGGTTGAAGATTTTAAAAAGTAAAAGCTCCGATTTTTTTTATCGGAAAGACTCATAATGATTGACAGCTGAATCTTGTTATTTATGTAGAGCAATAGTAATATGTATAATTTTTAGTAGCAGTAGTACTAATCGGGGGACGGGGTTGTTTTTCCTTTCTATAGAACGGAATATGCTATAAACTTCAAGCTTGGTGAGTGTATATAGATTTACTAGGAAAATAGTTAAGATAACAATAAGTTCAAATATTCATTGACGTACGGAAAAGATAAGTGTATATGGGATATTTTCACGAATTTCACCATATCTCTTAGATACTCTGAAATATTGAATTAGTTTTTGTTCTCCGGATTCTTCAAATACATGCCTAAAACGAGATTTCAAAATAATAGCGTTTCGCCCAGATTGTTGACATTTTTTTTGTGTTAATGTTTTAAATTTGGTGTTCCTCAAAGCGTTTTAATAGTTGTGAAAACTGCTGTGGAATAGGCTTGCGAATTTTAGTTTAGTGTGTAGTGACCGATCATTTGCAGTTTGCGATTCGTCGCCAACTAGTTCGTTCTTTCAGTTCACTACTTCGCGGGAGTTCAGTGAAAGATCGTGTAGGAAAATGTGAATACCAATTACGGTGGCTTATCTCGGCAAAACATGAAGTTTCAATGTGATGACCTAAAAAAAAGAAAGAAAAAGGTCCTCTGTGGCACGTACGGCAATGCATGAATACTAACGAACTACGAGCGGGACTCACTGCGAACTACTTCCTACATTTCACTTGGAACTATACGGCAATGAAAAGAATACAAACGAACTAGGATCGGCAGTCAATGTGAACTAGTTCGATCATTATGGGAACGCTCTTCCAAACTAGTTCGTTCGTGAACTAGACAAGCTTCTGGAAGTTCAGATCAGCAAGAAGAGCACTTCAGCAAAGCTCAAAGTTGAGCTTCATTCAGTCAGTTTTCCTTCTGGTTTAAAGTTAACCATTGCTAAGATACCAAGGGCTTTTTATAGAAATTAGAGTTCAGAGCCGTTTGTAGTTTGTTTCCTTTAGTTTCTGCGTGGAATATAAGATTTGTTCCTTGATCTCCGTTCGAGATCTATAACAAAACTATCCGTTCATTCTCCAAAGATCACATGACGACAATATCCTATTATGTGTCCGAAATATTGGTTCTTGAAAATTCCACTATCCAGCATACCTTAATCACCCACAACCAAAGAAAAATCAATTTTGTTGGATTAATGCCAAGCAGGATCACCCCTAAACTTGTCCATTTAATGGTAAATTCTTAAGCTCCATTCAATTTGTTTTCATTTGATTATTTTTCACACCTGTTTAACACCCACTTCGACCAGTACGAAACACAACAATATCCGAATTTCATTCAACAATTTTAAAAGCGACAAGAATAATTCTTTGAGTGTTTCATTTAATGGAGACGAAAAGGATATTTACACCGCCTCGAGGACATTACGAACGACTATACTCCGAACGCTGAAGGCGTGCCACGAATATTTCCGTCGGATAATTAGATGAAAATGCTACGATGAATATTTATAGCGGGATTTTCCCTACTTCCTTTGCTCCGTACAAGTGAAGTCTATGGAAATGGCGGATTATAGTCAAATTGACGAAATCTAGACAAACCTTAATATTGACCTAAGATGTCATCGATCGGATTGGATTAGCATTTTTGCTTGGATTTTATTAAGAGCACTTTATTAACAAAAAAAAAAAAAAAAAGTCCGAAGAACGGGAAGAAATAAAGAAGCAAAGTGAAAATTTGACATTACCCAATCGATTTTCAATTAGAGTTGAACTTATCCTTGGAGTAGTATGCAAATTAACTTATAGTCGTGCATCTACTTAAGATCTTACTTTCATACTGAATAGATACAGCTACTTCAAAAGAGAATTTGCAGGCTCCAGGGTATAATTTTTCTAGAGGATTTTGACAAAGTGTCTTCATTATCAAGGTGGCTCCAACTAGGTGTGGAAGAAGTGCTCCTGAAGAGGTTCTGTCTCCTTGACCTGGACTCAAGACTGTAGAAGCTGGTTTGCAACTAGGACTTAGGCGAGGAATAAATTGACCAATTTGTGGCCATGGCACAAAAAGATCACATAGTCGATTCCATGCTCGGGACTGGGTATTCCTGGAACTTGGAAACTGACGATATAAAAATTTAAGAATCAAGTTCATCATGGTACTCAAGCCTTACAAAATGGACAATCCAATTGGTTTTCGTCTTCCTTGATTGAAATGGACTAACTATGTTGATTGTAAGGTTAACTTAAAGATAAAAATGGCGGAATTCGTGAAAATGTGTACTCGATCTCTTTTAAGCATTTTTCTTGCCTCAAAGACCACATCCTGAAAGAATGGACCATACCCTGAGAGAATAGACACCGTACGAGATGATGTCTATTCTCTCAGGGTGTGGTTCATAGGTTCGGCTGGTAGGTAATACTCACGCGTAAATTCGTCCTTTTTCCTCTTTAGCTACGAAGCTGTTTAATTCTTTTAGTAGAGTGAACCTTAGTGAGGAAGATTTCAGTTTTTTCCTTCCTCAATTCTCTCAAGTTCAAAGGCGACGCTACTAGTGACCCGTCCTGAATTCCGTTCAGCTGCAAATCTGTTTCACTCTAAGTGGAGTGTTTCTGAGTGAGAAAGACTGACCTAGTGTTTGATCGTCTTTTTTTGCTTCCACCTAGTTATGATGCTTTGAATGGAATCGGGTTGAGATTCCATAGTATGGCTTTGACCCTGTTGGACGATATATCGTGTGCTAAGACCTGGAATGAGTAAAAACAAGATGAGAGCATTTACGATACTTGGAATTCGGATCCATTTCCTGGCGAAAGCAACTATTACACTCAATAAAACCGGCTAATTACCCTCAATCCCATTAAAATGGCGAATATTTTATTGTCAAGTGATAAATTTTCGTCCTACTATGAAATGAGGCAATGAATTCCGTTTTGTTGTTGTTGGCCGTGAATGGCGGCACTAGAAAACGATCGGAAGGTACATAATGGAAGATGAAATAGGGACTAAGCAAAAGCATGTATAAATCTTCAATTACGCACATCGTTAAATTCTTATTCAGCCAATGGTTGATAATCATGTGCGAGTAGAGCGAGAATATAATTCACTCACGGTGGCAAAAGCCTGGGAGTCTAGGACATATAGGGAAACGTTGTAATGTTATGCCGTAAATGGCATTAAAATGAAACCATCCGGATCCGTATAGAATGCCATGCAGACATTTTCCCACATTTCCAGCGATGGAGCCTATAGTATCTAGCCTAGCCGCATTGAATCACTGACATGATTGATTGTAATTTGATCTGTCGCAATCAATTCGAGATGAAATTAATTCAGTAGATCAGTGAACACTGGGATTTACGGACAAACAGAAACAAACAACTTTCCGCACATGTCCTTGCCGTTGCTTCACGACGCTCCGCACGAATCTATGCAAATACCAAAGGTGATATGTCGGATAATAGGATAGCATGTTCTCGCACTATTTCTTAGTGGAATCATTATCGTCGTATGGAACATATGTAGGGAATAGTTAGTTGAGACTTCAAGGAAGGTAATAGATTCGTCCTTGGAATCGTGCATGTTTGTTTGCTATGTTGTTAGGCATACGATGTACGTAGCGAAATCATGGAGTAAAGCCTGGCCCGGAACACTTGGCTCACTTGAACGACTGTTTGTGAACCTTCCACGAAAAATAATGGTCTCTAATGAATGCCACTGAAAGGCACCGCCACCACCCCCATGAATACATTACAGGTCATAAAAGACCCGAACAAAAAGTTTTACACTCGAAAGCAAAAGTTGTATTTCATATGAATTTTAAGGGTGGTTGGTTCCTGGTTTGGTGTCCTGACGGTACGAGTTTTAATGGACAGGACAAAATACAAAACAGTAGATCGCGTTCAATATCGAGCGTTTGATTTTCATATTTTGAAATTTGGTCTATGTTTTAGACTCAGTCCTGAAGTTTCTTTGTATCCCAGATGAAATCTATTCAGCCACAAAAAGTTTACTCCAAGTGTTCATTCAATTCAAATCCGACTCTTGGACTGTATGACCGAAAAGTTAAAATGTTGATCTTACAAATCCTACTACTCCTTAAAGAAAGTGGACACACCTCTATTGTTCAATAATTGGAGAACACATTTAAATTTATTATTTGAATAAAAAAGTGTTATGATCTATCTCAAATTTTGTACTTCCTAGGACTAGAAAACTTCAAAAAATCTATTAAAACCTTATTGTCTGTCTGTCGACCGTACGTTGAAACTCTGCTAGGTGTAAACCTTATAGAGACGAGTGCTTATCTCTAGAACGGCTTACAGTAGGAAATTGAAACTTAAAACTTAAATTTATATATACTAGCAACACAAAAATTGAACAAATGGATACAATGTTATAAAGAAGAAGGGCGGGGAGGGGGAACTCATAAGCTTTGAATTAAGATATATCAAGAATGAATGAAGATAAAACTTTATCGAGTATATTCTTTTTTCTGAGCCGGAGTGGACCGTAAAATAGAGGTTGTAGACCGCAAATTATCTCGAAAACTACGTTTAAATTTTTTTGGAATTTTTCTGGGTATGATCTTGAAATTTATTCGATTATGATTGATTCTAAACGAAGGGTTTTCACAGTAAATGGGGGACAGTGGGAAGGATTTGCGTGGATAACAAATGAAGATATTATTATTTTAATTTTTTTATATTAAATTGGGTTTTACTTGCTCGTTTTGTTTATCTTTAATTGTGTGCAACTAAATTCTGTTTTAAAATGTATGCACTGCTAATGTTGAAAATGTTGAAGGGAGCTGTTTTAGTAACATGCGAATACAATTTTTCATGGAAGCAGTTAAGTGCGGACAGGCAAATTTTTTTAACTTTTACTGCTAGGAACATCAAAATAAAGCGCTTTCGATATCCAGCGTTTTCAAAATCCAGTGGTTCAAAATCCAGCATTCTAAAAAAAACCAGCGGTTCAAAATCAAGCGGTTCAAAATCCAGCGGTTCAGAATCCAGCGGTTTTAAAATATAGCTTTTTCAAAATTTCGTGCATTGAATTCTTGTGCTGTACGTATACTTTAAAATATTTAACTATAAGTGATTTCAAATCGGCGAATGCCGAATTTTTACTTTTACCTTGGTGTTGATTAGGGCTCCATCCAAAATGGTCTTTTGGTCATCATTGCCAATAATGAGGTACCCTTTATTCTTGATGACCAATCAGATATTATTATTACGTTAGCCTTGTAGTGCTCCAATAATTGTCTTCCACTTAACGCCCCCAAATGTTGTCATATGTCCTTTTTAGTTTAGCAAGCACCCCTAACCTTAAATCCTACGAATATTTAGGTTATTTTGAGTACAAGAAATAAATATAAAGTGGAGGCGAGATTTTGAATTGCGAGATTTTGAATTGCGAGATTTTGAAATGTGATATTTTCAAAATCCAAAATTTGGACAATCGATATCTGGAGTCCTTCTTGGAATTCCCATACAAAAGTTTTTAGAAAAATAGTCCATTCGTTCCATTACTCGAAAAAAGTTAACACATTTAATCAGAGATGAGAAGAAGAGTAAATTTGAATATGCAACTAGAGGTCTGAACCTATGTTATTTCGATGTCAATTTGAATTTCGTTACACTTTTACAGGGAACTCTGGCTATCATTTCGGTTTTGTACATACTAGTATGTGTAAGGTCATTGAAATTTTTAAAAAGTAGTTGTTGTGCCCTCACTTTCATTATTTAAGAATTCCTGGAGTAGTTCACGTGACACCGTCAAAAATTATATTTCCAAAATACTTCAAGAGATATGCGACTCAAAAACTATGCGACTTAAAAAATTTAGAAAGAAAAGATATTAATAAAAAACATTAAAACTGGGTAACAAAAATGTTTAAATAGAACCTGAAACTTTAACAGTTTTATTTAACAAGGCTCACTTTATCGCATATCAAAAGTTTAACTGTTTCAAGCTTTTGCTTATTATCTTCGAAATGGTGAAACCAAAGTCATATATATTGATGCACTCAGGTCACTGAGATAATCTCAGATATTGCGCACAGATAGTACGCCTCCCACTACATTTCTTCACTGATTCTGACATTAACAGAAATTCTGTTTCTATGAGCTTAATGCAGTTGTGAACTCCTTCAAAAAAAAAAAAAAAACGGATTTACGTTTTGAAAAATGTTTGACATGATTTGAACTAAATAGATGTTAATTTGTATGCTGGTGAATTGGTAGAACATATTAAATTTGATTCAACAGCGCCATCTGGATGTCGAAATTTGAATGTAGAACAGGTTAACTGAGAAGATCTCGATATTGCATTGGGATTAGAATTTCCATTTATTTAGTCAATCAAGAACGTGAACTGGTGAAGAAAACACGACTATAGTCCTTGTCCAATCTAAAGTACCAACCACTGTAAAATGCATTAAAATTTAAATCGTAATACGGCACGTCTATTGCCGTCGGCAACTATATGACGATTCCTGGGTAACAAAACCCACCATAGCTTAGGACGCTCCTTATTACTTAGGTAATTCCCTGTGTCTCTCTTTCTGTGGCGAGGAGCTTTAATGCAAAATTTAAAATAATTAAGTGTATGCTTAGACAATGTGTAAGGAACACTCAAGGCAAAATGTCTACGACATCCTTTTTCGGGGTGCACACACGGCGAAAATACACCACGCCACAAGGATCCTTCGTCTTTTGTGTTTATTTACTAAACGTTTCCTGGCGTCTTCTTTACGTTCTTGTTCAAAACTATTTATGTTGAATTTCGAGTTTACTTCATTTGTTAGCATTATGGTGGTCCTGTTCTTTTTTTTCCATCTCTCCTCGAAAGGACTCTACCAGAAATGTATGGAAAATATAAAACTCGATATATCTCGTAGCTTCCTTCATCTCGGCTATGCCATTGCACTTGGTGAAGTTTTGACTATTTCGTTCTGGCTAGAATATCTAGTCATGTTTACAATATTAAGGATTTTGAAGCGAGCCAGCCATCCGACCCAACCTCCGTCCTGTTTACGGAGCAACCGAAGCGAAATTCTAGCTATAGACTTATATTTCGGGTGTACGGATTGTCCTTGCACAAGGATTTACAGCTTCTTCTAGACAAAATTAAGAGACTGGATACCGAAGCCACTTCCATTTGTTTCGGAGACGGAAACATTGAATTAAGTAAACTCAACTAATTTAACTTCGGTTCAAGGAGATAACGCGAAATTGTGGAGCGATGATTTATATGTTATGCCATTACACCGCCACATTATGAATCTAGTATTTTCTTGTAGACAACTGGATGGGATAAAGTTTTCACTTTGGAGTTATTAATTTCGAACGACTTTTGTATAATCTAATTGAAGGTTGTTATCCGGATTTAGAGAGCTATTTGGTTTTTATTTTTCGAACGATGTGGACTGTAGACGAGAGTTGAATGAAGACGTTGGTTAACTCAAGTGTGACTCCTAACTACACCTTGTTCTACGTAAGGATTAAAGACAAGCCAAAGGTATGCATTCTTGCGAAGAACAACTTAAATATATTTCTGCTTCACAATTTCAGTGATCCCGATATCGTCGTAACTGGCCTTAAATTGAGTAACAGGAAGTATTGGCTAATATCGGCATATGTCTTTGACTATCTAGGACCATTGTCTCCGAGTATCATGGTCGACTTAATCACTGGGGCTAGTGAGCTCAAGATTGGCGTCATTCTAGGCTGTGTTGTGAATTCACTTCACTTGTGTAGTTCGCGAATGAACTAGTTCAGAAGAGCGTTCCCAGAACTGAAATGAATCAACTAGTTCGCAGTTGTTCGCGCTCCTAGTTCGTTTGTATTCATTCATTGGCGTTTGGAAGTCAGTGCTACACTATACTTGTGGACCTGTTTTTTTTGTGCTCATAAAATTCTACCTCAATGACGACTATCAGTCATGCCAAACTTCGTATGCCGTTCTCATCAATGAACTACCACAAACAAGTGAACTAAGAGAATGAACTAGGGATCAGGAATCAGAAATGATCTGTCACTATGGTGAACTAAAACACGCAAGCGTACTTCACGTTCACACACACACAGCCTTCTTTGTAATACATAGCCAGAACCCTTTTTTAAAACCAGGAATAGGCATCAAGTTTTAGACATAACCTTGGTCTCCTACAATACTTCACACATGGTCAGCAACTGGATAACTGATAAAACCTCCTTTTTAGGTCACCGCTATCTCCAATTCGATATGAACGATTACAAAGCGATCCCACCCGCCTTTATGGGCTACAGGACGACCGACTGGATCAAATACATGGATCCTCACCACCGCATCATCAGGATGCAGTGACTGAGATGATGAGAAATCACATCGAAAAACGCAGAGGGAACAGTAACTGGAAAGGTTGGTAATGGGCTCAAATTTTTTTTTAAATCTGTTTGAGGATTTGAAATTAAAATTGAATTTTAATTTAAGTGGTAACTTGTAAAAATCTCAGCATATGGGCTTATAAGTTTGTTGAGGGGTACGTGGGGGAGGGGGTATGATCATACCCCCACTTACCCCTCTACGCACTCCCCCAATGAACTTCCGCTCTAATGGACTAAATTTTTTTTTTTTAAATCTGTTTACGGATTTGAAATTAAAATTGAATTTTAATTTTAATTGAAGTAGTAACTTGTAAAAATCTCAGCCTATGGGCTCTTAAGTTCGTTGAGGGGTACGTGGGAGGTACGATCGTACCCCCCACGTACCCCTCTACTTACTACCCCAATGAACTTCCGCTCTAATGGGTTGGCAGCTAGCTTAAATAGGCAAAGACAAGGTGACATAAGATATGATATTTGTTTTTTTTTAAAGGATACCGAACTGGAAGAGGCTAGCCTCCGGAAAAGCAGTTTCGAGAAAAAACGTTTAAGGTTTGACGTTACAAACAAATCGTATTTAATATCGGCCGACTGGTCCACAAACCGGTCTGTAGCTCGTGAAATACATTCGATATCGAAAAATCCTTTTGTCCAAGTATCAATATGTTAAGGATAAAATTAAAAAAAAAAACATTTTTTCCCTCGAGAACTGATATCTTGCCTTAAACGCTTTCCGGACTTCTACACAAAAAGTATTAAAATTGCACCCAAAATGTTGGCAGAATTTTGAATTATGTAAAAAAATTTTTGTAGCTCTTCGTCAGTATGTAGGAACGTTCATCAAACGATGCAAGTGTTCATCAATGTTCAATTGTAGATATTCGTTATTATGACGAAAAATTCATCAAATGATGAAAGTATTTATTGTCAGTATGAAGACAAATACATCAAATAACGTTCATACTCATCAAAATTTTTAAACATCATTGTTCATTAATATGATGAAAAAATTATCAGTCTACGAAAATGTTCATCATTTGATAAATATGATTTCATCAAATAGTTACTCGCGTTTATTGGACCAAAATTGACGAAAGTTTTCATTGGTTCAGTGAAAAAAATGATGTACCAATTTGGTTCAGTGTAGCCCGAAGAGTTGTCAAATTTCAACGATTTCCAGAGAGCGAACAGCTTATAGGTTTTGGTTAAAAAATATTAACTATTCGCCTGAGGATTGAATATAATGCGATAGAAACTTTTTAGGGTTCCTATGATGAACCTTTTGTACAGTGTCTGGATAAATCCACGGTTCGCAAACCTAATTCCTCTGAAGAGGTCAAAGTGGAATCGCTGGTGACCTGAATTGGATTTGTAAGTATAGCCCTGGTATTGTCCATACTAGATGGATCCTTCCATCTCCACTTCAATGGTATACCCGTTCCGAACCTCGCATGAATCCACAATTTTACGCAAATCGGTTACGGGTTCCGTAATGGATTTGCATTTTTCCACAAAAACGAAATAGCACACCAAAGAGCAAATCGTTGATATTTGTCGACCCCAATCAACCCCCATTTGAATAAAACGCACACATGTGCGGGTATGGTGGGAGTGTGGCGAAAAATTCAAAAGTCCCACCATATAGTCAACGATGGCGACAACGACGAGTACGAGAAACGGCAGAGTCCTTGCGAAACTTTTGCTGCACCAGATTCCACGCTAGGAGGCTTAATTGTGCATAAGAGAAATATGGGAGGAATGTAACGAACTGGAAACTTTAAGTTGAAATTATGAGATAACTTTTCGGGTTTCATTTGTGTATCTCTTAATCTCTCCGAAACTCCCGGAACAAAACGAGACCGAATTTTTCGTCCTTGCCTGCAATACGGGTTTGGTCACACGACCGCGTTGTCGTTTTACGTAAATTGATGCAGCGAACAATTTGCATCTTTTCTTTCCTGATTATCTCCCATGTCTTGGACGAAAATTAGATTCTAGTTATAATGGAAATGATGGTCGTACAGTTGGAATGAACAAGGACCTCTGGAATCGTGGATTCGAGTCGCGATGTTCGGGACGAAGCCAATTCGAAACAATTACCACTTGACAAATCTAAGCGTCGCTCGCTCTCTAGGGTGTCTAGGACAATCAGCTTCCGGAGCATAAAAAAACATCAAGGACGAGTAGATGATGATGGGGATAGTCGGGGACGAATAATAATCCGCTTTGAAATGTTATCGACCGTAATCTACGGCACATTCATTGTTGATCCGCACCCCCACTACCCGGGGACAAACTTTACTACTGCTTCCGGCAAAAAGAACGACTGCGATCCAGAAGCTGAAAGGACTAGGACTTCTCGGGTAACCTATGCCATCAGGATTTCGTTTTTACGAGATGGGATCCTAGGCCAGGGAAAAAAGGATTCTTGGAAAAGAGTATGACGACGGCAACACCAATCGACGACAATTGAATTTTATGAAGTGAAGCGTGAGTTAATGAAAACTTTGTCGAAATGAGATTCTCTTTTTTTTTGTCGTGTCGTCCTTGAAACTCCCGGCTGCTTATCCTGAATTCTCCGCAGTTTGTTTGGCTATGAAGTTGACACTGCTTCGAAATAAAATTCGTTTGAATGCTGGATTATGTCCTGAAAAAACCCAACCTACTTCAAGTCAAAGTAGGACAGCCGAGCGTCTATAAGCCACATGCTCGTGTGTCAAGGATTCATTAAAAATCTTTCAATTTTGTGTAGTTTTTTTTTTCTTTATCCATGCACGCTACTGATTAATTACAAGGCGAAAAGCTTTCGAAACTCACGTACATATTCCGTTGCGCTATTTCACATCTAGGGATCCAACACCGTAAATTTTGTTAATGACGATGTTCTGGAGGATGATGAGCTCATGCTTAGTGCTGCGAAGGCATTAGCCTAGAGTCGTCGACATTCTAGTGTACACCTGAGCAAACTTAGTGCTGTTTCGTGCAGTGCTGCCATCTATGTATTTATGTTTGCCGCACTAATTTCACATACATATTAGACTTTGAAGTTGTCGGTCTATTCGAGCGGTGTTCAAGATTTCGCGCGACAAGTCCTTTTCCTTCCGTGTACGCTTTCGAAAATTGTGTCGCCATCAAAGAAAAAAAAATTAGGCAAAGGCTTTCCGTGATAAGCGTCACATCATGTTGTCTTTTGTGTTGCTGTTATTGTTGTTGTTGTTCGTCATCGCTTCATATTCAGTTTTTCTTCGCGGATTATGCGAACAAAGGACGATCTCACCGCGTATACCTATTTCAACCGCACGAGATTAGGTTCCGCTTTTCGGGAAGAAAATCGATTTCAGAGCCTTTTTCTCTCGGTAGATGAGAACATGTTTAAGGAGCAAATCGAGCGGAACGCTCGGGATGTACAGCAATTTAATCGGGAAAGGGTCTTTGATGTTCGTACGACGTACGTACAAGAAATTGATAGCGGGATAGGAATTTTAATACAAGTGCAGGTTGTGCATGGTTTGCAGTAAGGAATCGAGCAGTTTGCAACAAAAATGACGGAAATCTAATTGATTTCTGCTTCACTTTAACCTTTACGAAAAATATAAAATACTGAGAAAATGTTATGAGTGAAATGAAATGGCTTCATAGCTAAACGACTCAGCTCGTTCGCAACAAGCGTTGGAAATTTCATCCTAGCCTATATCAGAAGTAAAATTGAATGAGCCGGAGAGTAGGGAGGCCTCACTTAGATCTAAAAGTACTTTCGGACATCAAACACTCCTGCGGACTTCGTGATATTTAAACGATAATTATACATTAAGATTGTAATGAAATAAGGAGACTCTGATCCCCCCAAAACATCCCCCCGATAACATTTATATCTTAGAGTACCCATTGAGGCCATTAAGAACGGTAGCAGCTTATGCTATGTTTCCACTTCCCCGTAATCTCGCGATTAAGAGTACTGGATTAAAAACTGTTTCCATTGCATTCCTAGATTAAATTTGACAGTTGAAACGAAACATCTGTTGTGTACTGTCAATATTTTTATTAGTCAACGACAGTTCGGAGTCAATGTGCAAAAATGTTTCCGTTCAACAATTAAAAACTGTAAATGACAAAAGTTAAGTAAAAAACATACTTACGCTTAACAATTTTCTTTTTTTATAACTGACATTTCACATTTGACATCTACAAGTATGACATTTGTCAACATATGGTTTGCTGAATTTCTCTGCCTTTGGCTGAATTGCAATTTACTGGGTTGACACTAAAAAATTATGAGATTAGAAAATAGGATTATTTTTTAATCTCGCGGTTTGGTAACCTCAATCTCGTATGGGTAATCTACTTAATTAGCGTGTAGATTTGCTTAATCACGTGATTACCGGGCAGTGGAAACATGGCATTAGATATATGTATCGTAGATAATTTATAGCTTTAGGATTAAGATAGAAAACTGTTAGTATTAAGGTCGTTTCTCTACGTCGTTTCGTCTACGTCTACGTCTATGTTGACGTCATAGCATAGCATTTCTATTATAACAGCTAAAAAAAAGCTCGGCTAAACTGTCAAAATGGATCAGCTGATGCTTATTTGACACTTCAAAAATCAAATATTAATTAAATTCCATTGAAAAATTTGAATTTTTTTACGTTTGCTTAGATTGACTGATAGTCAAGACACGAACTGAAAATGAATTTAGACACAGCTTTGCAACGTCAGATGTCATAACTGTTATAACTAGACGTAGACGTAGACGAAACAACGGTATTGGGAAATGACCTAAGCATATTAGGCAAATAAAGCACATTTAAAACCTTAAAACACTTAGATCTAAAATTGTCCGTTGTGTGTTGGGGGAGGAGACCGCAAACACCTTTAGAATCTTGTTCTGAGCCAACTCGACAGAAAGATGACGTTCGTAAATATATATGTATCAGAAAAAATTAGGTGCATTCATTCTTATTTTCATCATTAGTTTTATATCTGGCGAAATATATTTTGTGTGAGCGTCTACAAATTGTTTACATGCTTTTTATATAATCACCTAAAACCTAATTTCAATATTTTTCGATGTTTATCCCCTAAAATCGCTCTTTGTATACGCTTTCACGAATTTCTACAAATCTGCTGGGTACAATTTTATTTCAACGGTACAGTGTCATCTGTTGACCATCGCTTGCTTAGTTGTGGCATTATCATCTTCATGAGAACTGAGCTGATGATCGAGTTTAATGAATGGCATGCGGAACATCGAGTTTAACAGTTGAACTAATGGCGGTCGGGAGTATTTTGCGACGAAGTTAGGCGTTGGGAGAACGAAAGGAGCGAGTAGTTTAGGTATAGTTTAACATAATAATCAATGGCACAAAAGCCCAAATTGGGCCTAGGTCTTGAAGTAATGCTAGAGTTACTTTATTACGAGACCAACGGAACACTAGGAGGTGAAGTGGTCAGGCACACGCTCTTCCGTGATTATTACCCCGATTTTAACTCAGGTACTCATTTATAGTTGAGTGAACTGGTAGTCCGGCACCGAATTCCATTCTCGAAAATTACTAATCGCCATGCTGATTTGAACCTGGTACCAGGTGCACCGAAGACAAGTACTCTAGCTACTAAGCCACCCAGATTGTTTAACTATTCAGACTAGTTTAACATATTCGACGGTGCATTGCGTTTACGACGATTTGTGATTAAGTAGTTTAAGTGCGGTAGCGGGTAGAGTGGCTAAAAAATATTTCGATTTCTTAGTTGTTTTTAAGACCTTACATAGTTCTCTTAATTTATCTTACAATTTTCCTTTATGTGTGCAATTAAAACAGTTCTCTCCGTCTTTTTATCTTTCCGACCGCAGACTAAATTTAGTGACGATCGAAAATAGGCTTTCTTGCATAAATAATTTTAAATCAATATCTTATCTCGGCACATGCAGAACTGCTTGAGTAAATATCCTGCAATGTATCCTCCGAGCTTTGAATGTAGCAAAGTTCACTGGTATCTTCTCAATTTCATTATGAGCCAAGAACTTATCGAATTCCTAATGGAATTCTACGGTCTAGAAACATGCTTGTTTTTTTTTACATTCGCCTCTTCTGTGGCCGCATCTTAGAACAAATGGGACGTGAAATATTTCACTTCCACACTATCTTTGCCATTTCACACGCTAACAGGATTGCAAAGCTTAAGGTCGGATGTTGGACCATATGTGAGTTTTGTGTAGACGTACACACCCCACTCGGTCGGCAAACAGCTGGAACCCATTACTCTTTGTAGTCATTGTCAGATGACATAATTAAGGGCTTATATCTGAGCACAGCATCCAAATGGATAGTGTGTGCATTCTATTAGACCAACGGTTCACGACTTCCGAATTGCACGAGGAAATGGGCGAGTAAGAGGTCCTAGTTATAGTTTACCCTCAGATATAATTTAATGCCTTGTAATTTCTCTAATAATCTCCGGATATGCTTAATCAGTGGTCGACCGAAGCAACAATATATTCTTTGAATATTAATGAAGGCAGCTTATTAAAATACATAAATATTTTCCTTGGTATTCGTAATTAAGTCGTGTCCTTTTTGATTAAGGTCGGCCATTACGCCGAGGTTCGAGAAAACGGAATACGTAACACGGAAAATATAAATTTTAATGAAGTTTAATCAAACAACTGTTTGTTACCACCGGATTTGTGTGGTTTACATGCAATTGGTTGGATTTGCTTGTTCGCAATCGACGACAGGACGAAAAACCCGACAAGAAATATCGGCTTTTGCGAATAAATCATTCACGACCATTGATTGACACAATTCAAATTCTGAAGACTAATTGGAGTAATGAATATTCAGTGCGGTCATAATTGTCACGACGTTTGATTCTACATAGGTTTAGGTACTCCTCGATTCGATGATTTAGGTCTCTCTCTGTGACGATACTGATTCCCGTCACCGAATTGAAATTCACATCCGGGACGGGAAATAATGCGATTTTCAATTGAATGAAAGCACACTAACACTAATATGATTTGCACACGGTACTCGACGTTTTCCCGGAAATATTATTGAATCCAGCCGATATTCGAAATCATTTAAAAATGTATTGCCGACCGGAAATACGAAAATATCACTATACGCTGGGAAAGGCGCTTACAAACGTTTTTGATTGGGAAAAACTGGTTTGAAATTATATAGACAATAATTAATGTATTATATTTTATATTAGTTTCTTTTGTGTGGTTGGGATTTAACGTTTCATATTGCATTGCAAAATTTGGCAGAAGTTAAATAGGTAGGACACAGAGGTTGAATGTATATGTATAGGTCATTCAATGGGAGTGATTGGTAAGTCATATATTGGTAAAGCCTAGCCTGGCAACACACGCTGCTCGATCGATTTCTGGTGAGAAAACCAGCAACCACAGAATACCTAGCTGCAACTACAATACATCAGGCGAAGGAGAAGAGGTATGGCAGAATACATCACGTCTCGTATGACAGAACGACGTGGATACTTCGCAAATACTCTTCCGTCGCCTATTCTCTAAACCACTGGTACTCAATTATTATTATACTAGAATTCAATTCAGTAAACAGACAAATAACCTGCCCGTGCGCACGGAAGAGTTGTGGGGGTTCAACTCACGGAATGGTTCAAAGGTTCAACCCACGTTTTAGAGGTTTAATCCCACATTGCTCGAAAAATTGTTACTGCATGAAAAATTGTTACTGCATGAAAAATTGTTACTGCATGTTCAAGAAGAAGAACACAAATTAAAACTGGATAGTGAATTTAGATAGCGCGTTACATTTTTCAGACCCACTTATGAAATGTTTGAGTGTGAACATTGATGAAGTTGAAGGTCTCAACTTCAGCAGTTATATCGACATAATCTCAACCCCTTCACCTCCCTTCCTGGAAATAAAATTTTCATTTCCCAAGCATCATTTCTAAGCGTAAAATAATTGCACTTAGATAACTCTTGAGGGAAGCCAAGGTCCGATTTGGACTGTAGCGCCATCGTAAGTAAGTAAGTAGATAACTCTTGAGAGTTAAAGCCGGGTTGACACGTTACGGGTGGAATCGGAACGAGTGAACTCCAAACGTTACTCGTATCAGGTTCTCTTGTTAAAATCCCATACGAGTAAAGTCGGACAGTGCTCAACTTGTCCGAGTAAATGTCAGATGGAGTTAACTCGGCTATCGGAGTTTTGGGGACAAAACCCCCCCCGAAATGATTAGCTCACCTAGTAAGTTATATTTTTTTTTTAATCATCAGCACGAAAATCTAGAATGTAGTAGCGTAGAGCGAATGTTTGTGAAGCCATTTTAATACTGCTTGATTATTGTTAGTCTCCAATATACATCTGTACTACAGTGTATATGTGATGTATAGTGATTTTGAGAATATGACTTCAAAAAAACAGATATTATCTACTGATCACAATCAATTATGGACCGGTGATCGATAAAAAACGTTGAATCTCTCTACGAACAATAATAATGCTTCAATTGAATTGAATCAAAATTGTACGTTTTTGTATGAAGCGTTTCATGCCAGGTGGCAGTGAAATGCAAATAGTTGCCTAGTACATATTCAAAGGTTTGGCTATTTTTGTTCTCAAGACCAGTATATAACATACCATATATGTGAGTAAGAACCTGATAGTAGCATATTGTTTATTGCCGGTCCTTTGCGATAAATCGTTCAGCAAACGTTTGGGTTATTCCATTAAGAATCGCCAAAAATGACAAAATTTGTGACTTACCATCGCCGATTCTTTTGAAAATTTGAATTCCTAGACCTCAGCCATCATTTAAATTCCTAGACCTCAGCCATCATTTGAATTCCTAGACCTCAGCCATCATTTGAATTCCTAGGCCTCAGCCATCATTTGAATTCCTAGACCTCAGCCATCATTTGAATTCCTGGACCTCAGCCATTATTTGAATTCCTAGACCTCAGCCATCATTTGAATTCCTAGACCTCAGCCATCATTTGAATTCCTAGACCTCAGCCATCATTTGAATTCCTAGACCTCAGCCATCATTTGAATTCCTAGACCTCAGCCATCATTTGAATTCCTAGACCTCAGCCATCATTTAAATTCTTAGACCTCAGCCATCATTTGAATTCTTAGATCTCAGCCATCATTTGAATTTTTAGACCTAAGCCATCATTTGAATTTTTAGACCTCAGCCATCTCTGCATGCTGTTAAAAGAGACTTCTTTAAGGTTTGCGAAGTTCGAAGCACCCAGAGCTTTCAGCCGTCTTCTAGCGAGAGCTGGGCAGTTGCACAGGAGGTGTTCTAGCTATTGGGTGGACTTGAATAGTAGTGTCCCATTAGTGTCGACCAGGGTTTTTCGGATGACATTCTCTAGTGCCAAGTTGAAAAGCATGGGTGCTAGACCATCTCCCTACTTTAAGGGGGATTATCTGAGTAAACATTTTTTTTTTTTGTCTGTAAATTTCATGTTAAAATTTCAATAATTGTGGAATCTATGGGCATTTAACCGGGATGGGCCCTTCGTGAATTCTTCGTCATTCAAACGCGATTATCTCGAAACATACTTTTCAAAGACCATTCCCAAAATCTTCGGAAAACGGCTGAACCGGTTTCTTCAAAAATTTCACACATTATTGTTGGATATGTTTCATAGTTTTTGAGATAATAGTTTCTAAAATTCACCTATTTTTTCTGCTTTCTACTCAGATGATCCCCCCCACTCAGTTCGAAAACTGGTTGTGGAATCGTTTTGTATTCCTTGTAAGCTGAAATTTTTTCAGTGTGTAACCAGGTGGATTTTCTTTAAGTGACTGTGGTTAATTGTAAGCGGAGATTTTAGATATTCTCAATCGGTTATACTAGAAAGCTGAAACTTGAATTTAATACAATATACAACTTGAATAGTTCGCAAAAAGTTTTCGATATTGGTGAAGAGTGTGGGAGTGAGAAAAAACAATACCTCCGAATTGCTCGAGATATAATGATAGATAGATAGAATTTATACGGTAAAAATATGTAGGGCTTCCGAGTTTGATATCTCGAGAATCGCTTCATTAGAGCTCGAAAGAGAGTTTCATTACTTACAAATTTCTCTTTCTTTTATTGTAGTATATAATATGTACTACTACTACTACTAATAACTACTTGTAGATAATATTGAACCTTACTGGTCAATTTAAAGTTCAAATTGAACAATATTAAAAAAATTTGCTGACCCCCCCCCCCCCCCCCCCCCCCGAAAATCATGTCTAGCTACGCCACTGAATGTCAGACTGAGTATCGAGTTCCGATTCCACTCGTAACGTGTCAACCCGGCTTAAAGAAGATTAATAGTGAAGTTTTCATTAAAACAGTGCCACTAGTTTAAAAGTTAAATACACAGAAATATAAATACCCAGTTAGATCCCGTTTTGATTGCACAGAATATTGGGAAAGAATATGTAAGTCTTAAGCTAGGGGAAGGTGAGGAAAAGTGAGCTCCCTAAACGGGCCTAGTGGCATACAGTGCTATACTTGCTGTAGTTTCAAAACTAGTTCAAACTTTACAGATTTAAATGCCGTTGGATTTTTTTATTTGAGGTAAGCAGAACGCCCGCAATCGTGTCTACCGAAAACAAGGTTTTTTTAAAAATGATTGGTTAAGTTGGCTTATATTTCAGAAATGACCGACAATTTGGTATGTGTCTGTGGTAAAAATTTCACAGTTCTATCATTATTAAGTTCGCCAGAACAAATTCCCTAAAATGGAGTAAAAAAGAGCCTGAACACGGGATGACCCCCTTAATTTACAAGTTTCGATTACAAGTTTCTTTGTATCACATTTTGATACAGAACGAGGATCGGTAAGTCGTGTTCACTGATACACAACGAGAATACGATACGCAGAAATGCAACAAATGGATACCGGCCATTAGACATTGGCTTGTCTTTAGTAAGGGTTGAGTACTACTGTTATACCATAGGCACAACTTCATGTATCATCTACGGTAACGATCATGTTTGTATAAGACAACACTACCGCATCAATTTCGATGTACCTTGTCCAGGATAAGTTGTCCTCCATTTTGTTCCTATCAAATTTCTTAGACCAGGGTATCGTCAGCAATTCCAAACTTCTGTGAATAGATTCAGTCAATTAGTCTCGTTTCGATCAACCCTCCATTAATACCCTTGGCAGGAGTTCTTCTCAATCTGGATGCTTCCCAAAACATTCCATAATGTCGTTAAAGATCCTTCAAGAACTGCGGTGTGTTGGCTGTGATTTTCATTCTCTCTATAGAAAACTGTAGACTAATGAAAATTAAGAACCTATCTAAATTCTTGTTGTTCTACTTTAGATATACTTTAAAGTTTTAGATTGTCTTAAAATTCAGCAACAGTAAATTTCAGAAGAGTCGATGAAAACTTTCTTGCACAACTTTCAACAGAGCATCATTATCCACCGTACTGTCTATAAATTCGCATTTCTAAATGTTATAAGCAAGGAGTGCCGTCTTAACAGTATTATGCAATAGCAGAAAACATGTTTTAAAAAAACATACACACACTTACCTGCAAATTTGCTCCAACAGATGGAGTAAACTTGAAGGCGATAAAACTCAAAAAACCTTTATGGCTAAAGCAATAACGGACTTGCTCCTGTATTCTCCTATCCGTGATATTACGTGAAGCTGTTGCTTCCTCCATGGCCGACTGCAAATACACACTATAATTGAGTGAGTTTGCCTTTGGAGATAAACTTTCTCTTCTAGCCGGGGAAGCAAGGCGGAACCATACGGGAAGAATCAATGCAAATTGAATCTTTTCCCTACCCCGGAAACGGAAACAAAAACCCCCAAAAGTCTTCCTGGAGAAGATACGTCGTCCTACAGTCGTTCTCTCGCCTGTAGAGATTCTAGTTTCCTTCAAGTATTTTGTATCCTGATCTAGCAAAAGTCGGAACGGAAGAAGCGCATAAACTTTCACCTCAAATACTTGCCGGTACGAAACCTTCACAACAAACTTTCGGAAGCAATTTAATTGTGCAATTAGAAATTGTTGTGTGGAGTTAAGTGTATTTTACGTTTCACCTCGTCCTATAAGGAATCGGTGTGTATAGTCTTCGTTGTACCGAAAGACCATCTTGAAACTGCCATACTTCTATGGTACGACTTTTGCTCTTTATTAACATCTTTCTCTCTTTCTCCCGAATACTTTTCGTATAAAATTTTACGACATATAATTTCGAGAAGTAAAATGGATTTGAAAAGAAGACCTCAATCCTATCACCTGTGTACATATATAGCAAAAAGCAGAGATTATCACGTGGATAAAATTGTCCTTCGCGAAAATCGCAACAACAATACGAACATGAACCCTAACCTTACTTTTAAATTGCATTATTCGCGAAACAGCTCGCTCTAGTATAGGATAGAGGAGTCACTGCCACATGAGGCAGAGAATTTATGTGCATATTTTTGTTTTGTCGTACTACGGCTACCAACATTAATGGAAACCTACATACTCGTAGATCGTGACAAGTTCTGAGTATTACCCTTGTATGATTTTCACCTGAGGATCATATAATTCCCATCTACCGTTTGTGACCTTTATTCAGAATTTCCTGCTTCATCGGCCATTTTCGCGCTGCAAGCTGAATTCCGCTCAGCTTACTATATGGAAGGTTCAATGTTGTTTATTGTGGACGTTTCGGTTAACTAGTGCAGGAGTAGTATCACGTTTTTTGCATCGTTCTACATTTATTTATCGAAAGTTCAATCAGAAAAAGCAATTTACAAAAGTATTTTAAGATGTGTGAGTTTATGCATGCGGGTTGTACTTTAAAAAACATAAAATTGGTTTTAATTCAGCTACATGAAAATGGCGTAAAACGGTTCTGAACGATTACTTTGCATCCATTTTCCAACACTTTTTGTCACGTACCTATTGCTAATATCGAAAACTACTAAATAATTATCAGGCCTATTCAGCACCAGAGTCACAAGTCACAAAGTAGGTGGAGAGTCAAATTGAATTAATTGTGGCTTTTCGTATTCTGTCATTAGTCTTAATTTTGACGTTTTTTTTTGCATTTTCAGCCAACAAGCAAGAAAAGCATTCAAACAATCATTGTATAAGCGGAACAAAGAAATTCTATTGAACAATTTCAATTCCATCTTATGGAAATTCCCATGCGAAGAAGAGAGTACGCTATTATGCAAAAATGAATGATTACACAGTCGCATCTGTGTGCATCGTTTTTCACAATGCACGTAACTGACCGCATTTTTTACAGCTGTTCTATTCTCAAGTGTTTCAGCATCGAAATTTATAGGAACGATATGAGAAATGAAATCGCACCAACACAGCTGAGTTGTGTCTGCACTTGATTTGCTGTCATTTCTTTATATGCATTGTATGAGGATGTCATTGAATTGGTGAATGCGACTCGTTATCACTTTCTGTCTCTTTTTTTAATCATGCATCATGCTATTGCTATCTACTTCCCTCCTTTTATTTAACAAAGAAACGAAGGTAAGGTCAGATTTTGATAAGAAAAATACTGCATAGTGTCCAGTCTTATTGTAGATAGTCTTTGGTAAAACCTCGTTTAAATTAAATTAAATTGAACGGACTCTTTTATCGTGTCCATTGTTTTGAGGGCGTCTTTGATGGTTTGGACACTGCGTTCTGCTTGCCCGTTGATGGATGGATGATATGGCGCTGTTATCTTATAAATTTCACTCCTACTCTTTGAAAGGATGTTTTAAACTCGACGGAAGTGAAGTTAGTGCCATTATCCAAAACCGTGACGTGACTGGAACTTCGTAAGTATCAAATAGTTCATCGAGGTTGGCGATGGTGGCGCTAGTCGTCATTGTGCTGGTCGTTTTCACATCTAGCCATTTTCTATAAGCATCCGAAATGATGAGCATCATCTTACCCGCAAATGGACCTCCATAATCTATGTGAATCCGTTCCAACGGGGCTTTAGGGTTACTTAGAGTGATATCTGAATTTGGGAGCCACGTGTGCATGTCTTGCACAATCGTTGTATGTCTCCGCGGTCTTCTCTAAGTCCTCGCCACTTTCAAATGAATTTTTCAGTAAAGAAACTTATTTTTTTTTAGTGAAACGTATTCAGGAGAAAAAATTACTCACCTCAGCTTTATAGATGGTTCCACACCTACAAAAATGACATGCAAGCGAGGATGGGTTAGAGTGAGAACGGAAGCCACACCTAGGCTTCTATAGAAGAAAATAATTGGTATATAGGTACACGCAGCTCCAAAGTTCTTCTATTTACCACAGGTTGGCTGAATGGCGCTGCTAGAAAAATTCATGGTATGCTTGCAAAAACCATCGAGTTTGAATTCCTTAGAAGGGGTTTATCCTTGCTAGATTACAGTGAGTTTTACGTAAATTTGCCAAAAAAAATAATGAAAAAGCTGCCATTAATCCTTGTGCGGAGGACCCCAAAAAAGGAAACCTGCTTAAATTCAGATGCATTAATCAAATCATAAACTCGATTATCTACAAAAATAAAACCGTTTAATTATTTGCCAAGGTAGGCACAAGAAACACTTTGGTTTGATTATCTACAAACATCGTATTCGTGCGCTTCTCGAAAATTCCTGTACACATAAAAAGAAAGACCAACATTAATATTATTCTTCCTTTTCGAGAGACGCCATTTAATCAATTTTGTTCGAACACACCGGGTGGAAATCGAGGCAACAGTTTGGCAACCTACCTGTGACGATGACGACGACGACGTCGGGGGCAACGAACAATCGTTGTGATAAATCTTTTGTTCATTGTAGATGATTCATTGTGACGTGACGTCATGCATTTCAGTTCAGAAGTGGGTTTGTCTATGGAAGGAGTCTCATCAAATCGATTATTGTTTTCCGATTTATGTGCTCCACATACCCAGTTTTCTATAGATAGAGAAGAGGTCATTACAACGGAATAGTCAGTGGCATGTTAGGAAACGATTTCGCGAGAAAAAAGTTCTGATACCAACAATATTTATCAAAATGGCGGCATTTTAGTATAGGAAACCAATCATTGAGTTCCCCCATTAGCAAATTTCATTGCTCATTTCATCGCGTCGTGCTCAGAATTGCAAGTTAGTTTTTCTTCGAATATTGCCCAATAAAACCGGTAGGTTCTTGTCTCATTAACCCCAATTTCATTATTTACTCACCTTAAATTCATTCCTTCTGTCTGCTTAACCGTTCTTTTTCTCCTTCTTCCATTTTTTTTGGACGCCATCTTATATCGCTATAGTTAAAGAAATTTATTTTAAGATTCTGTAAATCCAAAGTGAACACTTTAGAGACGACAGTATACGGTTCTGCACTGAATGAGAGCATTAAATATCTGCCAGAAATAGGATGACATCTAACTCCGCCATTATCGCGCCCAACGTCCCGACAAAAGCGCTTCAACCGTTTTCTTGCCAAGAATTTTCTCAAGGGTTCATAAAACACTGAAAATGTCGCAAACAGTGGACCTGAAAGCTGGTGATTTTTTTTTTACCGTCGCTTGCCATTTTTGGAAGGTACCTAGCTTTGGCGTCCTGGTTCCACCGAACGTCTTTCGTTTGCACTGCAACGAAGAGGATCCCATTCAAGCGTTTTCACTCTGATGCAAGAGCAAATCAATTACTCATTAGCGAACAAGGAAAAGAGACCCGTGAGTATTGAACGCACCTTATGTCCACTACTCCAGTTGATTAACTCAGCGGGTGTCTTAATAATTGTTAAGAATCTGCTTAAGATCGGAACAAGGACAACTACAAGGAGCTGTGTATGTCAGAGCAATCCCCAAATCCCGAAGGACCAACCCTATTCACCTGCATCGTAGTGCATTAAAACGGTCACGAATAACTCGTTTAAAACAACGTTAAAATTTTAATTACTCATATAGTGCGCTAATTTATTTTTAATTTACATTCGGACACATCGTAAACGGGTCATAGTTGCATAAAAAAAATAACTTCATTGTTCAACTCACGGGTGTATTTGTCCACACCATTAACTACCTGTGTACGGTCAGAGGGGGTTTGCTACCCATTCCTCCCGTTATTTTCAATTTAATTTTTTTTCCGGAACGGACAGTGACTTTTATCGAGACCAGAACCTGGCGGGGTGCATGACAAACACATGTAGGTGATTGCCTCTAATTGGGCACATAAAAACTCGTCCTGTTGCCTCAGACTGAAACTGCACAGGATAATTGTCTCGGCTGGGTTCCAGTAATTGGATTTATTAATTGATTCCTCCAAGTGACCTTCTGACTTTTATCGAACTGAAAAGCTGTGCATCCTTCGAAAAACCACACCACTGGCATTTAGACAATGAATTGTCCTGGCAGACTTTAATATTGGCAGAATGGATTTTTTTTTTGGATTTATTATGTAGATGGGGGTGGGATCAATCCCGCCCCTTGAGTATACGAAATGTTTAGGGAAACGAAATAAAGAGTTTTATTACGTGAATTTTTCAATCATATTTTTCTGTATACATCAGTGTTAATGTTTACTGTGAAAAAACTTAAGTAAGTTATCTTTTAAGCTAAATGATGATCTCCAACAATCGGTAAATCAATTTAAACCCAAATTAAAGCATTTTTTTTTCCAATTATTAAAACTTGAACCACTTAAAATCGTTTGCTTCACTAAATAATTAAACAAATTCTAAATTTTTTATGACTCAATCTATTTCGCAAATCCCTGTTGTTGCATTTTCTTTTGTTTCCATTTTCTTCTCTTTTACTTCAACTTTTTTTTAAAAAAAAAATTTTACTACATATATTTGTTCTTGATATTGTATAAAGATGTATATGTATATAATAATTACGATCCGCACGAGTTTAGCTCATGGATTAAATTAAATAAATTATTATTATTATTGTTATTATTATTAAATACTTTTTACAATTAAAACGTAAATTTAGGGAATTAATGTGCATATTTTTTATAAAATGTGTAAATGTTTTAATTTCTGTAAAAATTACATAAAAGAACGTAAGTTGAAACTTAGCTGTGCAGAATTCAATGGCGCTGTGTATTTCATACATATGTATTTAATTCTAGTTCTGCATAAAGTTACTTGAATGTTTTCTTATTTGTTCTTTATAACAAAATCATAATAAAATTATATCGGTTTAGTGTGGTGTAGTTGTTTTAGAACCAAGGTTTTTTTTCCCCATTTTTCCTTGAAATTGATTTTGAATTCCAAACATTTTAATAAAAAACATGTTTTACCATTTAAATGTTTACTATTATACCGTAGTTGTAAAGATAAACTCTGTCAGAACACTCAATTCTTTCATATCTAGCTTAGCTTAAAATTATAGATAAATTTTGCGAAATAAACGAATTATTATTATTATATATAGTTTTACAAGGATCAGAATGACAGTGGTGAAATTATGTACGCTGTAAGCTCGCTGTATCATACCAAAGAGATCTATAATATTATCTAGATGATTTGCTATAATACTTAACATGTAAGAAGTGTAAATTTACAAATGAAAAAATTAAGATATACATATTTATCTGTAACAATTTACACACTAGTGTGTAGTGTACAGAATGCTGTGTAATTTTAGATTATTTATCTGCTAGGGTTCTATTGGACCTACGTCTGGTAAAAAATTTGAGCACCTATCTTATACTGTTCTTAAAATAAGAAACGTGATTTTTTTGAAAATTTCTCATCTCCTCCACTTCCATGTTCCGCTACCCCTTAAAAATTTTTACTTTGAGCAATCTTTATTTGTCGACCTTTCAACTGAAACCGAATTTCATTTCTCTAGAGCAATTGGTTCCTGAGATATCGTAATCTAAAGTTTTTCACCCCCAGCTCCGTACTCCACTATACCTCTCAAAAATTTCCTTTCAATCTTTTCTCCTAGTATAGGTACAGATATTTGTTAAGATTGAATTTCGTGCCATCAACGGTTAAGGAGATATGGATTTTAGAATGTGTCGATCTCAACATTTTTGCGTCTTGTACGAATTATTTTCGCCCTACTCTCACACCCCTTCACCCATATCAACAATTTTTTTCCAAAAGGGTCCACTATCGAAGTTCTATAGAAATTCAAAGTTTCAGCTTCCTAGCGTAAACGGTTGCTGATATCTAGAAACCAAAATTTTTCGTCTAAAACCCTCCCATTGCCTCTCCCCTCATACCCACACCCCTCTAAAAGATACCAGTCGTAGAGGTTCACCCAACCTACCCACCAAAAAATTTCATGATAATACCTTAACGGGTTTGTGTACGGCGTACGGACATTTTTTTTTTTGCTTTTTTGGGGCCTACTAGTCCTAAATACAAAATTTCAGGGTAGCAAATTTTTTTGAAATTTCTTTTACAATTATATAGCAAATTTTATAAATAACTTTATCATATTCTTTGTGTAAATGGAATCCTATTTTTTTTAACACGTTTTAATAATAAAATAAAATAAAAATAAGACAAAAATTTAACAAAAACGATCACTATCACTCAATTCAACTCAAGAAATAAGTAATATCCATTGTCATCGTCGCATATCTGTAAACTTACCAGTTGTGTAGTCAAAACACTAGCGCATTAGTCCAATTCAGTACAACTTTAGTAAAATTTACTACATAGGTAATTCGAATATTTTCTTTCGGTTTAGTTACAATTGTATAGTCAATTTTATTACATACCATACCAAGGTTTATTTTATTACAATTGTACGACACTTGTTCAAACATGACCACATTTGTAATAAATTTTATTGCAATGATATTTTTCTCTGTACATTATTACATACTTAGTTCTTGTTTAAAACGAATTATTTTCTATTAAGGGCAATTTACACTGGTATATTCAGTAGTAAGCTAAGGCTGTCGAGTGCGTACTATCACATTACAATATTTCCAAGGACCGATTTAAACTATAGCGCCATTGTAAGTAAGTAAATAAGTAATTTGGTTTATAACAAAGTGATCGTAGTCAAGATATAGATTTTTGTAATAATCATTACTATAAAAATCATTAAATTGAATCCTTATTACATACGCCTAATATAATTGTAATTTTTCTATTAAATAATTCAAAACCGTTAGAAGTTGTTCTTAGATTTTTAACCACGATCCCTTTGAGATCCCAAGTTGATTTTCTTACATGTTTTGAAAACAGTGTAATATACAAAATAAGTTGAGATATTCTGGAATAAAGGATCATTTTTATTCGTTGTTTCTATATTGCGACAATCTTCCTCTTTAAAATAAGCCCTACTTATTCTCTGTTTATAATAAATTATTATTATTATTATTTATTATGACAACATCTTTATGGCTTGGGTTTAAATAAACCTTGAAAACAATTTTTACCGGATTTGTGTACAAAGTCAATAGAAGTTAAGATCTATTCAAAAAAAAAAAATATATCTCAAAGATCGTTAAATCCCACGCAAAACCCTTTTTAATCCCTTATCGGTTTGAAATCAAAAAGTCCCGAAAGCGGTTTCAGTGGCTTTCATTATCCTCTCAAAATACCCAATAGATATAACGAAATTCGTGAAAATAACGAAATTCGTGAAAATAACAAAACTTATTCTGCGAATGGAGAATTGATCCGGTGAATTACTAGTCTCTCATCGCCGGTGCAAATGATCGGATATATAAACTTTATCTCAGCGTAGAAAAATAATTGGTATTACTTTTATTTGTTTTTTAAATCGTTTAGAATACTTATTAGGTATAAAAATAATAAAGAAAGAGTTTAGCTAGACGCGTACCCACTTCTCCTGCCTTCCTTTCCTCCGCTTCCACTTTTCTCTCTCATGACCAACAGGTAAACTTGAAACACTTTTACAGAGAGAACACCGTACTCATCAACCGCCATCCTCCTTCCCGTCCTCTCTGCCACCCCGCTCCAACAATCGCAACTAGTCTATGGAAACCAGGAAGAACGTCGCTCCAATTCACATATCAGTCGTCCGTAAACGGAATTGACCCAGTTTTTTTTCCCGATCCTCAAGCCATCAGCGCTCAACTACATATACACTATAGCAACGTGAAGGCTATACAGCTGCTATATTCAACATTGGAGAGCAAGTGGAACTGAACCTTTCCTTGTTTCAGACCCTTTGGACTGCGTAATTTTCAGTTAATTATTTTCAAAACTACACAATTTTTTATACTTCTTTTTCTTGCCATTAACAATAGAAAATAATTGCTTTTTATAGTCAAATTACACTCTTTTATAACCGAAACAATGAACGCATTTCGTACTACTTTGAACGTACATTATGTTGTTAGTGGCCAGTTAAGTATAGTTAAACTCGTAGTTATCGAAACGGCATAACCAAGTTGCACTATTGTAGCCATTCTTATTTCTCTATTAGTTGGCTAAACAGTTCGGAAAATACAATTTTGATCTCGTCCAGGCTTAACATCTTAAAGAAAATTTTCCAGCCAAAGAGCACCAGCACATGACATCCTCATTTTCCAGACAATTAATACCCTTTTCTTGCCGAGCAATTTACATCTCTAAGCGATAATGGCGCTTCTCATTCCAGCGGAGGTAATTATGGTAATTGCCACGGTGAATTAAATGATACCCTGAGGAACGAGACAGAGAAACCACCCCCTCACCACACCAAAAAAAAAAACCAAAACTATTATATCAGTGCAATCGAGTGTTTAAAAGAGAAGAAAATCTGTATACCGCTTAACTTCTATACAGCCAAGGCTATTGAACCATTTTTTTCACCATTCTATCCCGTCCTCTCCCACGTCCTTTATGCCGAAATGCTAAAAAGAATCTGCAAGAAATGTCCTGGATAAACGTTTTCGTGGTTCAAAATTAACCCTGGCTAGCGCTGACGCCGCGACGGTTAACTCTATTAAGGCGTCTTGCTCGCTGGATTTTGCCTAAAATAAGGCACGATGCAAACATGTTTTCTCCATTTTCCGTAACGAGCGTGAAAAAAACGAAGCATTTACGATAAATTTTCAAGTTGTTGTTTTTTTCCCTTTAAAATTTTCACCGTTTATGAAAATGGCATCCTATTTTTCTGCTGGCTTGCAAATGGAAAGTTTTTTTGTTGTTTGAAAAGGAAAAAAGATGACTAGAAATTAAAGGACTGACGAGCTGCCATAGATCATCTTGATGAAATCGATATATGGCTTGGTGATATTTTACTTTGTATTTTTATTAAAAAATAAAAAAAAATTATGGGACTAGGGCAAGGTATACTGTACATGATATTGTGTTCTGAGAGGGAACGCATATATGTAGCTAATAAGGACTTCCTGACCCTTGAAAGTCTATTTTTTCTTGGACCTGCAGAGTGAAATATGCTCACTATTATGAACTACGATTTGAAGGGAAGTAACAACATATGCATAGGTATATAAAACAACACCGTTAATTGCAACTTCAGTTCTGCTTACAGTGACCTTGACGGATGGAGTAAGAAGAGGCACTTATCTACCACCAAATCCAAAAATTTCAAACAATATGTTTATAAATGAAACAATAAATTTTTCCTTTTTCTAAATCCGGATCGACGGATTATAAAATATTCAATTTTTATCGAAAGAAAAAAAACTGTATAATTTTCTTCGAGAATTTAATTATCGCAAGGTCACTCACATTTATTTCTATTTTGATTTCACTCCAATATTCCCTTGTACATATTATGAGGAGTAAAACTTAATTTAGTTTCAAAAATTATCTAGTTGAATGGTGCCAGGAAAAGCAATTCCCATTAAAACACGTCGGTACAATCTTTCACAGTTAGTACAGATGTGAGCATTTTTCAAAGAATTGGTAGAAATTTCATGAATAGTGTGCTTTATTAAATTTTTGCGAATTTAGGAAATGTGTCAACTCTTGAAATGAGTAATAGTATTGAAATTCTAAACTCAAAATCATTTTGTACTAGCTTTTGGTCTTGGAAAAATGATTCTGATGCCGTGTTCAGAAATAAAAAAAAGGAAATAATAAGAAACTATTGACACCTGTGAAGATCTAATTGGAATTTTCTGGAAAGTATAATACAACATTTGTAGACTCCAGAAATCGTTAGCCGAACTACAGGTTGTGACCAAAATTAGTGCTAATTGGGAATCTATACTGTTTTAAAAAAAAATTTAATTTCCAATCCAATTTTTACATGAAATTTCCAGTATCACATATATAATTTTTTTAACTAAAAGCACACATTTCAATCACCTTAACACGATATTACTGGTAGTAGTGAATTATTCATTAACTTTTCAAGTGAACCGTATACTTTACATGAAACGGTTCACAAAATTACGCACCATTTCGTGTAAAATTAAATGTTTTTAAATTTTACTCTTTCCTGTTTCACTCTATCATTTTATTTATTTTAGTTTTTGTTCCTATTTTTATGTTTTCTTCTAACGCAATTAAATTTAGATCATAAGTTAGGTTTAAGGCTTAAATCGTTAGGTTTTTGAGAGTTTTCCCCAAAAAAGAATTGAACTAACTCTAAGGCATTTCTTAACTATTTATAAACAATCAAATTGTATTCAACATTGAAGTTGTAAAGACAGTAGTAGTCTAATCACTTGAGTTTTTCTTAACAGCATCTGAGCTATGTAATAATTATCAAATCAATAAATATGTGTATGTATGTAAATGTTTTTACATGTGAATTGAAAATTACGTTCTTTTTCGTGTAATTCTACTTATCATTCAATTTTGTTTGTACTGAAATTAAAATCGAACTCCTTCGGTGTCGCAGTGGCTATACCCATCAAACCTACGCAACAAAAACAAGAATTGATCGCGGGTTGGATTCCTACCTTGAACCAAATGTAAGTATATGTAAGAAATAATATTAGAAGTATCTTAGAGTGCAAATTATACACAGCGCTTAGAGATTAAATTCAAGAGAATATCTAGTGAATTTGCTGCTTTCGAAGTTGTAATTTACTGACTGCAAAGTGACATGAACTGACCGAAAATTGAAACTTACATTCAAATTGACTATTACATCCCAATGTAAATTTACACGCTGTAGGTGTGGCATATTTACATACTATCTAAAAGATGTGAAATTCAATGGTTTTTGTACAGTGTTGAAAAAAGGTTGTATTACTACGTTTTTATTAACTCGTTTTTTTGGTCTGTCTGTTCTGTTCTCGTTGAGCTAGAGACTTGAAACTTTAAACACAATATGAACTAGCTTTCTATATTTTATGTTTAATTGTGACCAAAAATTCAAGTCCAGTCTGTTCATTCGTTCGTTTACAAAAGCAGTTGAAAACTGTCCGAAAAGATGTCGAATTCTTGTACCGCTTCTGCGAACTTATTAAAAAAAACTTTAAAAATTTTATAAATCTTTTAATGAAGATTATGAAGAGCGGTTTAAAAACATAAATAGCTTCATATCCAAAGCTATCGCGCTTAACAGAATTTAAAGTGAAAATCCTGTTCATATTTCATCCCTTATCCGAACGGGGGGGATATCACCTCAAATATCTCGAGAACGAAAAGCAATAACGAAATGTAAACACTACGTGCCAAATTGCCCGTGGGAAAATATTCAATCGAGACATCGTCAAATTGAAGAAGTAATCGCAAATTAAAAGATCCGTAGCCTGAAGGAGAGCGAAGGAGGTTTCAGGATCCAGGAGGCCAATTCAGCAACATTCGTCCGGATACTTCGTCCTTCGGCCGCTGGAAAGGCGAACGAGTGCTGAACTTAATTAAAGCTTCCTCCCCGAAAACTTTTAATGGAATTCATAAACCTAAACCGAGTTGGAGAGTTTTCGAAACTACTTGAAATAAATCCTTTGTTTGTGTGTACTTAAGCGCTCTCTTGGCCTTCGCCAGGACTCGGCTCGCTTTCGACTGGCTGCTAAACTATTCGAGCGTTTAAATGCGTTCCTTGTAAGCAAGTGAAACGGAAAATATTCATTAATATTATTTTTATTTTTTGTTTCATCCCTCTCTCTCTCTCATTGCTGAATTTTTCTTTTTTTGAGGCAAACAAAATAAAAAGTAGAGTGCAAGTGATGATAAATAGCAGGCTATTAAGCGATTTTAATTATATCGTGCACTACAGTGTTAAGCTAAATTATAGTTGTGAGTGAAAAGTTGCTGCATAAATAGATTCATAGTTTCTACTGAAAGGATTAACAATCTTCACCTGTTACTTGCAGATAAAAAAGTAAAATTTAGAGGCAACCGTAGAAAATGATTTGATTAAAGAAACTTCTGGAGTTTAGTCGTTTTTACCAGGCATCAACTATGCAGCCATAAACAGTATACAGTGTAAATAGCTTTGGGGCTCAGGATACATGTGTGAATAATTTTGACCCAAGCTATTATCATTATTTGTAGTTTCTGGAAATTTATTTTTGTTAATGTTTGGTATTTTTGTTAATGGTTGTTTGGGAAACTATGCAGAAAGAAGCAATGAATCCTTTAAAATAAATTTGAATAAAATATAATTCAAATTGTAAAAGTTAGTCGGAGTATCTGGTGGGAGGATAGATCGCACATTACACTTGACAGATATAATTCCCATTGAGATAAAACAATCTATCAACAGTTGGGCGGCTACTTTATAACTTTTTGAGCAAAGTTTGATAAATAAAAGTTGTTACGCGATTTCGATTCTCATTTCACTATGTTATATGCAACTGAACCAGGAGTTCGCTGAACTCATCATATTTATCTTTTACAGAATCCTAAGGGCCAGTATGTAAGAGCCATTCGTTCTTATTTAAAAAAATATGCAACATTTGATACGTTGTCTTCATGTAAAAAAAAAATGGTAAAGAAGTGTTGCAGTAAAAATTTTCTGTGCCGATCTTGAACAGTATGATATAGATAGAAAATATTCAAGAAATAGGTTGTGTTTGCTATTGATTAGCAGATGTCGCAGATCGGCGATTGACGCGCCAACTGAGCGAGAATTGAAAATTGTACCTCTAGCTATGCAACACAACAACAGTTAGTATGTACCAACCTAGTCTTATAAACTGAACTAACCAGTGAAGGTTTTCCAATTGTCATGTCCTCGAGTACAGCGACTAATCAACAGTCGGCGATTTCGTGTTGGGGTTTTACTCCACTGACGCCGGAAAACAACAAACATTAATTTAATCAAATTTGCTTCTATGGTAGCTACCATGAAAACAATCCATTAATAGATATTTATTTTTTTAAATGCACTTGCCACAGACATTTTTCACGAGCGTCATTCAATATGGAATCCATTGAAATAAGTTTTAGCTAAATTTTCACAGTACGCGAACCCAAAAAGCCGAACAGCCAAACAAATTTCTGTCAACACAGTTATTTTGACATTTCATTTGAAAGGTAATAAGGATCGAAACGGCGTTTTAGACGAACTATTTTGTTTTTTAGACCTCAGTGACCGCTTATGCTAGGAACGATGATCTCAAGAACAATTTAAGGTAGATTCTTAGAATTTTTACGGGAAGTAGGCCCAATAGGTGCCTAGCAGAGAGAAATCGTGGGGGTTTGGGGTGAAGGTGAAAAGGAAAAGTTTCGATTCCTATAACTCGAGAACCCTTAATATTAAATAAATGAAACTAGAAATTTAAATAGAACTATAGTAGTAAATAGTAGTGGCTAGAGTCACTGTATAAGAACTAACACAAACATCCATTATCTTGGGTACGGACAATGTGTGTTTCATTTGAAACCAGTACATTTGAAATTTTTTTGCAGTTGTCCGATCTTTCATTTTTATCTCCACTAAAGTGGATAAACGCTGTATTTAGTTGACATTTAATGGACATATGTATCTCGATTCCGTGAAACGTTAATAAAAATCCATCTGCTACACGTATACACACGGAACCGCTTTCATGATGTTTTGAAGTTCAAAAGGGGTTGTTTAAATTTTTACGAATTCATCCATATCCTCCAGGACTGATTTGATATCAAATAACTTTTCACTTTCCCGAGCTTCGTATAATCGACTAAAATTCGTTATTAGGATTAAACATGTTTTCACGAATTCTTTCATTTCTATTAAAAGTGACCACTCATTGGGTACTACTGATTTACTTTGAAATTATGCCATATCGGTCGACAATGTACCGGATAGGGTCTTCGACTAGCGTAATGGAGTACCTTACATTGCACTACTCGCTAGAGTGAAAGATTCTGGGTTCAATTTTGTTGGTCTTCATAGTTTTTATCATCGGTGCGTATCGAAGAACGTACAGAAAATTGAACTGCCCTGCACAGTTGATCACCGAAGTTCGTTATGAAATTTTTGGTATATGCCCCATTCGTTTGGTGGAAATGCTATCAATGGTCACACGCGCTGATTAGAATGGTAGTGGCTAGTCCGTAAGAACCAATGAATTTTTGGTGATTTTCGCTTATAGGATAGTAGCATTAGTCACCGTAGCTATCACGAGTACTTCTCGCTATTATCAACGATCGTTCTGTTGTAGACCTGTGTTCGTTCTACACGCAAGCCGGACCAACCCAGCAAAAGGACACAAATTGAATCTTTTTCAAGCCTGAATTTTGCTCATGACAATTAATATAAAAATTTCCGAAAAAATGTGTAACCCAATTTTTTTTTTCTAAAGCACTGTACAGTCTGTCGATGCAATTGACAAATCGCTAACGCCAGATTTTATTGCAGTCATCTAATTATAGTCGGTTGCTATAAAGCACTATTCAAAATTATTGTTCCTACCGTAATAAGGATCATATTAATATTTAACTTATTGAGCATTCATAACAGGGCGTCGCAAAATAATCGTCCATTCCGAGCTTATAATCATAGCGTGCATACCCCTAACGCAGCTACCCTTGGCTCGACATCTATACGAGTACAATACAAATCCACATTACTCGAGTTGATAACATCCCATCTAGACCCGCTGATTAATGAATGTGTACCATACAACTGATCTACTGATAAAATAATATAAACATGAATTTTGCTCGCAATGATACAACACAACTTTTACGTCACGGAGTATGAAAACGTTTCATAGTCGGCATCCTTTTCGTCCTTCATTTGCGTCCTTTTCCCGTCTCCATATCGGATCGGATTTTACATATATAAAACGAACGTACAGAATCCTGGGCACTTTGTTTTACAAATTGCCAGGTTCAAAAGGCACTTGTGATGCGACATAATAGTTTTCATGATATGCCAGGAACGTGTCCTTATTACAAATGGCCGTTTAATGGATTTTTAAGACTCCTTTGGGATTTTGTAATACTCTCGCACTGGATGAATATGGGTGGCATACATGGCCTTAACTCACATCGCAATAATTGAGGTACAATGTGTATGGATCGTACAAAGGCGGGAACGTACAATTTAAAGACGAGACACGTTTAAGGGTGGTTTCGCAACGGAACCGTATATCAAAGTGTCCATTGTTCTTGAGAGTTTCCCAAGTTTCTGATAAAATATTCACAACAAATTTCGACTGGTGAAGCCTGATTTGTCGATTAATTGATTAGTTGTCCTTCATGAATTAAACTCATTCATACCGAAATTCCTAAAATGAATTGCTGAAATGAAACTGATTTGAGTTCATTCATTTTTTTTTCCTCTCTCTTTATATTTCAGCAGATTTGACATCCCTATCTTTATTTTTCATGCACTAATCTAGCCATTACTCTTAAATTGAAGAATCGCCCAATCTAGCGCGTAACTTTTTTCAAGTCATTATGCGTAAGACATTAGCGTATATGTGGCTCCAGCATTATATATACAGTACTTACATTTTATGCTCGCCTAAAGGCCTGCAATTCTTACAGAGCCTATGTGAATTTTCATATGGGTTAGAAGCAACCGCGGCAAATAGTTGCCTGAATACTCTTAACTACTCTTATAGCTACTGACAAAACTAAACGTTTCCATGTCGTTACCCGAATGGTAAAGATGGTAGTCCTTGTCTATACTCCTCCTTAAGACAATCAAAAAGTTCCAACCTTCTGAAATCAACCATTCAGGACATATGGATTTCAAGATGGTTCGAACCCAGCTTTCAAGTGTTTCGGACAGCCAATAAAATTGCCCGAATTTGATCTCACGCGCTTAGAATGAGAATTAACATTCCCTAGTGAACAACCGAATTGAACCAAATTGGTTCAAATAAAAGATGATCTTCAGTACATTAATCATAAAGTGTCATGGATAATTTGACTAATTTATAATTCGTGGAAACGAGTTTCGATTCTGTATCACATATATGAAGAATTCATCAGCAATGGCAGTGATGTAAGGGTGTTTTGGATAAGGCATGATACACCCTCTGATGAGTCAATGCCTTCCGATGACGAAACAGCTCCTTCGGACCTGGTTACACCAAGTTTTAAACTGACTTCTTCAGTGAAGGCTTTTCAACTGTTATATCCTTTAAGGCAATAGCCAAGATTGATCTCAACTAGGCTTTCGTGCTAGTGTTTTGCATCAGAAACTTCTTTTAGGCCTTAGGTCAAAAATTCTCAAGTTAAAATATTATTATAAGTTTTTTTTAAACGAATGGGAAAATAAAGATGTCGCCAAAAACTTTTTTTATTTTCGACAATCGACGATTTTTCCTCGTGACCCGGGATGAATTTGTCTCAATACGTGTATTTCTTTTCCTTAAATCGAGTCTCGCTAACAAGCGGACATGTCGCCAAGATATATGCTAGATTTTAGCATATTTGACCCAATTGCTACCATTTCGCACTAGCGGTAATACGTTAACGTTAATGTAATTTGATGATGTCACCACAATAACCAGTGCGGAATGCCACCTATGAATTTTTAATTATAATTATCTCATTACGAATAGATACGATGCAGTTGCATATCACAGGTAAATCTGTAATCCATTGAACACATTCACATCCCTTTCGAATATATGCAACCATGTAGAAAACAAACAAGCAAACAAACAAACAAGCAAACAAAAGAACTGTTTAAAAGTCGCAAGAAAAAGCAATAAAAGCTTTCTGCTATTGTTCACCATTCACTCTGTCCATTTTTGCTCTGTTGTTCCAGCGGCACTGGGTTGCAGCTAAAGGAATCAACGGGTCTAACGGATTATTATATTAAAGGACTTATAGAACTTACCCCCATTGTGTACTTCTAAACGTATTGCGATTTCTATCCACCCGTAAGGATGGAGCCGAAGAAGCAACCAGAAAACCCTGAAGAGAAGAAGAACGAAGATTATGAAGAAAATTTTGTTCGACTCCATTATCTACTTGTTCAGGTAAAAAATTTCCTAATGGAGTGTTCAATGATTGCTTCTTCGCTCCGTCTTTTTTTTCTGTTCTTTTATTATTAAAGTAGAAAAGGATTCTCATTTGTCGAACACAGTGAACCTATCTGTTCAGAAGAAAAATCGTATGGAGTTTTGATTCAACGGACGCCAACTTGTGGCTATCAGATTTTTATTCAATTGCTCCTTGTCATGAACAAGCCGAATCCTTCTTGTGTTTGATTACAATCGAAGTTTTCGTGGATGAGAAAATGTGGGTGGGGTGACGTTATTAAATTTTTCTGTGTCGAAACGATATCACCGCAAGGTAAGGGAGCATAATAAAATGACAATCTTGATAAGTGTAAGTATATTTTATTTTTTATAATATGTCCTTATCGGTAGGTTCTTTGAAAACGTTAGGGATATTACTTTGGGATTATGTTATCGAATTAAGGTATGTTTTGGAGTTGGTAATAGCTGTGGGCCTACATCAGTTTCCTTAATATGAATTAGTTCTGCCCTCATAGGTTCGAGTCTTTCTTATAACTTGGTGTGTGATGAAGAGCTGCTGATCCGAATGATTTAGAAAATAACTTTTGAATTGAAGCAAGTATTTTTCGAAAGAAGTAAGTTTACAGCGATTGTATAAATAGCGAGAACTACCAAACGAGTAGTTTAAGTGGTAGTTCATTGAGGTATACCCAAAATCAGTGACTGATCAAATTTTAAAACATACAGATGTGGGATTCAGAACGCACCCTTCTGCGGCGAACTGAGCATACTACACTCATAATGAAGGCGAAGAAAAGGTTCGGGCTTGCTGATGCTCGCTCTTTTGATCTGGTCATCGAATACGACGGACTCCGATCATTTCGATTTTTAAACATAACGCAGTCACGATCGGCTGCAAGCCAATCGTATGATAGTCTAGATGAAATACTGAACTCCGATTTTTATTTTAGTTGGAAATATATCAAAAGAATGAGGAGAGCACAAGCAATTATTACATGACCTTTTACTTACAGGTAGAAATTATTGTATAGTGGCTACTCGATTTTTTGATTTATAGTGAGTTCCATAAAGTAAGTAAAAGGACATTTTACAGAATTTTTGTATGGCAACTACATGAAAAACTTATGGGATATTTTTCATATTAATAGTTTCAGTTGCGACTATTATAAAATTAATGTGTATAAAATTTCAAAGTCGTAACTTGAAGTGTTCTAAAGTTATCGTTCAATATTGGTGAACATGTTTATTAAGGACTTTTGTATGATAGCTACCCGAAGGAGTCAACGGATGGCGCTAATTAATGAACTCCGTTTTGGTTTTGGTATAAAACTAATTCCTGTAAAATTTTAAATTCCTGCTTTAACCCGTTCTGGAGTTATAGTGGATTCAGTAACATGCATACATTTTTGAAGGACTTTTCTAGGCTGCTACACGAAGGACTCATTCGATTTGCATCATATTCGGAACTTTCGATTCAAACATTGTAAACCTTAAGTATGCAAAATTTCAAGTTCCTAACTTGAAGCATTCGAGCAATAATTGTGAAAACGTGTTTTAAGGACTCTTGTATGGGAGGTACCCGAAGGAGTGGAAGGATATTGCCCATTAACGAACTTAGCCTTAATTTTTCCATTTTACAAGTTGTGACGAAATTTCAACTTCCTTGGTCAAAGCGTTCTTGAGTTATCGTGCTAACGGACGGACGGACGGACGGACGGACGGACTTACAGCAAACTGATTTGGAGGTTTTGGCCAAATATAAACACAAAATAATATATAACTTTTTTTCGTCCGAGGCTCGGTTCTATGCGTTACAAACTTTTCGGGCTGGATTAAACTTATAATACTCTATATGTTCATCTAGAGTATAAAAATAATTTGTACAATTATCTACAATTTGATCAGATCAGATCTTACATCTGTAGTTACAATTTAGATTTTTACTAAAATTAGTTCTTTGTTTATTATTTTAATTTAAACCCAAGGAATAAACCTTACTTGTTAAATCCTACCTAACTTACAATCTAACTTAAAATAAAATGAAAATAATTAGGAAATAGTAATTACTTGCAATAGGTTAAATACATAAATATGTAGAAGTGTTGCCGTCGCATCCTTATACTAAAGGTAGGTGGCAATGAAGATCATCAAATATTTCAACCAATTTCGTGGAATTTTTGGTTGTTCGCTAAGATATATGAAGCTCAACGCTTAAGACGCAGTTTCTTTTTGTGAACGCTAACGCATTCACTCCAAATGGGAACACCGTAGGAAATGATAGGTTGAATTACAATTTTAAAAATTAAAACTTTATTTTTCACAGTAAGGAAGGATTCCTTGTTTATAGAAGGGAAAGCGCATGAATACATCCTCACTCGCCTTGCCTTGAACTTCTCTGCTCTCTCCCTGTCTTCCAGTGGCGGCTCGTCGCATAAAACTAGTGAGGCTGAGCTTTAAGCTTGTGTTAAACTTTTCGCTTTTTCCCAGTTTTTTGCATATATTTTCGTGAAATGTATGGCGAGCTTATAGAAAGCTCTCATTGGTCATACAGTGTAACACAAGCTTAAAGTTCAGCCTCACTAGCTTTATGCGGCGAGCCGCCACTGCTGTCTTCGTTTCTCTGTGCCTTTGCTCTCTCTGCCTTCATCTTTCCCTGTCCTCGTCTCTCTATGTGGCCTCTGTTTTGTTCGTCTTGGCTCTGCAGTGTCTGCTTGTCGTGATTTAGCGTCGTTCGTCGTGGCTTGTCGTAGCTGATGGACTTAGCTCGACTCTGCTTGTCTTAACTTGACTCTCGTCATCTTGCTCTGCTGAGCTCTGCTCTATGTGGTTCTGCTGTGCTACTCTCAGCTCTGCTTGGCTCAGCTGGGCTAGTCATCATTTTGCTTGGCTCTGCTCTGTTTGATATGGCCAGTTTTCGCTCTACTAGGCTCTACCTGGACATGAACTAATCGGTCCCAAGCTTTCAAGAAGGCACTGCAAGTCCACTTTGCGTTATCCAGCTTGGGAATTGACTAAAGACGGTTGGTCAGTACGTCGTTCTTTTCGAGAATGTGAATTACAGGTAGAATCGATCGCTTAGAAATCAACGTTACTCCAAGAGGAACTGTAAGTCCACAATACCTTGTTAGTTGACTAATTACTGCCGAGGCCGACTGACCCCTTTCTTGTCGTTCGTTGGTGCTTATATGTTTGCGGAATCATTTACCATCCGCGAATCATTTCGGTTCTGCTCGAAGTTTTGACTTTGTTATGCTTCGTGGTTGATTTATGCATCAACCCGCATATAGTGCTTTCAGATCTCTCATGTTTATCCAAACGTGCAGTGTCGCCTGAGGCATTGTTGTGGACCCTCCAATTTTTCAAACGTTTTGCCCATCCTTGCACTTTATCTTTCAGCTTAGTTTTGTCCATTTTGTCTTTCGTGCTCGCGTTTTCCCTCTTTTCTTTGTTCCTTTATGTCTTTGGTATTTTATGTTGTTTGTTTCGTAGTTTTAAAATTCAATTCAGTGTTAAATGTTTTAATTCAATGTTTGTGTGTGAAAATTTATCACGGAAATGTCAATTTACAATGACATCACGTCTGTCTGAATGTAATTCACAAATTGATCATCCATCATTCCAATAACTGTAATTGTGAAATGGTAGTTTGGAGAAAAATTTTTAATTCATTCAAACGGTCGCAACGCCCAACTTTTGCGACGAGTCTATGAAACTAGTGGAACAAGAGGAACTCAGTTGTTCCCTTTCGTCCAACTGTTCATGTGCGCAATTTATTGCGATTAATCCTTTTAGCGTTTCGTTCACTGACATTTTAGCACTTTTATATCACTCCATTTTGACAGATGAAACGTAGCCGTGTGTTAATGCCAAAATGGAAATTACGGTTGAGCATTCTCACAATAATAATACATATTTGACATATTGAATGTAGTTGCGATTGACGTGTGTCGATATTAACAATGATAATTAAGAGGGAATGATTATTCCCGCAATAGTTATTCGAACACGTCACCGTCCTATGCAGCTTTTTACGAGACGCTAAACTAAAAGTCGGTCACCTTTCCTTCACCGCTGGTTTACAGGTTATATTTTGAAATTAGTTTCGTGCTCCGCATTGTCGGTTGAAATAATTTTCAGTCTAATACCATTGATACGCAGCTAATATACAAACCATGGTATTGAAATCGTAGTATTGAAACTAGCTGCACATGATACACTGCACACATGGTATGATTTGACAGTATCTGATATAAGCAAGAAATGACATTTAGTTGCGATACTCGCCACATAATTGGGGATAGCACTACTAGCAGTAAAATGCATAGTATACCCATATTAGGTGAAATTATAGAATTTTGTATACGATGAAACAGGTTCAATATATGTACATACTAGATACCAGTTCGTTTATCTTGTATATGGTTAGTATTGGGTGATACACTGCTGGTATTGACGATATTTTTATTTCGATACCAGCAGTGAATCTATGGTATTAGCACAAGTTCATTTTGTTCAATTCAGATTTGATTGCTTAACACTTTACCACTACTTTTTCCACGAGTAGAATTCTATTCGAACGGTTTTGGGAAAATTCGAATTAGTCCCAATATCAGCTGCTCGTCTCCTGACATTACCCTGGCGATAAAACCCGAAACCCGAAAGCTTGAAGGGAAGTATACATCCTACGCTCTGACGCAGAATTACGAAGACAATGGAAATCCAACTTTACTGCTACCAATTAAATAAAGATAAATTATCAAAAGCGAAAAGCGAAAACCGTCCCGAATTATCAAATAATTAATTTAAATTAAAAAAGCCCTAACCTATCGTCAGATACTTAATGCCCAATAACAGCCTGATAATCCGCCGAGTTTAATGTTGGCCATTATAAAAGTTAATGAGAAGACGGGCACGGCTCTGAACGTTCAACGAGAGCACGACTACGTACGGTCCGAAATTCACTGTTGTCACTTTAATCCCCTTACACGGCCACTCTTATCGGGATTAAGGACCAAAGCTACTGTATATTCACACACTAATCACTTAAAGCCCTTCAGACAAAAATAGACGCCAGTTTGAATATTCGAGTCGAGTTGAGTCCGGACCATCACCATCCATCCCGCCGAGGAGCCAAGGGGTCGTCTCAGTGCGGTTTTACCATACAGAAGTGTTAGTGTAGCACTTCATTTTGCAAGTGTCATGTCCGACCCGGACTCTGGATACCATTTATCCAACTATTTATCTAACTCCGCATGTGATGGCCAATGGACGATGACCACTTCAGCCCCTCCGGAAGACTCCACTAAACTACATTTCGTTGTGTTTGTATAAAGTGGGCAACGTGTGCATTCCGTATATCTACTATACGTACGAGTATATCTACATCCGAGAATTAGTCCCACAGTATTCTAGCGTGTCCAGTGAATCCTCTTATAGAGTTAAATGGCCCTGACTCTGGGCAAAAATCCCGGAACAAAAAACCGGACCGAAAAAAAAACGGCGACATCAAAGGGGTTGGGTCGGACTATAAGCGAAGAGTATACACGATGGGAAACTGGATTCGCCGGTACAAAGCTACTTCGGTTTGGTCCTGGAGAGTTTCTCGAATTCGTTCCGTAGGACAATTTATAAAACCACGAGACAACTTTAACTCTAAATATAGTTTTTGTCCGAACAGAAGCATCCTACCATCTACGGAGACGGACTGATGGCTTTCACACAGTCCAGCAACAACAAAAGCTCATTTAGTGTGTTGCCTACAACCAGTTAAAGAACCATAAGAACAACCCCATCCTCTTGGTTCTGCAGCCACCCCGAAAACAATTCCAGAACAACCCGAACAGCAGCAGTTTTCCTCCGACCATATGGACATTTGGGGTGGTTTTGCTGGTGTTGGCGACTGCTTTCGTACCATTTCAGGATGCGGTTTGATCCCCAAAAACGAATTTTATTGAGAGCGTTCTACAAATATTGTAAACTAGCCACAAAATTCGGATTGGGGTTTTTCTTGCTGAATCTTAAAATATCCCGTCATTTATACGCTTCGAGCGTGGAGGTTGGGGGGTTGTTAGGGTCCTTTCAATCTCTGCTCTCCAGATCTTTTTTCGTCCTTGTCGAATGCCTAATAAATGGATGATTTATTTACATAACGCACCGGGGAAGTGTAATGACATCTTTTACGTTAGTGAATCGCACCTGGTGTTCCTTAAAGTTTTCTTTTTCCTTCGCTCCGTTGTATTTCCACCGCATGTATTTCACTCAGATTATGGTCTAAACAACGTCTTCCAGACGGTTTCCATTCCGCAAAGCTGTTCTAGGGGGATGATATGTCGAGCGAGGACGAAGTAGGTTTGAAGTACCTTAAACGTTTCTTACCTTCAAAAAGTAAAATCGAGTCCCCCGGATACACCACACATAAAGTATAAAAATGCTTAGAGGGTGGTCGATGGGCGGTTTGTTCTTGCCATAACTACCTCCCCTTTTTAGCCGCCCGGTGAAGGTGAAGTACTTTACTAAAAATGTTTTCAGTTTTGTCGTTAATAACTGCCGTTTTCAGTTCTACTTCCCGGTGTTTTATCCCAGCCAAGGACGCGGAAAGTTGTCATTCTACGGATAAACACGTCGTCGTATTTCAGATATATATATATATATAATTCCGGGACAGGGTGAGTTCACTTCTAAGGAGGGTCGGGGGAGGGGTGACTTCTTACATGGAAAAATCTTAGATAGCAAGCAGTGAATTTTCCGCAAGTTGAACGATAAGATTTCTATGATTAGGGAAAAGATATGGAGGGCTCTAAAGTGGTTTTATGGAGGGCGCTATACTTTTAATATTATATATATTGGTACTTTTCTCGCTTTTCTCAACATTTTTGCTTTCTAATGAATTTTTATTGTTTGACGTGGAAATTTCTTCGTGGTCATATTTCGGAAGGATTTTAACGAGAATGTCGTGATTTACGTTATGTTGAATAGTAAGGGCCCGGGAGTTCCCGCAGGGTTGTTCCTGAACGGGAGAAGATGCTATTAAGGCTGTTTACACACGTGCTTGTCACGCCCCGAGCAACCTTAAGGGCTATTTTATTGGAATGTAGGTATACAGGCGGTGGACAAAAACCACATGACCTAAACTCCGGTTCCAGTTCCAGCGATTCGCGAGTTGACGAATCGTATCAAAGTGGGTTTTTTTCTTAAGCAAAAAAATAAAATAGGTATTCAAGTTTTAAAGCATAAAAGAAACCAAATATTTAGGATTTAAAAATAATGAAAACTTATCATAGGATAGGTACGAAATTTCGACAGCAAAGGTATACGGATATTGGAGCGTTGAGAAGAAAGACCTTTTTGATGACTCGAATTTTAGAACTTCTTTAAAATTTGAATGCTGTTTCTATTATCATTTGAAATACTGGTATGGAGTTGGACATCTTGATTTGTCGGTTTTTCGTGAATAATATCTTACACCCCAGTTGGTTCAATATCTAAAACGCCTTATGTTTGTTCTTCGATTATATTTAAAGTCTTTAGAAGTGAAAGTGAATTCGATATCTTACTAGACCTAAGAAATATATCGGAATTCGTGAAAATGTACACAACCATTTGCACTTCCTTATGGGGTTAAATTTCGAAAAAATCCGGAAAAGAGTTTCTAGGCTCGTATATAAGGAGCCCGGAGAAGTGAAAATAATTTAATTACTTGCCTAAAAGATTTAACGAAAATGTAGAAAATACCACTTTTCAGAGCCATTTTTTTTACTCCAGCATTGTACAAAAATAAAATTCTAAAATTTTTTTTGCTCTGATTATTTCCATAGTGTATAAACATATACCAACTAAGTTTCTACTGCCAAGCATAATCCGTCTCTGTTTAATTTCACTAGGAAGCCTCTGTAGTGGCTCTATTTAGTGGTAAATTTTTGACCATACTATTCTATTCTATTCTTTCTTTTTCCACTCATTCCCACCATCCCTCCTCCAGCATCCCTAATTTTTTTCCCTGAAGAAGAAGTTTACAATTTTTACAAGAAGGTTACAATTTTTAAGATCATATCAGATACGGTTCTTCAGATATATGTACGTATAAATTTAATTTTTTTAAATTATCTTTCTTAACTTTACATTCAATAGACTTCACTTGTAATTCTATATAGAGAAACTAATTTGTTTTTTCTCAGTACAATTGGATCGAAAGATATTGTAATCCAACATTTTTTTATCCACCCCCATTTTTTTCAGATATGTCCACTATTACTATATTTCTACATAAGTTCTAAGTTTCACCGTCCTAGCATAAACGGTTCCTAAGATTTAAAAATTTTTTTTTTCTAAAACCTCTTCTTCTCTTCCATCTCCCACCACACACCTCAACCTCCACATTTCTCAAAATAATACCACTCGTAGGTTCACCCAATGTATGCACCAAATTTTATTTTTGTGTTTTGGGGCTTACTAACTAGGGCATTTCCTAAAAAATGAAAATAAAAAATTTGAGCGTAGATAATTTTCTTAAAATTTCAGGTCAATCAAAAGACTTTATTATTATAAAACTACAAAGTATGATGGCTTTTAGCTAAAGCCTGTGGCGGCGAAAACCAATTTGATATCTCATCAGACCTAAAAGACAAAAGGTGAAAATTATAATAGCGCATGCAACCCACAAACATCCCTTAGGGACTGAACATTCAAGAATCCTTAAACTGATTGTTCCGGTGATTATGTAGAAAGCTCGATGAAGGAAGAACCTATTTGGTATCTATCAGTCCTATGGTACGTAGCGGAATATGTAAACATGTATTCAACTTCTTTACTCTAGCTTACGGGTTGAATTAAATAATCTAGTGACTAGATATTTATCTAAAGAAACCGAAAAAGTAAAATCAATGCAATATTTCAGAAAGCCAAAGAAAGAGTTCTGGCGAAATATGTGAAAATATATTTACCATTTTTTACTAAAAATTTTTTGCCATTCCGTATTTTGCAATTCTGCACGCCAAGTTATTTTTACGTAAATTACTTGTTCGACTACCATCTACATATACCTACCAAAGTTCAAGTTTATAGTGTAAGTCGTTCTAAAGAATGTCGGAGGGGGTGTTTCGCCTATCCCACCTTCGTTTGATTCTACTCGTATTAAAATAATCTCGGTAGAGGTTCTCAAGATATAAAAATCGAGGTGTCCTTTAACTATTCCATCTTCACCTCTTACTCATACTTCCTTACACATCCCCACCCATATCATTTTCCGCTTGGGCTATATGCCACATACATTGTAACATCCCTTTTTGAACAGTTTATGATATACGAGACATGATTTTTGTGAAAAATGAAAATAATTGTTTTTAATAAATAAATAAATAAAATTGCATATTTTGGGTCTAATTGGTTCCTAAGATATCATAATCTAAAGTATGTCAGCTCTGCACGCCACTGAGCTCCCTAAAAATGTTTGTTTTATCTATTTCCCAGTTTTAACCTTCAATTTTCCTTGTATAAACTCACACCAAATTTTTTAAAACTACTATCCTAATATAACGTAGTTGTTCAGATATTTGTCTAACCTCTAACACAAGTCATGCATGTAATACTTAAAAATTATTCCTGGCAATAAAGAAATTTGAAATTTGAATAGTTTCAACCTTGTAGCATAAACTGTTTATGAGATTTTAAGGCGTACCAAACTTACCTTTCGAGCGTTTGAACGCATTCTTTACCTTCTCATCTCAAACATCTCCAGTCATATTGAAAATGTTTTTTTGAATGAAGGCACCACTATCATAGATCTATACAAGTTCCATGTTTCAACTTTTTATTAAAGCAGTTCCTGTGACATAGACACAAAAATTGTTCGTTTGAAATGCTAGGTATTCATTTTTTTAAAAGGCTTTCACAATACTGTATTCTTAAAATAATAAATTAATATCAGCACGACCGTGACTACGGTATGATCTTCATGTAAAGGGTTTTCCAATAAGGACTTGACAACTTTGAATTCAATTTGTGAACGCACCCTTTCACTAATCATCGAACTGTCACTGTCAATTTATTCAGTAAACTTAACATTTTTATCATGATAAAGTACACGAAGGAACAACGTCTGCAAATTAAATTATATTATTTTGAAAAAAAGTTGTCAAGTCCTTATTGGAAAACCCTTTACTTACAAGAGTACATTAAGACCTCAGTCACAGTTGGCTACGTACAAGCCAATCTTATGATATTCTAGATGAAATAATGAACACCAATTTATTTTTTGGTTGGGAATAAAGCGGGATAGTTTGCTCTTTTTTATAGACCCTCTCGTTTGGTTGCTGTTGGTAGCAGAATATAATATGTATCTTCTGTTTCAATTTGACATCTGAAACTTGAGGTAAATCACCAAAAGTAAAATTTTCCTTATTCAAGGACTTTCTCATGAAGGCAACCGGAAGAACTTATCCTACTTCCAGCATGCTTATCCTTTTGCCTGTGAGATAATTTCGGCTTCCTACCTCAACGGTTTCAACAATCATTAAGTGTTTCGAAATGTAAATGCACATATTTCCCAAGAAGTTATATATGGCAGCAACTTGAAGGACTCAAAAAATTTACTACTTTTAAATACCCCTATATGCAACCATTGAAATATTAAATTGGGCACAAATTTCTAGCAAATCGTTCTGAAATTATTAGCCAATGTTTTTGAAAACATGTTTCCAAGACTTTTGACTGACCACAACTTGAAGAACATCCAGATTCAAAATTTCAACATCCATTTTATTTCAACATACGTTCGGACAGACGGACGAACGAACAGGCAAACGGACGAAAAGATTGCTTGCAAGATACTTGCAAGCGAATGTAAGATACTTGCTTGCGAGTGAAAGATGCTTGCATGCGAGTTCATGCTACTTGCTTGAGAGAATAAGCTGCTTGCTTGAGATTTCAAGCAGATTGCTTGCTTGTCTACATCAGGTTTGAGTCCTCTCTTTCTGTGTCGCATTTTCTACAGTCCCAAAAAATTACCCATATTTTGGTCGAAAACATTTTATTTCATGTGTGGTGAATAGAAATTCGTTTTCATCGCCCTATGGTTTGTGTCTGGTATATTATCCTATCCTCAATTTACGTTTTGTAGCCATCTCTTGGCACCATTTGCATTAAAACCCATCAAAGGTGGTAGGTACTTGCCACGTAACACGCACTTTTAACCCACTGTGAAATTCGGAACCAGAGCCAACGAGCCAACCCTTCGAACAAATTTAAATTAAATTTTAAAACAAATCGGAAAATCACGGAAAGTAAAATTTAACTTTTTCAAGGACTCTCACATTGTATGCGTTGGATGGAATTATTCAATTTATAGCATGTTTGGCCCTGCAACCATTTAACCTGCAACCATTTAAAGAATTAAATGTGTATAAAATTTCAAATTCGCAACTTGAAACAGTCACTAGTTATCGAAAAATGTTGTGGAACATGCCTTAAGGACTAGACTTTTTGCATGGTTTTCATTGACTAGTAAACTCGACCTTATTTTTCACTCAAAACTAATTTGTACAACATTTCTAATTCGCAGCAAAAAGATTACGTACTTGAGTTAAAGTGCGTTCTGTAAATTCAGTGAAGACATTTTTACAGGATATACTTTTATTGCAGACACGAAGGACTAATGGAATTTTCTTCATAATCATACCTTTAGCTAATACTATTTGAAAATCAATAAATAAAATTGTTTAAATTAAACCGTTCTGAAGCTATCGGCCAATATTCTTTAGAACCAGTTTTAAGGACTTTTAATATGGTAGATACCCGAAAGATTTGGCGATTTTGTCCATAAACAAACTTAGACTTACAAATTCAATCAAAGATCCAGATTCAAAATTTCAAAATCCTAGGTCAAGGCGCTCTTGAGTTATCACAGAGGCATCTTCCTATTACTTGGACAGACATTTTTTCTAAGTTTATCGCCAGGCAATATATAATATAAGTTTAAAGAAATGCCTTGTTTAAGGTCTGCAGTTCTGGAACTCTTCGGTTCCTGTGTGACTTCCGATGAGGACATAGGACAGTAGCAGCAGTCCAACTTAAGTTTCTATCTTTACACCTTCTTAAATTTCCTACTTGGTGATTGATCTCCATCTGCTTCTTAGACGGCCAATCCCAAGTCTTCCTTCTGGATCTCAATCCAGAGCCAGCTTGGGATGTTTTGCTCTAGCTTCCACAAAGCAATACTGGAAAACCAGCTGCAAAACTGTACAGAAGAAATGTAACCTAACAATTTTTCAGCAGTTATGTAATAAAACAATAAAATAGAAGCATTTTACCATTTTATTATATCTTACTATGAAAATGTTTTTCTACTCTTCTAAATGCAATCATAAAGATATAAAAGATTTGTTTTATTTCCGGCAACGAAGAAATTGAAATAAATCTTTCAACAATTTGTTACGACATCTACTGAAATCTAGTGATATCATAATGCGTGTCTGGTATGAGACAGAAAGCCAAATCATTTACAGTATCTGCACGAAAACTGTCTGTTATGATTTGCTGTAAAAATTTTCTGCAGGTGGGGAAGCACTTCCCCAAGGATATTTTGTTACAGTAAAATACAGCGGACGAGAACAATCTGTAACATTTTATGTTTTTCAGAGCGTCACAACTTACTTAAAACATTCGATTAACATTTATATTTTTTTGTGAGATATACATAAAGTATATCGAGAGTTCGACAGAGTCACAAAAGATTTGCTCTTCGACGAAAATCAAGTAAATCGAGAAATATTGGATTTTTGCAGCAAAAAAACTGTCTGGTGTAATTATGCATTTTACCCCCCCCCCCCCCCCACTTCTTTCGAAAATATTACAGCATTGTCTGTATAGATCTGTAAACGTTACCATTTACTGCACTATACTGTAACAACCAATTCTATTGATTTATCGTAGTTCACAACCAACTTATAAAATTTGCCCTTTTTGTAAAAGTGAACAAATTTATCGTGCGCTCTGGTGGTCAATTTTCCAACCATCCAATATAGACAGAAACTAGCAGTTGAACCTTATTTTCATAGAAATTAAAAAAAAAGACATTTTCAGAGATTGCGGGCTACACATTTACGGCAGCTTACTGATATTTGGCGGTTCATGTGTAATTTCAATACTTTGTAAATATTAACACACATAAGAATTAATTACTGATTGATAAAAATACATTGTTCCATCGGTACGCATTTATCTGGCAGCCTGAACAAGTATCTTATCGAAATTTTCAGAGTAAACTACAATCTTCCAATATCCACTTAGAATAGCGTAGAGAGCCTTAACAATTTTCGCATGTCCTAGACACATCTCGCATGATATAGATACTTCTTGCATGTACCGCACGTAAAACTGAATGTGCTAGAAATCTCTCAACTCAACACATGTTCTATAAAAGCGCAGCAGGGCTTGTACACCTAATCAGTTTTTTTTACTGCGGCAGTGAGAATACGATCAGTTCTACCGCGAAAGTATTTTTAAAGTGATTATGTTTGGTAACAGAGATCGAGTAAATAAAATCAGAAAGAGTTGCCAATAGTATGACAATTCTATGCGATTGAATAAAGCAATTCTTATTTTCATTAATTTTAATTGAACAGTGTTTTACTAAAATCCCGGTGAAACCCTTCCTCGCAACAATATAATTATTTAGGATGTGTTCGATAAGTTCTTGATTGCTTTATTTGATAATTGGCGTTGCGAGGAAATAATGGAAAGTTAAAAGTCAGTCAACTAAACTAAGCTAACCTTTAAAGAAAAATTCTTGAGCAACAATAGTGTAACTTCTTCTATTGACGTACCAAGAAGTCTGAGCCTCATCATGAAACACACTCCCAGCCATAGCGCATCCAACTTATGAACATTTTCATAATTTTGCATGCATCTCTTAGGTAATGGAACCGATTAAATAAACTCATATGTGTCGCTCAAAAACAAACAGAAACATTAATAAATTCTTAAAGAAATTAATTACCTGCACTCAAGGATTATAATTTGTAATCGTCAGGGGCTTAGTGTGCGAAAGTGTTCGCAACATGTGAATTGATGACGCAGGAGAGATGTACAACTCTTGATGTTTACTGCACATTTTAGTTAAGATACCGTACGTACAAGACCTATAAACTTCTTATGCAATCCGCTTGTGAATTATTGGACGGCATAAGAACAAGAGAGAAATTTATTTATGACTACTTATGATCTCCTGTCGCTTTCTCCATGTCCCAGGTAATTAGCCGTGAAAAGATACACTTGAGTGCGCTTTGATGTTGCAATAAAAAAATCAAAAGGAATTCAGTTACAATATCGTTGAGAGGATCAAGTTAAAGGCACGTGTGGTACAGCACCGTATCATATTTTACGTATTGCAGATGCAGATTGTACCCGCATCTTTCTTATTCAATTTCGAGATACATACCCTTTTTGTCCGGTGTTAATATTTCGGATTAATCATAATTTTCACATTTTTGGTTTTGTGGAGTTACTTAAGTTTCTTTGACGGTCGTTCATAAGCAAAAGTTCGCAGTCTTAAGAAATAGCTACGAGTATGTTATTTCACCTTCATTAATAAAGGAGACTAATCACATCCCAACTGTGTTTTGCAAAACCCGACGTCGATCTTGTCAGTCTGTAGTAGGCTTGCACATTTTTGATCACCATAGTGAGCGATCATTCCCGATCCGTCGACAACTAGATCCTTCTTTAGCTCACTAGTTCCCAGGAGTTCAGTGATGAGAAAGGTGGGCTAAAAACTAGTTCACTATTTTTCAAAATTCAAACACCAAGTGGGTGTAAAGGGGTTGACTACGTTTTCACTAATTTTGCAAAATCTATAGTGTCTGATAAGATATCAAGTTATTTCTTACGGAATCGACTAGTACTCTATTTCACTGTTTTTTCTAAATTCAACGCCCAAGTGCCGGTAATGGGTTCGTATACGGTTTTACGAGTCGTCATATTTCTTAGATCCCAAGAAGCAAATGGGTTCTAACTTTTATGGGCTTTTAGTGTAAGTATAGTGTAGTAATTCCGAAATTTGAGTCGTCTACACGGTGTCGTTTTATCGGCTAAAAATTTATATATTACATATTTTTCCATCCACTCTAAGGACATTTCCAAAAAACCTCCTAATGCTTAAAGAACCGATGCTATACTCTGACTTTGATTGCGTCCCGGAGTATAATCCAATTACGTTATTCATTTCTTAATTTTGGTAGTGGTGTAAGCTTTGTATGGCGACCCAATTTTAACCTCTTTTCGAATTTTGAACCGAAAAATAATAAAGTTTTGCGAAGGCAGTTGGCTGATTTTTCAACATATTTTCGTCTTGGTTCAACATTTATTTGTGCTTTGCCGTAGTGTCCTAGGACCTCCCGCGCAATACGGATTTTGTGAGATTTCTTAAAGAACTTTGGACTATTCAGAGTAGAGATGGGTCGTTCACGAGTGAACTGTTCCAAAAGAACATTTCATTGAAGCTACACACTCTTTTTGATGAACTGAAGTTCCATTGGACACGTGACAAAAAGCTGTACCAACCAACCTATTTTGTTTTTGCTCATCATCTTCTAAGTCTATTGCCCTTTTTTTTGCTCATCATCTCCTCCCATCAAAATGAACTAAAATAACGAACTAGTTCACGAGGAACGAATGAAAACGAACGATGGAACTAAGAGTTCCGGAACTACTTCACTGAACTTGTTCCTTAAAGTGAGTGACTCGGAGTAAAGTACTTCACGGAAAGGAACTGCTTCGCCCATCTCTAATTCAGAGTGTGGTCAAAGCGAGGGACTCTTTTAGCAGGAAGACCACCTTAAAGTGGTCATATTAGCTTTGAAGGTGGTACACATTGAAATGATGAAAAACCTTACCACTAGCTATCCACACCACATGACTACTAATTCGATGACATCATTAAATAAGTTTTCAAGTAGCTCAACTCTACGCTCCCATTTATTTTTATTCATACTGACATAAATCTAATTGAGTTATTAAGACTTATCTACCTGACTTAACTTCTGGTTTATTACGTTTCACCCGTCTTCACTGCCCGCTTAGTTCCGAACCAACATAATCACTTCATGGCAATCCTCTCTGATAGCCTCCGATATAAGAAATCACTGTACTGGTTTTTAATCAAAAACACTAAGCAGTCCTGACAATAGCAACACTCTTGAACTGATGAATTCATCCAAGTTCCTGCCAACAGTGAGACGGAGCCAACGGAGCCGTATCTAATCTATCGCAAAGTCAAGGTAGAGCCTGGCCGGACCAAGGTATATGAGCTAACCTAAGGTAGCTGGTAGGCCTATAAGCTATCGTCGACATCATTACTGTCACAATTACAATTTAATCTTGGTCGTTTCTGGTTTCTCACTTATCAAACCGCGATGCAAGTAATTTATTTATAGCCCATCAAGATTTAGCTGATGGCAGTATCGATGATGGCGACGAGATAAGTAGTTTCCAGTTGGTCTGGACAAAACCTGAAATTGTGCATCACTATGATTGCCATTTTGGTGTCATCGTAGCGATAAACAGGGAAATGTGATGAACAAAATTCCGGAGCTTAATTTATTTATTATCTTGCTAACCGCATAGTCTGCCACGAAGAGGCTTATACCGCGATAGAGTTCTATTTGGAAAATTATTGACCCGGCCGCACTCAATAGACGTCCAGCTACAAACCTAATGCTAATATACGAGCAGAAACCTATTCGTCCAGGTAAAAGTCAGGTAAAATATGATTGCTATTTGACTATGCGCCGCCGATGATCGCAATGATGACGCTATGTGTTCCGTGTGGCTATATGTGAGGTGCGCGGACTATCTAATCCCCGGCATAGAACGCTATCCATAAGATTCAATTTCCAGTGTCCAGTTCCTCACAGTCGCGTTCGGTACGTAAATACTTAGATTCGATATTAATAGCGTTATTAGAGCTGTTCGATCTATTAAAAAGCAATGTAGTCGCTTTGCATTAGGCTTAGGTTTACTCGGCCATAACTGCTGACAGGTTAATGTTATCTTGATCGTCAATCGCGTGATGTTGATCTAATTTCACGTATCAGCTGAAGGAGAGCAATTTGTAAAACCGTTTATACGATGCTTTTTCATATTTTCTCCGTCGCGGCTTTTTGAAGATGCCGTACCGCCATGCTCTGTACATTGCACATTATTTTGCTTATGCATCCCGTCGATGATTTCGAATCACATAGAGAGTCATGTCAAAAAATTGGAAAATAGAAGGCAACAACCAGTCTAATGGAGTTTTGTGATAGTTTGACATATCGTACAACTTTCCGGAAAGCCTTAATGAAATGATGTATGATGTCTTGGCATGAGGCTGTTGTAATCGGCATCGGGGCTGATTTGATTGAAGGGCCTCGGAATCTAAAGAAACGGCACAATCACTTGATGTCCACCAATAAAAGGTTGCAGTTCCTTTGAGACGTCCGCTGTATGGTGTTTCAGAGTACTGGTATGAAGTTGTGCTGAACTTTAGTCTAAAATTTCTTTAACCTTTGACTTTAAAGTACACTTCATCCTCCGCAAAAAGTTTCTTATATAAAATGTGATCTGTTCAAATTTGGAGCCAAATAGAGGCCAAGGTACCATCGAATTGAGCATCGAAACGTGCTGATTTATCAGAGGTATGCAACTCAACAAACAGGAATACATTTGGACCAAGTCCAACAAGAAGAAAGCCTGTCAAAGTAAAAAACAATTCGATATCCCATTAGACCTAAGCAATATGTCGTAATTCGTAAATGTGATCATTTTACTCCCTAAGAGATATGTCGGAATTCGTGAAAACGTACTTGTGATCATTTTTACTCTCTCTTAGGGTTGAATATCATAAAATCCTGAAAATAATTTTTAGATCATTATATATATAGAGCCCATAGAAGTAAAAGCGAATTCGATCACATTACTTCTAAGAGATTTGTCGAAATTCGTGAACACTTGAGCAATGTTGAAAAGCGGGTTGAAAATCGAAAAGTGTTTAAATCAGTTTCTTTGCATGATTAAATTCAAAGTCTTTAGAAGTGAAAGAGAATTCGATATTTCATCAGACCTAAGATATGTATCGGAATTCGTGACAATGTACACAACCACTAAGGGAGTGTAAGGTGGTTGGGTTGGTTATCGACAAATTTTTAAAAATGGTTCTACGTACTTATATAAAGAGCACGCAGAATTAAAATTAATTTTATAACTCGATATATCTAAAAGATATAATGAAATTCGTGAAAATGTTGGACAGAAACATTTTTTATTCTCTAAGTGGTATGTCGGAGTTGAGTTGTCGTGAAAACGTACATATGATAATCTCTCCATTTTCCTAAAAAATTAAAAGTAAGAACTTTATTTACTAGCACATGCTAAACCAACGAAAAATCAGGAAATAAAGTTTTAGAACATTACATACAATGCTTATAGAAGTCAACGCGAATCCGATTTCATTAAATTCATATCCGATTTTATTAAACGAAATTCGTGAAAACTTGAACAATACCTCATTAGACCTAAGAAATATCTCGGAATTCGTGACAATGAACACAACCACTTTACACTAAGAGGGTGTAAGGTGGTTGGGTTGGATATAGAAATTTTATTAAAAATGGTTCTAGGTACTTATATAAAGATCACGCAGAATTTAAATTAATTTGATAACTCGACATGTCTGAAAGATTTAACGAAATTCGTGAAAATGTTGGAAAGAAACCTTTCCACAAACATTTTGTTGAACTTTGTACTGCATTCTGTAGAAGTGTACACAAAATTTCTCTTCTACCGAAATTGGTTCTTAAGAAATGTGGTCAATATAGTTATACCAAATTAGTTTACATCAAGAAAACGGCCAATTCAAACGGAATTTCGATTGTAATTCCACAATCGTCCATAAGGTATCTACCGAACAAACAATACTATGTACTTGTCGTGATTTGCAATCATACTACAATTGCTTTTACGTAACCATTTAAAGAAAGTTCGTCGAACTCCCGTGACTCGTGTAATTTCTTAAAATGGGAACAAGTGGTTAATTATCTTAAAATTCTTAGCATACGTATGAAGTCTGGTATGTCTTCCTAAATCTACCTGACTTAAAAATACCCCCGACTTGTGGAAATGAAATCAAAGACACCAATTAACCATATCGAGAGATAGGAAGACGCGCAACACATTTCAGTAATCAACAGAATTTTTTCCCCGGACATAACATCACGACTTTCCCATATATTTAGCTACTGTCTTTGATATTTTTCAAGAACTTCTCTGCGCCATTTGCGTTCAAGAAATAAAAACCGAAGACGCTATAGTGATAATTAATAACATGTATCTTACCCACTTGTTCGGTATATCACTGAGTAATTTTAGTCGATGTGATTTATTTGTGAGGAGATTCCGATCATGAGAAAGTCGTGTCTTCGATTCGATGACTTGTGATTCGTATTCGAATCTGATATGGGTCTTAAGTAAACATGTTAAAATGACGTACGATAATTGCACTTACTAATCATTTCATTAAGCTGTCGAACTGAACCATTAATGGCACTTTGAAATCACTATAACACTCCATAATTAGGTTGTGCAACGTCTCGATAGAGTACCTACAACATCTTTGATATTATGTCCACCCAGAAGCCACCTTTTTCACATGCGAAATGTTTACAATAGATCGATATCTGGCTTAGATTGGGACCGCCTTCTTTTTGATTTCATAACAGATCCACTGGTCATCGATTCGTATGTAATTACTATTTAAAAGTCGCGTGAAGATTTCATCAGCGTCACTCATTTTAAAGAATCTTCATAATGGACAGCGATCGTCAATGGATCACATCAATTAGGTGTGAAGTTGATCGCGGATGATGAAATTTAATATTTACCGAATGTACTACAAATCAAAATGTCAATCTTCATCTACAGGATTTTTTTTCTTCAATATTTGAGTGAAGATATACTCGTCGATATCAGGTTCAAAGTGTTGAAAATCGAAATGTAATATTTTCAACTTTTCATAAGTTCGACATTGTTGAAGCTGTGGCATATTTCTTTTCATCATATTAGTGCATTTTGTAATGGCCACTTTTTAAAAACAAAGCGGAATGACGTACCTTTTCCACACTAGGCCCATTGTACGGCCTTCAGTTGAAAAGTGACGTTGAAACAAGCAATGCTGTCAAATATTTGACAGAAAAGTTTGGCAAATAATTTGATAATTTGACATACAAAATTTTGACGATTAAAATATTTGATTTATTTTCTTTTCATTTCTGATTGCGAAAATAGTTCAAAACTTGGCAAGATAAAATAAGAGTTTAAAATTAATGTTAAAAAGATCTTGTAAATTTTATTTAAAAAAAAAAAACTGAAATTTTGTATGTCTTAAAAAGTGCTCGGAAACCTAGAGAGCATAAGCTCAAATTCTATGCATGATAGTTCCTTACATCGTGGTTTACAATTTCAGAACAGGCTAGAAGGTGCAACTTTGAAAAATGTTGTGAGTGTAAGTCTCTATCAAGCAAAAATATTATTTGTTAGTATCCTATCAACCCCAAAAACAATTTTTTTGCGCGGTGTGTCACTAGAATACTCTGCTTATAAGAATCAAGTTATACTATATGTTTTTTTTTTATAAATATAAACTGTATCTATTAATTAAAGTGTATTGGGGAGTTCAATAAGTTTCCGCTGTTTTCCGAAAGTTGGTGTTATCTTAGTCCTATGCGTTGGACAATACTGCAGCTAACTTCATGCTGAAGCTCCACCGTTAGACTAGAAATGACAGTATAGGTATGTTATACCCCGCAGTGTGAACAACATATTTTTTCATAGCGTTAAACATGTCGAGGATACAGACTTCTCCTGCTTTTCAGGTTTTTCACATTTCGCGAGTTTTTCGTCTTATTGCACGAAACACATGAAACTCGCGAGAAAGTCACGAAAAAATCGTCTCGCACATTTTTCGTCACTGTCTTATCAAGCAAAGCCCTTTGATGTCGCCGACAACCCGCCCCCAGTAAAAATTGAAGCCGAGAGACGTCGAAAGAGGTTTTTTCACGTGTGAACAACTGCTCCACCGTAAGAAACGGGAAGCCTTTTTGCATCATACCGTGACTGGTGATGACAAGTGGATATAGTACGATAGCCTAAAACGTAGAAAATCGTTGAGTAGGCCCGGCCATGGCGCAACACCGAGAACAAAGCCAAATATCCATGGTTCTAAACTCATGCTCTGTATTTAGAGCGATCAGCTGGGTGGTCATTATGAGCTCCTCAAACCCAACGAAACCATCGCGGAAGAATTTTCTACCGTGTGTTTTTGCCAAGAAATCGGTAGCTTCGATCCACAATTCGGCGGATAGACGAATTTTAGTAGTTAGTACGTGTTAGTAAGTTTGATTTATAATAAGAAAGAGAACTAAGCCCAATAGGTGGCTTTATTGGAAGCTATGTAGCGAAAAAAAAAATGTTATGTACCTATAGTTTTCAGACATATTATATTGGTGTCCTATTTGAGGTGTGGTTGGATCATTTTCATCTGAACTTTGATTCAAAAAAGGTTGTGATCCGACTCTTGTACGAATTTTCGTCATCACATCGCCAATCCGTTCACCACGTCCTAATCTCACCGGTAATTACGATATCCCACGATATAACAACCACTGTGTCATCATAATCCCGCATCTGCATATCGTTAATCCATGGCGCCGATATAACGTAATCTGATTAGACTACCGAATTCATAAATCAAGTCGCAAATGGAAAAACCGAAGATTACTTCCGCAAGGTAAGAATAAGTTATTATTGAGCAGCCGAAATATGACTTTGGCTCCAACGGATATTCTGCAAGTCTGGGGCACGATTTGCCTATAAGAAATCACTTAAACGAGTTCGTGACGACGCTATTTTTCAATTGGTACCTGAAGAATCGAGGCATGTTTTCTATTATCCGAGTATTAGATGACGCCGTACAGCTACTCGTTATTAGATTTCGGCTAAAAAATCTTAGAAAATCGGCAGATAAGTGACATTTTCTGGTCCAAACAATATCTGCCGGTGATAATTTGTCACCGAAGCTGTTGTGGGTGGTTTCGTCGACAAGGTTATTTGAAAAATTACCCACAAGCGTGGCACCTTGCGGGTCCAAACAATAGGCGAATAGAACCTGCGTAGAAAATCATCACGTCTAAATAATTCGCTCATTTATAGTCTGAAGGCTTTTCGAATTGTCTCGATTTGTTAAGTCATTCGTTGAGCTTCAGTTCGCTGCTGATATAAATCGCTTAAGAACATTGTTTTGACACTTTTCAAGGATTTGCTCTAAGTATAAAAGTATGTTGGTGATGGGGCATCATTAGTGCTTTTCTAAATTTGAATACGAATCTGTATGTTGGTCGTATTTTTTTTGCTATCAAGATAATGCAGGGAATATAACGTGCTAATGGAAAAATTGAGTAATTTTTAATCGCTTTAATTTAACACCGTTTTCCCAACTTTAATGTTTAGTGTCGCAACGTTAATTTTCAAAGCATAAAATATATGGTTTTTACTTTTGTAATAAAAACAGGTTACACAGGTGCTAATTTTTTAATAATAATTTTCACCTTCACTTAAGTTGAGTGTTCTGATACATTATGCCTAATTTTCATCAAATTGGGTTGAATGTAGGTTTTTTGGTTCCATTCCCAAAGATAGACGCGTGATTTATGCCAAAAATAAAAAAGGAGGAGTATGCTATGCCGACCTTCCAGAATAAAAGAAATTTCAAATTTCTACTAAGTGGAGCATCTCACGGTCGTTTGAGTAGAATTTCTAAATTGCTAAGATCAAAATGTTAAAAAAAGTGAATGTGTCAATATAAAATTTAAAAAGAATAAGCACGTAGTTTTAAAACTCATTTTGAAAAAAACTGTTAGCGTATTTCACTGTCCTTCTTTCATATAAAAAAAAAAGTATTATATAGTATCCCAAACCCTTTCTTTCTTTTCTTCTGAATAGAATGGGTCCCTTGGAGTGAAATTATATTGAAGGGTGGGGGTGTGAGAAGGGAAGTAGAGAAAGCGTTTTAGACGGAAAATTCTGTTTTGTAGATCTCAATAACCTTATGCTCATGCTAGAAAGCTAAAACCTAGAATATATATATAGAGATTCGATTGTAGCTTAAAATCTTTATTTTACATATTTTTTTAGAACAAATGTAACTTTCCAAGAAAGGACTGATGATATACTCTTTGTACGCTCCCGAACTTAGATCCAAAAATAATAAAGTTTCACACAGACCATTGCCAGATTTTTTTTATTGAATTACCTCTTAAAATTATAAGTAGAATATTGGAAGTCTGTTTAAGATTCGAGTTAACAACTTTCATCAATTTTTAGATCATAACAAATTAGAATATAATATATAAAAATTTAAAAAAATATTGATATTTTCCTAATTTATATTTCAAAGTTTAGATTTTGAATTTGAAGCATATATTTTAGCTCACCTCTAAGCGTGAAACGAAAATCAAAATTTTGATAATAAAAATATTAAAAAATGTTTTTGATATTTTTGGTAAATTTCGATTCGATTCGATTGAAATGAAAAATGAGTTTAATACTGTCTTTAATTAGTCAAGGAAAACCCAGTTGAAAAATTTTTTTGTTTCAGGAGCAGCTAATACTAGAAAGTTGAAACCTTGGTCTTTTTACCGCGATTGCGTTGAATAATAAAACATTTTAAAATAGTTTCTTTTTTTATTTGTGTAGCGGTTAGATTGATTGTGAAAGATATTAAACATTTTGAGAAGAAATGGTATCGTTGAAAATTTACAGAGGAAAAATGTGTTTTTTTTTTTTTTGAGTTTCCAAAAATCGATTCTTGAACTATGCGTCCAGAAACCTTTAAATAATTATTCACGAGACTACTTGGAAGGTTGATCTAATGCCTTTAAACCACACAATTTCGAAATTTAAGGATAATAGTGGCATTAGCACTCCTGTTCTACCTCGACTTGAACTGCATCCTGAACTTTGCCCTGAAATGTTGTATGTGGGTACATTTTTCTGGTACTTGATTCTGGTATGGAAGCAGGGACGCTATGAGCTATGACCTCTTATTTTGTCTAGAACGACTATCTTCAAAGGAGTTTAAAAAATTTATCGACTTCAATGAGGATATTTCAAGAACGAGCAGAGAAGTAAGTGGGATCGGATGATCTTTGAATTGATGATTTAAAAATAAAATGAAGCTTAAAATTCATAACTATGCAGAAACAGTTCTCAAACAGGTAAACTGAGTGGGAACTTCTATCTACAATTCGTCTGAGCAGCTTCACTTTAAATACTTTTGCCAAGTAAAACAATTTTGAATCAACTATCATAAACATATCAAAATCTTTACAAATTGATAACCATCGTCTGCCCTGTATCAGTATTATTTATTTACAAACATTTGTAACACGTTAGCCGCAGGTGACTTGTACAGGTAAACGTATGCTGGGGCACCATCAGCTCTAAGCATTCTGAAACGATCCAAACATCTCCGAAGATAGACACTCCGATGGACAGCCACATGGAGCGAACAGAAACTCGTATTTGTTGAACACAAGAGAGTCCACCACAGTCAGATCCAATAGATGTCTTGCTTGTCAGAGCGATATACTTCACCTCCACCAATCTATCGAGCGATCGACAGAATTGCAAGTACCTGTCCGAACGACTGAATCAATATCCCTACTGCTTTACCTGCATAGAAAACTATACTCGAAATCGAATCAAGAAACACACACGTAAGTCGGCGAAATATCCTTACCTTACCGCCTTATGGTCACCTATCTAGCGTTCGGCAGGTAAACAATGTGATCGATAGCAATTAGCTGAAGCTTTCTATATCGAATATTGCCGATCGCAAGACACGATCTTTTACCTATTCAGAATTCGAATATTCAGTGCCCATTCACCCGAAACAGCGCGTTTGTTTAATATGTCTTTTAAGTTTTTACCGATCGCCTTACCGATCGCGGCTCGTCTATAAGATTACCGCGCGCTGCACAAAACAATTCGATTGATTCACGATCTTCGCCTAATTTGAACGAAATATGCTGATTACGATCAGGCGGAATTATACAATTTCGGAATGAAGAAGAGTTTCATTTCGGAGTTGAGGTTGCGATATTTGAATTTATACCTTTACGCGTGCACCTAAATACAATTATTTGCTATGTCATCTAATTATTGAAGGGATCGGTGCATGGATCGATCTTCGATCGAACGGAAAATTTCTCATCATTGGCGAAATGAGCTAGGTAAGGTGAAATTTTTACCTGTCGATTTGGTTTTAGGTATGCATACCGATGGATACCTTTGGCTCAGGTACATGTCGTGATTATCGGCAAAATGAAAAGATTCGTGGGATCTTCTGGGTGGCTAAACTGAGAGGACAGTGACAGGTTATGTATATGTATGATAACTGCGGCGATGATATGCGAATTTTTTGGGGCAGCAACGATCGACCCTGTTTTAAATTTTCAATTCAATTTCTTCTAATCGTTAGTTGAAGTCAGGTTGCAGTCATACCTGAAATTTTTATTTGAAGAACAAAGGTTAATTTTTATTACATTACCTGTTGGCGTTTAAATTGTATTTTGCTATGGATGTTGCAGATGATCTACGAAATAAATTGTTTTTATTATTTTTTTGTTGTATTATATATCGATTGCCAAAACCTGCAATATCGCAAGCAATAAACTGATTTCGTCATTTAGGTGTGGGCTATTTTAACCAGTGACTCGGCGTTGATTATTGCTGACAGCTCGATAGGTACTTTCGATGATTTTTGAATTTATTGCACATAAAAAGGTTATATCATAGCAAAGATATGATTTAGTTATTAAAAAGTTGCAGTGTAACACATCAGGAGTGGCCGATTCAATTTGTTCATCGCGCCAGTTACAAATTGCTTGACATTTCCTACTGTGCATGTCAGAAATTTGAAATTTCAATCAACTAGTAAACGCTTCTCTGCGCTGGTAGCACGTACGATAATATGAATACATACTATCCTTTAGGCGTAGAAGCTACAATTATATTACGTTTACAGCTACTCTTTCAAAAAAGGCCAACTTCCAAAGACTATAAGGAGTCCAAAATACCCATCATATCAGTCGCTTATAACCTTCTCCAGCAGCGTTTATGTGACTCAAAAACATACCAACCATCGACTGTGGTTAGTAGCACTCTTCATTCTATTCTTGAGTATCCATCGCATTGTCCAAAATTTAATTTACCGCTGTGTCGTTTATGTAACTGATTGTGATAGGTGCCAAACATTTGTTAGAAAGAACTGAGAACATCTCGTTCAAATAAGAGTTTGCAGATGCATTTTTACGACCGTTATGTTTAAGACAGTGGACAAATTTGACAACATCAGTAAAGTTTTTGGATAGTTGGGATCCATCGAAGCTGTACAGTAAGTGCTGGGATCTTATAGCATTTTCCATTATTGTCTTATCTGCAAGGTTGAAAAAAGTGAATGAAAATTGAACAGTCCTATCTAACGAGGAAAGTTTGTTGTTTGTTGTAAAATAAAATAAAAAATTATGTCAGATTTTGGTGACTATTCAGATCACTCTCAGGCTATCGGCTTTTGTCCTGTCGAATAGTTAATGGCTTTGCAGTTATATAGAGGCGCGCACATCAACTGCTTCGAAGTCATCCAAAATAAATAGAATTCATTTTTAGAATGAAACTTCTAGGCCTTTATTTGAGTAGCTCGAGGAAGATTTGTTTTGTATATCTCCAAGGACCTAACATATATGAGAAAATTCGTGAAAAATAATTCCGCTATCAAGGCCTTAGATCCGGCTACCACATCCTCTAAACTTGTCGAACAGTGCCGGGAAGAGCTGGCCTACTTAGGAAGCTAAGTCAAAGTTAGTCTGCTTTGGGTCACAGGACACAGCATGATAGAAGGTAACGAGCGGGCAGATGTATTAGCTAGGCAACGTTCGGCTCTTCAGAGCTTTCTGATGGAATCAGTTCAGATCCCACTTAAACGCCAATTATCCACCCACTTTTGGCAATTCCAGATCGAAAGGATTGTCCAACTGCGTCATATCTAGATTTTGTATAGATTTTCACGATTTTCGTCATATTTTTTTGTTTGAAGAAGTATAGAACTAATTTAACTTCCGAGAAGTTTTTACTTAGGAGCCTGGAATTGTTATTTTGAAGATTATTCCATATTCAACACCCCGAGGAGTGTTAAGTAGCTGTGTACGTTTTTACGAATTCCGACACATTTCTCATTCTTAATGAGAAATTGAATTTGTTCTTATTTTTAAGGGCTTTATATTTAATCGCCTAACAACCTCGTTCAGTACTTTGCGATATTAAACCCTTAAGGGGGTGTAAATTGATTGTAAGTTTTCACGAATTCCTACATATCTACTAGGTTGGATCAAATATCGAATTGTTTTGTTTTTACTTAAGCGTTTCATTTAGTCGCCTAGAAATTGGTTTTAGAATGTACCTGTAGCCTTTTTAGAACGGTATTTGTTTTCAGGTTGTCAGTCGCATAGTATCGGGCCCTCATCGTCGTCATTCCAAAAAATAATAAAGTTCAGCCCAGACTGCTGGGAACTAACTTCAAGCTCAGGATGATAGCAATCAAATGTAGAGTTGTTTCAATAAATATAAAATTAAACCGATCCCAGAGCCTTAAAAATTTCCCACAAATGAGGTTCAATCATAATTAAAAGTTTACGACTTAAATGCACTATGAGTTACAAGACTTTGCATTCCTCCCATACTCCGTCAGTTTTACCTACTCATCTCAGCTTCATTCCAGCTAAATACTTAATCAGTGAATCCACCACGAAAGCATCACTTTAGACGATAAGTGCGCGCAAGTGCTTACGATTTACCGTCCGCGAAGGCAATAACATTTCCCTAGATTCGCACGACAGGATATTAATCTACGCGGGCTAATCGTAACCTGCTGTCGTATACATTAGTCAGGGGTCTCGTGCAAAGATACCACCGCCGGCCAAATAAACTTGTTTTCTCAGACGTGACATAAAAGACGAGCAATGGATGTAAGTAAGTTTTGCTTAGCGCCCTCTATACGCGTCCAACCTGGAAGGTATACACCTCTAGCAAACACAAATTTTTTTTTTTAATTTCTTTTATCAAAATGCCCAAGAGGTGATATAAATTGAGTGCACACATAATCGCAGTTGGGTTTGGCGGGGTCCGAAGCCCGATGCGGTGACTGAGATGGACATAAAACAGCGCAAGGACACGATAAGAGATTTCCGCGCTCCGAATACACTCGTAATAAATTCGTTACGAAAAGCCTAAGCCTGCGCTCTGAGTTACGATCAAGACGTATTTCGTTTCTTCAATTTTATTTGTATTTCTTTGGCTTTTTGACAAATTTATCTCCAGTATTTATTACATGAAAACGAAGCTTTTTATTTCTTGTTACGGACCTCGACGTTGTTGTTGCCAACCCCGCTGATTGAAGGTGCAAAAATTATTTGAAGTCAGGCGAGTAGGAGTCGTCGCACGAGTGGATAAGAAAACAGATGTTGGCATCGAGCTACTTTATTTAATGTGAAAGGTGCTCCGAATCTGTGGTGCTGGGAAAACTCAGGTGGGACGTGTAATAAATAAAACACTTTAATTTTATTAGACGGAAAATGCGGTCAAATTGGTGACTTATGTATGTAAAAATTGACTGTTCTTTCAAGAATTGTACCCATCTGTGTTTTATGAGAAAAGGTCAAAAAATTTCGGCGTTTTTGACACAGATTTCCCATAACTTCCTGAATAGTAAAATGTCGAAAATATGTATTAAATGAAGATAAATAAAATTTGCCTCATCCTTTCTGTCTCCACACAGTTGACCTTGTGGAGAAGAAGATTTATTCAAAACTAAGGCATCTTCTCCTCTCTTGGTATATTGGCCACAAATAACGTTTCCCATATATTCATTTGCAGATGTACAAATTTTATACTTTTTATCACTAGGCATTCGAGAGATTAGTTAAAAGTGTTTCGGCCACTGCTCTGCATGCTTCTTCTGGTCCAGGAAACTTTGCGATTATACATATGTGCTGTGTGATAATCAAAAACGAATATCATGTCTTGAAATACTACCTATTCCTGAACAATTACCTTAATCCTAGAAAAAAAAAAGTTCTAAATTTTTTTTATTGCACTCCAAGGTATCGCTAAGGATGCTCTGGTTGCGCTATCTGCTGGTTAACGTACTAACAGATAGTACCAATGTATATTTAATTTACAATAGCATAAAATGGCGCCCAACGTGGGGATTTTATTCACGATCCCGATATGACCATTTGTTTTCTTTACTCCGATAAATGCAATCTATTATCGATCGCAGTAAGCCACCCTATACTAAGCGTGTGCAGCAAGTTGTAGGTATTTGGTTAAAATTGCGCCCAATCGTGGGCACAAACCTACGATCCTTCTATTGAGGTTCTTGCTTTTTCTTCATTCTGCTACATGTCATCTTATAGTGACAGCAGCCCCTCATCATATGTATGAATAAGAGCGCAAAATCTTCATGCTGCTGTGGTACCCTGCGATTTAAATACCACCGCGGTCTATGATTGACAATTCCATACGATGGCGCCCAACGTGGGTTAGAGTTCACGACTCCGATATAACGTTTTAATTCTTTCTTTTTATGCAGCTTATCAATGATCGGAGTTTTTCGTCAGCTATGACTTAGTGCGTGAATTCACCTTTAAGCTCTTTTGCAGTGGTACCCGACGACTTAGATACTTAAGTTCTGTTCCACTTCGATAAGACTGATGAGCGCAAATTTGTGGATTTTTAATTTCGATAAGGCTTCGGTAAGACTTGTGGGTGGAGGCTGAACTTTCAGAAGCCATTGGTTCGGTACTAACCGCTATAAGGCCTTATGGAAGTAAATACCAACCGTTGAAATACGCGTAATTCAGCCGGAATTCAAATTATCCGGTAACCTATTTCAGGCAAAACATTATTGACCGTTGTTCAACGTAATTTAATTTTTGCTTAATATAGCGCCCAGCGTAGGGCATAAAGCTTCGACGCTGGGAATAAGGTTCTAGCGTTTCCTTCCGTTCTTCTGCTAGGGTAGTCCTCAACTTGCTGAAATGTTATGTAGTGAAACGAACTCCCAAAAATCTTCTTTGATCAAAAATTTTACCCTTTGTGGGGATTTTAAAACTTTGGTAACTGTTCATAAGTCGTTGTATAAACACGATTTTCTAATATAAGACAGTTAAAAAAAGATTTTCTTCAATTGGGCATAATTGATCGTAAATTGACGAATGTATGACTGGACATAGTTTGTTTGAACATAACCTGGACGTAATATCCAACATTTCTTCAATGGTGGTATTAAATCTTATCTTTGTTTTTATGTTCTCGTTTTAGTGGCGCCCAGTAACCATAACCACTGCCTCCGCAGATACCGATGTTAGTGTGAAACATGTGTATGCAATTATGCACTGAGGACAACCAGCCGACGATCTATTGTTGTCTACGTCTACACAATATGCCCTTTATTAAAGCACAAGATTTAGTTAAATTTATGCGAACAGATCCGTACAAGGTAGCGAACTTATTCTAATTATCGCTCTCACCTTTCACTTTACATGTAGCCGCAGCTATTTGCCAGTGGACAATTCTGAAATGCACCCGCAATAAGGTAGATGGTGCTTGCTGTTTTCCTGCACTCTCATACACTTACTGACTGCAATAAATAACTTCGAAAATTAACCCGCCATAATTTCTCATTACGGTGGACATAAAGATCATGTCTTATTTCATCGCTGGTGGATTTTGCAAAATTTACGTGAAAAAGAAACGATACAATCTTTCACCGTGAGTGAGGAATTTTGTACATAATCTCAGTGGTGCAAGTTAATGGGATGAAACAGTAAGCTTATTTCTTATGTGATTGAAAAGTGGACAAAGTTAACATACACATAGTTTGCGGATTAGTCAGAACACTAGTAAGTTATGTAAGATCGCGATTTATTGAAACTTGCAGAGAACAACCCAGTTATGCAAGTACACGATTGACTTAAGATTGCAATCGAAACTGAAAATAATTGCATTGGGCCAAAAATTTCAATCAGATTAAGGTGTGCAATTTTGATGATGTTTGCAAATATTTTAATTGCTGCCTTAAACAAACAAAGGAAAAGGCATACAATCTAAAAAGTAACATATTAAAAACTGATGTAACCTACTGACTATAAAACAAATAAGTTCATATAAAGGAATCAAAAAATAAACCAATTTACCCTTATAAAAAGATTAACGAAAAAAAAAAATAACTAAAATTAACAAACCGAAAAACCAACAAAATAACAAATGAAATATTAACAAACATACAAGTCAACTACAAACCAATAAATAAAACAACAGACAAAGTGAATTCAAGCAGAGGAGATTCGTGTCTTATTTTGGTTGTTGTCTTCGCTTAACGTGACTTTGATTAACAACCGACAAATTCACAGAGAGACTAGACTTAACATTTTTTTATTGACTAAATTGATTGGGTAAAATTTTAATTTTCTTGCTGTAAATATTAGAAAATAATTTTTCTCTATACCATTTTTACATAGACTCGGATGAGATTGCCAAAATCCAGCAAATATTTGATTTATGCATTTCCACTTTGACTTTAACGTCTCAATTATTTAAGCAGTAATCTGACTATTTTATCACTTTTTCTAGTAATAATAACAATACCACATTGATAACATAATCATATATGTTCTAACAACCAAAAACTATACTAAAACAAACCAATCCAACAAACCCATTAGTCAACAATTAAAGAAACTAATAAACCATTTAACTAACCTACCAAAAAGCCAATAAACTGACAGAAATAAACTTACAAACAATGATATCAACAAAACAACAAACTAAACAATTTGTAAATATTTTGGTGGGATTCTTTTACTTTATTTTGATAACTTCATCAATTTTTCAGACTTTGAAATTATAAGGGTTTTTTAACTTATGACCTGTCCAACACTATTTACTAATATCTTAACCTTAAGTATTTTAGTGTGAACATGGTTCGGTGCTTACTTATATTTTTGAGAAAAAAAAAATTAGTAGCAGGATTCGAACGGGAAGGTTTAATTTGGGCGAGCTACTACTCTCAAAAAACTTATATCCAAAATATTATCTTACAGGTGGCTTCCTACTATAAGTAAAGCACTGTTTCAACTTTGTACTATAGGTGAGAATCGAATTCCATTCTAACCTATGAAAAATGATTAAGTTGTTTCCAACAGACTTTATAATTTGTAAATTATCAAAGTGTAGTGGTTCCTCAAAGACTGGATCCATTTGGGTGAAGACGCTCAGAACAACTGACCAGATAAAACCTAGCCGGTATCCTTTTTTATAATTAATTAAAGTCAGTGCAATGATAAACTTCCACTCGCGTCCAATTATGCACTAATCCACTCAATTTTGTATGCCGAGCAATTTTAATCTTTCTGTCGCTGCATGTCGACTACAATAAATCAATTAGCTGTTTTTGCAGATAGCCTAACGTGGACGGAAAATTCCTTAATAATGATCTCGAATTACATTGAAAAACGAGGAGCAATTGTTAACAGCAGTGATCTTCAAGGTTATCCGAAAAAAACAGGCATTTTGCGGAAGGTGTTCAAGATCATTCGGCGATCGGCAAAAAGGAATTCAACAAACAAAAATGAAGAAAAAAAAAAACTGCCCCAACATAATGAATGCACGGATATTACAAACATACGTGTGTAAAGTCGGTAAGAATCTTATAGATATTGGCCAAGAGTAGCAACTTAACCGGTAATACAACTGATCCGAGCAATTAAACCCTCATACGTTCCGAAGTAAAAGTTATGGTGGCCACACGCGAATTGGCTAACATTTTATTTATAGCGCCTTGTAAGCATTTAATGGCGGCCCATTTATATAAAGACGCCAACTCTCTTCATAAAATTAATGAAGTGGACTTCGAATCTGGCAGGCATCCGAATTTCATGGTTGTTCAATGTCCCGCTGTGACAAGGAGTTTGCGTATGTTAACAACTTGCTTCTGTTTACCTCGGGACGGTTCTTAATGGAAAAAAGTCCTCGGCATGATGTTTTCTAATTGAATATTGTGCCCATTAATTAAGATCACTGCGTTTAAGAGTGCACGTTACGTATTATGCTTTATTAAGGAGAAAGGAGGAGGGTGGAAGATGGAAGCAGGAAGGAGGAAGAAGGCAAGAGGATGGAGAAAGGAGGAAAGAGGAAGGAGGAAGGAAGAACGAGAAAGAAGGATTCCATCTTTGAAGAATTCAGGAAGGATTCCATCTTTGAACAATTCAACAACGTCCTTATCAAGCCCTCCCATATTCCCCTCTTCCACGTTCCCATTGATTGGTGCCTTCCTGGATAGTACAAATATCACTACTCCAAATAGACTAGCTATCATAATGCATATTCCATACACTCTATCCTGGCATTACACACAATACATTTATCATGACAACAATTGACAAGAAATCCAATAAGTAAGTCGTAGGAATTTCGGCACGTCTTTAAATACTTCCACACACTTTAACATTCTACTCTTACTAGAAAGGACTAGACTCAACGCCAGCAGTAAAATGCCGCAGATCTGGTCAGTTTTTCTACTATTAAAGCGAGTCACTTTCCTACTGTAGAAGCGAGTCAACATTCAGTTATATGCGAAAGTGTTTGTAAATGCGATTTACTTTGGTAACAACGATTGATTAGTAAATTATTTGTTGAATCTATAATAAAAGAGTAGTGGTTGAAATCGGAAAGCGTGCGATACATCATTGCGATATTTCAATATAATGAAAATAAGGACTCGCACTATCATTTCTTTCTGATTACTTTAGAAAAAACCAACAGTGATTCAGTGTTCAGATAATAGTAAATAATTCGCTGCATGCCGCGCTGCACTGATTAACTCATGAACGTGAAGGTTCACAAATTAACGTAAACTTTTCATAAATATTGCTTAAATCTGGCTGCATAACTTCATAAAAAACTTAATAATTTGATCTCTGCACTCGACCTGATTCCTTATTTTTTTAAACTATTATTTATGCAATAAAAATTTCAGGAGCTAAACTCCGAGTAGGTATAAGCTTTTCGTAATGCGATCATATAATAACTTTTATTTCATTACCGAAACACACTGCAACTCGGTGTTGATCAATGAACAATTGAAATAGCAAGTAACTATCGCAACAGGGAGTGATCTTCTTATTGAAAAGTCTTGCAGAGAACCCATCAAATAACTCATCTTTTGAATAAATCATAGAATTACGTGGATATAAGAAGGTAGGTAAGATATAAGCTAAGGTACGAGTATATAGCCCAAGTGCCTTATAGTGTTCAAATCAAAGAGCGCCACTCTATCGCATAAATTATTTCAAACATCAGCTCAGCGGGCAATCCTGGACCGTACACCGAGTATGAGTTTACGAGGGTGTTGAATATCGCCTTGTTGCATTATTCGAGTGCAATATGATCCGATCAGATTAGATGGACGGCCATATGCGGTATAATAGTGTACCTATACGAATCGGTATCTACCTGTGCAACAACATTAACCATAAGTGCGGAGATTTCAAAACTGTTTTGTACTTATTCTGTTTATGTCGATGATTTGCTGCGTTTGTTGTACGCCACTCTACTCTCGAATATTTGCAGAAGAGATATTTCAGACATGATCGTTAATTTATTTTGTACTGTGCGCAATATTTTATAAAGGTTTCCGGTGAAAAACTACAAAGAACAGGTGTATGAAGGCAATTCATAGTTGAGAAACCATTTGTTAGATCTACTCAATTTTCTTGAGTTATTTCTAGTTGAAATGTTAAATATTTCAGTGATTTAATATACGTTTCGATCAACAACTGGTTTAACGGATAAGGCTTTTGTGAGGCATTTTTTCCAATTTTTTTTTATATGTTTCTTACACTCACACTTATATACTGATAAAAAGCGACATAGTAAAATTTATTATATTTTAGTAAATGGCAAAAGCGAATCATCTTTACGAAAGCGAATTCACCTGGAGCCCGAAATTGATTGGTCATTAACTTATAAATCTTTACTATGATTCAAAAATGATTCATCTCATCTTCCCGAACGCGAATGTGGTCTCCGCTTACTGATTTTCGTGCACGTTAAGCAAATGGTTTCCAAATCATGTAAATAATTGTTAAATTATTATGAACAATTAGAGAATCAATTTTATGTTCCAGGTGGATTTGATTTTGAAGAATTAGTTTAATTATTAGTCAATATATTTTGAAAAGAAAAATGCACCACAAGAAGAAGAAAACTAAAATAAAATTAAAATGAAATTAAAATAAAATTAAAATAAAATTAAAATAATATTAAAATAAAATTAAAATAAAATAAAACTAATAAAATTAAAATTAAATTGAAGTAAGACTAAGAAAAAATTAAAAATCACCTAACCCAATTAACCAGCAACTGAAAATCGGCTGTCGAAAAATATCGAATTTACAAAAGATACTTATACTCACTTTAGTGAACGTTAAACGAATCGTTTCTAAATCACGTCAAATATTCGTAAAAAGAGAAAATTGATAGTGAGTCGATGAATTATTAGTGATTCTATTTTCAAGAGAGAAACATTTTGCAGTTTATAAACTTTGGGCAACATGGGCATTTTAGTTTTAGTTTTAAGAAAGGGCGAAGTGCTGAGCCACTGCGTAAATGGGCATTTCGTTTAAAAAAACTCACGAGTTTTTGTGTTTTTATTGTTAGTGAAGAAAGGTAGCTTACATGGCGATTTGTGCCTTTTTGCAAAGTAGAGTAAAAAATTGACAATGTCCTCTAATGTGTGGGTTACATCATGTTTCGTTCACGTCCTAATATGTAGGACTTACTTCTAGAAGTTTTTTTCTAAAGACGTAAGTGTTGAGGATCAATAACGTTCTCAGCAATATAATCCCTGTCAACAAATTATCTTCCTTTCCTGCAACATTGATTATTAATGTGGTATATCTGTCCTGTAAATGAAATGATATGAAGGTTGTTGTTGTTGTTTAAAGCGGGGAAAGATAGCATCTTGTGCACTCAGATAATGATTGCCCCCAGTCTCTACCCGAACTTTTTCGTCCTCCTCATAAATTTCAATAGCTCAGGTAGGGATCGAGAACGGAGTTCTTCCATCCTCATAACATCAACGCCGTATACGTGCACTCTCGTAAAAGAGTTAGCTGGTCACTCGAGAAGGAAATGTTCCGTTGTGTCGTCGCTCTCGTCGCAAGCAGTTCACATGGGATCATCAATGATTCTCAATCAGACCATGTGTAAGCCACACGAGTTATACTCTGTGAGGACACCAACCATACTATCACATTCTTTCCTGCTCAATTTGAGAACAAATGAAAGCAAAGTGTTCCAATAATTTTGTTAGTGTAATTATGGCTAATCATTTCATTCTTTATACATTTACCATTTGTTCCGAATCTTGACTAGTGAGAAAGTGAGGAAAAATTTTTTAAAAAGGAAAAAGTATTTATCCTCGACGTCCGATATGAAACACCATCATACATATACGTCTCTTCAAAAAAAAGGAAACTAATTTAATTTAAAAGAATTTAAAAATAAATATGCTACAATGTATCCGACCAAAGGTAAATCTCTCAAAAAGAAAGAAATAAGAATACGCTTAAGTGGGTTACCTGTCGAAAATTTCACTCGATTTAAATATTTCAAACACCCTGAGATATCACCTTTGCCACCTCGTGGGCCCCGTGACAGCAATTATTCTTTTAATACCTCCAACGAAAATTAAATGTGTCAAATTTGATTGTCGACAGGAATAATTTTTAATGTCAGTTCACCTCTGCGGAGGATCGTGTACGAAATAACGAGGTGATCACAACGATAACGCAGGTGTCTGTCCAATTCGCCAAAGTTCGCATTTTAATAATGCCAACGTAGGCAGCTAAAAGGTACGCAAAGGTAAGAAGATAAACCGGGGCATCTTGTCGTATACGTTTCATTTTGCTGGACATGTTTACCTTTTTTGCCCGTCACCTAATTGAAAATAATTCACAACCGGAACAAGTGAATATTTACCTGGATTAAAAAAAAAAGAGGAGAAGGTGTATGCGTATAATCACAGTGGAAGGAATTCTTCACATGTTCGAAATGTATGACTGTGTTTTGACATATTAATAAGAACCTGGGTGCTCTGTGCTGAGTGGTTAGTTAGGCTTTTAGGTTTCAGAAAATTTTCTTTCTTACTTATTTCTTTTATTTTAAATAGGTCTTTTTTTTTTGTTGGTATTTTTGTCGTTTTTCAGAACGATCCCCGGCGCAAAACAAATTTGCGAACATTTTCGAGCCCCGCGGCGGCCAGCAAAACAACATTTTGTTCCATGTTTGTAACGTATGAGTTGTCCGATCGAAGGACAAGAGGCATAAATTCATTTATGGTTGTCAAAAAGGAAAAGGTTTATAAATCTTCATTTAAGCACTTGTATTAATCCGCGAATCCACGTCTGTGGGAGGTTAAGAGACATTTCGCGGTTGCAGTGCGCAGCTCTTCCATTTCTTGTCATTTGGGGTCCCAACTTTCTGCCCGAGCATTTACTCGATTTATAACTTTTTGCATGTTTAAAAAGGCAAAATATGTGATCTGTGGCACTTATGATAATTCCTTTTATGAACAGTGAAATGTTTTATGTACCTGTAGATGATTTAACGTAGGGAAATTATTATTATTATTTTTTTTTTATCCGAATTAAGCTTTTGAATTTATCGTGTAATTTATCACCATTATCGTGACCATTAGCTTCCAATTGCTTTAGATCATATAATGGAGCTAGTGAAAAGAAATGAATGTTATGCCATCGCGGGCATGTCTTGCGTTCAACAGATTGTAATTAATAACTTGAAGTGCCTCTCATGATATTTAACGCCTTCGCTTACAGTCTGACCATCAGAAGTTTCCTTCAGGTGGTATAAGTAACTGAGGCGAGGCGTTTTAATCTAATGTAATTCGTGCAGGGTATTAAAGTCATCAGTAGAAGTAAGTTTCAACTTTCTAGTGTGAACGAAGCCATTAGGTTAGATTTAGAAGGGTGAACTGTACAATTGTGCCACAACCCATCACGAGAGATCACTGTGGATCCATTGTTGTCCAAATGAAGCTGTTACTGAAATAAACAAAAAAGTTCACCAATCTCAGCATAACGCATCGGTTCTCTAGTGGAATTTAGGCAAACCTCTTTTTACTTCACTACTCTAATATTAACGTATTGTGATTGAAAAAAAATTGGCAAAATTTTTTTCTTCACGTTTTAGGACCAATATACAAAGTAGAAAAACAAAATTTGTCCGTCTGACCGCCGCGCCGTCCACTGTCAACCTCAGACAAACTTGTTTGAAGGCTCGTAGCTTCTAAACTCTTTCAGCTATTAAGTTGAAATTTGTTTAGTGGGTGGTTTGGGGTGGTGGGTACTCACTTATGCTAAAAAGTTGTTACAAGGAATATATACAGATCTATGATAGTTACCATTTGCAATATAACGATGAAAATTTGGGGGTTGAGCAATGTATCTATAGAGCTTGATGGGTGGAATTGAGTCATATAAGATCAATATCATCTCAACGGTTCATGCCAAGAGGTTGAGACGTGGAAATTGTAGGCATGAAGTTCTCGTACTTCAAAAATTAAATTTCCCAGGAAGGCAATGGAGTGCGGGGGTGCAGCCCAAAAAACTTTTTACAACGATATTTTGCGAACTAAATACGAACTAAATAATAGAAGATAAAAGAAAGAGGGCAAGGGGATGCCGAGAAAATTTTTCAAAACAGTCGAGTCTAGTATTTGGAGAACTATTGAAGATAGAATCTTGGAATTGGACGACTGAGTGGGAATTCGAGGGTGGAAATGATGCGAGTGCAGGTGCAGTAGGTTAAAAAAATAATGTTCTAATTCGGGTATCTGGTAAGCCGATAATAATTCAAAACTGAAACTTGGTATATGAATACTTGACTTAATAAAAATAAATCGAGCAACAGTGTTTTTTTGGGTAGAAGTCCGAAACGTAAACACCAAAAGATATCAGTCGTATGGATTCCCACCATAAACATTTTAACTTTATACATATATCAACGGGTTTGTGAGCTACGCGCCTTCAAATGATTTTGTGTACGGCGTAATGAGGACAGCGTCTACGGCGGACAGATGGACATTTTTTTTGATTGTTCGGTGTTTACTAGTCCCTCAACATGTAAATAAAAAACTTCGGAGTAGGAAATTTTTTTGGAAATTTCAGGTCAATCATTATTAAATTATTAAAATATAATAAAGTAAAAATTAAACAGAAGAAAATATACAATATAAAATTATGCCCATATTATAGGTCAAATTGCCTAATTAATGTATAAACACTATTACATGTAATTAAGTTTTTTACATAAATTACTGTATAAAATTACAAAGAGATAAAAATTACAACTACTTTTATGGAAAACTACATTTCAAAATATAGATAAATAAAATGATGTCATGTAAAAAATAAACTGAAAGCCAAAATCGAAATTCTTACATCTCGGCATGCTATAAATAACAAACGAACAGATACAAAATTTAATCTCAAGACAAGACCAGAAAGCAAAAGATACTTATTTAATTAAAAAAAAATTGAAATGATCTTGCAATTGATATTTTAAATAAATTTCTTTAATTTGGTAGAAAAAAGTTTCTACTTTGGATGCATAATTTTCGAATTATTGAGCTTTTCAAATTACGTGATTTCAAATTAAATTCTGTAATAGAGCTACTCGAACGATCTTTGTCCTTGTAATTTCATAAGACCGCTCTTGTGACAAGAAGCGGATTTAGGATTTTTGATCAGCTAGATCGGATTCTGCTGCCATTCACAATATCTAACTAATTAAAAACAATATTGTTATTTGTAATTTATAACATAAATTAAATTACACCTTTCTCACCAAATTAGTTGGTACCCAAGGTTACCAGGAAGAGAACGAGTGAAATTTCAAACTGAATAAAAACGTCTAACGTCTAACCTATTTCATTAGATTTAATTAAAAACCGACAGCTAATATTGAGAAAATCGCTAGATAATATTTATTTTGACCTAACCCGAAAGCATAAAAAATGGATTGACTTCAATGTTAAGCTTCACTGAAATATTTCACACGTTCATTATAACGAAATTTCGCAATACGGCACTATGACATTATTTCTCGTTAAGAAAACACGTAAGAAATCAATTCAAAACTTCGAGGATAATTATGATATTTTCCGTTATTTTGTTTATAACTCATTGTTTATATTTTCAGAAAACTCATCCGTGATTGTTATTCGAAATTTACCTTGAATTTGAACAAATATTCTCGTTAGTAGTAGGCAGGTCCCGCGGTATCAACCTTGCTCGTTAAATCAGTTTTTCAAAACGAGTTTTCAAAACAAAAATTAAATTATTGCTGAGGCTTAGGTATACCTAAATTCAATCTATAATAAATTAATTGAATTACATATATACATACCTGCATTATAAACAAATTCTTCCAAAACACTTGAGTCCTGGACATTGAATAGTTTTATTGATTTCAAAAAATAACAAATGAAATTTCTACTCCGTATCGACCTAGTCTCAACATTGACACGGTCTGACTTGTCTATTTATCACCACCTTTATTTCAAACTACCACTTTTATTCAATGTTAAGGTGAAGAGTTCACCACACGATAAGCTACCACACGTTTGAGGAATTCTGTTTTTTTTTTAATATCAATACACCTCAGGGCCTTAAGCACTGGAATTAACATTTGATCCACAACTGAAATTCGAAGAGGAAAAATTGTTTCGTTTATTAATATGAATGTTGATCATAAATAAAATTTCGGCACTGATCTTTGGCTCGGCGGATTTTTTCATCAGATGCGATAATTTGTAAATTTTATCGCGAAATTATATTGCTATGTAAAATGTATCGTAATCAGTTTACACGACGAAATAATGAAGACTAAGTACAGAATCGATTGGATCTGCGCAGCAAAAGCCAGGCTAATTGATTTGCAAAATGTCTTGCTATGATATCTTTTACTTGGATATTTACTGAACTGGCCATTCTTTTTTCTTAAAAAATTTAATTGAAGTAGTTATAGTTCTTTGTAATTTTTGGGAACGAATTCATAAAATTCAAACCATTTTTGAAAAATATTCTGCTTAGTTCTAGAAGAAAAAGATAATGTGTATGCCGAACCGAAAGATTACTACTTTTTTACTTACTTTTTTTGCGATAAATGAATAATTCTGATTTTTGAATCTCAGCTTAGTGATTATTCAGTGACTAAAAGATCGGAATTTATATGAAAGTGGTATACGTAAAGTGAATCATTTTCGTCAGTTTTCACCAAATTTAATTGTAGAAATAGGTTGACCGTGGACCCGTTTAGATTGCCCTTATAAAATTTTATTAAATGGTTATTCTGAGTTAATGATGTTTGATCAAAAAGTTTTGTGAATTTGTGTAAGGTTAAATAAGACGTTTTATAGTATGTACATTGTACATTGAACGTTACTCAGTTTTTGTGCACGTAAGTAGGTACTTACGTGCACAAAAACTGAGTAACACATATTTAAACTGTTTCCTTGAATATGAGTTCAGCTTCTCGGTTCACTTCTCACTTTTTTGTCGGTGGTGTTATTCAGATGCCTTGAGCAGGTGTAAAACGTAAAAGCTAAATTTTTTTTAAGAGGATGAAGGAATCGTTGAGAAATTTTCTAGCGAAAAAAGTAGTTTGGTTTAATTTCAAATCACTTCCTCCAAGGATATTTCAAATTTCTATCTTCAGCTATTCCCTAAAATTATAAAATAAAATGGTGGGAAAATATTGAATGTTGACACTCGACATTCTTCACGTTTCCGGAGGATTAAATAAGTAATTCTTAAGTCAATATGTACTTCGAGCGTTCGAATCTTGGATCAAATCAGTCTCGCCATACGGCCAAAATTCGGTTTTCCAAACATGCAAATGTTAACCAGCATTTTATGTCCGAATTATCTTAACCAATTAGGGAGTTTCAAGAAGGGGTTTTTTTTACCTACATTTACTATGGAAGCCATGGGCTCAGTTCAAAGTAGCCATTTGTAAAAACTAAGTGTGATCACATAACTTTTTCGTGATTTTAAAGGAAAATTAAGTAATGTTGAAAAATGGATATTGAAGTAGCAGCTATGTACTTGATTTTTACCATTTATGGTTTTTCAAGGATATATGGTTTTTGAACTAGATAGTTTTAAATTTTGGTATTATTTGAGATCTATTTTTCGGAAAAGTTACATTTTCAAAATTGAAAAAGTTATTGTATATAATTCCGCACGCTTCCGTCAAAATTTATGTGGCAATGTGAAGGTAAAATATTCATTCTTAAGTAGTAAAAAAAATTTCCTGCTAATATCTGCTCAGCGAGATTTTATAACAGTTTATGTTGATAATGGAAATTCGAAATATTTGTAATTTGAATATTCCTTTAGCAAGGATAAAGGACTCAATCCTTGGTAAAGTCCTTGAACAAATGTCACCTGAGTCCGAAATGTTTTAAAAAAAATAAATCAAATGGTATCTTAACCGGAAAACTACTATATAATCGTATTTTCAGTTAAAAATATGATGTGAAAACATTCACCAAAAAAATTATATATTCATTTTTCACAAAATTTTTTTTTTCGAGAAAATATGTTCCAATATTATTATTACTGAATAATAACTAAATTAAACCTTATTTTAAGATGAATTGATAATATAAATAATTTTGGCCAGCTAGATCATGCAAACGCCCCACTCTGCGGCGATCTTCTGATGATTCAGAAAATAATTGCTTTAAAGAAACTCTCGATTGAAATCTCCAAGAAAAATGTGAGGTGAACTGGCAAAAAACCCTTGGAGATGAACAAACAACGAAGCATTTTCTTATGGATGGGCACCATTGCTGCGCCATGTCTCATCAGAAGACTGAAAATTAAGTAATATTGGCAGTATGTTAATGGAGCAATATTGCTCCTTCACAAAATGGAACCAGTTTACTCTTTAAGTTTGATTCATGGTGCCTAGTGTGCGCTGTGGCTCAGCGTTTCGCTCTTCTTAAAACTTAAACTTGATTCACGGTTGTTTGCTCCATGTACCTTTTAAACAACCCACAAAACCTTCAATTTTTTAAAAAAAATCAAATTGCTAGCTATGCTACAAAGTTGAAACTTAACTATATACATACATATGTGTAAATATACTACAACAGTAATTAAAGTAAAATAGAATAATATTTTCATTGACACACAAAGGTGGAGAAAACAAATTTTTTTTTTTTTTTTCTACATTTTCATGAATTTTGTTGTATCTTTTACGTACATATATCCAGTTATCGAATCGTGTTAAGTGGCTGTGTAAATTTTCACTAATTTCGATATATAACTTCAAGTCAGGGTGCTATCACAAAATTAATTTTTGAAGCAATCAGTGGTGCGACTTTTGGCACAGTTTTCACCGATTGCTCACTGAACTGGGAAAATTATCTTCGTTCGGTGATATATGTAATTAGTCAGTCGTGCACTTTTTATTGTTTGATTCATTGCCAAGTTTTCATTTGAGTTTAAGACCTGTTTCAAGTTTGCTTTCGTGTTATCATCCATGGAAAAAACAATGAGTTATTTATAGACTAAATTTGTCGTTTAAGCCGTTTTTGCCGAATTGGGGGACGCGGTTAGAATGACATATGCATTACTTATTTGGGTCATTTGCGGGTCTAGGGGTTGAAGAAGGAAAACACTTACAAATAGGTGATTATTAAACAAGTCCGCGGAAGTGAAAACACTATTAGATATCTGATCAGATCTGAAAGATATGGCAAAATCCATGAAAAAGTAAACAGCCACCTTATACCCCCTTAGGGTCGAATTTCAAAAAATCTTAAAAACGCATTCTAGATATTCATATGAAGAATTCATAGAGGAAGAATGAGTTCGATATCTAAGAGATATGACAAAAAATTGAGAAAATATATTCATTAAAATTGAGAAAATATATTCATTATATTTTCACTTATAATTTTTTTTTGCCCCCTTCCGAACGACAATGGATACACCCCCCACCCCCGTACTGCACTACCCATAAAAATTTATTTTTTCCACATGTCACTACTGTTCTATTTAAATACCAAGTTTCAGCTTTATATCATTATAGGTTCTAAAGATATACACATTAAAACTTTTTCCTTTTCACCCTCACCCTCTACACCCACATCTATGAGCTTTCAGTGTTTTTACCTAAAAACTCTTTGATATTCAACTCCGAAGGGATCGAACAAGGGCTTGTTATGTGCATAATCCTTGTCTCGAAATAACTGACGTTACATTTCGACTTTCACCGCTCCTTGAGTATGGCACAATTACGTAATTCATGAGTTAAATGCGTCAGCGACATAATCATTTAATCGTAAAATTTACTTCAATCCAATTTTTGGAATTTTTAGGTTTCAGAACTTGTTGACACCAAAAACTCCGTCCGTCAGCCGTATACGTCGGATGGAAACGTTTTTGGAGGCTCGTAGCTCCGCAATACATAAAACTATGTATCACACTAAATTATTAATGGTTAGATATAGATTATTGAAACTATTTAACTATTAATTATATTTATTTAATGGTACATTTTTAGGCGGTTGGAGAGTTGGGTGAAGGCGGGAATAAGGTTTAATGAGAAAATAGAGCCACTATAGATGCATACGAAAAATTCTTAGAGGCTGGAATATAGATGTTTTTTTTTTTCTCAAAAACGGCTTACACTAAAAAGTTAAAACTTAGTAGGTACTTATAAGAATATGTTCCTCAGAAGTACCTAATTGATTAAAGCAAAATAGTTTGGATTTTTATTGGCCTAAGGGTTTTTTCACAAAATCAACTCTTCAACTCTTTACGATGGGTGTTTTTGATAATGCAAACCCAGAATGAATGATATTTTAAGTAGTCAATTTATTTCTCTAATGAATTTTTTGCCCATCCCAGTCAAAACAATTTTTATAACTTAAGCTACCGGTGTGTGCTTCTTTAAGTGATTTTCCGGTGTATCGCACTTCCTGGCATTTTTTTTTTGTTCAGATGTGAACTGGTTAATAACTTAGTTATATGCTAGAATGATTTCCTTGGCTTACTAATTTCGTTGATCAGATGACTGGACAAATTAGTAACAGACAATTATAAAAAAAAAATGTTTATAAAATTCGAGAATGTACCGAAATATTAAAATGTGTACAGATTACCCGTACCCGTACCCGTAAGTCTTAGCCTGTATTCATTACTACCGAAATTTTCATCCATTATGCCATCTTTGTGAAAGATATTTCCGCAATAATTTAATGTAGGTACGAGTACAACATAACGACAAAACTCTATTCTCACATATGCGAAATAATTGTAACATCCGAAACAATAAATCTCTGTATCACCGGTGAAGACATCCAATTCAATTAATGATTTTTTATGGTAAACACAGAACCCACTTAAGGTAAACGTAATCACCTGAGAAGAGCCATAAAGCTTTCGGCACGTTTTTCGTGACACAAGAAATTACTTTCGTTGCACATTGACGAAAGGCATGCAGATTAACGAATCCATAGAGAGTAGGTACCGATACCTGTAAAAAAAATTGTTAATAAAAAAACAACAACAACAGTATTAAAAATAACAAACAAATGAGAACGAGCAACCGAATAAAGGTAACAAATAGCCACGTTTAGGAACGGCGCGGCTTTAAAAGTGTAGAGGAAGTCGAAATATCTAATACGAAACGGGTCGTACTAATTTTACTATTTTTCGACGGGTGAGGAACATTCAACAAATTTGTCGTTGATCGTGAGGAAAACGTTCAATTGAAGATTCTTTTTCGAAGCACTGCGACGGTTCACTGTTAAATCGAATCTCGATAGTTAGCTAAACATTTTGTGGCACTTTCCAATTACAATTGGCACAATGAGAGTGGCGAAAAGATTTTTTTATTTAATCCGAGAATGATACTATCTGTTGTGAGTATGGAATTATAGAAAATAATTAAATAATGGTCGACGGGAAATGGCTTGAATGTTTTATAACAAAGGTGTTAGAAGATATGGTGGGAGTTTTGTCAATTAAACACTGAAAGTATAGACAAACTTGGAATCTGATTTTTGATTATTCTTGAGTTTGCACTTTCTTTGAGTGTTTTTTTTTTTTCATTGTTTTTACTTGATGTGAGATTAGACTATGAATATTCCGACTGAAGATCCCTTTATCAAATTCTTTCAAAATCTGCTAAAATGTAACGTTTCAAATAGCCTCCTGATTATTCCTTAGGTTGCCAGTCGCACAGTAACCTACACCACTGCTCAGCACAGAATGCTTCCAAACTTCTACCAAAAATAGTAATAATGTTGCACTTAGACAGTTGGCAGGTTTTTTTGAATTACATATTTTTTTTTTTCAATTTAAACAAAAACAAAGAAGATAAAATATCGACATAGCCCTTTAGGGGTTGAATATCGAAACTTTTTGAAACCGATTATTAGGCGATAATATAGAAGCCTGTGAAAATAAATTCGATATCTTATCAGACCTGAATGATATATCTTAATTCGTTGAAACGTACACTCTCACTTTACACCCTCTTAGTGACTCAATATTACAAAACCCTGTATTTAATTTTTAGCACATTACATTTAAAAACAGTCGATTGAAACGGCAGATGGTCTTGTCCATCATACCAGTCAGAACAATGTACATGTTACATGCAAAATACGACGAAGTGCAGAGAGAGTATACTGGTTGTAAGCGATTTTAAAACTGTTGCGTAAGCGAATGGTCCTAACCTGCTCTTGCGCGATAGTTTACTTGGGCTTCAATAAAAACGAATTGCCTTGAGTGTTCAATTTTTAGTTTAAGCAACTCGAATTGGTTGGTGTGCGCACTTCTAATAGCCATTCAACTAAACTATCGGCCGATTAAAAATCGCATGATTTTGGGTACTCCATCATGGAATGAGTAGGTATTGATCCGACAGCTTAGGCTTATGTAATATATGAAGATTAATAAACTTTATCTAGACCATAAAAACATTTGTAGCTATAAAAAAAAAAAAATTCGTATCTATTGAATATTTGCCATGATAAATCAGCTGATTTCATATTTACGATTCATAAGAAACATTTTTCATTGTGATTCTCACCTTATTCCTACGAACGAGTTTGAGTAACAGGTAGTACAGGTACATCAGCATTCATTACTTGATTAAAATGATTGGCATCCATAGATAATTGTTGCGTAGATAGCAATTCGCTGCATTTTATCCCGTGCGTCGGATAGTGATATTGCTGAAATTTTCAATAGTTCATGGCTCGGGACGGCCACAGTATTAGTCTAAAACTAATAACAAAGTCATTCCTCCAATGGAGTGTTACTTTAGAAAATTTCTTTTGCTGAGTTCATACCTGATTCCGAATGCAAGAAATATTCTCATCAATCATTGGGATAGTGGCATGAAATCAGAGGTACTGCAAGGTATTGAGATAATTACCTGGATGCAATGTTGTTTGGAATTTACAAATGTCAATTAATTTTGCATCCTACTTAAGGAGGAGACAGACCATATGAATTTATGTTACGTTCTACTTATCAGTAGTTTTGTGGTGTTGGGGCATAGGGCAGCAAAGGCGGTTCTGTGCAATGCTCAATCTTGATGCAAAATTTTATTTCTGACTTCCGACACTGACCGAACTTCTTGGAGGATTCCACTTTGAAGAATGCTTCATTTTCTCCAGATCGCTTCGAGATGTAACTGACCTACTACCTCTTTGTCTGCAAATCTTAATGTCTATCAACTGTCCAGTCGCCATCGATAGATAGCCATTAAATAAAACGACTTGCTAAACACCTTTCTGGTGCGTTCGAGGAATTAGTTCGTCATCTGAACTGGAAGATGGATCTGGGAAATTGGCACAATCAGTCACAATGAAATATTGCCATTTTATAGAAACCTATGATCGTATGGAAGATTGAATATTGATTACTAGCAGTTTATTGGAGGAATCATCAACTAACATAGACTTGTCCTAAGTCAATTCATTCCACTTACGCAATTTTGTTGGAGCCAGCTGGAAATCTTCAAATAACTCGATCCCAAATCGGGCCTAGACCTTGAAGTAATGCTAGAGTTACTTCATTACGAGCCCAACGCAGCACTAGGAGTTGAAGTGGTCAGCCACACGCTCGTCCGTGATTATTACCCCGATTTTAACTCTGGTACTCACTTACAGCTGAGTGAACTGGTAGCCTGGCATCCAATCTCATTCTCGAAAATTACTTGTCGCCAAGCAGATTTGAACCTGGTACCAGGTGCACCGAAGGCAAGTACTCTAGCTACCTAGATGAAAAAGGAGTTTAGTATGTTTTCATTAATTCCCCAATATCTCATAGGCCAAATGTGAATTGACTTTTGGTTTAAAACAGACCTGTTTAATGTATTTTAAAAAAAAAATCTTAAGAAAATGGCTAACTGAGAGAAATCAACTACGACACCAACGGATTGATGGAGTAGCTAACGTTTCCGAATTTTCCTGATCAAAATAAATCAAATTTATCAGAGTCCTCTATTCCTTAGAAGCCCTCACTGGTCCAGGAGAATAATCTGATTATTTATAAGGTAGTAATGCAATCTTATCTCACAAAAACGGAACACCAATTTGAAAGCTTGCGCCTCAGGGAACAAGAACAATATGTATGTAGATCATGTAAAGCAAATGCTCAAAACTAGTTTTTATTTTTAGTTGCTGTCCAAGTACCAGATATCCTATATAGTTCCCTTAAAACCCGTTTTCAGGATTTTCTATTATTCAAGAACTAAGAGGGTGTAATTCGTAAGAACGTAATACGTTTTCACGAATTTCGTCATATCCCTTAGGTAAAATATCGAAATGGATTTTTATTACCAATTCTTGCATAATTGCCCAAAACCGGATTTCAGGCTTTTTTTATATTTAACTTGAAAGAGTTTTCCGGTATTTCATACGTTGTTATAACACATACAACACCTCCTTTCCCTCCCAACCCCGATATTGACTTCGTTTTTACTGCCTTGTTTCGACTTTAACCGTGTCATTTTAATTTTTTTAATTTACTCCAGGATTAAAGCCCATTCTTTGACTGGAAAAGAAATTTTTAAAATTTGTTCTAAAAGTTTATTTGTGTTTTGTGAAAGTATAGGCTTAAACTTGAAAATGTAACAAAGTCTGTAGAAAATGCTGACTTTATTTTCTTAACTACTGCAGCTGTGTGCACTATTACCAAAGATTAAATTCAAACTAGCCGAATAGTTGCTTCGGAATCGTCTTTGCGTTAAATTGTCGTCATATGCGCGAAAATTTATTGCATTCTTTCATTAGAAGACGCATATGTCATTAATAAATTAAAGCCTATGACTAGCCGGTTCTTGACTCTTAAAACTACCGGATAAACTATGGCAACGTGCATTCAAATTGCTCGCAAAGGGAATACATTGGAGAAAATCCGAAGGCTATAAATCACCATCTGTAGTGATCTTTACAGCTCACGATCAGTTCGGATCGCTTGAAAAATGAACTTGGCTTTGGGACGAACGCGCGGTACCTTCATCGATCGTATCCAAGGATTTTTGACCACACTACATAAAGTTCCATAACTGCAATACTGCAACTGCACTGATATGCAGAACTACAGGGAATGTTCGGAATAATGTCGATCTTGCCGGGAAATGGTCAATTTCAGTTCGGTCTCATTGATTCCGAGCCGAAACGATACCAAGGAATTTGACTTAAAAGGGTTAGCGATAGATTCAAAGGTGTCCACCATCACCGGTCACCGGACTCTTACTCCTGACATTATTAATGCTACCTGTTTTCACGATGATGGCTGGTCAGAGAAACGACCAGATGACGGTCTTTGCTAGCACGAGTCATCGTGATCTTACCATGCGATAAGATGATAATTACGTAGAGCATTAACACGGTGCAATAGTGAGGGTTCTTCAATGTTGGATGCAATTTAATTGGAATGAAATGACTCGTCTGTTTTTTAGAGTGAGGGAGTAACAATTTTCGTATTAACTTGATTAATTTAGTACTTAAGAAATTATATTCACTTGATTATAAAACATGTGCGCGTATGGCGATCGGAGAAGGATATTGTACATAATTAAAAAGTGGAACAACGCTACCATCCTAATGGAGCTTTCGTGGCACGCAATGTTTTGAAAATCTTCTCTGATGCGGGAAATCGTCGGCAATTGAAGGGTGTGATCCTTATCGTGAATGTGGTTTACCAACAGAAGTCTTGCACTTTTCACATCCACAGCACATCAACAATAAATCCATAAATTAAATAACAAAATATGTATAAGAACACTACAGTAACATGGATTATATCCCTTTGTTTGTCCTAGGAAGAACCTTGAAGTAGGGTGTCAATCGTGTTTTGGTTTAACGAGAAACAGTGCCATTAGCCAATACATAGTCAGGTTCAGAACCATAATTGCTGTTTTGGTATAGATATGTATGTATGTACAATCAAGAGCTTTACAAATTGTTAATGATTAGCGCACTGAAAAAACCGGACTGATTCCTCCGATAAAAATTGACTGGACTGCACGCTAAACTAAACTAAACTAAAACTGAATCTTGTAAAACAATATAGGTAGTAGTATACAATGATGACGGAGGGATTTTTTTTTTTCAAAAATAAAGAAATTATAAAAAATTGTCCAACCGAAAAATAAAAAAAAACTCTAGTCACTCCATAGAGAAAATAGCTTAAAAAAAAATGAAAAATATTGAAAATTGACTGAGTTATCGTGCCGAACTTGTATTTAATTATAACTTGTATTTAAATAATATAATTTGATTAATTCTTAAAAGTATAAACAATAAAAATCAGTACAGAAAAAAAAATTTTATTTCAGGGATATGTGAACCCTTAAGTGTTATTGAATATTGAATATATATAATAACAATTTTGTATGTAAATGAAACACGGAATTATTGTGATAATTTCTAAACGTTACTCGTTTGTGAGCTTCGCCATGATAGAAATGTAAGCCTAGACTAACGTTTTGACTTTAAAAAATAAGGAAAAAGTTTTAAGTGTGCTTTTATATGTATTAAAAAACAAAATTGTTATGTATTTATTGAATAACCCTTCACGTATGGCTGATTAATAAAATACTTGAAGAGTTTCTTACATTTAAGTTATCCTTAAGTTATCCTTGTTCCCTCAGATGAGTTTTCTTAAAAAAAAATTTGAAAGAACCTCAACAACAAGGCCTCATGGTGGATTTACATCGAACGTTGGCGGCGCAACTTTAACTCCACAAGCCCATTGTTAATTGGTTTTTCGTCCGCAAAGTCGAACACTGTTGGATTTTTTCGTCGCCTGATTGGTTGATTTTTTTGGTGGCCGCTTCAGTGGCCTTATTGTTATTGTCGTGCTCTACAGTTCCCTCGTCTTTTTCACACAATCTGTAAATATGGTTTGAAACCAATCCAATCGTATGCAAATGCTTTTTAAGCTTATAGTGTCCTGTAGTAAGCGCGATCAATCGCAGAACCTGATTACAGCTCAATTTGCGCAAATCTGAATCATTTCTTGGAGTGACCTTCCAAGAGTAGTTTGGACTATCTGCACCCCAGCATCCCTGTCCAGTAGAGGCCAGCTTGGATGTTCATCCAGTCCAACAGTCTTTCTGGCGTGGGTAAAGTCGCGCCTCTACATGGCCGGTGTAAATCCAGCAACACTCTACTGCTTCCATGGTGCAACAGCTCATCTTGGACCTATGTATATGATGAGTTATCTGATCGAACTGGGGACATCCCTTTGTCCTATCTCAGTTTTGTTTTAGAATCTTCTCGACATAGTCGGGTTTTATCTGAGCATGGATTGTTAGTATAATATATCACCCGCACAGGTTTCTACCGAAATAAAACTAATATTAATATCACTTCAGTTCACGAGCACTATGATTTGTATTTTTTCACTAATAAAATATTCAAGTTTCTCTTCTTCAATACATTAAGTGCCCATAAACAAGTTCTTAACAACATTTAGACTTACTTCTTATGTTCGCTCATCTAATAAAAAGACAGCGGATGCTTATGTACATACATACCTACATTCCGACAAATCCGTAGTTAAATTATATGACCTGTAAAGTAATCTGAAACACACGAACAGAAAAAAAGGCGTACAAGACATGAAATTGGAAATTTTAAGTGCAGCCACAAAGGAAATTCATCTCAGCCCACAACTTAAAGTTATGATCTTTTCTCGAGAAGAAAAATGCCGAAGAACCGTATCGGGATCACATCGAATGACACATTTTAGTGCCAATGATCAATCTGAAGATCTGCCAGTCATGCGAGCGGTACAATGCGCACAAAACCGAAATCTAATTAACAATAATCGGCCCATAAAAGCCGATCCGTCGAAGAGGGTCACCCGTAAAAAGCCCTTTCATGCCAGACCATTACCGAGGCATTACAAAACGGAATATGGACTCGAACCTGGGACGTGGGACCTCGGCGTCAGGTTCAACGTGGCCACCAATCAAAACGAAAGGAATTCAACGAATCACCCGAACCGAAAGTCGCCCTGCTTCTTATTATCGGGCGCATCCATAACACTTTGCACTTGGGTTGCGTTGCGACTCGACGCGTCACTTGAGAGATCCAACCTGATGGCAACGCAACAAAGGCCAGTTATTTATTGTTCGTTTTTGTCGGACTGGTGTTAAAATATTATCGATATTCAATCTCATTGATTTATTGCGATTGTAAAAAAACGCACATGGGCAATATGCAGCGGAAAAAATTAAATCGGACATTTAAAAAGATCCGCACAAAAAAAAGAGACGAAGAAAAGCTTCTTACGCTTAAATTTGAAAGGTAAAATGTACGAGTAATAAACAAATTTTATGCCAAAGCGGTCGCGCATCGACAAAAGTCTTTAGTCAATTTTTATGAATTTTCCACAAAAGAAACGAAGTCTGACTGTTAAAATGCCAAGCCCTCGCAATAGTTTTATACTTTTGTCGAAAAAAATTTATTTTATTCTATTTTTTACATAAATCCATTTGTTGTATTGCGAATATTATCCGGACTGGCATTAAGTCGATTTGCTATTGCTGGTAAGTCCTGACATTTTTAAGAAAGGAAGAACCCTTCCTTAGTTTGGATAGGTGCCTAACTCCTTAATAATACGCCCTTCAAAAATATGTTGATAGAAAAATTATGAATTTTGCAGTGCAGTGAAATTATTTATTTTGCTATTCTCGCCTAAATACCTATCTCATTGTACTTTATTATTTATTACAGGCAATTGCTCGAGCAATCTTAATCTTTCTGGTTTTTTCTGGACAGACCATAATTTTTTCCGACTCAAAATCATTCAATTATGCAATCTCCAACAGGAAAAACTACTAAAACAGAACTATTTGCCAACACAGCTAAGAAATCTCTTAGCTTCACAAAAGGACTTTGCATTCTGTCATGTCGATATACCGGACAGTTACATTACAAACAAAACTGTAGGCACATGATCAAGACTCCCACGAAATGGGGATGGTATCATTTCAGCTTTCGAAATTTTTTTTATAACTCAGGTACGAACAAATATCCAGGAAGCCAATGCTGCCATCTGGGCTCATAGCAAAACCTTACTGAAGTCTAACTGGTTATAGACTTTCTATCCAGTCTATACAAATCCATCATGCCTCAGAAATTAGCCACAGTGGCATTAAGAATAGGCCACACTTGGCTGACCAAGTGACACCTGATTTTGAAAAAAAGATCCACCATCATGCAACCACTGTAAAAACAGGCTCGAAGAATGCCCAGATGTTAAAAAAGGAAAAACTTGTAAATTGTTGATTACTAAACAAGCCCGTAGAAGTGAAAAGAAATTGATATCTGGTCAAACCTGAGAGATATGACAGAATTCATGAAAAAGTATACAACCACTTTACACGCCCTTAGGAGTCGAATTTAAAAAAATCTTGAAAATACTTTCTAGGTATTCAAATGAAGAATCCGTAGAATACAAGTGAATCAATATTTGGAAAGACCTAAGAGATATGACGAAAATCGTGAAAATATATGCATTAAATTTTTACTGATAGTTTTTCTTGCTCTCCTTCCGATCGGCAACGGATATTCAATTTTTTTTAATCAAAATTACTTTTCTAGTTGATTTACATATGTATATGTACATACCGAGTTCCAACTTTCTAGCATAAGCCGTTAAGTAGTTTGGAAAAAACCCCCACCACCCCCATGCGCGTACCATACTAACAATAAGAAAATTATCCAACACGCAACTACTATAGCTCAATCTAAATACCAAGTTTCAACTTTATATCAATATAGATTCTTGATATGTAAACATCAAACTTATTTCCTTTTCGCACTCCCCACCCTCATCCCCAAAACTTCCTGCTAGAGGCCTATTAGGTCTACTTTTGGTAAAAATGTTAACCATAAATCTTACACTGTTCTTAAGATGTGATTGTTTGGAAAAATTCTTATCCCCTCCACTTCCATGCTACACCGAACACGTAAAAAATTTTTACTTTTAGCAAACTTTATACAGAAACCGAATTTTATTTTTTTAGTGCAATTAGTTTGTGAAATATTTCAATCTAAAGTTTTTCAATCCCAAGCTCCGTACGCCAATGCCCCACTTTAAAATTAATTTTATTTATTCACATAGTGTATCTAAGGATGTTTCTTAAGTTTTAACTTTCTGACATAAACCGTTTAGAAGATATGGATTTTAGAATGTCTCAATGTCGCCTCTCTTGCGTTTCAAACTCATTATTGTCCACCCACACCATTTCACCCATACCGCCATATTTTTTGCAAATGGGTCTACTTTTTAAGTTCTGTATAAATTCCAAGTTTTAGCTGCCTATGGCATAAGCGGTTCCTGAAATCTAAAAACCAAAATTTTCCGTCTAAAACGTAACAAAAGGAATGCATATGTTTTCATGAATTTTGTCATATATCTTAGGTCTTTTGGAACTTTAATTAGTTTCTCTTTTACTCTTCACATAAATACAGGTATTTACATATTTTTGTGCAATTCAACCCCTAACGGCGTGTATATATTTTCACGAATAACCTTTTCCAACCCCTAAGAGTTTTTACGAATTCCGACATAACTCTTGGGCCCGAGCCTACGATTGTCAATTAAGTTCTAACTGAAACTTTCACTGACATATTTTCATATAAAACTTACTATAGTTAAAGTTCCGGGCCTTAAAATTAGTTTATACCATTTTTTCTTTGTATTTATTTAAAAAAAAATTTTACGATTTTTGGAAATACAACGTTTTCGGAATTTCGTCATGTTTCTTACGTTTGATCAAATATAAAATTGTTTTTTTTTTCCACAGACTTTCATGTAATCGCACACAAACCCATTTCGGAATTTTTTAATATCACACCCCAAGGGGTGCATATGTTTCCATAATTTCTCCCAGCCTCTCTCAATTGGTTGTTACGTCTACAGCCATTTCATATATGTACATAATTGCCCAAAAACAATTTCACGATTTTTCGAAATTCAACCCGAGGTACTGTGAAGGGGATGCTTACGTTTCCAGAAATTTGTCAACATCTCAAGTGTCTCAAAATATATCAAATTGCTTTTTATGTAATCGCCAAAACCTATTTTGCCTTTTTTTTCGAAATACGTTACTAGTAAAATATATTTGATTACAGACTAATTTTTGATCAAAACAAATCACAGCTTTCTTTATTTTAATTTGTAATTAATTAATGACGAAGTAGACCTGCGATTCAAGTCGAAACTTCTTAAAATTATTCTGTTATGTTGACACAGACGTACATAAGTGTAAAATTCCACATTTAGATTAGGTCACAAAATTTACGCACCTTTTTCACGGTTTGCCAATCTACAAATCAAAGTAATCAATCGGCAAACAATTTCACCTACAGTATAACGAATTTCTACAGCCTGCGGCGATATCCTAAAATTGTTTTGTTTGTTCGATTTTTTTTTTTAATAAATTTTACACGCTTCCGAAATTGATTTTTTCTTGTCGTCATATTTAAAAACATTTGTTTCGCACGCGGCATTATTTTAATTAATAAATTTTTTCGGTTTTTTTTACATCATGGAATCGTGTCTGGCGATCTTATCGAGTGTCAATTTTGCCCAACTCATTGATTTATAACCCACCACTAACGGTAATATTATAAAGATGTATCGCAATTATCCGTACTATTGACGACGATATACGCAAAGGTTCGGTATAAAAAAAGCGAACAAATCGATCGGGTCAAAAATAATAGATGGGTCCAGTGCCGTAGTGTAATGGTGGCTGGGGCTATCTGTGACACGATCACGTCTTAACGCTAATCTGACATTCATCTTAAACACCATTTCCAAGTGCAGAGCCGCATTTAAGCGAAGGAATTCCAGTGATCCGGTACGTCGTACGCTAAGTCCTACATTTCACGACATTTCACTTCTTAATTAATCCAATTCTGTGTCACCAGAGACAAGCAAATCGCGGCGCTGAAGAGCTCGGCGGTACGGAATATGTGGCATATCTCGAATAAGTCAGGTAAAGGTAATAGGCAAGGTACCAAACGAATTATCAAATTCATCAGCCACAAACAATGCGGACCGACTCTTAAACGAGGAGAAATGGTCATCATTAGAGGGTCCACTGCGGTTCCATTTACCCAGTTAGTGGATATGCGGGATACCGATCAGTGGGGTCTGGGCACAATATGTGACTGATCGGGTGTATCTATTGGGAATTCATTCGGATTCAACAATATGCTGAATGCGCAATGCTCCAATATAACAGTAAGGCGCTTTGAATGGATGAGGAATGAGGAATGCCATCTGAAGCTAATTCATAACCGACTTCACCACTAACCGTTCCGAGTTTGGCCCGTTTGCATGCGACTGACATGAGAGGAGTTCTGAGGAGCAGGTCTCATAACAATCAGATATTTATAACCGATATTTATAACGAGGAGCCAACTGGGCTCCAGCTCCGGCCTTAGACCGACCACTAGATCAATTTCACCGAACTCGCTGATTGTGGCGTTCGGTTTAATACACTTGGCCCGATAATGACAGTGTATTAGGTGCAATTGAGATCTTAATCATTCGGAACGAAGGTGACTGTTCGCTTTTTAACTTGGAGATTTAAATAATGGTAATTTTACTTTAATGCTGATTAGAATCGACGAATGAGTTCGCTGGTCTTATTTTGGAAGGTAGAAATTTTGGGAAGAGCCTAGGAAGAAATCGAAGTTCTCGATTGGCAGGTAAATTGCAGTATTTTAAGAGTTATATTGGATGTGGTGTCTTCGTCACTTCAAATAGAACGTAATTAGCGTTAGACATCGGTTTCATTCTGTAAATAGCTTGACCTGATTGACAATTCGTTCGATATTTGTAGTTTGAGCCGAAACGGATTTCTCGAGATAGGGATCTTTCTGCTCATTCGCGAACCAAGGACGGCGGAATCAGTGCCTCAGTAGATGTCCGGTACGCTAATGATTCTGCAGAAGCTGTAACTCTGACTCTGCACCTGTCCGGCTCCATGCTTCTTAAATAGTCCCAGTGACCTGTCTAACATGGAGACTACAAAAATTCAACACTTGAAAATGTCCTTCAAAATCCTATGGTAACACACAACAAACATTGGTAGGTCTAAACATTCCAACACTATTACCCGTTAGAAGCTAACATAACCAACTTCTATCTACTAAGTTAGGCTACCCTAAGGATTCATATAACCTGCGAGCAATGAAACTTGTATTACACTATATGCCATGCTGTCAAATACGTGACAAAGAAATATGATGAAATGTTGAGTCAAATTGTTTTCCGTCAAATTTCACGATCACACTATCTAACTGCATTTGGCAGCGAGAATAATCAAATATTTTACATAGTGGCATACAGTGGAATACAAGATATTAAGGTCCCATTATAATAATTAAATAAAAAAATTAATAATTTAATTTTATTATCATATAATTATTTTTTAATATCTAATAAATTAAATTAAAAACTTTATAAATTTAAGTTCGATCACAATACTCTCTGTCATCCGTCTAAAATTTTTAAAAAAATTACTGCTCTGCGTTTTCACATTTTAGGACTGGTATGCCCCCCCCCCCCCAATTTATACGCCGGTGAGGCCGTCTGGCACGCATGCCATTCGCCGTACGCTTTTGCTACGCGTTTGGAGGTGCGTAGTTCACAAATCCGTTGAAATTTTGGTAGATAGATTAAGTGAACCTCAACGAGTTGTATCTCTTGAGGGGGTGTAAGGAGCGTCTTAGATTAAAAATTTTGGTTTCTAGATCTGAGGAACCACTTACACTAGGAGGTCGAAAGTTGGAGCTTATCTAGAAGTATGGACCGAATTGCAAATGATCGATAGGGGTTGAGGAGTGGAAGAACATTGTGTCCGAAGCGATTGATAGCTGGCATTGAAACATTTCCAAACACATATCTTCTGAACGGGTGATGTCAGAAGGTTCAAAATTTGTAGTTCTATTAAGGAATAGGAAGAAATTAGACAAAGGCTTAAATTTTTAAGCGGCGATATTGGGTGTGTGGTAAAAAAAATAATAGATTAAATAATATTCTAAGCAAATTGGAAATTTGGTTTGAGTATATCGGATCAAAAGTGGAGTCCATATTAAAGGTATAATTTTTGCGGGAGGAGGTGGAGCACTTAAGTTCTCATGTCTCTACAACCGTACGAAATATGACCTTAGAAGTTTTATATTATTTAGGTCCAAATTTTGGGGGTGCTAGTGAAGGAGGTGACATTGGGAAAGAATAACATTTAATATTTATCGAAATTTATAGTAGTTACAACCTATTTCTTCCTTTGTTCAGTAGGTACTCGTCGTACATACAATATATCATTAATCATCATTAATTTTTCAAAATAAATTGCAAAAATAACAACAATTCGAGCACAATTTGTCTTTTATCATCTGCCAAAAATCCTTACTGCACGGAAATTAACCCTTCGTGGTCACACCTCTGCATTAAATCTCGGTAGTCACACTGGGTCAATTATATCCAGTCAAAAAGTTCAAAATGGTATTGTGGCCAAACCGTCCGTCCGAAGTGGTTAAAAAAATTACGGAATATGCTTTGAACGTTTTAGACGATGTACGTAATTTAAATATAAGAAAAATGGAATTTATTTATAAGAAATAAAATGGTATCATGTTAAACAAATTTCATAAAGAGGTGAAAACTTAAAAAAAGTAATTTCTTCGCTAAAAACATCATAGCTTCATAATGTTAACTATTTTATCATAAAATTTTGACGTTCCACTTCTTAAATGGGAAAAAATACAAAAAAAATAGATTTACGCGCTGTATGCTGGCTCATTTGTTTATAGTAGGGTTTTGGTATTGTAAACTTCATTTACAAATTAGAAGATAGAGCAGTTTTACTTGTTGAACTGTTTCTGAACCGATTTTGTCCGTAAATGCTATTTATTCAGCTATATAAATAGGGTCCATCTTCTGCCCTAAGTTTGTCGTCGGGTCGATTCAATCCTATGTGGCGAAGGGTTGAAAAAAAAAATATCTCAAGTGATATAATTTGTCATATTTGTTCTAGTTACGTACACTGTGGTAGTAAATTTCACAACACTCACTAGTTTCGTTGCAACTCCATATAACGTTCATACATCCAAATATATAGCATAGCACTTCACGGTTCACACGCCGCAACCCACTCCAACTTATTTTACCAATTACATAATTAATAGTTCGTAATGTCGATATTCAGTTGCCTCTAAATGAACTTAATCTCACCATCCAATTTCAATCACACAATACTCCTTGATATACTCGTAAAAGTCAAAGCTTATGTCTTCATTGACAAAAGTTTTAAGGTCACCTTAATATGGTCCGCGCTCTATTTTGACACGCATTTTCACCTTTCGCGTTTTTTTTTTCTCAATACTATTCTGAACTGAAAAGATTTCATTTAATAAGCCACATTGAAAATTTTAATAAAAGATGAAGTTTAAATAACTAAAACGAATAATAGTAAAAAAAAGGCTGTTGAATCGCATTGTAGTCGAAGAGGGCCTATCCATATCGAAAGAGTTGTTGAGTGCGTTGGGTGTCCGGTGTACAAGCCCGAATATCGTCTAAGTGGCTTATGGCATAATCTTAACTTTCATTTTTCAATTTACTATTGCGGGCCAGTTCCTCAAAAATGTGTTTTGTCTACTCCGATTTACGTTTATTAGATCACAGAGATCTTCGCAAATGAACTATACAAAAATTGATATTCAAGTGCACACACCATTCACTTAAATAGCATCAGGTTCTTTTCATATTGAATTCACCGGAATACCGAATGACATTGACCTACCTATGGCCTGAAGCCTGAACTATTGGCTAATGATAATCTCGAGTTAAGGTAATGGTGTAAGGGATTCGGAATGCTGATCGAAGGCTTTCCGAACTAAAACCAAATTTACTTTAGTTTAATAAAATTATTGTTTCCTGAAAATTGCGCGGAATTGACTTGTTAAACAAAATGCAAATAAATTAAACTAATTCAGTATGTGTGTAACCTTAAATAATAAATAGGCGGCTAATAAAATTACCAAAGGCTAAATTCTAAGCTTGGGGCTTTTGATTCCTTTCAAGTTGTCGAGGTCGATATTGTTGTTGTTGATGGACAAAAATCATTGGAATAATTTACCAAATTGCAGCATATTGTTGATATGGAACACACATGTTGAATGCCTCATATGTTCAGGAGCTGATTTTTTATTCAAAAAATTAGCAGATATGAATCGAGGGATAATACGCATTTATGGGATAAATTTTTTTTGGAACTACATACTATTTCACAACTAATGTCACTTTGAGCAATAAATTTTGATAGCTAAATAGCAAATTTTATGAAATAGAAATATTCGTGTAACAGAATTATTATTCAAAATTTTTGGTAACACAAAACTTCTGTTTGGACGAATAGGTGAGGAAAAATATTTCTGAAAGACATGCCGGTTTGATTGCACGATTTTTCGAGATCTTATGTGAAAAATACACCTATGGAGCCCAATGCGCTCCGAATCTCGAAGACAAAGTGTGTTGATGTGGTGCCATCTGTTATTTTCTACATTGTATATTTTCCGGGAAGTTTGTATGTTGGATCATTCAATCAAGAATCTCCAAAGTTGTGACCTTACCGAATCCGATTCTTTTGAAAATGCTTGTACTTGAACAACTGGTGAAAAAAATTCCATTCTTATAAAAAATTGGTAGTAAAATCAAATTGCTATTGGCGTGATTCGATTGGGCGCTCATAGCGTTGAATTTTATATATCCTAGCGAACAAAAATTCCACCGAATTGGTTGAAATATTGGGTGATCTTCAGTGCCACCTACCTTTAGAATAAGGATGCGATGACAAGAATTTCGCTCCAATGTAATTCGCAGATTATAAAATAGGTTTCGAAATCCTCAACAATACCAGCAGCTTGGAAGGGTGTTTCGGATTTAGGCATGATACACCTTTTGACGAGTCTGTGCCATCCAATGACGAAACAGTTTCTTCGGACTCAGTCCAACACAGTCTTTTAGAAAACTGGCCTATCCAGTGAAAGTTTTGCAACTGTCATGTCCTCAGGGACAGCGACTAATCACCAGTCGGGGATTTCGCATTGGGGTTTCACACTAAAAACTCCACTGACGCCGGGAAACAACAAAACCTTAATAAAAACTTAATAAAATAATTGAAATTCAATTTGTTGTTTCTATCTATTTTTTTTTTGTACTAGTTATAGATAATATGTGAAAGTACTCGTTGGTATGTTAAGGTTTTTTCAAAAATATAATAATAATAATAATAATAAAATTGGCCTTATTTTAAAGGGGAAGGTTGTGTCAGTGTAAAAAAGCAAATAAAAATTATCCTTAAATTTTTTTTCAAGAATAACGATTTTTTCATCAATCCTTGAATATGTCAAAATACAATTTTTTTCTTTTAATATATTTTGTAGGTTATACTGTTTTCTAAAACATACAAAAAAAATTAACTTGGGATGTCAATGGAATCGGGGTGAAACAAAATGAAGAACATTAGAGGTTCTCAATTATTTTTTAGAAAAAGGTTTATTTCATCAAAAATTGCAATTTTTTTTGTTTTTTTTTATATATATATATAGTGTATGGTATACTGTTTTTCAAGACATGCCAAAAAATTAACTTGGGGTTTCAAGGGGATGGGGTCGAAAAAATCTAATTAAATTATTAGAGAATTAAAACTAGCCTTAATTAAGAATATCGGATTTTCTTCGAATCTTTTCATCCGGATCCCCTTCAGATCCCAAATTAATTTTTGAAAAACAGTATGAACCTACAAAATATAAAAAATTTAAAAAATAAAAAAAACTTTTTGAGATATTCAAGGATAAAGGGCAAAATCGTTATCCTTGACAAAGAAATTCATAGATAATTTTTTTACATACGACAATTTTTAAATAACAGTATTTAAAATAAGCCATACTTCATTATTCTAGGATAAAAATTACCTGAGATATGAATTTTCAAAGAAGACTCGGACACGATTTTTCCGAAAACGTGAACATACTGTAACTACAAAATATAATATTCATATAAAGAATACATTGAATTAAAATGAGTTCAATATTTGGTAAGACCTAGTAGATATGACAAAAATCGTGAAAATATACGCATTCTATTTTTACTGATCATAAAAAAAAAATGCATTAGCGTTCGAAAGAGGGGCATCTTTCGAACGCTAATGCATTTTTTTTTTAATCAAAATTACTTTTCTTGTTGATTTACATATACACACCGAGTTTCAACTTTCTAGCAGTTCTATAGCTATGAAAAACCTCCCCCACTACCGTACCATACTACCCCTATAACAAATTATTTTTTTCAAATTATTTTTTTCAAATTATTTTTTACATCTATAGTTCCATCTCGTATGTTCGTGAGATATATAAACATCGAAGCTTTTTACTTTTCACCTTCCCCTACCCACACCCTAAAAATGTTTTTTTAATATTAAAATAATATAGTAAAATGAGATAGAAACAAAAATTGAAATCAACTTTTTTTTCACCAATTCTTTGAATACACAAATTTTCAAAAGTATGGACGATGGTACGGTCACTCTTTTGGCGATTCTTGATGGAATGTTTTGAAATAAGGAAATAATGTAATTAATAGATCCAGTTCCTCAGGTGATGAACCGAAGTACGCTCCTATCTCGAATAACTTACTTTCAGCTTTCAACAGATTTGTGTTCGAGATTCGGGCGCTTTTGTCTCAAAAGTATATTTTTTGCAGAATCGCGAAGGAAACCCGACATGTCTTTAAGATATTTTCGAATTTATGGCAGATTTGAGAAACTTGGTCTGGACGTTAGAAGTCAAATCACGCCCTCTAGATAGAAACAATAAAAATTTCTTGACTTTTACTATTCGCGTTAAAAATTAAAGACTTTTTGATCACTGAAAGAATTAAACATACCTCAATGGATTCATGACCTACCTTCCCGCAATGCGGTACTATTTTATATTTTACTCTCTATCACAATAAATTGGCTTTTTATTCGCGTTAAAAGAACTCTCCTCGGCTAGCACCTTAAAATAATAGTAAAAAGACTCAATGAAATCATTAAGCGACCTCACACTACCTATTCGAGGTGCCAATTAACAGTTAGTTTATGGCGCCTTCGAACAACTTTTTCTTACTAACCGATCCCATTATGAATGAGTGATGGTGTCGTTAGTTGAATATATTTTTCAGAGCTGAGATACTGCCGCCGTGGGAATCTGCTTGTGATCATACCACCAACTACCGATTATCATGATCGATGCACCTGATCTTCATTCGGAGGCAGGTGTGTACGTATTTCTTTTATGAATAAATTTCCAAGAAACTCGTACTATGCTTCACAAAAACATGACAGACTATTACATATCGTTATCGTTATTTATTATGAAACCAAGGAGATTGATCTTTTTAAATTTTGTTTTTTAAAATATAATAAATTATAAAATATAAGTTTAGTTCAATATTCGATCTTAAATTTTGCTCAACTTAAACGTGAAGTTGTGTTCATTAAAGTTCATTAATTCTTGTTATCATTAATATTAATTTAAATTTGCTCTGTATAGTTAAAGTAAAATCACACCATAAATTGTTTAAATGAATGTTACATCTGGCATCATTACTACTATATTTAATTACCAATTTTATACGTAGTTCTACTATCGCTTTACTTCTGTAGGTATCAAGCACAAGCTACACTAACTCTTAGTCACGCCCGCTTCGTTATCAATGAAAATCACACATCCATCTCTCGTATCAAAAGCATTTCTCTCCTTTTTTATACTGCATGTGGCGCATCGCGAAATAGTCAGTTCATTCAATGATGTGTGTGGAACGTTTAACGACTTTTCTCCATTCTAATTCTAAAAAATTGGATTTGAATTTTTGTATCTCTATTTGGATTGTGTATTATTATAAATTACTAAAAACATTAATTTTGTTGTACCAATGATTAAGCGGTTCGGGTTGCCAAAGTGATCATGTCCGAACATTTAATTCTTCAGTGAGCTACGACTAAAAATCAAAAAATGGGTTCAATCGCTCTAACCAGCAATGGCTTTCATATTTAACTTCAATCATACTTAGTATTAGAGCAATGATTACTGTGAATCATTTCTGCAATCTCAATTTTTATCGGATCTAATGAAAATAATTACAATTGAACATTCACTTCAGTAGCTCGCCTAATCAAAGTATTGTCACGTTCGAATCGAAGAAATCTCACATCCATTTTATAAGATTAAAAACGCCAGCACCAGTTAATTATCCAAATTAAATGGCTCTAAGAAATGAACTAATTGACCGAAGCATTTACCCAGAATCCCGGTTTTGACCATTTTAAGTATCGCAAAGAGCAATCCGTTCGGTGCACACACGAATTCCACACGTCATTAGCTAATTCACCTGACTTTGGCACATTACCTGCGTGCTACATGGAATTACTCCTTTAAAATGCAACTTCTTTGTCTTCACGGTTAATCGGCAACGGCTAGGATAAACATTTTTTTTCCCATAAACCGTCAAACGGACACGTAATGCTAGTTGCAAAGTTGCAATGGTACACGCAGCTATTTCTCAATGCTTCTTGGGGCACTCTTTAGCGGGCAGATTATATGGGGCCGGGGCGCACTCAACTATCGACCACTTTTCCTCCAAGAACACTTCGGAATTTCAAGATCTTGTGTTTCAATTAAACGCAATTTGTTACTGCCGCAATGGCTCTCTGACTACGAGAGCCACAGAGAGTGATCGAAATTCAATTGGACATAAATAAAACGAGATCAATCAATTGATTTATTTTGACACATTTTGTAGGAGTTGGCGAGGTAGATCGTCACGAATCAGCTAAACTGCGACCAAACAGGCCAGGCATATACCGATGAATCTACCAGGTAAGGAATACTACAGGTACACGTACCGGCTACAAAATTTCGATTGGTAATGTTTTACCTCATTTAGCTGATTGATTAGTTGCTCCCGTCCAGTTTCAATGGCCGACAAATATTATGCTAATTGCAAGGAATGCCCATTTAAACATGTTTCAGATTGAAATGGAATTTTATTGATATGCCTGCAATTAGTGGCGAATCGCATTTTGATGTCCACGTTGATTTAAATGTGAGGATTTAATGGAAGTGTTTCTTACACCTTTCAGCAGGATGTTATATAGCGCTTCTGAATTATTAATGTCCACGTGGATTTCAGCTAGTAATTTGTTCTTTGTTTTCATTAGTAATAATAATTCCATTGGGGCTTGAGAATACATATACTATCATAAAAGCTAGGTGACGCCAGTAAGTGATAAAGTGTAGGTAAATGTAGATACTGTAGAAAAACAACGAAAAGTTTGAATTGATACACAAATTTTCCACGGGCATTTGTTTGGGAGCTCCTACATCTCATTTACATGATTTTTTACCATAAAAGTTGAATGTGATAGAAGTTACCTTAGACAATGCTAGGTTAGAAGATTGACGCAATCTCTAGTCTTCCAGCAATTGTTATGACCTCTTTTTTAATAAAATTTTGTATGAAAACCAGCTTGTTGCCTGTTTGAGAGAGAGTTTCACAAATAAAGCTAGGCTTAAACTAAAACGTTCTAGAGTTATCGTTTTTTTCGATAGATAAACGGAAAGCAATTAAGGCGGTGCGTCGCAAAACTCGCTCCTTCCATTTTGCAAAAAACATGAGTTATGATTTTCTCTCGATAGTATTTTGCCTGTTCTATTCAGAAATGATCTCAATTTTATCAAAATGCTTTGGAAACAGGGTGAAATCAAGTGAAGGACTTTAGACCTATTAATCTGACTTCCTTCTTACTAGAAACCTTTGAAATGTTGCAGCACTCAAAGTCATTAATATAACAAATCAATTACAGTCTGGTAGTTCTGATGGTGTTTGTGATTTTTATAAGAATGTAAACAAAACTCATCTGATCAGTGTTAAATCCTTTAGCAGTGACTCTATTAAACATTCCGCACTGTTCACTATTTATATTAATAATTTGTTTGATTCAAACAGAGCTAAGGTTGAGGCAAACAGTAATGTAATCTTATAACCATTAACCATTAACCATAATGGGTTCACAGCATAGATACTATCATGTCACAATCATGTCATAATAAATTGCACTGGGTATCCTAACTCACTTTAAAATTGGATTCACTTCTCATTACAAGCTTACTTTCTTCTTGTCTCTCTGAGGTAGACAAGTCCTGTCAAATGCCGGATAAAATGGCATGGACAACCATTATTCTTGTAATATATTTATAATAACTAAGCTGTGGTCACTACAACTATGGAATGCAATGCCTTGTCCAGCTTGAGAACCAATTAGACACATTTGTCTTGTCAGTACGTCGTTCTTTTCCAAACTGTGAATCACAGGTCGAATCGACCACCTACTAATTAACATTGCTACAAAAGGAACTGTAAGTCCACAACACAACAAGGTATTGTTAGCAGACTGATTACTGCAGACTGACCTGACCCCGTTCTCGTTGTTACTGGTGCTTATATTTGTGCGGGAACATTTACCATCCGCGAATCATTTCGGTAGTACTCGGAGTTTCTACTTTGCTATGATTCGTGGTGGGTTTATGCTTTCGTCTATATATACATAGTGATTTTGGATCTTACATGAAATTTTGTCGGTGGTTTTATCCAAACGCGCAGTATCGCCTGAGGCATTGTTACGGTCCCACCGATTTTGCAGTACTGTATCATCAGAAAGGCACAGTCTAAGGATTCAAGATTTGAAAATTGAACCGAAACTCTTAGTTTCGTTCTTTACTAAGATATTTGTTAGTTTATTTCGACGGACACGAACAAAGAAGTCTGGCACAAATGCACTCAAATCGCCTGCAATCACGTAACGCAAAACTATCGAACCTGAAAGAACGGAGCTATTCAAAAATGAGGTTATAAAATTTGTCTTATTTATTCAGATGCAGCCAAATCACCTCCAACTTGTGCACACGTAATCCCATTTCGAGGACAGATGGTTATCAATAAAAGCGGTCATACAATTGCCTTTAACGAATCATAGGCACTTAGAAAATTTCTTCGAAAATGTAACAGGTCCATTGGACACAGTTCGTCACAGATATCAAGAGCAGCGCCCAGATACAAATAACTTCGGGAGCCTGTTTGAATGATTTATTCGATTTTAACGAAATCTGGGTGCACACACAGCCTTGACAACAATAATGTAAATATTCGTTTCATAAAAATTATTAATAACAATATAGTTGAAAACAGCTCGATAAGGTTACGAAATCTTAAAGAAATGCCACAAAAAGCCACACATCGTTCGCCTAAATCGAAAACAGATCTTTTCAAATTTCAATTTATAGCAGGTCCTATTCAGCCGCTGGACGGGTATCTTTAAGACCCAAAAATGTCTTAGTTCAATGGCCTTTGTATGTCGCAATTGGATAACAAAATAAAATAAAATCAAGTGAAAAATCTTGGAGAAACGAACCTAAACAAATCGAGACCTCAGGTTTTTATTTATTTTTTTGCTCTTCACCCAGGCCCCTGAGACGACATTTCTGCGTGGGCTCAACACAAGGTATTGCACCTGTATCACAGGAGTAATCTAATTTCAGGTACAAGTTGTTTCCACTTCGCTCTTGCATTGAATTGATTTAATTCAATTACGGAAAATCGAGACAAAGCACACGAATCCGGCCTTAGGTGGAATAAAATAATACAGAAAAAAGCCATCGAAAATAAGGCGAAAACGTGAAGGAAAATAAAGTACATCGTCAGACAAAACAAGGTAGACCTGATGAATACAGGTAACAAGTAAACAAGAGCGCAAAAAGGAAAGAAATCATCAATTGTGCACGGGAAATAAATCACGATCCGTACGATTTAGCGTTTTGCCTCCGTTGAACAAGGCTCACTTTTCAGCGCGACGGTTTTCTTGAAGGTTGATCGCGGCTTTCGATCTGAATTTTTGTACGTTTGTCGATATTTGAAGAGACCATTTTTGAACGAAATGTTAACGTAATTATCGATATTTGCGGTATTTGTACGACGGAAATCCGATAAACTACGGGCCCCAGCTCTTACTTTGTAGCAATGCAAATACTGGTACAAGAACAGGTAGATCTGATCAGTAATAGTTTTTTACTATCGTCCACTGAAGATACATTGTAACAACCCAAGATTACCCTTTTGTTTTTGGCTTTGGACAATTGGAAGTTGAAGACTAGTCAACTATACAGAATTGGTGGATTTAACAATAATAAACGATTGTTCATATCTCTATAAGAAATCGATATAATTGCACCTGCTGTGTTCTATTAAAATATCTAAAAAAGATTCCATTTGTTGTACGATTTTGTTGTTAATCTTAACGGTGCATATAACCCTCCGTAAGTAAGTAAGTATAGTAAGTGAGCCAAAACTACCCAGTCTAAGGTCCGATTCAAATTAATAGACTTATTCACGAACATCGTCCACAACCAGGAGAAAACCATTCTGTAACACAAACACAATGTTAGTTTTGTGTGATAAGCAAAATACATATCTCACTCTCAGGATGCAGCTTAATTCATACAACAACAATAAGGCGTAGATTAACTTCCATTTTACGCTTGCGCATTCTAGTTCAACTAAGTGATCGCGAACGAACTAGTTCCCGAGCCTTTGCGAACCAGTTCGTTCTTGTAGTTCGCGAGAAAGAAATGATAAATGGTGATAATGATAATGTGATGACCTAAAAAAAAAGTCTTCACTTCACTCGCGAACGAACTAGTTCTTTCTTTTAAGTTTGCAGTTCGCGAGATTGATTGTGATGACCTAAAAAAAAAGATACCCTCGCGAACTAGTTTCTTTTTTTAAACGCGAGACTGAATGTGATAAAGCAAAAAAAAGTCCTCACTTCCCTCGCGAACGAACTAGTTCATATTATTAAGTTCGTAGTCCGCGAGATTGAATGGAATGGCATAAAAAAAAAAACTTCCCTTGCGAACTAGTTCCTTTTTTTAAGTTCGCGAGACTGAATGTGATGACTTTAAAAAAAAGAAAGATTCTCACTTTCCTCGCAAACTGAACTAGTTCCTCCTTTTAGTTCCCGTTTCCCGTGAGTGGAATATTATTATTATTATTATCATTAGATAGATATCTTTATTTAACTTGAATTCAGTTAACGCTAATATAAATATTATATTTAACAGATCAGTCTAGAGTGGAATACTAAAAGTGATGACGAACTACTTCCTACAAACTAGGTAGGTAGGTAGGTAGATACGCGTGGCTGTTCGGGAAAGCAGGGACACATTTAGACCTTAAATGTTCGTTGTGATAGCACAGGATCATCGAATCCGGTCCTACTCGTCAAACCATTTAGAGTTTGTAATGAAGCGTTGGATTCTCGCGACCTTAATCGCGACATCCTACAAACGAACTAAAACTGGAATTCACTGCAAACTAGTTCATTCATTTCACTAATGGAAACGACGCTCTTCCGAACTAGTTCGTTCATGAACTACACAAGCCTATTGCATATCGTTATTAAGTACTATTAGGGATATGTTCTGCTGTTACGCTTCGATATCAGCTCCCGTATGCTTTTCTCTGTTAGTGTCCCCAAAATTTGCTTTCTAATGCTTGCAAGGTGTTCTGTCCAAGATTTATTACGGAGGACTGATAACAGAAACCTCTGGTATACTATTATTGTCCAGTCAATTTTAATTTTAATTTAAAGAGTGACTTGTAAAAATCTCAGCCTATGAGCTCAAAAGTACGTTGGAGGGTACGTGGGGGGTACGATCTTACCCACCACGTACCCTCCCACGTACTCTCCCAATGAACTTTCACTCTCCAGGGCTCAAATTTTTTTTTAAATTTGTTTGCCGATTTGAATTTATTTTTAATTTTAATTTAAGGAGTCACTTGTAAAAATCTGAGCCTATGAGCTCAAAAGTACGTTGGGGGGTACGATCGTACCCCCCTACGTATCCGTAAAAGAGTTCCATGAATTTTCCTTTAAATGTTGAACAAATAATTTATTTTATAATTATTATTTATTGAAAATATTTTAAAAAACGTCATATCTCGGAAACGGTACGAAAACGGGTATTTTACTCAGCTCTTCAAAAACGTATATTGCTCGAATATGTTTTGATCGAAAAGTTGAAGCATGAAGAAATTTGTATATGTAGGTAGGTATACTTCATTTTGGTTAGCTTCCATACGAAATCCCCTGAAACCACACGGACTACCATTGAGTGCGGTTTATTTTAATCGAAATTCGGTGTTTTTCGGGCCATTGAGCACACAATTGCAACATAAAATCCAATTAACATTGCTTAAAACATTTTTCAGATTTCAATCGAAACAAGTGTTGAGTATATCTACCTTTATCTCTGTTCAACGATTAACAAACCGGTAAGATTTCACTAATTTCATCTTATTTATCACTAAAATTGTATTTATTTCGCTCGATGATAACTTGGAGAGGATAATAACACCCTGTCCATGACCTAAGGTGCCATTGTATGTCACTACGAATATATGACCGTATGATCCCCGGAAATTATTTGTTTACTTTAAGGGCTGATGACTTTTTTTGGAAATGATACGTTTCTGTCCCGGTAATTATACGGTTCGGATTTCCAAAGCGGACAGATATGAAGTGTGCGTTGCTATCACGATACTACAAACGATCTTTCAGCGAACGATTATAATCGTTTTGGGCTTGATTCGCAATCAAAGTACAGGTACCGTTATTTACCGGGTATTTACCTGGAAACGTATTAATTAAGTAGCCCGTCCGTTGACAGCCGAGACCAGCATGGTGATGGATTTGGCATTTCTCAAACAATACACTTTTCGGTCGTCTCGAAGGAATTGGACAAAACCTTTAAAATGTAGGGCAAACTAGTTCGCTCCAAATATAGATAATCTGTTCGTTAAATAATTATAGTCCACTTCAGATTACCTTTAAGTTCGCAAAATACTCTCTTTGCGGTAATTGCACTGAAAATAGTTTTAGATAAACATTACTTTGCGGCCGGGATAAGCAACAATCAGCCCGAGTGCTGCAAGTTATGGTTAAATTACAACGTGAATCTCAAGCACTTGTTCAATTTTCTGTCGGCCTACACGTTTCACCTTTAGACCGGGAGTTACATGTTTATTGCATCCAATATTTATGCGAAGTACGTAAAAACGTTGGGCGAGCGCGCAACATACCTGGCCCGTAGATTGCGATTCGATGACCATTAATACGAGTACGTATCACCCCGTCCTATATGCACACTGCAGATTAGTTAAGTACATGAAAACTGGGCTTTACGCTCAACAGAAATGACTTCATTTTATCGTGGCCATTCATTACGTGTAATTGAGGAGGTTGGAATCGAGATGGCCCAGACCGGACCAAGCCAAGAAAAGTTACGGTCAAGTGCAAGAAATACGTTGAAAATGACCGGGATTGTTACCTACGTTATATTCGAGGTTGGCAATGAAGTTACTTAGTAGTTGGTAATGAATTATTGTTTTTAGTGAGAAATGAATTCCTGTTTTGTCTCTATACTCGTAGAAGTTGCTGAATTGGAACAGAAGTTCTCGTACACTAGCCGTGCAACTTATATCCGTATCTTGGCAGGTTTATTCGCTTCTTATATGAGTTTGTTCTGTAACGTGAACTTTCGGGACAAACAATCTTCTCTTGTTGCAAAATTAAGTTTAAAGATATGAAGTTTGAGATATTCTCTTGTAGGCGTGTCCATGAAAATTGGAACACTGAAAAAATGATTAATTGTTCAGTGGAATCTAGCATTAATACTATAACGAACTTAAATCAGTACTTACAAGCGACTACTGAATCAATTCTGTTTTTCAGTACTAAAGTACAGAACTGAAGGCCTTGGTTTAATAAGGGGTCAACTCAACTGCTTTATAGCAGTGCTTATCTTTTTTGACTCCTTATCATTTAATATTTTTTATTTATTTAATTAATATTACTTTATTATAAATAATAGAGGACATTCTTTGCTTGGCCATGCACTAGAAAGCAATTGGTGATTTACATCTTACTTTTTTGACTTCTTATTATTTAATACTACCCTTAAAAAATTTATGAAATCATATAAAAAATTTTGCCAACAGTCTGGGCGCAACTTTACTATTTTTTTTTCGGCAGAATTTCGGACCGCGTTCAATTCTGATATGCAGTGTAGGTTACTGTCTGAAAACATAGCAAAAAATTCGGAAAGCGGTTAGAATAGGGCGTAATATGTATATGAATACCATAATTGGGTCATATTCCGGGATGCGGTCTAGGGATTTAAAAAGCCCGTGGAAGTGAAAACTATTTCGATATCAGATTTGACCTGAGGGATATAGTAGAATTCATGAACAAGTATATAACCTAACCACAAGTATATACTTCACAGGATCATTTCTGCAGTATGACTTCATTAACTTTCAAATTAAATTGAAAGATTTTGCGTCTTTAAAATAAAGAACAAAAATGTAACGGACTAAAAATAAAATCAACCGGGTCGAATTTAAAAAAATCTTGAAAACACTTCCTAGGTATTCATATAAAGAATCTGTAGAATAAAAACGAATTCAATATTTCGGAAGACCTTGCAGATATGACGAAAATCGTGAAAATATATGCATTAAATTTTCAGTGATAATTTTTTTTTACCCTCTTCCGAACGCCAATGAATATTGGATTTTTTTTTATTACAATAGCTGTTGTAGTTGATTTACATATACTATACACACCAAGTTTCAAACTTTCAAGCACAAGCCCTTCTATAGTTATCAAAAGCACTGCCATCTGTTACGAAGGTGGCAGTGCTACTCTTATAAAAAAAATATTTTCCAAACATGCTATCTACTAATATAGTTATATCTAAATACAAAGTTTCAATTTTATATCATTATAGGAACTTTTTCCTTTTTACCCTCCCCCATCCTCACTCTTTACTCCCACACACCTAAGATTTATTCCTACTAGGGTTGTTTTGGGCCTACTTCTGGAAAAAAATTTAAGCATCTATCTTACACTGGTTCTTGAGATATAAACCGTGATTTTTTTTTAAAAAATTTCCCCTGCTTCACCGACCCCTCAGAAAATATTATTTTGAGGAATCTTTATTTGTGAAGCTTTATACTCAAACTGAATTGTATTTTACTAGAGAGATTAGTCCATGAGATATTGTTATCTAAAGCTTTTCACCCCCACACCGTATGCCACTGCGCTCCACTCAAAATTTTATTTTCAATCTTTTCTCCTAGTATAACTACAGATATTTGTAAGGTTTTAATTTTGTGCCATTAACGGCTTAGGAGATATGGATTTTAGAATGTCGCAATCTCCGCTTTTTTGTGTTTCAAACGCATTATTTCCCTCATCACGTACTCCTACACCCCTTCACCCATAAACACATTTCTTGCAAATGGATCCACTATTGAATTCCAGTGCCAAATATAAATTCCAAATTTCAGCCTTCTAACAAAGGCTGTTGCTGAGATCTAGAAACCAAAATTTTCCATCTAAAACGCTTCTCCCAACTTCCCTCCTCTTTCACCCAACCCCTCGAAAAGAGGCCACTTCAGGGAGTCCAATATGTCTATTTAAAAAAATTAAAATCAATTTAATTAGAACTATAAGTCCTTGTGCCTTCGGCGCACCTGGTACCAGGTTCGAATCTGCTTGGTGACAAGTTATTTTCGAAAATGGGCCGGACTACCAGTTCACTCAGCTGTAAATGAGTACCTGAGTTAAGATCGGCGTAATAATCACGGACGAGCGTGTTGCTGACCACTTCACCTCCTAGTGTTCCGTTGGTCTCGTAATGAAGTAACTCTAGCATTACTTTAAGGCCTAGGCCCGATTTGGGCTGTTGCGCCATTGATTATTATTATAAGTCCTTAGACGATTTTGCGTGCGGTGCACAGACGGACTGAATTTTTTAGTGTTTATTAGTCATAAAAAGTGTAAAAAAAATTTTTTTTTAAGCCCATAATTCAATATTTTATTATTGAAATAATAAAGTAAATTAGTAAAATAAATATATAAATAAATAAATGTTATTAGAAAAATGAGTTGAACCCTTCTGGCACCAAGGGCTTCAACTGTACACTTTATGTCACGCGTCAAATATTTGACCATTTTCCCTGGTCAAGCATTTGACCGTTTGACCCGAGGAGAAAATTTGGCGGTGGTGTCCAATATGTCAGATAGTGTAATATCGCAACCGGGCAGCGTGTCAAATGAATATTTGACACAAAATTTGGTCAAGTCCTTATGGTCAAATATTTGACCGCGTGGTTCATGGTATAATGCAAGCTTTACTTGAGTAACCAGTACTACGATAGGAGTGTGAACTTTGCCTATAGCGCAGTATATGAATGCGAATTAATAAAGAAGTGTTTTTTTTAACTAATTTTAATTGTTTTACTTGAAATTACTACGAACTCCAATCCCGCAACAATATGTCTTCGTGTGACCGTTAAGATTTGAAATCTACGATCTTCGAATTGCTAGAATATCACACTTTTCATTAGGCTACCAAAGCTTTTCAATTTAATACCGTAACCGTCGAGGAATTTTCCTATCGAAACATTCAATTACTTGTATTACACCTTTCCCGTAAGAAATAAGGATTTTAATCCGATAAAAATCGCTGAAATTGAATGTGTGAAAAGTTAATTTCATCACGTAAGCGCTGCAAAGCCACCGTCAACACCATCTTAGCCTACTGTTTAGAAACCAGTTACTTAACTTTATAACTTTTAACTTTTCGTTCCTTCGTAAGCGGTCGCCGTAACCACCAAAATACCACTCTGCCACGGACTTAATTTTTTTTCAATTACAATCGTCTCTCCGTTCCGATCAGGTATTACAAAGTAATTAAACTTATCGTCCGATCTAAAATTAAACACTTGTTCCGAATGATTTGCTTTATGCCTGTAATGTTAGGCTGCGTACTGAAATAAGGCAACAAAAAAAAAATAATAACAATTTTAAGGCTCCCATACCTGATGCCTGTTGCTTGGTAATTTATTTTCAGGTGTTTTTAAAAATTGTTACGCAGATTGAATACATCACAGAACCATAAATCATTAATTTTGGAAGTATGGTTTATTTTGTCGAGAAGTTTTACTCACAAACGAGATGTGTTTCATCTGGTTTTTTCGGGAATCTTATTAAAAATTGCAGATATTTTTTCATTAGAACTTAAGTGGGTTAGCCGACTAATCCGTCTCAGTTTTAGGCTACCGTTACAGGTGGTGTCGAACTTAATTTTACGGATGATAAATTAAGTTAATACCGTGGTTTACAGCTGAAATTCTTTTGTAATGATTGGCAATTAGCGGAAACAAAAGGCTCCCGTTGTGGTGGTGTCTTGTTCACTTCGAAAGAAAAGTATCTGTTATAACTAATTTAAATTAATGGATAAATAGCATAAATCAATTTAACACTGTTTTTATTTATTTAATTTAAATTCACAATTTTTAAAAATTTTAAATTTCTGGTATGGTTCTCGAACAGAGTTTCATAATTTGCAATTTTACAATTTATTGAGGAAGAAAATTATGCAGACATTTTAACATTCTAAGTCTATGGTGAAAAATTAAAATATGGAATATGTATAAGAATAAATAGCGTACTATTTAAAGAATAATTTTTTAGGAGCTTCTCCAATTAGCAATAGCCTGGCTTTTATCTTCTAAATTCTTAGACTAAATAATTCAATGGTGAATAATATTGTTTTCTGAAATATTTTTCTAATTATTTTTTGCGAGCAAATTAATCTGAAAAATTTTTTCTAGAGATTTGCTCGATATTGTCGGTTTAAGTTTTTAATTAATTTGAATTTGAATTTGAATTTGAATTTGAATTCGATAGACAATAGGCGACTGATTTATAAGGAGTGCAATCAAAACTCTACCAAAACTTGAAGTGTTCACTCTGTCTTGACATCGACTTCCTATGTTCACAGTAAATTCTTAAACTACATTTTTAAACTGAAAATACTAGATTTCTGGCTAAAACACTGTTTATTTTTATTTCGTGTGACGTTTCTTTTAATAAAGAACTCAGTCGAGTCCGAAACGCAATACGAATTAAAAATAAATAGTATTTTGCTCGGAAAATTACACCGCTTTAAAAAAAATAACAATTTTCAATTCAATATCTACTTGAAGTTTCCAGTATTTTTATTTTTTCAAGTAAAATTACACATTTCAGTCACTTTTACACGAAATACTGGTATTAGTAAATAATTCATGTGTTTTTCTTCTGAACAATAGAATTTACACGAAAAGGATCACGAAATTACGTAACACTTTGTGTAACTATACGCTGCAACCCGTTATAACATATCTTGAGGGGCCACAAAAGTAGAACATTAAAACCAACATAAAACCCTTTCACATTTGTGCATGAGGATTGAAAAGAGGTACTTTATAACCGAAAGTACGTTATAAAAGCGCACTTTATAAGTGGGTTGCACTGTATTCACACCATATATGAATTGAAAATTATGTTATTTTTCGTGTAATTCTACTTATCTAAATGGATTTTACAACAAAAAACATGTAATATATGTTGGACGCTTCATCTTATTTTGTTTTCTACTAAAATTAAAATTAAACTCCTTCGGTTGCGCAGTAGCCACGCGCGCTAAACATTTTTATTAAGAAGTAAGACATAAAATTAAAAGAAACAAGCTTATTTTAAAGAGTGCTATTTATTCACTTCTTTTAGAGTATAAATTCAGAATAATATTCAGTGAATATGCTGCTAGAACTTTACTGATTACAAATTGTAATTTATTGACCGAAAATTGAAAATTACGTTCAAATTAACTTTTACTTTCCAAAAGATGTAAAATTCAATGGATTTCTTTTATTGTTTTGTATTTCAATATAAAGGAAAATCTTTATTTTATAGCAGTATGGACAACGATCCCAGTATTGCTGATCTAAACATCATTTGTTATAAATATTTTTTTTTTCTGTTGGTAGATAACTCGATAACTGCAAACGTTGATAAAATACACAATTCTACATAAGGGCATCTCAAGTGGATAAAAGGCCAGTAATGCATTTTGGAAAAAGAAGTGATGAAAATTATTTTGTTTTTTGTGAGAGCTTGACAAAGCTAAAAAAAGGCTTTGAGGAAAAATGAAATTCGTGGGTCCAATAGCATCCCTACCTTACAGGTGTTTAGTTGAACCGCTATCACTTTCTCAGCATCGCTGTTTTTAGCAACATGCTGCTACGCTACCACCAGGTGTTATTATAGTAATTTCGTACAAACTTGGCAATTATTGCCCTATCAGTCTCGAGTTAAATACGGAGTTTCGCTAAAAATGTCGAAAACCAATCAATCAAACCTGTAATAGACTTTCCCAAACACAACCTCCGCACACGTCACGCTTTTATCGATTGTTCATCAAAACGCTGATCTGTAGGACTCCTAAATCTTCCAAGTCATTTTTCATAGTCTTTTCACTATTGTTCTACCTACCTGCTAATTAAAAGGAAATTGGAACTTTTTTTTTCTTCATCTCTGCAGCGCGCTAGTCTTATAAATTTTCGACAAAACTAACAAAGGTATGTCGGCAAGTATCCACGCGAGTACCAGTACACCTATCCGTCAACTAAGCGCCTACATCTGTTGTGACGTGTACCGGTGTACCTTACCTGTGTTCATCGCGGGCATCGTAACTTTTTTACCGCGTGTATTTTTTCACTTTCTGTTACTTCAGGTGGAAGTTTGCCTCGCTTCGAGCCCAAAAACAGTGCAGAGTGCACTCCTCTTGTCTGGATGACTTTCGTGCTGTAATTATCGATTTATCGTTGGTTTATCATCAAAGTCCCGTGTTGGCTCATCCCACGCGTCATATGGCTCTAATTATTTAAATGTGCCTCAGGTAAAGGTACGACCAATGTGTAATATGTATGTGCTCGCATATCCGTTCCAGATCCCGCGGAGCAGCACCGATATAAACCGAGCGATGCGATCCGGGGTATTGGAAGAGGACTGTAGCGCTGTTTAATGCATTTCTACCTATTCGCCGGGCAAGGTACTCTCGTACCTATCTGTAAAGGTACGCTGTGATAAAAACGACCATATGGTACATGCACGTGTGTTCTGGGTAGAAAACTTATCACGCACTTTTCACTTTGATGTCGGGATGCAAAGAAAAAGAGGAAAATGTCGCTAACAAGCAACGACAGAAATTGTTCACGTAAGATTGCTTATGCCTTTAATAGGCACTTTTATCTTCCTCGAGATTAATGAGATCTAATCGAATTAAATGAGGCGATGATTGGATTTCGATTATCTACTTAGTGGGTAGGTTTGTTGTGTACACATCGAGGCAGGCAAGGTATAACGTCGATGACTTTGGACGCTGCCAGTCGAAATGATTTAGAAAGGCATACATCATTCTCGAAAAGAAAAACGATAAACATTCCGTTCGGAGGAGGTGTAATTGAAGGGAATTGTCGGTAGATCTTACATTTGAAACAATGAAAGTTTGGCTCATTGTTAGCATACTACGTACCTGTGGAATACTTAAAAAAAACGTGAGCACGAAAATTTCCAGAAACAAGACAAATCAAATTTCAAAAAGTTCCCATTTCATTCAAGGAACAATTGTTGACGAACAATCTATTATCACTATTATTCCCAATTATCATTTCATAATTATACTCGTAGTGAGGTTGTCCAATAGGCTGGCAACCTATGTTCAGAAATAAAATTATTCATTATCAGAAGCTTCGAGAAAAAGTTCAAATCGAAGGACATAGTGAGAACTCGTTTGGAGACATATTGTCGAAGAAGCTCAGACCACTGAAGAAGAATCCATCCTATTATGTCAATGTTTCAGATTCGCCGAGTGGATAGCGTAGCGGATTTAAGGCTCGTGTACACTAGTGAGCAAAACTTTTAGAGTTACTCTAAGACATTTATTGCTGTATGTGTACATTGCTGTTGAAACGTTGGGAAATGTGCACCAGATTAGTTCGGTAAAACTTCGATAAGACTTTATCGAGGTACGAAAATAGCTCCGATAAGGCCTTATGGAAGTTAGTTTGCTAGTTGGGTTCGAGTTCGAAGAAATTCTTTTACATATGTACATAATCTAGGAATAATTTGGAAGAACATGAATTGTAGTACTAGGATTTTGAGTTAGTTATAGGTAGGTTCTGGTCAAAATTGGCTGCAGGACGATAGCTCATAGCCGCTGTAGGGAAAACGACGAACATCATTGACTGGACGATAACTCCGCCAACTTCTTCAGAGCCGACAAGATCGGTTAAAAAATCGAGTAATGTCAATTGACGTTTGAACTGGAATCGTATTCAGTACTACGAGCCGAGCTCTGCGCGAAACGAAGTAGATACATCCAATAGTCGATAAGGCAGATCGTCAAGGTTTGGATCCTATGGGAGCATGGAAGTGAGTGAAAGATGAATTAATAAAATCGCTAATTCAAAAAGTCGTGAATACCAAAAGTGGGATATGAAGGCTGACACCCCTTTTTGGCAGAGAAATAAATCCAAAGATTATCGAGAGAGTCCGTCTCCACTGGCGCCCTAATTCCGAAGTGTTGAGCAAGAGAACAACTATTGTCTTTAGTGAAATCCAGGTACAAAGATCCAATATATAATAGTAAAAATTGATAATCATTAGACGTGCATTTTTTCGAGGCTCAAGACTAGACTCTTTAAAAAAGAGCTAGCTATATTCGCAACCATTATTCTTCTTTATCCCTACAAGCACTACAACTTAAAACATAAATAGATAGATTGGAAATAGGGGTTGGTATTGTTAATCTCTGTCACTACAGCCACAGTTGGTCCTATTGTGACTTCCCGCCGGATTGACTGTGACTCCTCTTCAATCCCTGCGCTTTCAACGAAGTTTAGTATTTTGCAAAGAGGAATGGTCAGGAATTCCGATGGGTCCATGAAATCCTGACCGAAGTGACGAAGTCTTTTGTGAGCTAAACCCTCAGGTTCACAAAGGACTTCAGAACTTTAAACATGGATTTAGTTTTCCCATTTTACGGGTGGTGACAAAATTTCAACTTTCGAGGTCAATGGGTTACCGTTCTAACGGACGGTCAGACGGATGAACGGAACGAGCAACAGACAGACGAGAACGGATGGACGGACAAGCAGCAAACATAAACAACATAAAATAATTTATAACCTCTGTCATCCATTGCTCGGTTCTATGCTTTACAATTACAATCTTTTCGGGCTGGATCTATGTTCAATGATTTCATCTAGAGTATAAAATACAATTAAGAACAATGGAGAAGATGATTCAATATCGACCAGCTACAAAACTATCTCCACTAGTTCTATTTGCAGTACATACTGGCAACTTATCCCAAGCAAATTCGAATTTTATATAGAACAGGTGGTCAACATGCACACAGTCTATCACGAACCGATATGAAAATTCACTGGGGAAATATTCCGGAAGCGAAACTCGCACCTCCGTTTATCATATTTTGCGGTAATAATCTCCTCCAGTTTTGTATAAATGAATGGATAAATGGGTAATTCGTGCACTGCACGAAACACCTGATAACATTGCGCGCATTCGATTTACCAGGACTAGCGCGCACTTATCATCGCTACTCTGCATTCGTGCCTTGAATTAACCTTTTATAGAAGGTTTCCGTTGGTATATCGTTTCCCGGGCTGCCGTTCACCTCGGCAGATATATGACCAGATCGGTGCACCGATCAGCGCATAAACCATATTTGGTAACGCATGATCTTCCAGCGCGCATGCATCTTGGAAAATTGTTTGCTTTCTTTTGCGGTTAGGGCTTAATTCCGCGTCGTATATGACCTCAGTAGATACCGGTGTCAGGTCCATTGTTTTAGCGGTTTCACATGCTGCATTTGATCCGTAGGTGAAGGCGTTCCAAAAAAAAAAACGAACATACGTATCAATACTTTGTAATGCATTACATCATCGACGGACGTTACCTTACACTGGGGGCCGTAATCGATATTTGACTGGAAAATGATGGGTTTACTATCGACCGTATTCCACGTTCCTTCAGAATGTTCCACGTGACTTCGCTGACCTGAAAAATTTTACTTCTATTCAAATATGCCTGGTGAGTTTTTTTTTTGTTGCAAGATGCGGACTACGTCGCGTTCATTTCGCTGTAAAGACCCCACGAAATATAAACGGCAAGAAAGGTTGTTGTTATCCACTTCGTATATACATAGTGAAATTCTCAACAAATAAAGCCGAAAAGTTTCGCCTTTTGTCTCGTGTTAAAGGCGAATTTGCTGTTCAGTTAACCGTAGAATGCATCCCGACAGACTGCTACAATTTTCTTATCCCGGCCAATGTTTCGATTTTGTGCATTGTTCTGAAGTACAAGACTATAACACAATAATTTGTTTAGGAAATTTTCCGACATGTTCCACTTTGGTTCAAGATTTGAGCACAATTGACTTCCTCATAAGAGAGAATGGCATAAAAAAATTACACGACCATGCAAACGATGTAATATGCAAATTATTCAGTTCAGTAGATTTTTAGTAAAAGGCTTAAGATATTTTATTCTGTTGTTAATTGTGCTCTGTATTCCTTTTATTTACAATTATTTCGAATTATCTTTTCAATAAAGTGCTTACAGACAATGGGGTATATCAACCTGCTGTGTTTAGACTGAATTGTGGGCATTCTGAAAGAGCACTTCGTTCTGGTATTCCTAGGGGCTTAGACAGAAATAGGTAGTATCCGACATTAGAGAAATTTTGATAACGTATATATCAGTAATTCACTGACAACATGAACTTTTGTCCCATTCCTCTAGCGTCACTTTCTTCTTCTTTCAACGTATGACACTTTCTCTATAGTGGCACCCAGCGTGGGATCAAATGGCGAACCACTGGTTAGGAAGTTAGCCTTTCATCTCCCAGAACAGCAATATTGCCTACAACAAATCTACTACTGTCTGGTAGTTCTAATGGTGTAGTGACCCTATTAAACATTCCGCACTGTTCACTACTTATATTAATATTTTGAAGCCAATAGCAACTGAGAAATTCTTATAAATAATTTATACGTTGAATGGGAATTGAACCCAGGACATCACAGAAGTAATGTTCGCGTTCGTCTCACATGTCCAATGCACATGAAAGCGATAGTGGAAACGCTGAATTAGATTTGTGCCGGATAGAGAAACTCAGTACTGTCCGTTTTCCAGATCGGATAGCATCACCACATATGTATTGTACATTGTAACTGAAACTTTAACCTAACTATTGCGAACTCCTAATCCAAGTTAATTTCATTATTACTTGTACTCGCCTCCAGCTCTTCTTCCGTGTTATTTTCAATAATTCTTCTAATTCTTTCTTTCGGGCTGATGTCTTTCTTGTTAGGTGAAGGGAAGAAGAGTGCGCGTCTAATGCTGATTTATATTTTTAAGCGTTTTTCAGTTGGGTATTCCACACTCAATCCATTTTTGATTAGAATCGCGTCCATCTAATAACAACAATGGTCTTCAATGTCGTTCGTTACATCACCTTCACCATATCCTGTTTAATAACCTGGCTTTACATTGGTTCGTCAATCAATCCATTGGAATATATTTAAAAACGCCTTTGAACCACAAGTGTTCTCGTATAAGTAATTCCAATTTGAGATATATGGTATTCTTGTTTTGAATCGTTAGGTCACTAAACGCTTTATAAGTGACTTCCTTTGAGCAGATATACGACAAGTTTTCAGTTCTTGAAGTCGTTCATTGACCGGTAGTTCACTGGTCTCTTAGCCTAGGTTGGCGGATTAATTTGAATTTCCAATCGAATGTAAACACAAGATCAAGTACTTACAACGATATGCATCTCTTCACAACTTCGAAACCGCTACAGGGAAATTGTTACTATTAATACTAACAGTCGATTAACATACTTAATATTATGTATGTATACGCACATGCGTAGTTCCTAAACCAAATAATAGTAAACTCGGCGAGTCAGTGTATAAAGAGCGGGGAATCTATTTAAATAAATTATTAAAAAAAATCTTATTTCGCATTATGAGCAGAGCAGCTTCTCGCTATCGAAATTGACTAGATTTTGTATCTTAAATGTAACCCCGGACAAACAACAACTTTATTGGCTTTAATAACTCTATTAGGCACACATGTGAAATATTTATCAAACCCGGTCATATATCAAAGAACAAAAATAGTGTAGCATCTCACCTTTAGGTGGGAGTACCTTTCCGCCAATCTAATTTACATTTTAATTGAAAATATTCGACAAGACGACATGCCGGAGAGATTTGTATACGAACGTTATGGTAAATTGTGAAAGATGCTGCCGTACCTGTCCTTATATGGAAAAAAAACTTCACATAACACATATGCGAAATGTTACAAAATTTGCATGGCTTGTAGGTGCATGCAATTACTCACTTTACGCGTAAAACTTAAAGAAAATTGAAATGTCAAAAGGGATTTAACGTTATAATTAACGAAGTTTCGTGCTATGCTTTGATATGGAGCCGATTCTTACACTAATTTGCATTTACACGTCTGAGGTATTTTTGAAGGAAGATTTGTGCGTTTGAGTTGCGGTAGTACCATGTTATTTCGTTCATAACTTTGGTGCGAATATGATTCCGTTGACGGAGCAAATATTTAAAAAAAAAAGGGAATTTTATTGCAATTGCTTCCGAAGAAGCGAAAATGCAAATGGCGTATTTAAGGGTTCTATTTTTGTGATAAAGAAGACCTATGTACGTAGTTCACACCTGCATTTTGCAACATTAAGTTGGCAGCAACATAAGGCACAACTGGACTAGTGCCAAAGCGAAAGTATAGCAAGGTGGTTTGTTTTTAAAAAATTCACTACCTAAATTAGTTTAGTTGTAATGGCTACTTGCTATGATACAATCGTCCAAGCTAAACAGTTTACTAGGCAAGATCCTTTCGATCGATGTGCTACTAAGCTCTCTCCTTGGCTCTCTTTATGCCTCTATATGCACACTGACCAACTTAAAAATTTCTCACGAGTGGTTTTCTCTAGTAACATGACTAAACAGGTAGGAGTTTGCGCGGCTCGATGTGATTAAAAAGTTGTCCGACTGTTTAGTCTCAAGTATGCGCTAGGCCTTAAAGTTTCTCCACGAATTGGGGTGGTAAAATTAGGGTCCCCTTCGTTGTCCTAAACGATGCTATTGCAAGGGGTTTAATCATATTTATTCAATCTGCATTGCAGTGTCCATTATAACTCTAATAAACTCATCTCTCGGATTGAAGTATCTGCACCACCCTTTTGGTCAACATTTTTGAAATATGTCTGTCTGTTTCAAACAGTCTATTCTATTTTCTTGCATTTCAGCTAAGCATCAAGCTATTAGCAGATATTTTGACCACGGCTTCATTTGAATGTATCATATTAATACTTCGATGTGAGTATTCTCAATGGTTCAAAACTTAAAATTTAGGTCCTGAGTGCAGACTCTACCAAGCCTACATCCTCACTCATGATATGACTCATGATATTCCATGTTCAAAATTAGCGAAGGAAAAAATTGATATAGGTAAGTCAGATCTGAAGATAAAATCAGTTTCTTCCATAAAGTCCAGGCTGCACCTATCTATAAATTAGAAAATTGCTCGCTAGTCACCTGACCACTTAATATTATTTCAGTCGCTGATCCTAGTATGGCTTGAGTATCTTCTTAATTGCATGACGCTAATCTGGAAACGTACTGAACTCACGTGAATTTCGTATTCATAAAATAGGAGCACGAGTTCATTAAAAACCAAACCAGAATTTCTCACGCTTCACATTCAGAGCTTATCGCATTTAGTTCCCCGGAATGGGTTCTAATCTGGTGAAACAAACACTCGGCAGCTCCGAAACACCCAATGTAATCAGCGTTGCCTCCTGTTTATAAACCAACCAGTCAGCCCATTGGATAAACAGTCTTTAATGGGATTTTTTCTCGGACGGATTAATCAATCATCGATACTCCAGCATTTAAGTGTCCCAACACCAAACAACAATTAATCTTGCCGGGTTGGCGGTTTCGTAATGCACTCTGTCGATCCGTACACTGAACGTACTGACACACGAACATGTACGCGGGCCAAATAGGGCCACTAGCCGCCACTAGAGCTGGCTATAAGTCTACTGATAGATGCCGTATCATGCGAGAACCATTAGCGGCAGGTATCTTCGACGTTCACAGGTAATGAGCGCTTCAGGAGCAGACCACATAGACACACAAGAAACGATATCGCGGAGCTGGTGATGGTCTATATGAAGCTCTATGGTATAGTTATGGTAGCATCTACTGTGGATCGATCAAATAATCGTACACCGTCTAATTTTGGAACATTTCCTGCTAGCGTCAGAAAACCCACCCTTTCCACGGATTATATCATTGGTGGAGGGTTGCAATCTAACTCATGACATTGTCCTTCCTTATCCATTCCCGACTATCCTCCCCACCTTTTTCTGTTTGTTTCATGAACAACGCATTAGGACGTTGAGAAACCAATGAGAATTGCACTTTTCGCATGCTCTACGCACTTCAGATGTGCTGGACATCTCTCGAGTCAACTCTGCCCATACAGTACAAAGGCGCAGCAGGGCTTGTATACGGGATCAATTTTAAACTATTTGGTCCTACTGGGCTGCTACGTTAGTAGTATGTATTGGCTTATTCGTACCCTGTCAACCCAACCCATTCAGTTGTTGTTGATTAATCGCTGTCCTTGAGACATGAAACTTTACTTTATAAGACTGTGTTGGACTAGATCCGAAGGAGCTGTTCCGTCATCGGATGGCATAGGCAAGTCAGAGGTTGCATCAGATAGCCTACTATATGAAACACCCTTACAGCTAGTGGTATCGCTTAGGAATATTGAAACAAATTTCATTATCGCGAATTATATTGGAGCTAAAATCGTTTTATTATTCGCTTCCTCATACTAAAGGTAGGTGGCACTGAAGATCACCCAATATTTCAACCAATTTTGTGGAATTTTTGGTTGTTTGCCAGGATATAACGGCACGAGTTCGAATCCAAGTATTTTTTTTGGAACCTATTTCAGGATGACAGCATGGTCGAAAATGAAAATTGTGACCGAGAAATGTGAAACTCCCACGGTGTACAAATACTTTATTGGACCACGGTAAAAACTTACTTGTCTAGTTGGATGCTGGGGTCTCGATGCATCGCAGTGGCCACAGTAAGCTTCATCTCAGTTCGGAACAATTTCAACGATTTTACACTAGGAACCTGTCTGAGACGCTGCGAAGGTGCATTGGGTCTTCAAACGAAGAAATGTGCACTTTACTGATAGGCTATCGCGGCTAGCTTAAGACCCATGGTTAGTCGCAGATCAAAACAGGCCTAATAAATTTTACGTCCACAAGATTCTGACCGAGCCCAACGAGGAGCCAGAGCGCGAGACGTTAGGAAATCAATTTATAGTTATGACGGTACGCACTTGTTCGATTTTATTGTCAACCTACGCGCAGGTACACAAGATTGTCGCGCTGTCAAGGCCAATATATTTCCATCTATCAAACTCTCGAGGATGGCTATATATAGGATTAAGAAGTTATTGTTATGGTTCTCATTGTTTTTTCTTAGTTTATTTCTTCTTGAGAGTTTTTACCCCGACGAACAAGATTAAGTGCTCAACCGATTGAATGTCATTGGTGCCATACCAAAATTGTACACGGCAAATATTTTACTGCTATGCGATACGTAACGTAAGGTAACTGCGTCGTAAATCATTCGATCTATGGCCAAGATTGTCTTATTGGCTTTTTACCTATGGTTCTGTATCTTAATTATTGTATGCTGATTGTCGGCCGAACAAAATGGATCTTGCTTTCTATTCGGCTTGACGATAATCGCTCGGTTCGCAGGAGTACTTCTTATAAAAACAGGTCGAAGCAGCATTGTTTCTCGAAACGCTGATAGAAAAGAAGCTTTTGAATAAATTACAATAGATATGTATCTCCTCAAGTACATTCTTGTGATAGAGTAATAAGTAATTTAAACTTTACTTCCATATAAGCTGTTATTACCTGGGAATATACGAGTGTAATACGGTGAGTACCTGCTTTGTATTGACTACTACCATGGGTATAAGCAAATACTATTCTTTTTAACTTATAAAAAATCTACCAATTCCAGCGGTTAAAATTGAGATACCATAAAAGTGCCGACGCTACTGACACCCTCAAAGCATCAATTTCAATTTTGGCCATAGTCCGGGACGTAGCCAAAGGTGAAACACAGTACTGATTGTGTCGAGATAATGAAAATATCTAAAGGTGAAAAGCCTTGTTAGATAAAATCTTCAACATTAATAATAATAATTGACTTAATCCCTTCATGCAAGAACCAATTCGACATCTCATCAGACCCAAGAGAAATAGCGGAATTCGTGATAATATGAACAACACCTTTACACCGCTTTAATAGTTGTCAAAAAATTTTGTTTTTTTCGTTTTAGGGCTAGTAAACCAAACAAAAAAAAATCCGTCTGTCCGCAGTAGACGTCGTATGCCGTACGCAAACCCGTTTGAATAGACGTAGCTCAGAAACTCCTATATTACGTTAAAATTTCTAAAAAAAATTCTAAAAACTCTAAAAACCATGTCTCTTGAATAATTGATGGCAGAAGGTTGAAACTTTGTGGTTGTCTTTAGGGATACTTCAAAATTATACAGGGGCTAAAATTTTTAAAGCGGGTCGTTGGGTGTAGATATGTGGGTTGAAAAACTTTGGAATTAATAACACCAGGAAGAGTAAATTTGGTTTCTGTATATGGGATCATAAGAAGAGTCTACTAACAGAAAATTTTATGAGGAGGGGGGGGGGAGGGACGTGAAGCACAGAAGGGACTACTAGCAATTTTTTTTAAAGAAATCGTTTTTATTTCTTAAAAACCGTATTAAATATGATGTTGAAAATTTTACAGGATTTGGGGTCAGTAGATCTCTAGTAGGGAAAACAATTTTGGGGCTGTAGGTGTTGAGGGTGATGTTGGAAGCGGGTAGAACTTAAAATATTCTGATTTTTACTATTCGAAAAATTTAGTATCTATTATATAGAATCTCTATAGAGACAACATTGAAAAATGTTAATGCTAGAAAGGTACATACGCTATGTACATACGCTAATAGAGTAATTGAAAAAAAAAATTAGATTCTTATTGGCGTTCAGAGGTTGAGCAAAAAAAATGTCTTTGAAACCTATCTTTTCACGAACTTCGTTAAAACACTTAAACAAATCGATCTGTTTTACTTCTGCTGGTTCTTTATATAGGTGCCTAGAATCATTCTTCCAAATTTTTCGATATCCAACTCCTAACGAGGTTGTGTGCTGTTCACGAATTCCTATATATGTATTTTTCTTAACCAGGAAGCTATTTGGAACGTAATTTTTTAGGTTGTCAGTTGCATATTAACCTGATTAATATTCACCTACATCTCTTCTCAACATTGAACGCGTCCCGGACTTTTAGCCAAAAAATAATAAAGTTGTGCCCAGACTGTTGGCCGATTTTTTTTTTCTTTGGGAGAGTTCTCTTAGGTCTAGTTTCTATGTAAATTCCAGCTATTGGAATTGGAGCTATTAAATCTGATTTCCTGTGGAAATATTTGATACCCCACTTCAGCTTCGTTAGCCTTAAAACGTGTTTATTTGGAATGTTCCTCTAATGCACCTATGTATCCAAGCCAAATTTCTTTCTGGAACATACAATTTACGCCATATTGTAATCCAAAGTTTTTTCCCTTTTTCGCAGCCTCCCCCTTAAATTTTTCTTTCACAGTAGATTCTACAAACACAAAATATTTCGTCAAAATCGATTCACTCACAACCTAGAGGATTCCTCCCGATCTACCCACCAAATTATTTGAACTTAATGTCTCAATGGGCTAAAGGGGTTACGATCACCAAAACGCGTTTAGATACGTCGAATATGACATAATTTTTTTTTTCACCTTTTCGCTGGTTACTAGTCATAAAACTGAACTTGCAATATTTAAGGGTAGCAACGTTGTTTTGTTATTAAATTTCTGGCCGACCATAATACTTTATTTTTAATAAAAATAATAAAGTTATACATTGTCGATTCATTTTTCAATCGTGAACAATTCACATAAATCTCGAACTATTTTCGAATCATAACGGAGATAGGTACTATACGAATTTCATGGAAGACGTATTGGGCGTAATACAATTTGGGTGTCATAAGAACCTCTTATAAGCCAAAGAAGGAATAAATTGTCACGATGAAGTTATTGTTAAGCTATTAGGCATGTGTGACGCTACAAAATTCTAGTTGAGTGCAGTTAATATTCCACTGTAGAAATAAGTCATTAAGCTATTAAAATTAATTAGCTTGAGATTGTTCTAACTAATTACAAGGTTGACGCCTATTAGCCATGCAACTTTCATCAGCCTTGTCCATAAATCAGTTTTTGATTGATTGACCTTTTCACTCAGTCAAAAGCCCCAAAAAATCGATATATTATGGTCCATCCAAAACTGAAAAGTTTAAGTACTGAACCGTTTGTCCCCATTCAAAGAAGTTAAGTCACGAATTCGTTGTTCTCGTCGAATCGGGCAAATCAATTTGTTAGCCTTTTTATGACGTGTCGCTGGAATCGATTTTGTCAGAAGACAAGTGCAACAATAACCTGTCGCGTTAAGTGTGGGTGACAATTTTATTTTTTTTTCCGCCCGTCAAAAACGAAGAAAGCAGCTAAAGTTTTTCAATAGGTGTCTACCTTAGAAATAAATTCTATTGAATTTTACGGCTATTATGCCAAGAAGTAGAGCTCGATGTAGACATCATGTTTCGAAGTAAAATTGTCAAGCTGCATGCGACAATTTTATTGGACTCGACTATCCTACAACATGGTTTTGTTATTAATAAATACCTCGCCTGGATACTTTGCCTTGACCAAGTTTTAATAGCTACAATATAAGTACATTTACATTGCAATAAATTATGACACAATAAATTTAGCTAATAAAAGGGTAGCTTTTTGTACGCAGTTTAAGTCGTATGTATGACTTTTCTTAGCTATACAATAAAAATATGTAGCTACATAGGTACTTGGAGCTATTCTATTAAGACCACGATTTAAGAAATAGTTTTTACAAAGTACTCGACATCAGACAAGCTATGAACTAATTCCTTGAAGGTTGCTTTAATAATATCTTCATAATATTCCACAGAGAGTCATCCGATGTAAACTTTAAAGCATCAAATCTTTCTACAATGAAAAATATTTAAAAAATTTTCCAATTGTGTTGGTCCAACTTTAGTTGTTTCGGTAGAACTAGAAGTCCCGAAGAGATGTGGTACAGGTTACTATACGACAAGACAACAAGAAATAAAAATCTCATAGAAGAACGAACTATTTTCCTGTCCTGTTAGATCAGATATATCAAAACTAGTGAATAACGCCTTTACATCTATCTATTAAGAGTTAAATTTCGAAAAATCCTTAAATCTGTTTTTAGGAGATAACATAGAAGGCATATAAAATTAAAAGCCAATTTGAGATTTCATCAGACCTAAAAGATATTGCGAAATATGCGAAAATCTATGCTCCTTTACGTTGAATATTCAAAAGTTCTTCGGAAATTATATAAAAATCACAAGGAAGTAGAAAAAAATTAGATACTTCATCACAAAATGTGTGAATCAATGAAATTTCGTATGCAACCTCTTTACAATAACTCGTTCAATATCAAAAAATCCTGAAATCATTCTGAAAGTAAAAAAATCGATATCTGATCAACCCAAAGAGATATGACAAAATTCGTGAATTGAAAAGTAAAACTTTTTGGGAAATCCCTGAATGCCAGTGAGGTGAAATTACTGGGTATCAGCTTGGATGAATAACTCACTTGGAATGATAATTTGGAAAAAAGTTCTTGAAAGGGCTAAAATCTTTCTGGACCTGCAGGAGCCTTCTCGGTAAGAACTGAGGACTGAGTTCAAAATTAACCTACTGGATGTATACCTTCATTGGGAGGCCCATTATAACTTATTCCGCATTTGTCAGCTGGAAGAAAACAAAGCATAAAACTGTTCAACTTGCTGACTAAATTAGAAAGGCTAGCACGTCTGGGTATCGCTGGATCAATGCTTATCACTCCCACGGCTGTCTTCTTAACCTAGCCTCCGTAACACTTATAAATACAGAAAGAAGCATGGTTCATTACAAACAAAATTTTCAACTCAGAGGACGATTCAGAGTGCTAAACAGCTCCAACTCTTTACGCAGAACTCAACAAGGACTCCATACTAGCGATAACTCTGTCTGATTCAATGTTATCGATATCAATTTTTTTTCAATAAATCAATCAATTTTAATTAGTTTATCCACTTGTGTTAACACCTTATAATTTATGATTTAGAGAACAGATAGTTCAATATCTTAACAGCTAAATTAAACCTAGTTAGCACAGCAAAGCAAAACATTTATGACAATTTAAGTTACATAAATTCAAGGAAAAATCTGAACAAAAAACCTTGTGTAGTGGCCTTAAACCTAACTTACTACTTACTAACTAACTTAAATTAAAGAGAGATCAAAAGAAAATAGTGAAATAGTAAATTAAAACTCATTAACAATATTTGACTCCAAAACATGTCCAGTAGAAGGATATTATAGGAGTCCTAAAAATAGTGGAGTTATCGAAATTTAAGACGGATCCAAAACTGATTAAGGTTTAGGAACAGGAGTTCGTCGAAATTTTAAATTCTACTCAAGCATGCACTTAGCATCTAGGCGGAACCTCATGCTGATGAACTCTGAAATGTACCAAGATGCGCCATCTGTCTTTTGAAACGAACACTAACTATTAATACAAATAGCGTCATCTACATACACACAGTAGAGTGAGTATGAGATGGAATGAATAAAACTATTCTAAAGGTTAATATAGTTTTTATTCAGTAACGTGTTATAATATATGTATTTTTATATGTAAGCTCATTGTTGCAACCAGCTGAGATTCTTATGGAATGGTAGTCAAATCTGCATAGCTAGAAACTGCAAGACTTAATGAGAAAGTTCTCGAGAAGACGATGCTCTTCCTTGCTCCTGCTTCATTTCTGCCTGTAGAACAGCATTACTCAATTGCAACTTTATTTTCGATTGTTCATATCGGTCCAATTGTTTCGTCATTTTCGACATACTCAAGAAAAACATGTCGGTCTCATCTAAACTTTCAAATAACGAAATTCGGTTTAGCTTGTCCGCATGAATATTTCGACGAAGCTCAAGGTTCTCTTTCATGATTTTCAAAACTTCGTATTTTGTATTGCGCAATTCCGGGCCCTTTCTACCAATCGGAAGTTCTTCTTCACAATTTTCCACGGAATTGTTTTCGTCTTCGTGAAGATCGACTTCTTCCAATTTTACATCGACAGGTGTCTCAATGATAGGTTCAGTTGGAGGCGGATTTGATCTTTTACGTATTGTACTTCTAGCACTACTTAAAAAAAAAATTAAAAAAGGATATGGTTAAATTGAAAAAATGTGTCGAAGAAAAAATACTAAAATAAATGCCGATTGTTTTTCAGAAAGAAACTTACTTGCGTTTTTCGATATACGGCAAAATGAACTCCATTTGTCGATCATATTTCCAAGGTGGAAGATTTTTAAATTTACTGGCCTTGTTACGCCGTCTGTGTAGTGCATTGGCGTAGCATCTTCTCAAAATCTGCCATTTTTCTTTGGCTGCATCAGCTGAAAGAAAAATAAGTGACCAGCTTATTATTTCCATTAAATTATCTATTTAAAAGTAGCATTTTTATTTCTGTTTAAAATGGACAGCAAAAGGTTTGAAAAATGGCGGCAGTGACCTGGATCCTTTCACACTCTCGATGGTTTTTTGAAACACCAAAGAGAGAAACCTACCTCTAACGATGAACTAAGCCGCTCTACCAATCTCCCATACGGTGCTGCCTTATTGCAGTGGCGGCTCGTCACATGAGGCTAGTAACCATAGTCGACCATTTTACAGAAAAAGCCATCAAGTTACTAGTGATTTTTTGTTTTGAAAATGCTATAATACTTAATGACTTTCCGCAGTAAACCAACATTTTTACTCATATAGTTTTAGTCCGACAAAGCCGTGTTTGCCTCAAATTGTATGCTAGCCAAGAATGGCCGAAGCGCCACTGCCTCAATGCAGGCATTCATTCAGCATCAGTAATATGAAGCGAGAATATGCAGCAGCGTCAGTCGGCCATTTTGTTGTCTGACGCTTACTGCAATAAAATTACTAGCAGTTTCAAGAAATTAATAGTGAAACTACGATGCAGTATCTGTCCGAGTAGGTATAAAGATTTTAATATTTTTAAATCAATTCACACTTACCACTTATTCCCAGCTCTTTTCCGATTTCATCCCAAGCCAAACTACGTTTAAATGTGTTTACGTAATCAAGCGAAAACGTATTAAACAGAAGTTCGCGTTTTTTCACTTTTTCAATTAGCTTCTCGTCCATTTCGGAGCTACACAAAAACCAACTAACGCGAAACGTTCGATAAGAATAAATGCCAGAACACGACTGCACGTGATATCGAAACCGAAATGGATCGATACTCGGAGCGGTGGCACTAACACGCGTGACGTACGGCATGAGAACGAGAGAGATAGAACCGGATTTCGGTGGCATGTCAGCGAATATAAATGCGTGTGAGACGTACTATATCTACAAGCACGAATATGTACATACCTGCCGGCATACATTGCGACGTGTAATGTGTGCTGAGCACGTTTTTTTAAAGGGTGAAACGGATCACGTTCAAGTCGCATGACAGCACACGCAAAGTGAATCGTTCGTTAATGGTACAGTCATGCAAAAATATTTCGTTTTCCTGCTTCGTATTTATGCATGAATTTATTTTTAGGTGAACGGGTCATAGATGGCATTTCTTGAAGTTATTTACAATTTGATAATTGTTTAGAAATAATAGAATATACGCGCTTGATTCTCTTAGGTTGAAAAAAACGAGTGAGGGAAGCTTAGAACATTTTTGTTTAATGTTTGTTTATTGCCATAGATAAAATTGTTTATATACATAGATACATAATAATTTTGCTTAAGAGTTCAGTCTTATTAACTATACAACTTTTGAGAATATAATGTTTCGAGTTGTTTTACTAAATAATTTTGTAACCTACGAGAAGAAATATTTACAGGAAAATGGCAAGAAAAAAACTGATTTATGACTTTTAAATATAATATGCGTAAGTTTTTGATCAGCTAGTTCTAGTCTAATTTGGATTTTATTTATTAAAGTAAGTGCTTTAGTTTAAATATATTTAGTGTCAGCTGAAGAGTGTAATCTTACGGATGAGTTTTAAGTTTAGTGAAGTATATTGCTTGCGTTTTAGAGACGTTAATTTTGATTTTGACCATTGATACACTGCTTGTATACAAATCATGATATCGTCGATATCACCAGTGTATCACCCAATAAAGCGCATATAGTACGTCAACGAGCTGATATTAACATAATATCCAAAGTCTTTCCTTGTATACAAATTCGATAATTTTAGCTGATATAGTCCTCTTTTAGCTGCCATCAACGCCATCTGTTACTAAAATCAACTGAAATTTGAATGAATGACAGTTGCGGATTTTTATATTCTTCCAAAATTAAATTTTTTTAAGAGTTTTTTTTTTAACTTTTTTGTGTGGTGTGATGGTTCACTTTGTACATACCTTTATTAGCAATGAAAGGGCTTTTCGGGGCGAAAAAAGAGCAAAACTTTCATTTTACTTTATTATTTTAATAATAAAGTACTGTTATCGATTTTTTTAAAAAAAAATTGCTAACCTGAAATTTTTTATTATTACTAATAAACACCAAAAAAGCAAAAAAAAAAATCAGTCCGTCTGTGCGCCGTACGCCGTACGCAAACTCATTTGAGGAATTATAGTTCCCAAACCCAGATGAGCTATTAAATTGATTTTTTTTTTTATGAATGGACATGGAGACCCCTTGAAGTCAGATTTGTTTGAGGGGTGAGGGTGTGAGGGGAAAGGTGGCGGAAGCGTTTTAGACGAAAAGATTTGGTTTCTAGGGGTGTGTTCAAGATTTCTGCTATAGCTGCTTTTAGCTGCTATTAGCTGCTTTTTTGTGTTCAATGCAACCAAAAAGCTGCTTTCTCGTGCTTGCTATTTGACACTAGATCTGTTTAAGATTTTTAAAAAGCTGCTTCCATAGCTGCTTTTTCTTGCTCGCACTCCTGAGTGTAGCTAGAAAGCGGCTATTGCAATATTTATATGTGTGTGTAGCTGTCACTTTCGTCGAAACGTTTTTTTCAGTCTTTAAAAATGGAAGAAACTCTATCATTAGCATTAGAAATTAACGAAAAATTTAAGGAAACATTAGAAGCAGTTAATGCGGTAAGTATTCAAAGTCATTCAAACAAATGTCTTATATGCCACGCCAACTTGCGTATGTGTGTGTCGAACAGCTGTTATTAGCTATACAAGCTGCTTTTGGCTGTTCAAGACCCGAAGAAGCTATTTCATGCTATGGCTGAAATTGACAGCTGCTAAAGTCTTGCTATGCTATGCTTTCGAAGCAGCTATAGCAGAAATCTTGAACAGAGCCTAGATCTCAGCAACCGCTTATGGTAAAAGGCTGAAAGTTGAAATTTCTATAGAGCTTTGATAGTGGACCCATTTGCAAAAAAATTGCTGGTATTTGTGGAGGCGGAAATAATGCGTCCGAAACGCAAAAATGCCGAGATCGACACATTCTAAAATCCATATCTCTTAAACCGTTAATGGCAAGTCATTAATACTTAACAAATATATGTAGTTATACTGGGAGAGTAGATTGAAATTAAAATTATGGGTGAGAGTAAAGGCGTACGGGGGGGTGGGGGTGGTGAAAAGCTTTAGATTACGATATCTCACAAACCAATTGCACCAGAAAAACAAAATTTTGAGTGAGTATAAAGCTTAATAAAAAAAGATTGTCCAAAGTAAAATTTTTGAAGGGGGTAGGGGAGCATAGAGTCACTGTATAAGAACTAACACAAACATCCACTATCATGAGTACGGACAATCACCACTTTTGGTACATATTTAGTACTAAAAACCTGCGAATTTAAAAATCGCAGGCTTCTTAAATGGCATAGTATACGTGTAGCAGATGGATTTTGATGTTTGATGGTTTCACGGAATCGAAATATGTCTCATGAAATGTCAACTAAATACAGCGTTTATTCACTTTAGTGGAGATCATTAAAATGAAAAATCGAGACAACTGCAAAAAAATTTCAAATGCACTGGTTTCAAATGAAACACACATTGTCCGTACTCAAGATAATGGATGTTTGTGTTAGTTCGTATGAAGTGACTTTAGGGGAGCATAGAAGTGGAGGGGATAAAAAATTTTCAAAAATAACACGTTTCATATCTTAATAACAGTGTAAGATAGATGCTTCAAATTTTTACCAAAAGTAGGCCCAATAGAACCCTAGTAGCGAAAAAATTTGGAGGTAGGGGTGTAGAGGGTGAGGGTGGGGAAGGGTGTGAAGGAAAAAGTTCCGATGTTTATATCTTTAGAACCTATATTGATGGAAAGCTGAAACTTGGTATTTAGATGGAGCTGGTGGAAAATTAAAATTTTTTTTGGGGGTAGTATGGTACCGGGGTTGGGGTGTTTTTCCTAACTTTTGAACGGCTTATGCTGGAAAGTTGAAACTCGGTACTCATATATAAATCAACTAAAAAAGTAGTTCTGATAAAAAAAAATTCGAATATTTATTGGCGTTCGGAAGGGGGGGGGGGGGCAAAAAAAATTATTAGTAAAAATAAAATGCATGTATTTTCACGATTTTCGTCATATTTACTAGGTCTTTCCAAATATTGAATTCATTTTTATTCTACGGATTCTTCATATGAATACCTAGAAAGTGTTTTCAAGATTTTTAGAAATTCGACCCCTAAGAGGGTGTAAAGCGGTTGTATACTTTTTCATAAATTCCACCATATCTTTCAGGTCTGATCAGATATCGAATATCTTTTCACTTCCACGGGCTTGTTTAATAATCACCTATTTTTAAGTTTTGTCTTTATCAACCTCTAGACCGCATCCCGGAATATGAACCAATTATATAATTCATATGTTACACTCTATTCTAACCGCTTCCCGAACTTTTAGTTAGGTTTTCAGTCACATAGTAACATACACCGCATCCCCGAATGAAACACGTTCTGAACTTCTGCCGGAAAAATAATAAAGTTGCGCCCAGACTGTTGGCAGATTTTTTTTATATGTACTTTGACAACTCATTTCGTTTCGCTCGGAACGCAGTACTAGGCTTCACTACCAAAATATCGGAATATACTTTTAGCTGTCCCGTATTAATTAAAAGTTCCATTAAATTTTGTTGTTCCGTGGAATGCATATTAATTTTAAAATATCAAAATGTAAGCATAATACTTCGATAGATAGACGCTTGAAGTTTTGTCTTTGACAGCTAAATGTCAAAGTATAACATGTATGGGCTGTGTATCATTCTATCTTGTATCGCATATCATGATTTGAATAAAGTAATTTGTATACAAGCAGTGTATCCATGGTATTACCTGCTTCGATGGTGGTTGGTACCAAAATTTGTAAATGTCAATTTTCCTTGAACTTGATTTCTACTTGAGTAGATAATGACACAGATCGAACTTCTTTCTTTTTTTAATTCGGTAAAATGGCCGCTAAAAATGTCTTGACCTACAGTCACTTGTTTTTGCATGAATAAGTGGAAAAGTTCTTGAAAAAATTCCTTGGGAGACCCCTTCACAAAGTCCACTTTACACAAATATGCTTAACATAAATTCGACAAAACTGACATAATGCAATTTAAAACCACCAATTAAATATAACGCCAAATTGAAAAATAATAATCGTATATTAACTTCGGCTAGAATGCCTTTAGATCTGCAATAACCTTCAGCATAAAATTCACTGCCAGAAAATCTGTTCCTGCTCATAAGCGTGGCTTGCTATCACAACGTACGAGTATGTCCGTATATGATCAGTATGCTTCCAGCAACATTACAGGTGAATTAAATAGCAAAAATATTTTCTGTTTTTCTACGTAATAATCTTCCGGCATGTTTTAAAACGACGACGTCGTCGTCGGTATATCCTGAGGCGTCGTGCTATTTCAGTACCGTAAATTTTACATACATGCTTCACTGACATTTTCGATATGTGTGTGATATCGTACCTTAGGTGATCGTACCACATATGATGCATTATGAATATTACACCCACAGTTCTCAGATCGGACTGTTTAGAGCTTCGAGCACTTCGTCGACCATAAAACAACACCTTACCGGTGTACAGGTAACGATCGTCATAAAAACAGTGCCATACTTATTTTTTTTTTGTCATATTTACGGAAAGTGCCAGTGCACTGTAAATGGCTCTACAGTCTTCGTGAAGGTATTAAACGCTTTAGCAGCTTCGTACTAACACAAAAATGGCGGCGGAAAAAAAATACGGGCTAAGATTAGCACATATGATTCTTGAACGGATCATGGTGAAATCCCGAATGCGTGACGATAATACCGCCGTGTGTATTATAGGGCAGTAAGAACGGTATCAGTCGCGCGGAATCCGGTGCGCAAACTTCAAAGGCCATTAGCAGGTCCGAAGAGCATCAAATGACCACTTAAATGATGTTGACATCCAGCTCGGACAGTATGGAACCGTAGAACAGAATCATGACCAGCAATTACCATAATTTTTCATTATGTCCGATGCTCTTTCTCGGCAACAACTTTCCATATTTTTTGCGTGATCAAGACCATCTTCAAAGTCGTATAAACGCCTAGGTACAAATCGGTAAAGCTCTCTTGTATACCTGTACCTGGCCGAATAGCCACATACCCGGGCGACTTATGGTGTACTAAGATTTCGGATGGCTGGAACTGATGGTACCATAACGTGCGGCTTACAAGAATCTTGAATCTTGAAAAAGTCATAAAAATGGGCATCTCAACGGTGCGGACCCGTCGACAAGAGACTCCTCGTAATGTCTGAATTATTTACGAAAATGACACTTGACTCTCACCTGTTTTGTTTGTTTTTAGTGGACGCGCTACAGAGTGATTCGGACCGCGGATCGGCGGGTCTTTCACTCTTCTAGAAGACTATGGCACTTTATGGACATGGAGGAGCTTCGGAGGAGCTCCATCTTGTACCGCCACCGTCTTATCGGACCTCTTCACAAGAAACGTGTTTACGATTTCCTGAAGAGATAATTGCGAGAACTGCTCGTGCTTGACAGACCCTTGAACCACGATATGGCATATTACCATAAAAAAGTCGTCTTGTGAAATGATCATGTCATTTTGTTATGACGAACTACTTGCTATAAGAATAACACACAAATATGGACAGGTAGCAGAGCGTATTAGGCGCAGGTACGGTATACAAGTAGGCAGGTAGGATATAATAATAATATGATTTGGCAAATTTTCGTTTGAGTGCCCGAATAATAAATAAATTTTTTTTATAGTATAATTAGTTTGGATTAGTTGTATAACGATTTTTAACATAGCAACGTGCCTAATTTTGGTACACTATCCGCGGCTTCGATTGTGATATGTATCTTCAGATACAGTTGCCACATGTGATGTGCACCTGTGGTTGAATTCAGTAAATGCAACTTCTTTTTTAATGACCGGATAATTGTCGTTGCTTCAGTATTATCCAAAATATAGAAGAGAGTATTGGATTTTGGTCTCGGAAATCATCGTGATCTTACTAGCCTCCTGCATTAATAAGCCTAAGACTCGATCGACAACTCGACCGTCCTATATCAAAACCTACTAGGCGATTCAAAAACAAACTAAAAAAATAGTTATAATTTGATGCATAGGCTTTCTCCCAAATAACTCAAACATAAATAGCAGCATTTATTTAACTCAATAAAATAATTTAAAAGACTCTTACTAGGCTTTAAATAGCACTATCCAAACTGGAACCCGGGCAAGAATTTGACCGAATCGTAAGATTTCTGGAGGCTTGTCTAAAATTTAATTTTGTTAACTTACATGAATCAAAGAACCTTTTGTGACGTACCTAAGAGCGTTCGACTATGGTTGCATTATCCACTATATGCCTCTACTAGTAGATGTCTCGCCTTAGCAATCGTTTGTTATTTTTTAATTTATATGAAAATAACTCTCTTGATGACGTGATGCGCAGAACTTTAACCATTTTTTTCGCTAACTGTCGCAATCTCTTTTTCTTTGATTCACGGTTAATTACGGTAGGTGCTATGATAAACTCTAAAAAAAATAGTGCCTTAGTTTTTTTGCATTGTCGCAAAACACCGACAAGTTGTCATTAAAACAGCAAGTCCGTCTGTCCACCGTAGGCAATATATCACACACTATATGCAAACGCTTTTGAAAATTTTCAGCTATTTAATTTAAATTTCGTAAGTGATAATTCCGATTTTTTGTATTTTTGCGAGTAGTAGATATCAAAACTGAAAGAAAATTTAATCCGTCTGTCCGCCGTACACTGTATACTGTATACAAACGCGTTTGCAGGTTCGTTTTGCCCAAGAGCTATTAAATTCAAATTTTTGTGGTTAGTAGAATCGGTGAACCTCTTTCAGGGGCGAGTGTTTGGATGATGCAGGTGTGAGGGGTAGGTGAAGAAGCATTTTAGATCAACAGTTAGGTTTCCATAAGGTATATCATGTGAACTACTTAAGATACGAAGTTGAAACGTAGAACTCATGGTGAACTTCGAAAGAAGGAGAGTGATTTATCTTTCTTAGAAGCGTGTTATACTTGAAATTTGATTTGTATATGTATTAATTAGAAAATAATTTTGAGGAAACTTAAATCGAAATTTGCAATGGCGCACGGAAGTGGAGCAAGAAAATTGTTCGTGAAATAAGTATAGGTTTCACTAATTTCCTTATATCTCTTAGGTCTTATAAGATATCGATATAATTTTGCATCCACAAACCTCGCAGGTGAAAGCATAAAAGCGAAAAGAGGATGTATAAGTTTACACGAATTTTGATATATCACTTAGTTGTTATAAATTATAGAAACACCTCTAAGTACCACGTTTTTTTCATATATAGGTTGTAGTGTCATCTGTGGGAATTGGTGTGGATACCTAATGCAGTTGGCATTACTGTGTCTCCACGCCAATTCTCACAAAAATCGGCTCAGGGGAGGTTTTTTGTTCTGAAAGCTAGCAGTTCTGAAAGCTAGAAGTTCTGAAAGCTAGCAGAGCATTCGTCATGTAAACCAGTCTTTTACATGACGAATGCAAACATTTTTTACTGATATTGTGAGGGAGAAGGAAAATCTCTAATGAGAAACTGATCAGGAGTGAAACGAACAGATATCATGTTTAGCCAAATATATGGACAATATTTCTATGAATTTTGTTTTTTGCAGTGGTTTCTTTCTACTGCATTGAAAATTCGATATGCCAGCTCTCTCACAATTTCAATAAAAAATGTTTGCATTTGTCATGTAATCCAGCGTTTAATTGCTAGTTGCTTATGGAATGTAGTGGATAAGGTACTAAGGAGCGTAGCTACTAGACACTAGACCGCCATACTAAATTTTTCCGGAAGCCGTAACATTGTTAGGTCTTGGCGCCAAATAAATCCAGATGATCGTCTTGTTTTATTTTATTTGAAATTATCTTAAAAAGTTTAATTCGTTGACATCAAAATATAAATTCTCCGCTACTGGCCTTGGGCTGTTCGTTCAATATCTCCAGTAATAAGTCAGAGACTCGCGGCCCATGCCATATAAAGTCAGGTCAACTGCAACCGACGATATGTAACATTATGGAAACAATGGTTTTACACATGAAACTTTTTGTGAAAAGGTTACAGAAAAGCATTTAGACAATCCGATAAGGTCGTTAACAGAAATCATCGCCATCATCAAGGTAGCAACACAAGAACATAAAAAGTGATGGTGCCACCAAAAATTAGCTGCTCACCATATTAATAAACCGCGCATCACCTTCTTCATTAAATTCGTCAAATTACACAACACTCATAGAGACATCAGAGACCCTCTTCTAATGTACGCAGCTCGAAACTTACCTGCCAGAGGGACCCTAATAAATGTCAACGGAGTGTAATGAAAATTAAAATGGAGAGCGTCCCCAGCTCTTTAACAGGTGAGATTTAAGTGCCATTAAACGTTTTGATATGGCGGCATCGCGACAATACTCGCGATATTCTAGGAACTTTTGTAGGTATATACGCAAAGAGGCAATCAAACGAAAACGTATGTTGGCAGGTAAAAGTAAGAGGTAAACTACCCAGGTAGTGGGCATATACATATATATATACTTATAGCGTAAAAAATTGTCTTAATTTCTTTCGTTAGTTTCGAGGATTATGTCGTGACGACGATGATCGTTTCGTGAAGCTCGTTACCTTCTTTATGAGAGAGCGAGTGTGTGAGTCTGGGGGCCAGGTTGGGGCCATACCTGGGCATTAACACACGATGGATCTGTCGAATTGACTGAAAGGTGATGCTATGGATTAACCCAAAACAATGAAATTATTCCCAAGAAAAGTAGAACAAGTTTTTGTCCGAGTTTTTTGAATTTTTTTTGCCGTTCTAGTTTCTACACGAAGTCTTCGGCTGCGACCATGGATCATTGCGGGCCAAAAACGTGAACGTTCATCAAGTGCTAAAAGGTTAAAAAGATCGCGTACCTACAAAAGGAGCCGAGTGCCGTTTGATAGAGCCAACGAGATTTTAATCTGCTGTCGCTTTCGCGTCCATTTCTTTAGTCGTTAAATTCCCACAGTGTGCTCGAGGAATCGGACCATTTTAATCCAGGCTCACTTTAATCTCGTCACACATAAACAAACTGCACCATGATGATCTGATTTCCACCGCAGTTTGTTCGGTAAATGTCCGAAAAATTACTGACAATGATTCCGATTCATAGAACGATGATGGGTCCGGTGTATTTCTACGAAAGGTTTAACGAAGAGAAAAATAATAGAAACAGGTAAATTTGCCACCTGAAGAAAGATCATTGCACAGCGAGTTGATGATCCTTTTGTTGTCGATCATTCTCCCATTCATTTCGGTCCATTCATGAATCACGGTACCTGCAAGGACTCAGTTCGCTATTGTCCCGCGTATCGGTTTACACAAAATGTACCTGTTACCCACCTACCTGTACTCGATCCATTGTCCAGTTCTTCATAATGTGCTTCCAGTTTTTCATGAAGAAATTATGGACACACATAATAGCAGTCTTTATTTTTTTTTTGTATTATTCGTGAGCACAGATAATACCTGGCTATTGTTTGACAAACAGAATGAGATCTAGTTAACCTGTTGGCCAGGCTAAGTACTTGTGTGTGTCGTTGGATGAAACAATCCTAACGACAGGAATGTGATTATTTGTGTTTTTTTCGGGCTGTTGTGGGAAAACAGGTATTTACTGAAAGACCGCACCCTTACCTTTTTAGGTGGTCTTCGGGTAATGGGACTTCGGGTGAAGATTTGGAGAAAGTAATCCTATTATTATTTTAATTTCTCACCGTTTGGTCCAAACAGATCCTACTTTTATTCGGTATATGTATAGTACCTACAGGTGTGCGGGTCATTGAGGTGGCTTAATAAATTTATCGAGACTGAAGATGGTCACCCGCGAGATAATTGTAATGTTAAGAACTCGGTTGTAGGTAAGCGCCGATTGGAATATATTCGAACTGTTTAGAAGATCAGTTGATTATTATTAAATACAATATTTATGATGTCTTCTTCTTATCTTTGTTCAATTTAATATTTATAGCATCTTATTGTTGTATTGTAATTGAGCGCAATGATTTATTAGAGCATTCCATTGGTTTAAAGTAGTTGTGTACGTTTTCACGAATTCCGATATATTTCTTAGGTCCAATGGAATATCGAACTGATTTTCTGGTTATATAATTGCCTAAAAATTACGTTCAACACTTTGCAATGATCAACCCCTAAAGTAGTGCACATTTCTACGGTTCAATGACTGAAAACGGGTGCTTCCAGTTCACCTTAGTGATCGCGAACGAACTAGTTTCCGAGCCCACACGAACTAGTTTGTTCTTGTAGTTCGCAGTTCGCGAGAAAGAATTGATAAAATGTGATGACCTCGCGAACGAACTAGTTCCTTTTTTTAAGTTTGCAATTCGCAAAAAGGAACTATGTAGTTCCTTCGCGAGGGAAGAGAGGACCTTCTTTTTTTTGTCATCACATTCAGTCTCCTGCGAATTGCGAACTTAAAAAAGGAACTAGTTCGTTCGCGACGAAGGAACTAGTATTTAATTTCTCTTATGGGAACGCTTTTCCAAACTTGTTCGTTCACAAACTGCACAAGTATTTATGTACCTGCAGACTGAAGATCTCAGGTATTCGTTCGCCCTAAGAAAAAATTCTTTGGTATTTCAATCCGAAGCTTATGCGATTCTTAAGGTTGTAGAAAAGATTCTAGGGAGAAGATGGAGAGGCAGAATGGAAAAGTTTATGGACAAAGACCAGTTGGAAGACCACGAAAGTGCTGGGAGGACTCTACTAACACATATAGAAAATCACTGTTAAGATTCAGAAACTGGAGGACGCGGTCACTGAACCGAGAAAGCTGGAGGCAGCACCTTCAGGAGGCCAAGGTCCGATTTGGACTGTAGCGCCATCGTAAGTAATTAAGTAAGGATCGGAGTCAACTATGGTCAGCCCAGAACCAGTTTTCGCTGTGCCGTTTGCATCTGTTAGGGCTGCCATTGCTGGGTGGGTGAGCAAATCACACCTTGAGAGATGGCGGCTTTTTCCGGGAATGCGGCAGACCAGAAATCTTGTTGAGAGACCAAGTGGACGAACCGCTGCCTTTCTTCTCAAATCGAGTAGAGTGGATGGTGTCCTCGCAGGGTATAACTCATGTGACCTACACATGGTCAGATTAAGAATCATATTGACGACCCCATGCGCACTGTGGCTACGAGAGGGACGACACAACGGCACATTTCTCTCTCGAGTGTCCAGCTTACTATTTTGCGAGAATGCACGTATACGGCGTTGATGTTATGAGGATGGAGGAACTCCGTTCTAGCTCCCTACCTGAGCTCTTGAAATTTGTGAGAAGAATGAAAAAGTTCGGGTAGAAACTGGGGGCCTCGATTATTGTAGGCCAAATTGGCCTGAATGCTCAAAATGCGCTGATTTGCTTTGTGTCTTCCCCCACCAAACAAAAACAACAAGTCCAAATTAGTTTATGATTTTTTTTTATATTTCACCCCTATATAAACAAATATGCCAATAATCGGGGCGGTATATTATTATTTTTTGGCTTGAAGTCTGTAATGCGTTTAATGGTGAGATGTGGTCCAGGTTAATATAGGACTGACAATCTAAGGAATGACCAGGAGATTATTTGAAAGTTGCACCCAGACTCTTAACGGATTATTTTGCTTACTAAGGTATTGTTGGCCACGATCAGTTAAGCTATTTTTACGGTAAAAAGCAGTTACACATCTTGTTTATTATCATAAGGTTAAACAAGAATCGAAATAGCGTAGTCACAATCTCAACTTTGTCGAAAAACTAATAAAGCTAATACTGTTGCCAGATTAATTAAAATGTCCGGATTAGAACAAACCAATTCATGTACTGCTATTAATTTCGAGTTTTATAAGCCTAAAATTAAGAGCTCAATTCAATTAAAGCTCGATGTACTATGTATATGTAGGTCTTTATGTCGGCAACATGTAATTGTTGAAACGGAAAAGCCTTATTTCGTTTTAGCGACAAAAGTACCTACGTATTGCCAGTGTACCTGCAGTTTGACAAATTAAATTGCCTTCTAACGACTGCACACGAACACTTTATAATCCTTTTGTGCAATGAATGTCTAATCTTGTTACGTGGAACAAATCTACAACAATGTAAATGAAACATTCATGGGCACTAATTGTGTGCATAATTGCAATAAATAATAGCGCAACATAGCGTCAGGCTATTTATAGAGGACGTATGATCCGACAATCTACAAGCTTATAGTATACCAACTCACTAGCGGTCCAGACTTCAAGATCACTCTCGACCATTTTCTTCATTTCTTCAATGCATTTCTTTAAGTGTTCCGTTCATTCATTCATTCAAAGGGTTCATTTTTGTTGTTGTTGGGCATTTTTCTTTTCCTTTTAAACATTATGAATATAAGAAAATTGAAATAATTCAAAGCACACACAGTACACGGACTTATAGTGTCTGGCCGAACAGAACCCGAGAATAAATTAAACTCCTTTTGAGGTGCACGAGATCGCGTAGAGAGACCTCGAGATAACTTGACCACACCTGCGATAAACATCGGGATAAAATGAAAACTTTTCTGCCTTTTGTACGGAGCAAAAGCAGAGCCGGCCACCCACTCCATTCTTAGCATTATGAATTTGTTCAAATTGATTATGATTGTTGGCCACGATCACAGGTATCCATTTATTTCCATCCCAATATCGCAATCGCAACGTTCGCGTTTAAGTCTTTTGTTGGTGGGTTGAAAAATTAACAGGTGAATATGCGCTCTTCTTCGTTGGCGTCGTCGTCGTCGTCTTCGAACAGCTTCTTTGTCGTCCCGTTCAAATTGATCGTGAATATACGAAATTTGCACTTATCTTTGTAGGTACTGGGTGTAGTCCCGATCAATTTACCTTTAGACCAATGGTTTCTTTTTTTTTAGAATCGTAGAAGCTTACTAATTAACCGCGTACTACAACTAGAATATAAGAGTTTGTCTCAGAACTAACCTAAGACAGATGAGTGAACTGAAACTGGAGATAAATCTATTTTTCTCGGGCATTCTAATGATCTTGGAATCTATAGAATGGAAAATCATATTCTAGAGAAGGAACGTGTCTATAAATTTTGGATCAAAAATTGGAGAAAAATAGTTTTTTTTTTCAATACTACATAGTTATATATTTTTACCTCAATAGAATTTTGGAAGACTCGTTATTGAACACACAGAAGAAAGCTCAATTTTCAAAATTATCATCAAAGTATATATGTTAATTTTTTCTTACAAATTTCCACTTTATTATATTGTATTTTAATATAAAACTACATTTCAAAAAAAAATAGCGTACTGTCAAATGTAGAATTTTGACGATTCAGGGTTCAGGTTTGCATTGACTCATCAGATGGTGTATCATGCCTATTATCTGAAACATCTTGACGGATTTTAGTATTGTCAATGATTGCTGCATATGTATGTTCAATCTAGAACTAAATTTCATAATCGCGAACTATAATTTAGCGAATTTCCACATAATGCTTTATTATTAAAATATACATATATTTCAACCGATATGGTTGTTCTCTATGGTATATTATATACACACATATACTTATTGATCTGATAATTATTACATAGATTAGATGCTGTTAAGATAAATTCAAGTGATTAGACTACACTAAGGTATATTAAGTGCACGAGATCAAATCCAGTCAACCGCAATATTATTTTTTTAACATTAATGAGAATTGAATTTTCTTATGGAAAAGCTACCGTAGATTCTAATTTTTAAAATACTTTGGTTGTTTTTCGGCATTAGAGAATTTTCTACATGAAAATACTGTTTTTTCAACTGTCGTATCCTCAATGGAAATAACCAGAATAGCGATTCGCTTTGGTGTTTCGCACTCCTCTGATGCCAAAAAAGAACCAAAAATTATAAAAATAGCTTCTTTGTAAGTTTCACCATGAACAAATTTCCTTCTCGTTATTGTTTGCTTCTGCAAGAATTGATCCGTTCTAAAACCATAAATGTAGTAGACTATTATAGCGAATAGACATCCTATTTTTAAATAACTTTTCGAGTAATCTTTTGCCAAGCCGGTAATGAGATGTTCAGAGTATAATTTTGGATGTTCGTCTGTGTTTTAAATTTTTGCCACAATCTCAATATCCTAAAACATTTAATAGAGCTTGAAGATAAAGGGTTTACAACAAATTTTGATCGCGATTTCGATATAAACGTATTTAAAAATTTTGTTGGGGACTTTACCCAACTGTTTTCATATCATAAATTTGTGGGTAGCTGCTTCGTTTTATAAACATCGGAAGACGGTATAAATTATTTTCTAATATCTTTGCCTTCCTAGAATTTTTGGAACGGCTAGACTCTATTGAAAGTTAGACGGAATAATAGACAACAGGTATACATTTAATTAACGGAAGCTAAACTAGTATTTTATCGAAAGACTATACATACAATAACCTTTAATTTTTTTATACAAAAATAAACAAAGTGATCCTAAAATTACATAATCCAATTTCGGCTTCCAACTACTTAATATTTTAGACTAGATTGTAATCGATTTAACGGATTTTCAAATCGATACCACTGCCTTTAATAATTCAAGAAGGTTTCAAAATAAATCTCCAATTTTGTGTGACTACCTGCTTTTAAGAACGTTAATCTTCACATCTTTGAATTTTTGACAATAGTGTAACAAAACGATGAAAAATACCAGGTGAGATCGTATAGTTCTCAACGTAGTCGGTCGTTTTAAAGCTGACATTCTTCGGATGGGTAAGCTGATCCCATAAAAAATGATTTATAGCAAATAATTCAAAATATTGAAGACGGTCGAAGCTTTACTTTTTTAAACGATTTGACTTTTGGAGAATACGGTTGAGATCTTATTTTAGTATAAGTTCGTCAATTATTTCCTAAATCATGGTCGGCTTTAAGAAATTTGGGTAGCAGCTATAAAAAAAAGATAATAAAGTTATTATGTAGTCAATAAACTGGACCGTTCTAGGTTAAAAATGACAAGATGTCGTGTCGTACAAAATGTACGATTGATATTTTTATACAAGTGCATGGACGAGAAAATTTTCCACAAGTATGGAAAGAAAATTATTTTATTTGGTTAAAGTTTGCGAAGTGATTAAAGTAGTTTGATTTTCTGAATCGAAACGATTAGGCCATGCAATAAAAATTATCCGACTGTAAAGGAAAACAGCAATGCAGAAACAAATTTTCTTTGCAAAATGTCCGATTACATTAGATTCTTGTAAGAATGCAATGAAAATCAATTCAATATATAATTGGGAATTCAAAATAGTTCAGAAATCGTTAAAAAAAATATTCAACACTTTTTCGCAGCCAAGAGGTTATAATGGATAGAACTTGAACTTGAAGATATGGCCCAATTCCTCAAATCATACTATAGCCCTTTACTTCTTATAAGTGGTTGAAAACCGAAAAATCCTGAAACAAGTTTTGCAGAAATTATATGAAAATACCGTACAAGCAGAAAGTAAATTGGTATTTTATTCCCACTTGCATATTTGGAGTAATGTTTGAAAACATATATTTAACCCTCTTGAATATGGTTTTTAGGCTTTAAGATCTTAACCATTTTTCGCCCGGTTTGGGGTCAAAAATCGAAAGAATCAATAGTCTTTTTTTTTTCTCCGTGTTCCGTAAGCCAATCTAGATCTGAGTACACGAGCTAGGTTTCAACTTTTAGTGTAAACCAACTATCAGATACCGAAGCTACAAATGCCTAACATTTTGTAGTTACTGAGTTTCATTTTCCATCTTGCTCGGCCTTGGATATTTACAAATCGGAACGGTTTTGCTTTCCTGGCTTAAATATTTGTAAACGACTAAAAAGTAATTTTTGAGTTTGGAGATTTAATACACAAGAAGGCGACTATATTGAAAAATTGTTCACGAACATCACAATATTCCGTAAATATGACAACGTATATTTTTAGTATTTGGTTTTACTTATTTTAGAAATTTTAAAATTTCAGCCCTCAAAGGATGAAAAGTGATCAAATTTTAAATTTTTTTTACATATATTAATTACTATGAATTTTTTGATATCTTTAAAGCCTTCCCCTTCATACAATATTTTCACAAACACCTAAATATCAGCAGTGCATTCAGATTTCCCCCAAGGGGATGAAAAGAGTTAAATATACGTTCACGCATATTAACTTGTAGGCCTAGTGAAGTATTCCATTAATATTTGCGCGCCATTTGAACAATTTTTGTTAAATTAATTTCGGCATTAAGATCTGCAGAGCCTTTTTTAGGTAGCTGACCTATTTTGACAATAATCACAAAAAATAAGGCTATACGAAAAAAAACATAGCTTTGTACTTCTTATGTGAGTGCTAATCATTGTATATGGTACGTAGCTCATGATTTCCATACAGGTGTTTCCGACCGGAAACCCAAAGGTGTATGAAAGCAATTTCCTCTCCGAAATCCTTTGCCAAATATTCTTCTCCGTAGGTGCAAGTAATTTGTAATCATAGTTGATCCCATTATGTAACAAATTTTCTTTAAGGATAGATTTCAGTTTAAGTCTTAGATAAAAAGGATCCTTCCCTCTGTCGTTTGATTTATAAAAAAAATTACCGAAAAAAACGTAACCTTACTGTGAGTTGGTTCCGACCATTCCAGTAACTCATAATAGAACCGGAAATTCTTTAAGACTTCAATTCAGGACATTCACATCAGATCCGCTTCGGAAACACACTGTTTTTTGCAGCTCGTCTGTCTACCGATAAATTCCTGTATGTCGCGAGCAAGTGCACCTGTTGAATTGTTCGGAGCTCAGTACGAGACAGGAAATCCATTAAATCCGAATAAGTAGGTACAGTGCGATCACTAAAAAAAAAATTCAATGTCCCATTTTGGGCGTTTTCTACGCGGCACAGAGCAAGTTCAATAACACCCTTGAAAGAATGAACCCATTCGAAAACGTTTTTAAGACACCATGTGTGAACTTCGTCATAGGCCATATCCTACGAAATTTCCTGGATGAAGAAATGTTCATATCCTTGCAACTGGCTCGTGTAGAGCACGCGCTTCTTATTATTTAAATGAGACGCGACTCGATATGGTGGTTGACTAATGCTACGAGGTGACCACCATTGCGTGACCATTTCGAAGGGACTCTATGCAGTAATTTGTGCAGTGCGCAAGGCAACAGGAACGAAATACCGAAAATTAGTGAAATAACGAAATGTAAATTTTCATAGACGACATGTGCAACAGCACCGATATTATGAAGGTGCATTACGTGCACTTATTAGTTATGCAATGCGGGAAGCATTTAAAAGTGAGCAACTTGCTGTTAGACGCGTGGCTGCATAAGCATCGTAATTAAGAAAGGGGCATATTCACAAAGTTTCTTCATAAGGTTGCACTTGAGTTCTTAAGTTCCTATTTTCTGTTTTAGATAAGCTTGAAGGAAGGAAAGGCGCAACATAGGTCATATGAGCATACGGGGTCTAGCAATCCTATTGTGATTATTGAACAGTATCTCATTTGGTTTGCCCCACTAATGAATTTTTGTTTGAAATTCATTAAACCAATGAACGAGAAAATAAATTCAATTTGCAGTAGTAATAGTAGTACTAAAACTTGAATTTCCGTACGAAGGCGTGGAAGAAACACCCAATAACAGAAGGCAACATTTTCATGAATTTTGTCATATTTCTTAGGTCCAAAGAGACAACTAATTCTATGTTTGCTTCAGGTATGTAAGAAATGTTTATTGGTACTCGTAATTACTGGAAAATCATATGTCGCAAGTTACTAGCAAGAAACTTGCGACATTTCTTCTAATTACACACGCCTTTAGACATATCGATCTATTTATAAAATCTATTTGTAAGAAAGGGTGACTTTATTTGCATGAACCTTACTTCGACTCGTCTGACGGGCTTCTGGAATTTAATAACCTTATTTTAACAATTACAAAGAGATCAAGAAAAGGGCTAGCATTTCAGCTGCGGATTTGAAAAAAAGTCCCAACAAATTTTATTCAACTCCAAGTGTCTCTCTGCAAAAAAAAATATTCGTTGAGGTATTTTAATGAAAATTATTAAAAATTGTATTGAATTAAACAATTAAGAAATTACAGGAATTCAAAGCGACAGGTTTCTTTACATATAGAGGTAGCCACTAAGGATTGTCGAAAGAAAATTTTTTCCTCAATTAAAGTAGCCATTTGTTACCCAGTTTAAGCAACACATTCAACCGAACTTGGTCGTGATTTTAATTTTTAAAATCAATTAAAACTGAAGGATTAATTACGAAACCTGTTAAAATAAAATTTTTATTCTGGGACAACACCACCTTCAGCACTTTTACATTTATAACCTTCGTAAATCATTGCCCTTTACGAACATCACAACATCCTGGATCGCTTTTCCATTACGATCTGTCGAACATTTCGAAGGTGAATAATTTTTTTTTTATTCTTATATGCCTATAGTTGTGTCTGGAAAAGACAAAATGACACTTTTGCAACAGCAGCTAACAGACCAGGTAGTATAGTTACCTGTTAAATTGCTGATGAACATTCTGCCATCTCAGTATCAGCGCAGTAACGACAGGAACCGAAGAAAATAAAAAGAAGAGGCTGCACCTCACGGAACCCTGTGGGATGCAGTTTCGAGTGCCACAGAAATGCAACAAGTGCTCTGTCAGTTAATTAATTGCGTTCGAGTTTTTTCTTCACATCGCGTCCGATTGGCAGCGATTTATGTGAAGCAAATTTTACTGTCAAACACCTGAGCTACGGGGTCGTGCACATTGCACAGGTAGCACAGGCAAAGCATCCACAAGTAACAGCAGCCAGAGTCATGCAGCCAGGTGCAAGTGCATTACATACGCGAATTGCTTTGAGTGTTGCCATTTGCCAAACCATGTCTTAAACATACTCTCAATTTGCCTTCCGTTTAATTGCATCTTCTTTAATTGGACTGTCTGCATCGAATGTTTTGGTGCATTCGTTTTGAGACCTTAGATAAATTATTGGCAAAGGTTTTCGCTTCGTGTCCGCGGCAATATCGACCGTCAGCTCTACGCATGATTAATGGGCGGCTGTCTTTGCAAAACGTTACACAGGTAAATTGAATGTGTGGTTCCCTGTCAACCGATGCAATTCATTATGACAACATTTGAGTGAGAATGCAGTTTGCCTAATGGTACGTACGTACGTAATAACATTAGCGTTTCGGGTAATTAATAAAATGCTGTTACAGGTAACGCACTGTGAGTAATTACTCAGCGAAATGTGAAGGAACTCGACTATCAGTCCGCATGTCAAATGCGACATATGGAACGATCCTGAATTCTACCGGATTCGGTGGCGAAGGGTGCATCCTATTAACGATCCAAAAGGCTTCCACTTAACCCCTGGTCCGGTACGAAAAATAACGATTCACCCTTATCGAAATTGGTAATGGTACGCGAGATATTGTTCGGAATGTATGTCGGTGCCTTCCTTTCTTCGACGAATGTCAGCTGTGCCAATACGGCACATTGTTAAGAAATCATAATCTGGAACGAGCCAAGCAATAGTAAGACACCTGAAGAGTTTCCACCTGCATTTGGTTAGTGCCTTCAATTCACTCAGGTGCGAAGGGATGCTCTGCTGGAGTACACTATGTTATAGGGGTGGTGTGATGTTATCAATATTGAAATATTTACCTGTGTCTATTATTTCGAACAGACTGGACGATCGTTAAAACGAAATAAAAATTAAAGTCATATTTGGAATAGAAAGCAGACATTGACTTCAACTCCCGAATCTAATAGTGTTCTTTTACCTTGCATTTTACTTCGACACACCGGTCAACACAATAGGGCTGTGTGAAATATTCAGAGCAGTAAATGGACATTAGGAATTTTGGTCACTGACTCTTACTCTATTATTTTTGAAAAAAAAAGTTTATATTTTTTAATTTTAATGTAAAAATTTTCCTTTGCATTTATTTTCAAAAACTTAGAAATATTACGTAAGCTGTACGATCTTTTACGCAGGAATGCTTTCTCATTATGCTTGTTTTTTTGTTTTGATAAATATAATTATATTTAAAAAGATTATAGTCCATTAAATATTGGATATTTTGCAAAAAAAAGTTACTTTTAAGTAATTTTCAAAAGAAAAGTAAGTAGTGTATGTTACTTTTCTTTTTAAAACTACTTAAAATTAACTTAATTGAGAAATTTTTAGTAATATTGACAAGAAGTATTTGTTAAATTTTAACAGTGCACCTTTGTTATTGATAATATGTCAGAAAAACAAATAAAATTTATTCAGTTTCATAAATTTTTGTCAAATTGATAAAAATTCGTCAAAGTTCCATTTCGGTTAAGCACAAGTTCCATTTCGGTTAAGCACATTTATTATCGAAATTATAAAATTTACAATATCCGCTTCTTCATAATGAAAAATATTTTGATCAAGTAAACAATTTTAGTTTATTATTTTATTAATAAAGTATTTTTATTGTATTGATACAAGTATTAAGTGTTGTCTTTGAAACAGGGTTTGATAAACAAATTTTCTCAGACTGACCAAAAGTCAAATGCAAGATTTTGTTATATGAATTTACAAAACTATTTATTAAATTGCCAAAAATGTTTATCAAATATTCTTCTATGTCTATACCACACACATTGGTTTGGGAATCGCGGTGCGTAGGGTTCTAGTTCGACTACAACAACTACCAATTTTTTTTTGTAATATTTTTTTCAATTCAACAACTTCTTTTGTCATCTATACAGTGTGTTTTCATCAAAAAATAATAAAATTTGTCAATCCAATAAAGTATATGGTTGGACGTACTATATTGACCGTGGTTTTGTTGAATTGAACTGATTTTTTGTCAATGCTACCAGACTTTTTCTTTGACAAATTTTTCTCGGACAAATATAAAACTATGACTGATTTTTTCCCTGAACCTATTTGTTATTAACATTATACAGCAAATTATAAATTTTTATTTTGTGATTAACATCATCATCTTCGCGATTCATAAATGTTCAAAACACGAGCGTTTCATTACACAACTGACAGACAACTCATAGTCAGGAATTTAAAATGTCGCACAATACAATCTCGATCAACTATTTCAGGAACGTAAACAGATAAGATCAAGGTAAAGGTATTTCATCGAGTAGCTACCATTCGAAAGTTATTAAAAAAGTGGGTGGTTACTCTTACGGAATAAGCGATTACTTAAAAACGTATTAAAAAAAAGCTGCAGTTCTATGCATTAGTTTGCCGATTTTTTCCTTACTCTGTAGAAGCTGTTGGACATAATTTGAAAGCGTTAGTAGGTATACTAATAAGAAAATATAGTGATATAAAGATACTCGTTCTTATAGCTATCATAGAAAATTTTTTCAAAATATGTTGCTTACGTTTTCTCGAGTCAACTTAAAAACTCATAAATATAAGTATCTATGCTTAAGCAATTTTCGCATTTCTGCTTTTAGTCAAATCTTCACTTATTAGAAAATTGGTTAAAATCGTTAATTATAACATTTTTAAAAATAGCATAAGACAAAAATTTTTAGGGATTTGGATTTTGATTGATAATATTAAAAAAAGTCCGTTTGACGTACGAATAATTTTAGTTGTAAGACTGATTTATTTTTCGTATTATTATCAAAATTCCTGGAAATTATTTTTATGATATTTTTGAAATTTTTATAATTTACGATCATATCTAATTTTTCAATAACAAAAGATTTCACAAAAGGTCGAAAAAAGAAAAATGTTAATCATCCCAGTAATTTTATAGAACACCAGACAACATTCATTAATTATTATTCAAAAAATTCGGTTGCGTGAAATGCGAAAAATCATTTTCATATTTCAAAATGGTTTTCTACACAATTGTTAATTTTAAGACTAATTGGTTTTTAGGTTTATTAACTTCATTTTTCCACTTCTTCAAAAATATTACGTCTCAGTAAGCAGCCTTCGATTCTAGGGATGGAAATGATATTTTGGCTGACTTAGTTATGCGTATGGGTACTAAAAGCTAATATGTAATTATGTAAAATTCTAGAAATAATTTTGATAACGCTGAAAAAAAAAACAGAATTTTTTTCACCTTTGTATTTTAATTGAAGTCACTGGTCCCTCTTTCATCAAAATAACTTTTTCCATTTTAATTTTCCTTCCGATCAGGTACCTTTAATAGTGCAAGTCCACCTGCTATTACAATGTACAACAATTTAACGAATAATATTTCTGTAGTATCTTATTAGTGTTATTATCAAGTTCACTGTTGAGTTCAGTTATTTTACCTTGTGTGTACCTTGGCACGGACGAATGCACGTGGCTAATACCTCGGCACGCGTATTTTAACATTTTGGGTTGACTAGAGGAAACAGAGCGTGTCATACAGGTTGGTGTTTTCGACTCCTTACAGAACGCATTTTTAATAGATAGTTTTATCTTTATTTTTTTCAGCGTTGTAAATTTTCAAAACTTTTGGTTAATAAGAATTATTCTTTCCGGTACTCGTAACCTTCTATGCGTTTGTAAGGGTTGCAGCAACCCTACTATTACTTTCCGAATACAGCGATCGAGATACCAGCAACGATTAGATGATGCAACAGACCCATGAAGCGACGTTCTATAGTTTTTGTTCAAAAGCCAACTCGAGTGAAAGCAAAAGCATTTCTTAATCAACTTTAGAGCGAAAAAGTTGGTCGAATTTTTTCGAATTATACTTTGGATCTAAGCAAAAGCAACATTATATGCAGAATCTAATCAATATGCAGTTTCTTGGAGTTTTATGTGAGACTGTCGGGGTGTTATCTTACTCGATTATCTGGTAAGGGACGTGAATTCTCATCGCCTTCTCGTAATCTGACAGAAACATAAAAATCCACCCAATGAATATGTACATAGTTATAATGTAGTGTAGTCATAGGCATCAAGTTTCGCTGACCCCAATGTCAGCATAAATAAGTGCATCTTGCAGTTTTCTTGTGTCCTTGACTTCTTTCTAAAACTTATCTTTTGTCGTCGTAGAACTAGTAGCGTTATGAGTCCTTTGATAGGATGAGCGTATGTGAACTTCATATTAAAGATTAAAACGTTGTTCAAGGATGTGACTCCGAGCAGCTCTGCGACTCCTAAAACCTATTTGTTTAAGGCCCGTTCCTACTATCGTCAGTTTCGTTCTAACACGAACTTTAACTGAGCTATTTTTATACAAAACTTGCAGCTAAAGTTCTGGTTACAATTTAGACTATCGTAGGAACGAGCCTTTAATCAACTTCATTTCCGATATAATTTTTGAATTTTAAAATTTTAATAGCCAAAAATTATCATTAATATTTTCAAACTGGAGGTCATTGCAGTCGTTGGGTCGAGTTAGCAAGAGGAGGTGTATTTTGGAGGTCCAATATTGACTGTCACGCCATTGATTCTGATAATGATAGAAATTCATTCATATTTATATAAATGCCTATGTTAAAAACGTATATAGCTTCAGGTTTATGAGACACTATGCTATTATACAATGAATGGAGCATTGGCACCATAGTGTCGCGGTTCCATGCCGTGTTATCCATACTTGAAGCTCAATCATGCGATGTAATCCCTTGCACAAATTAATGCATGCAATTTTCTTTGGCATCGGAAATGGTTTTAGTTAACAGCAGTGTTTTTTGAAAATATTAAAAACAATTGTTTGGTGATGTAATCTTATAAGATTCTGCCAAAAGTACGTAAGTACGTTTTTCGGAACTTCCTGAAAGAGGCTACTAAATATGATATAATATAGATAATAGAGATTGTCTTACTAGCAAGCATGTAAAAGTCTCGTCTTTATCAATTCGGTGGAATGCTCTTCCAAAAAATTTCTTCTCAATATATTTTTTAATATTTTGACATTTTTGATATTTTTTAATATTTTGACACAATCCACGTCGTAGTGCTCAAAAACATCGAAATTTTGCGACTGTATTACTATTTTTACCAACAGATCCGGGTGTTCCTTGTGTAGTACTTATTACCTATACATTTGTACAAAATGTTCCCTTGAAAATTGTTTTACTACACCCTTAACGATATGAAGCTAGTATGAACTGTTCATAGCACAAAGGCAGGTGACAAACGTTTTCTTGTCACCCCTCTATTTACGTTTCTATCAATGCATTCCGTACTTCAAAAAACTGATGTTTTTTGCGCAACTATTTTAGATTATAACGCAATTACATACCAGGATCGGGGAGTAATTGATACAATTTTTATAGGGGTGAAACTAGCAAGTGATATTACACACTTTTCACTATTTTTTTGTATTTTCCACATTGAGGTGTTTCTATAAACGAATTATATTTACACAAAATACCTGCCGATGCGAACGAATCGAATCGGTTCTTCCCATCGCTTCGATATAATTCAATTCCATGAAAACTACCCTATAGTATTCATAGGTATTCAATCAATTCTTCCGCGACGACGACACTATCAAGTCTAGTCATTTTGGGAAATTCTCCTGGAAATCGGACTCCATCAAAAGATAATTTATTGACCCACTTACTTGTTTATGCATCGAAATCGAAAGATCATAAATAAATTGGTTATCTTGCGTCAACAGACCTCCTAATCCGATTAGCATACAATCGTTTTGTAAATGAGAAGAGGGCAGGTTACAGTGACTGGCCGTTATCAGGTTCTCACCTTTCGAAAAAAGGATCACTACCGCGAATCAACTTCGATATCACATTGTTGTCTTAACTTCGTTCCTAGGTGATTTTTCTTATCAACGACACGTTTTTTTCCCCTTCTAAGGTATTTTATTGATCGAATAGGGACAGTGATAAGATTTGGTAAAATCAGTTGATTTTTTTAACGACCGTGACAGGTATAAGAATATAAGTTCCCATGTCAGACAGAAAATTTCTGGGAAATGTTTGTTTAAATTGTTGCACATGATCGAAGAGACCATGTCAGGGGTACCTACCCGGTAGATAGTGAATCGGATCTTATCAAATTTTCATATTTTGTTTTGTCCATTTTCGATGTTTACAAATGTACGAAGTGTGGACATTGCGTCCTAAAGCTTGTTCAAATGATTGCACAAATCCTTAACATTTGGACAAAAACCTGCTCGTCACATAATTTTTCGGAAAAAAATGCTATCTGTAAGAATAAGCAAGTGGCTTTTACACTTATCGACTAGCGTTTTCTCCAGTCGCAAGGCGAGCCAGCAGATCTAGAGCAAGAAACAAAAATAAATAAAAAACACTATAACTACGATAAAAACCGACTTTAAATTAAAGTCCTAAAACCCAAAAAATTATGAACCAAAATTTCGAATCGTAAATTATAATCCGCAATCGGGTTCACTTACATCAGGTTACTGCATCTGGAATTAAAGGTTCCTCTCCTCGACTCAAGACGGTTAATAAAAAAATTAATTTAATACCTGAGTTTAATTGCACTGTTAAAAGTTACAACCAATAAAAGTTGAGACTTCCGTTTATTTCTGTCAGTCATATTGGTGATGAATTTCCCAGTCGTATACATGTTTTAAAATCTTTTGAACGCACAGAACAGTTTTATGATCCCTTTTTCGGGTATTTTTTACAAGTAGCCCGGCTTATAAGTAGCGCAGCATCTTAATAAATTAGGGAAAAGTTTTTGATCTGGACCACATGTGTACAACGGAGAATCTTTTATCCGAACCGGTAAAATATTCTTATGACATTGATTTGGCTTATGATTAGTGTTCCTTTTTTTGAATGGAAATGGATGATGGGGTTTTTTTTGTTGGTACTCGAAATGTGTCAGCATTTAAGTGAGAAACTTAATTATGAGACCTATTTCAGTAGCACGTATTTTATTTGGTATGTAAATTTTTTACGCCTCCTTCTTTCGGCCTAAAAATTATTTTTGCTCGTAAGTTTCGTTATAAATCATAACTTAAAAAAATACAGTTATGATTTATAACGAAACTTTAAGTACTCGGTATCCCAGAGAAAATGTGCAACACGCAAACCAACTAAGCAGACTGTAAAGGATGGCCTGTACCGGGACAAATCGAACCACACCTACCGCAGCACTGGAGGTGATCCTTAACCTTTCACTTGTACACCTAAATCTACAGAAAGCAAGCGAAAATTAAAAAAAAAATTGATGCCCTTAAAAAAATATCCGTCAGTCCGCCGTATACGCCTTTTCTCAGAAGGCAATTTGGAAAGTTTATTGTTTACGGTGCCTGCATCGACACAACTAGTGTAACGTTTAGACTTTGATCAACCCACTATGACCCTAGAACGAAATTGAATTGTTGCGATCGGCAGTAACTTGCAGCTTTGTCGCATCCCGACTTTAAGCGTATCCAGGACTTTGTATTGAAAAATGGTAAAGTTTTTTCTACTAATATTTCCTTAAATCAGTAGTGAGTCGAAATTCAGTACTGAAAATAAACAGAATTATTACCGTAAATCTGATTTCAGGCTTTAGATAAAACATCAGTATTAAGTACCGCAGCGAATCAATTTGTGTCCTGAGATTTTAAACTTGTTATACTCTAGATGAAATCGTTTGAAATGCACAGAACCGGGCATTGAAAGGAACCGACAACAACTTAAGAAATCGTTGAGTTGATTTCTTAGAAGTCGAAATATCATAGGAATTAGTTTTGAGCCAAAAGTAGAAACGAACTATCGTTCATTTCTTCGAGTAGACCCCATGCAAAAGTTCTTCATATACATATGCATCCACGAGTGTTGACCGAAAACTTCAGAGCTGTTTTTTCTATAACTCACATGAATCAGCTCTGATAACATTGCTATAAAACAATTCAGTTTTTCAGTTCGGAAAGGTTACTGAGAATCTGAATCTCTGCATGAATTGAATTTTTAGTACTACAAATAAAAAACCTGCCAATAGTCAGGGCGAAACTCTATTATCAGATATGCAACCGCCTTACACCTACTATTTGGGAGTTGAACATTCAAAAAACCTAGAAATAAATAGGTAATTATAAAGACAACACGAGAAAGTAAAAACCAATTTAATTTCTAGTCTTATCTAGAAGATATGACGTAAATCGTGGAAACGTGTTCAACACCTTTATATCCACTAAGGGGCTGAAAAATAAAAAAAAATTAGTTTTAGGCGATTATTACGCAAGTCCGTGAAAGTAAAAATATATGCGAAATCGGATTAGACCTAGGAAAAATGGCAGAATTCGTGAAAAACTATACAACCCACTTCCACTGCCTTAGATGTTTAATATCAACAAAAATCTTGAAAAGCTTTCTATATATTTACACGAAGAAGACGTGAAATAAAAATGAATTCAAAATTTGGGTAGACCTAATAGAAATAACGAAAACCGTGAAAATATATGCATTCCATTTTCACTGATCATTTGCTTCGCCCTCCTTTTGAACGAATATGGATATATGAAATTTTTTTTTTACTAAACTTAGTTTTTAGTTATTTTACATATACATACCGCGGCCAATTAGGCTCATTTTGTTCTTGAAAATTAACCTAAAAACAGCCATCAGCCGTAGACGCCGTGCCATGGTGCAGTGGGATCACAACGGACCCATCCAGCGAATAGGTACCCACCTAGCTTACATATACATACATACCGAGTTTCAACTTTGTAGCTTAAGCCGTCCTATAGATAGGAAAAAACCCCCACCCTCGTACCATACTACCTTATGTCATTATACTACAGCTACTTCTTGTAAAAATTTTAGGTATCTATCTCACACTTTTCTTGAGATATGAGACGTAATTTTTTAGAAAAATTCTTATCCCCTCCACTCTCATACTCCACCACGCCCCGTTAAAGAAACTTTCTTTGAGCAAACTCCATTTGTCAACCTATATTGACAAAACCGAATTTTATTTGTCTAGAGCAATTGGTTCGTGAGATATCGTAATCTAAAGTTCTTCACACCCCCTCTCCCGTACGCTACAGCTCCCACTAAAAATCTGTTTCCCATCTATTAGTATCCTACTAGTACTAGTATTACTAGTATCCTTACAGATATTCGTTAAGTTTCGATTATATGAATATAACCGTTTAGAAGATATGGATTTCAGAATTTGCCAATCCTGGACACATTATTTTTCTCTCCACTCCCACACCCCTTAACCCATTATTGAATTTTTTTTTTGCAAATGGGTTCACTATTTAAGCTCTACATAAATTCCAAGTTTCAGCCTCCTAGCTTAAGCGGTTTCTGAGATCGAGAAACCAAAATTTTCTGGTTAAAACGCATTCCCCTCCTCCACCTCTCAGCTGAATAGACTTTTATTGATACTACCATACAACTTCATTATTTCCACTGTTATTAGATTTAGTTACACAAAAAAAAAACGAAGAAAATAAATGCGTAAAAGAATTCTTTAACATACCAATCATTAATTATTTTTGATCAGCCTAATCTATAAACTATGAATATGTATTTATATGTCATCAATTTATTCATAATATGAATAAAACTACGAACTATATATGAATATCTAAACTTAGTACAATCAATATCAGTGTTTTCTTGGTTACGATACGTAGCTACTTATTACATACTCAATCTGCAATTCTGAATCAGTAACCATATTTAGTGCTGAATAAATTACATTTAGCTGAATTTAATCAGTACTGGAAAATATAAATTTTTGGGAACTGTATTTATCAATTGCGAAAATTTTGCAAACTCCGAATTAACCTTTCTTTCCACCTTAAACAGAATAGATTTTTTTATTTTTTTGTGCTTTAAATGATTTTTTTTTTATTTTCACCTAGAACTTCCTAAACCATATCTTAAATAGTTACACACAAGTTTATTGAGCCTGAACAGAAAGTAGTGTCATAGACCTAAATAATCAGAAGTCATTCCGGACGAAATACATATATAGAAATTTAAACTAACTGTGTGCAAATTGCCTCAAACACAATTTTCTTAATCGAAAAAATCTAATTTTTCCTTGATTTCTACTTGCTCTTTTTCAGTTTATACTCGTGGGTATTACGAAATTCATTTCAATGTACTTTACCAGAACTGAAATTACCGAGTTAAATGGCTGCCAGCTACCTACATCTTTTTAGGTCAAACACTAATATTTCTGCATGATTTACCATGTAATTTATATAATTCGATATTTTCATTCCCCAAGACATAATTACTACTATTTATAATTGAAACTGGATCTAATTAATTCGACCGAGATCTTATCATTTTTATAACGAAAATCAATCAGTGTGCAATGAACCGTAAATTGCATTAAGTCCGAGATCAAGTTCAAAACGGACAATACGCTGAAATGTTTATAAGACGACGGAAATGATCGGGAGTTCGTCAAGTCAAGACGCTGATTGAAGTTCGAAGCACTTTAAAATGTTATAAAGTTGTCACCATTAGCCATTAATGGCTTAAAATCGAAAAACCTTATCTCAATTAACACTAGAAATCTTAAATCACGCGCTCATTCAATTCGAAGGCAGCAATTCACTCAGCAGGCACTTAACAAGAAATCGGGAAAGATGTCAGAAAATTGCGGGTGGTCTGCTTCTCTCTCTACGCCAGAGTTCTTACAAATGTCGGCAAGATAAGGAACACAACTTGTGAATTGGTTTATACCAAGGTAGAGGAGATACCTTCCAGCTTCCATACCGAATCCGAATACACCGTGTGTACTATTTCGATTTAGAATTTAAGTCGAAGTTAAATCAACGTATCTATGCGCTGACATTAGATCGTAAGGGTTATAAACTTTTAATTTATTCACGGAATTGCAGCAACAAAATGAAAATGTTTATTTATATGTTAGTTGCTATCCGTGAAAACACTGTGCTAAATCTCAACAGTTTTATAAGAAGTGCAAAAAATCTAAAGGTAAAGGCAATGTAAGACTACAACAGTCGATTAGGTAGGCTGTTAAGATTTTAAGTTCTTAGTTTACGGACAACTTTAGCTTCAAGTTTAGGATAGGAACTGATCACTGGGATACAGAGAAGATATTGTGAAATTCAGACTTTCCTTGTAGGTGGTTGGCCCCAACTATGCATAACGTTGTTCTAAGATGTAAGCTAACTATGGCATCAGTAATAAATTTTTAGGGCCGGAGCTATGGGAACATCTTCTGTGATGGCGCTATGATCAACGTACCCATCTTTCTCCAGAAAAATAATTTGCTCACTTCGTTTGAAAAATTCGTACAACTCGTCCAAATCACATCCATCTGCAGACTCATCTTTTCGGTCAACGTTTTAAACATGGTTGCAAAGCAATTAAAGAAGAAATAAGAGCTCTTTCTTATCTTAAATCTTGTCAGAGATGTGCGTGCTTTTATGCTCACCTTTTCAAACGTATCGATCTCTTAACAGCTTTTTCTGTAAATCACAGCTGTTGACATACTAACATACTAATAAGTAACTAAATTCAATATCTAATCCACCTAAAAGATTTGGCGAAATTCGTGAAAATTTGTAAAACTCCTTACAGCACTAAAGGTTCGAATATCAAAACACACGTTTACGCAACATGACTTCAGATACGCTCTCAAATTTCAATACTTCCATACTGACTGTTGGATAGATAATTAATTTATAGCTGTAATCTTCTCTTAATGCAGGTACTGGTGAAAAAGTAAAGCAATCCTGTAAGGAAACACAATTGTTCTCAAATTATCCAAGCTCTCCTCGGAATTATGTAGCTCTTTCATCTCCGCGGATTGAAAACAAAAACGTTATCAAAACAGTGGATCCGGAATGGATTGCATTAGCTAAAGAATGCCGCCTATTGTGTCGTACGAAAAGTAATAATTAGAGCCTAATGAATAACATCGTAAGTAACGACAGAACCTTGCATTCAAGCTGTAACCTAAATAAAATTACGACTTAAGAGTTGGAGCAACATCTTCATAGTAAAGTTTATGAAATTGAATAATTATACCATTGAAAAGGCACTTGAATTGTTTTTATTTGTTAATTTTTTTGAAATCCATCAAACTCGGTAACGAGTGTTAATTAAAAATAGTTGAAGATGGCACGTAACTCCCTTTAAGAAATTGAAGCTGATCCTCAGGTCAATGTTATGCCTAGTTCCATTCTTATGTAGACGAAGTGTTGTCGTTCAGTCTCTTATTTATCTGTCCACCGTATGAATAATTATTGCATTTTCTAAAACATGTTTTTTTTTTTTTGGGTTTGTTAACAGCCCGTTGTCATATTGCGAAATACACGGGCACAGGTAAGCGCGACATTAAATGCAACCTGCTCACCTTTCGGGCTATCAGGCATTCAAGTAGAGCCAGTGCTGAAATAGAATACAAAAGGTGAACCTTTGCACTTTTATTCTTTTATAGCTTTAGAACTCGGATTTTTGTACAATAGTTTTTTTTTTGTTTTTGTTGTTATTTTTTTCTTCTGATGTACCTTTGGTCCAAGCCAAAAAAAAAAAATTACTCTAAGACGAAAACAGCTGAAAACGAAGATATATGAATGCGTACGTATTGTTCGTCATACCGCAGATTGCAATCTTCTAAAGTGCAATACAATGAGTGCAGTGAAATTTGGTAAGAAGACTTCTGGAAGAAACTGGCCTTTCGGTATTCTTGGAAGCACTCTCCGATGATGAAACCTGGCCGATTGCATTTTCTTGAGATTGAGGACCGATCCGAATAGAGCAGACTCTAAAATCTGCACACAATAGATCCGATCCGTCATGAAGTCTATAAGTTACGAACAATTTAGTTAGTGAAGAATGTGTGGCAGGTGATCAGGTAGACATGTGCAATGAGATCCTTATTATTTCATGTATGCTCTATTCATTGAATGGCGCATACGAGTAGCTGCTTATTTTTTGCTGTACTCTATACACATCGGAGGCAAGCATTATCGTACCTGCATAGATTTTTTCTTTATTTTTTTGCGCGCATAATAATTTTTCGCACCTGCAATAACGAACCATTTTTATCAGTTACCTACGTGGTAGATATCATAACATTGTTCTGGTTAGGGTACTCATTGATAAACCGCTGGTTTTCTTATGCTGGAATCGGAAATAGCAGAAGTGAACCTGCCATACTATGCACATACTACGAGATAAGCGCTGTGACAACTTTCTAGTATCCGGAATTTTATAAACTATTCCGCACATTTAAAGCAGCGCCATTCCGCTAACCTGTGGTAACTAGAGTATCCTAAGTATGGATTTATTTATGTTAAATGAGCTGAATGGTACTGCTGACTGGTACTGCGGTTGAGGTAAGAGACAAGCATGTAGAGTAAGTCTTTGAAGTAGCATAATGATATGATATATGGCTATGATGGTACGAGCCATAGCATATAATTCGTAAAAACATAATATGGTTGCATTAAACATATATCCCTACTGAAATTTAATATGGTTGTACCAATCATTCTCGTTACATGATGTAATTGTACAGTATAATCACAACCATATTCTATGATCATTGGAACCATATAATTTGATAAAATAATTCCCACAACCACACCTCTCACAGTACGAAAAGGGTCGTTCTCGCCGTAAGTTCGCTCCTTCCAATTTCATGTGTGCTTTGTTCTAGAGTGTTTAATTGTTTTCAAGTCATTTATTTATGATCGAAAGTGTTTTCTTTGTGAGTTATTTTTCAGCGTCACATGCATCTTATGATTGACCTAACCATCATATTATAAAAGAAGGTTGTGTGAATCATACACCAAGGTTCTGAAATCAGAACTATGATTCAAGCAACCATGTCACATAAATTTTATGATTGACCCAACCATTATATTATTAAAGAAGGTTGCATGAATCACACACCTAGGCTTCCACAACCATAATTTTGTTTGAGCTAAACATGTAACATGTTGTAACATAGTTGTGGCAACTATAACCTCAATCATACGAGTAGTAAGGTTCTCCCAAAATATGGTTGCCACTATCATATTTTCTCTTTGAGTGTACGGGCAAAGATTACAGCATTTACCTTCGTCTGGAAAACGGTAGGATATTCGACGAGAAAATTCGCTATCCTGGCGCGAGATTCACATATTCCAGCTCACTAGCGTTCAGCACTCTTAAGACCTTCGGTATGCCATATAATCCATTAAGTCCCTTGCCAAACTTACTATAGCGTAGAATGTTGAATGAAAAGGATTGTGGAAGCGATATATCCTTATCCTTATGTGGAAGCTATATACCTTATGGTCCACAGGTATATAGCAGTTGGATGCTGCTTCTGAGCCTGGATAAGTATTTTGGGTAATTTTAGCTTAGGCTGGGCCACAGTCCCTCATCGCAGATATATATGCATTCGATTCAATGTAAATGTGCAACGGAGTAAGCCCTAGAAGAAGTTCCACAGCTGCCATAAGAGAGGTTCCATAACTAGTTGTGTTGCTGTAGCCTCTCTTTGAAGCTTCTCCTGGAGCTAGTTGTGTTCTGTTACAAGGGCATCTTGAGTTTCAAGCTCGAGGTTTTCCAACTTCTGTCCATAAAAGTAGTTGTCTCCCAGTATTTCACTTCTGTCAGAAGTTTGATTTCCGTCTCGTTGATCATGTGCGATACCATTTTGTTCAGATCTCTCTTTCGTGAATGTTGCATAGTCGGGTTTTTGGCCCGGATTGACTTGTAGGGCTTTCTGGTGGTTTGCTGAGAGCTTGTTGCATAAGGTTGGCAAAGGATTCCTCAAACTTGCGCTTAACCATAATTACTAAATTGTCAGCATATACTTTTTCTGTAAGGCCGTTATGACTGACCAGGTTCATTAGGTCGTCTACTACAAGGCACCATAGAAGGAGTGATACTATTCCTACCTGCCGGCATCCTTTGCTTCCTTCGTTGAATGCGTTACCAGGAAAGTGTGCATCTCTCATGTACTTAGCATTTGGTGAATTCACCTCGTAGTGATAGACTTAGCCCATCTATCAATAATTGCCTTTTTCAAATAATCGAAGGATGTGTCGTAGGATGTGCTTTCCAGATCCTGTAATACTCAAGAAATTTAAATTGGTGCCTTTTAAAATATGGAGTTTTCTTGAAAGTACTAATAATAACAAGTACCAAGTATGTAAATACAAAATAAAAATATTATAATCCAAAAAAAAAAGATCAAAGTCTCTCCTTAAGTAACATCTGCGTGTTTACTTCCATACACTGAGCAAACACAACGTAAATTTGCTACGTTCGATAATTGTAAGAAATCAGGATCAGTATAAAATATTGAATTACAACCTGAAGACTGCGCACGACAGTTATCCCAGCAGCAAGATCAGACAAAGGCCAGACATCTTGAAATCCGTTACAATGACGAGTGGCACGAACCCCGCTATAAATTACAGGCTCTACGCTATAACCTTATGCTTAACTTTAGCGGTGAATAGACGAAATCAAGGAACGAATCGAGAAAAAAAAATAGAACTCCATATAGTTCGCTATCGCATAAGGAACATAGGCTAGGACGCACCTGGCAGTTTTTCCTTAACGCTACAAGATCATTCCCCCTAAACGGAACGACAACGAAGCCGTCTTAGACAGTCCCCTGACCAAGTTCCCGAAATTTATTTTTAAGAAAACCCTCCGACCAAGTGCTCTTTTCTCTAGTGCCCGGTGTGTTTCGAATTCCATGGACTTTATTGTCCTTGTTCCTATAAAAGTCTGCAGTTTTACGAGACAAAGGATCGCCCGAACAAATGCTTTTCAAGCACAAAGAAACGATGACTGGAAGCGGTAACTTACCTTACCTGTACCTGAGTCCTGATCAACCTGGACAGAAAATATTTTATTATGTGGAAAACCTGTCAAGCAATCGATTTTTTTTTTCTTTAGTCCTTTTCGATTCCGCAGGACACAAATGTTGATCGAAATTATTACAAACAAAGACCAACCTGGCTGCTTATGACGTTTTGATTTCGGATAATGCTTTCCCGTATTGTACCTTAACGGATCGCAAAGATAATGCGTGCTATTTCAAAAAGGACGAAGAGTTCTTGGTGGTATTGGTACAGGCTGGTATGGTGCGGCTGGTGGTGCCGCTGGTGGTGGCATTTAATCCATCAAATCACAGCGCTTCTCGGGTGTTATGTCCTGGCAGCGCGTGCTACTAGTTACGGTATGTTGCTATGGAACACGTCCTTTTTTGGGGTGGCGATGACGACCTGAAACGCATCTGTCCAGCCCTTTTGTACGATTCGATATGAATTTATCTGGGCCTGGTGTTCAAATTACTGGGACATGAAGAGGGTAGGTATGCGCTTTAAAATTTCATCGTTGGTGCATACCTGCCAAATTGCCCCATTTCAAAGGAGGTTCGACGTTATTTTTGTTTTTTTGCGCAACAAATCGGAAGGTTTTTCTCTAAGCACATTCAGCTGCAAACTATTCTGACAAGGGGTTGTTTTTGTAAGTGCAATTCTGCCGATGGTTGGAAAAAATTTGTTGAACTTGATTTTATGCCGGGTGGTGGTTTTTAAGGATTCATTTAACATGTGTGAACTGGTATACCGACAAGTTAAAGTTCAAAAAAAAGTTTCAAGTATGAATTCAGTGCGGAAATATAAGAAAGGTATGGAAGAAGGTTTAAAATTTGAGAAGTTACTGTTGAAACAAGCGCCTACAAGAACTTTTTGAATTGATCTGTAAAACTTTTTACCAGATCCTATTTATTTCTGTAGGATGGACCAGCAGAAAAAAATTCTTAACAAATGTTTATTGAATTTCGAGTCTCCATTCTGTTTTGAAATTTGGGCTTCTTTACACATTTGGGCCTACAGAATTGCCAGTTCTAATCCCGGCTGCGAAAAAAGGAGGGAGTATGGATGGCCAGTGTGTTACAGGAAGGCAAAAAGGATGACATTGCTGCAATTCAACAATGTCATACTTTTTCATGATTGCTCCGAATCGCAGCACAGTTCAATCTTTTTGTACCGGGATGTAATGAATAAGTAGGACTGGACCTCTAAGTCGGGGTTTGGGAGAGGCGCTAACAACGCAGCACCGTAAAAAAGGTACTTGAAAAACTCTGGCTTCAGAACGCCAGGGTCCAATTTGGTTTGTCGAAAAATTTTGAAAAAATTGTGAGTTCTAATATATTTCAGTACTGAACATTTTAATTCCATATAAATTAAGTTCAGAAAAGTGCTAGAATGAATTAGTAGTTGATATTAAATAAAAGGATATTTGAGGTGTATTTTTTCTCACATTCAAACTGTTACAATTTCCGACATTATTCTTTCCTTATTCTGATTTCAAATACTCATCGAATGCGAACCACATAGTCGTTGAAAACAAAAAAATCGCCGTAGATATCGTTGAATACATTTTTGAATTTCAAATTCAAAATAGTGAAATCAAATTAGTAATTATTCAACAATATTGCACCCGAATTGCATCAGTAATTATGAGCTAGTTTTGAGGCAATTCTGCATTTCAGTACTGAAGACAAACTGGTAAGAGTGATACTGATTACCTAAGAAATTAGTAGATACTGTCACAGGACTGGGTGGCTTGTAACAATAGATGTGTTTTTTAAACTGGAACAAGATCAAAATCAATCATTTAACATTGAAAACAACAAGAAAGAGATGGTCCAAATACATAATAGGATCAAAGTTGGATCAGTTTTTCGCTATGAAAGCTGCTTCTCAATTCATTTAAATTTTCACTATTTTAGCATTCTCACAGATAGCGCCCTGCGACTCAGCTGATAACTGACACTAGTAAATTTAATTTGTAGAAGGTATTTGCGCCCAATAGTCTAGAAAAGTTGTGGGAAATCAATACATTTTATACGGAAACTTAGGTCTTTGTGTAATATAGAGACAGCGTGTTCAAAACTATTGAATAAGCCTTTGTATATCTTCGCATTTTTACAGAGTTTCATCGCTACATGCAATATAGGGAAACTACACGTAGCCGTGCCCATACAGTTTATCCAAGGCATTTACCAACAAGATTGTTAACCCTGCTAAACTAGCTCTTGGGTTGATCCACATCGTTTTTTTTAATTGTAATCGGATCCAATTGAAAAAACATACCTAATGTAGTGTGAAATCTTATTATTCAAACAAGTTAAATCTGTGGTCATAAAAGTTCTTGATCTTGGTTGTGTTTGACGTCAAATACTCAAAAACAAACTTTAGAAAATAACACGAAAGATTTGTAAAATAATTTTAAAGATGTTCTTCCTCTCAAATCGTAATGAAACCTTTTAATATTCGAAACTCATGTTGTGTTCAAGATCATTAGAAACTTACCTTCACCTGAAAATATATGAAATGGGAAATCACTTCTTGCGTCTGCTATAGTATTAACTAAGTTATATGAAAAAATTAGGTAGCCTTATAATCAAAAAAGTCAAAAACCAGAAATAGCATAGCATGTCGGATTTAATCATTGCACACCGAAACAACAAGTTGATAAACAAATTAATTTTTCTCGGGACTATTTGAAGACCTGCAGGAATAATAATTGTTGTGACTCCAGCTGTTTGAAAAGTTGCCACCAGTACAATTAGTACTGAATAAGTACTGTCTCTTGCCTCCCTTGAGAATTGCATTCCACCGTATAATTACAATGTGATACTTTGATTGATAGTAAACACTGCACAAAGTGAACTAAATCACATGCAGAAAAACCACTAATCAAATTGAAATTGTGTAACAGGTACGTAGCCAAAAAAAAAGCGTTAAACAAATCCGAAATTTCCGTCATACTTACTAGACTTTATGAGCACCCAAATTAGATTATGCTGACAATATTAGCAGTTGCGTTTTTTCTTTATCGCCAGTAATCATTTCCTTATAGTATACCCCAAAAAAAAAACATCAATCATGTATTGTAACATTATAAAAATGTCAGGATTTTTTTTACCTCGCCCCCTAATTCGGTTCGCAGGTTTCCATTATGAAGCAAAATAAATTTCGGTTAGGTATAGCAATTCGAAAATAAAAACTGCTGTCCGGTGTTACTAAATCGAATGCCAAACTCTAGAGCAGGATGTTATAAATGCAAAGTTCTATGGAGCAGATCTACCAAAAAAACCGCCATCATACAGGTATCGCTTTCAATAAAAAAAAGTTTATAGTTTTCAGAAGCGGAAAAAATTTAGCCTGCTGTAAACTATTTTATTGATCAAAATTAAAACTTTCGATAACAAAAAAAAAATGTTAACCTTAACTTCTTCAACTCTTTTTTTCTCCCCATCATCAAAAATTAAATAAAATTAAAACGGTCTTAGTAACGAATTTTTATGCGGTCCGAATCGATTTCCGCCAACTACTTATTAACCGCAATAAATCTCGCTCGAAATGAGGGACGACGGGCTGTAAGTTAGGGTTAACCGAATAAAAGAAAGAGTGCCGTCCACACTTTCGTATTTACTAAGAATCGATTACAAAAAAGATATTTTCTAATGCCTCTTCCATCGACCTCGACCATCGCAGGTAATAAAGGTAAATTTTTGTTAAAATCATTGTCCGAACGCTATGCGCTGACCAGGCGCCTGAATTTAACCCGATAGTCCTTTAAGGAGATAGACCCGAAGTGAGGTGGTGCTATTCAAATCGGTCGAATCATCGCACGTTTCGAACCCATTGTGAGGGTGGAAAGGAAGAGGTAAATTTTGTGGTTTTTATAATACGCCACGGTGTTTTGATGTTGACTAAGCAGTTCTTCGGTTTGATGCCGCGGCACCTGCCAGCTGATTAATCAATAAAATTGATCGGTTGTGGCCGATAGATCTTTTACACCTTCGCACGATTGCTGCCCTGATAGCCCACCATCAATTACATTTCGGATTTAGAGAGTTTGTAATCTGTAATTAAATCTGTTGCGGTGCCTTGTCTGCTATTGATAATTAGGTGGATGGCGTTCGGCAATTAGGTTATTATTGAGCGCACGTTTCGTTAACAAGGACCAGGTGAAAACAAAAAGCTATTTTGTAATTGAGTAGGGTTATTTGTGGATGACTCAGGGAATAAACATAGTCCCTGTTATTAAGTTCGGAATTTTTACATAGGTATATGAAGTCCGGCAAAGTGACTCAGATATATCAATACGCATCTGTAACATATCCACTGTATTTACATATGTACATAGAAATTCTTTTACAGGCAATAAACCAAAAGCCATCAAGCCAAAATCATCCCAGCTAAAATACTTATTTCTTCAATAGTCTGTTTCGGGAGTAGAATTAATACGATACCTCGTCAGACCTAAAAGATATCACGAAATTCGTGAAATGGTGCAAACAATTTTACGACTGAAAAAAAGCTGTTTTTCAAGTACGGTAGGTACCGCTTATTGTAATCACTTTGGGACCAGCCAAAAACAATAACATTAACCGGTTTATAATAATAGACGAACGAAAAACGAACGTTTGTGGTGAATGGGACCCAACTGTTTTTATAACAAAATCCGGATTATAGCATTATCCGGGATTACAATAAGCGATATTCATTGTATCTTTCCTGTGAGGCAATTTCAATTTATTAACGTAAAAATTTATATTTATGTAATGGTAACTTTTAACTTTATTCCGGTATTTTATTTTTATTTTTATATAATGATTTTTTAAATTGCCAATAGCTGATTGCCGAGAAATCCTTAAAAAAAATTGTGTTTTGGGGTGATCTCGATATCTCTAGATAGGATCATCTAAAATAAAAAACTAAAAAGATTTCGATAGCGTAATGTATTATCTATAAATTAATCGAAGGACTACGAAAAATATAAATGTTTAACAAAATGGCGGCTTTTAAAACCAAAATTTCGATTTTCGAGAAAAATTTCGGCCTTAAATTAATTATAAAATGGAAAATAATTATCAGAGAGAAAAACCGTCGATTAATCTATAAAAAAATACAGCTATAAAGATTGTGTAAAAATTTGAAACTTATCGGTTTAGCCGTTTCCGAGAAATCGAGCTCACCGACTTTACAAACACAGTTTTGAGAAAAAAAACTCGCCATCAAAAACTCGTTCAAACGCACGTAGGCGTCTTTACAAATGTGAGTGTAACTTCGAGAATATTTGTCGGATTGACATGGAACTTTCTGTGAATATGCTTGAATATATGTAAATTAACACAATGAAAAAAAAAAAAATTTTATTGGAAAGTTGCGACTGCGTATAACCCCTTAAAAAGAACATAGTGATGAAAAGAACTTAAATGATGTGTTTCTTATTGACTCAATTCTATGATTTAATAGCAAGTAAATATGAATCCTATTCGCCCAATGGGATGATCGATCACATTAAATGACTTATATGTATATATAGTAAGTATATACAAAATATGTCACAAGAAAAAATATTGGCAATATGAACTTGGTATGTATTTATTTATTACTAACCCTATTATTTTAATCATGTGATATTTTTAAAATGGTTAACAATTATTAAAATAATATCAGGACGTTCGGTCGAATGTGCGTGTCGGGTTCAAAACCCCAGCACCGACTACGTACTTTACTTTACGGATCTCACACGGACACGGGGGCTTTACCTGTATGCTGTGTACATGAGAGCTTTCCACAAGCTCGCCATACATTTCATTAAAATACATGCAAAAAACTGGGAAAAAGATCGATGATTTTTAGTTTTAAATTCTTCAGTTATTCAGTTTTTCAGATTATTCCGACAATTAAGCTTTAAGCTTACCTCAAAATCACAGTAGTCGAGACTTATGCAGAACATACATTAACGTCAATTTTCAAAAGTCAATTGAAAAGCTATTCATAAAATATTTAAAATGACCACAATTTTGAAAGTAACAATATTATTGTTAAGTGTCATTCGAAATCTCAAAGGATATCAATTTGTTTTAATTCGGAAAGATTTAAGCGATCTTTGCTTAAATAATACGTGCGAGGATGGTGGTCTACATTTGATTTGTTACTATGTAAGTTGAAATGTTTGCTTCTCTATGCAGCATTTGATGTAATTTGGTTTTGAAAAACTATTTCCTCGATAGCTAAATCCAGGAATAAAAAATTGTCTCATGAGAATGAATAATCGAAGAAAATCGATGCTGATCAATGGTCAGAACAGAATTCGAAACAAGTTTGCTGTTCGTTACAAGATTGCAAATATGTTGCTCTTGGTATTTGTGGAATAGTGTTTTGAAAATAATTCCTGTTTTTGCTTTTTCCTAAAATTCAGTCCTGGGATAGGGATTCAGAGCATATGGCACGAGGGTGTCTAAGACATTGTTCGATTGCCAAGGAAAATGTAATTTTATATGTAAATTAATTTAAATTTGGTTTTAGTTAATTCATTTCAAAGCGGTTTCTTTTCGATGCATACAATGAAGAAACAATTACAGTCGCAATGAATTATTCCTTCAGTCCAAAGTTTCCATTGAATCGGTTTGTTATATCGATTATAAGATCACGGATTTTTTTAGAAATTAACGAAATCACATTTGGGCAGTTCCAAAAGTTAAAGTAATTTTGTTTAATTTTGAAAGTTTCTTAATTTCATATATGCAAGTTTTCATTAAAAAATTTATATTTAGACCGGCAAATATGACTGTATTAACATATCCCGCTGCGCAATTCGTAGTATGGTGCTTCTGCCAAATAAATATGTATTCATATTTGAACTTTTTAATCGCAGTAGTTAAGAGGGCAACAAAAAGAAATGATATCAAAAAAAAAACATTGTAAAAAATGTAAAAAAAGTTGTCGGGTCCAACAAAATGTGATGATATTCACAGAGTCGGCTTTCTTTCTATTAAATATTTCAAATTTGTGATATTCATTTTCTCAAGAAACCCGACAATCGCTCGGAGAAATATCACCCTCCAAATTTTCCAGATTAAAAGCAACCAAAAAGTAAACTTTGCACATCATCACTTTGCTACACGATGACTGAAGCGTAGTATCAGAATAGTAGTATATATAACCTTATAAAAATAATAGTGAAATGGGAATAAATTCAATGGTATTTCAATTATTATTAACAATTTATTCTTATTATAATCAAAGGTATAAAATGCTAGAAAATTATTCTTTTAATTGGAAAAATTTACTGTTTTCTAAACGCGGTAATCATTGGGTGTACTATTAATAATTTAATGGGATACTTTTCTCTGATTGTAGAGATTAAAATTACAAATGAACGTTCATGGATACCAAAAGTATATAAATAATAATATCGGGATTTTAAAAATATCGGAGTATGACTTTGGAATGTCGCTTTCGTGACTTATAGTATACTTATATCAGGATAATTTACAAGTACTCCTGACAAGCTGAGCCTTTCAAGCAACAAAACATTAATTGTAAAAAATTAGCAAAAATATTTATACAAAGCTCCCTACCAAGAAATCCATTATAAAAAAAATCATACGTAAAAAATTACAATGCACTCATTTTCGTCACCGCGAAATTCCGTTACTCGAAAATTAATTCAACTTACCAAGACGCCTTATTCTCAGTTGAAAGGCTTACGACTATGGATAATTCCGAAAAGGAAACGTAGTCATTAAATAATTTTATGACATTTTTTAAAAAGAAATGTTACAGAGCGGCCAGAGTTTACTCCCTTTTAACTGTTCGTCCAATAAGTAAACCGGAACAACCGCAAACTAATTTGAAAATTACCTGCAACGTTGATCTTAAAAAAAAGAATAAATAAAAAAAAAATCCGCGAAGAGTAGCTAAAGCATTTCATTGTAGGGATTCTGTCGGCGGTAGATAGGATGCAGCCCTAACTAACAACAAAATAAACGACAGAGCGACGATCTGCAAAAAAAAGCCGGTAACTGCAATGTCGTAAAACTCGAAGAAACTCGGTCGTTAAACAATAAGGTCATCCTACACATAACCTCAACTTCTTAAGGTTTAATCATACCTTTGTAGTTCGTCGTATGCCCACTGAGGATCTTGCGCTGTAACAATATAACCCAAGGTACTCTGACTCCGGTGAAATTGGGCCCAAAAAATTGAAATATGAACGATGAGGTCTTTTCGGGAAAAGAATCGCCGTAGCCTGGGTAAAGGCCGCGACCAAAAACCGAAACGTGCGCATAAAATTTTTAATTCTTCCGCGTTGTCAAATATTTGTCGGCTACAAATTTCGATATTATTTTTTTATTTTTTTCTTAATTTTGTTGTTTTCTTTAAACCAAAAGAATGAGGTGTATTTACGCGAGAAAATCGCAAGACTATCCAATGGCCGGGAAATTTATCTCGGACATGATTTTGGCTGGCACTTGAATCTCGATATCCATGGCCAATGTCGTCGTGGCAGTCGCGAGAAGCACTTCACCTTTTCTTAGGAATTCCGTTTTGAGAACTTCTCGATAATTTCAGGTGTGTGTTCCAGGTTGTATGCGACGAGTGCGTCCATTGCAGAGACGCGCGCGTTCAGGACAGAAGGGTGCCGCCACCGCACAGAAAATTTGAGTATATGCTGGTGTCCCACAAGTAAGAACTGTTTTCCCCGACACTCTTTATTGGGTGTTTTAAATGCAAATATCGTGTCCGTTTCGATAATCGTTTCGCCTGAAATTGTGGCTTTACGAAGTGTAACGATCTCGGGCTCCGAGTGCTATAGTTCTTTTTAATTATTTCCAATTTGAAAATTCTTCTCACCGTCACGTAAAATACCGTCTTATTATGCGATAGCAATAAAATTGGTTTCCTGTTGCGGTGACCTGTAAGGTCATGGTGAAGAAGGTCACCGAGTGCATCCATGTATTTTGTATTAATTGCATTAATTTGCCGGTTAAATGGGCTGGGAATAAAGACACATTTGTAGTTGGTTAGTCAGTTCTTATAAAACAGGCATTTGTAGTAGACTTATGAAAGAACCTTGAAATTTCCAGGAATGAACGGAAATATTAACTGCTTTTGAGTACCTAGTAATTTAGGAAGTAGTTGATTCCCATTTCTATGGTTCACTACCCTACTAGCAAGTTACCTTCCATGAGGTCTTACCGAAGCCTTTTCCCTGCCTTGGTAAAGCCTTATGGAATGTTGTTTGATAGTAGAGTATTCTGACGCAATAAAAATCTTCTCTGATGTTCACCATGGACGAGCTGCAGACCATTAATTGCACATGAATATACCCCCTCCCAATCCTTGACTGGCTGAACCACTCATAAAACTCACCCGAGACAAAATTGAAGCAAGCCCAGCTGGCAACCAATTGTTCTGGATTCCAGGTCACGCGGGACTCGTGCAAAATTAACTGGTAAATTATGAAGACAAAGGACCAATTACCGGCAATGTCATAGAACACCTGCCCCATTGAAATTATTAAAAGAGCGGCAACTCAAAAATTGAACGGCGAACGGCAACATAAGTGGAGACAAGAAACCACCTTCCTATCTAAACATTGGAAAACCGCGAAAGCACCAATTCAGGACTCAAATATGCCAAGGGAAACATCGTTGACAGTCACGCTGGTAAGAATCGGGCACTCGACTACTAACCCACGATCACTACATGTGCCAAGCTCCACAACCTGCATGTGTAGCTTGCCAGCAGCCACTAACAATGGATCATATCCTATTGCATTGCGCCCACACCAAGGCTTTCTACCAGTATTGTGCTTTTCCAATTGAAGATATCCTATCAATTTTCATCCCTGGTATGTTACTAAAGCCCCTTATCCACTTGAAGATCAGGAACGGTCTGTAACACCGATGCCTTCAAGCCAATCCACAAGAGTCATATGGCTATATAAGACCCGACAGTCAAATACATGGCCTAGTATATTCATATGCTATAATAATAATCAATGGCGTAACAGCCCAAATCGGGCCTAGGCCTTGAAGTAATGCTAGAGTTACTTCATTGCGAGACCAACGGAACACTAGGAGGTGAAGTGGTCAGCTACACGCTCGTCCGTGATTATTACCCCGTTTTTAACTCAGGTACTCATTTACAGCCGAATGAACTGGTAATCCGGCACCCAATCCCATTTTCAGAAATCACTTGTCGCCAAGCAGATTCGAACCTGGTACCAGGTGCACCGAAGGCAAGTGCTCTAGCCACTAAACCACCCAGACTACAATATTCATATGCAAGCGTCATAGAAAATAATAATAATAATATAACCCCCCCCCCTCCCCCACTGTGGATCTCTTCTGTGACGTGGTTTGGGTGGGGCTTGTGTCGCAAATCTTGAGATAGTTAGGGGTGACTACTCTAAAGGAGCGGTGAACTAAAAGGATCCATACCCAAACCAAGATGGATATACTTATAAGTATTCGTGCCTAGTGCTGCATGTTATCAGGTGTTTAAAGGTGATTCCTTGTACGATCTCCTGAGGGCACCAGGCGAAACTCACTTGTATTCTAGTCCTACATCCGCATTGGGAGGTCTGTGGATGCGGACCTTTCTTTCTTGCCATACTCGTGGTATCAAAATTAACACAGTATCAAAATTAACACAGTATCAAAATTAACACAGTATCAAAATTAACACAGTATCAAAATTAACACAGTATCAGAAAACACCGGCGAAAGTTGCAGAACATGCAATCACGAAGACGAAACATCAGATCATATCCTCTGGTAATGTGAGGGTTTAGTCACTTCGTTCAGGGTTTCATGAACCCATCGGAATTCCTGACACATTCCTCTTCGAAAAATACTATAGGCATCATAGAAAGAGCAGTGATGGAAGAGGTATCATAGTCAATCCGGAGGACATCACAATGGGCCCATCTGTGGCTGCAGCGACCATCTATCTATCTAGTTGGAACACGCAAGACACATATTAGTCAGTAGGAATTGTTAATTGAATCTTGTGAAGAGACTTGCTAAGCCCCATCCTTGGATCCTGGCGGACATTTCATACATTACAGTGCAGAGCTTCAAAATACCTGTGGATGTTATTGAGCCACTCAGGTGTATTCCTCTTCCACACAACCCCCTCTTCCTTCTTCTCCATCCATCCGTAATACTTCTATATAGGCATGATAAAGCTTTTTCCAAATACATTTTAAACGTAGCCTTGTGCTGTGATTTATAGAAATTTGCCTACCTAAATTTCTAAATTTCTACTATATCTCAAAGATGTTCTTAAGTAGAGAGCCCATTTTTTCTGATCCCATTGCGCAATATTCGACAATCTTTTAATTTACAGACAGCTGACTCTAAGTACAAGGTGATTGGTAACGCTGCACAAAGTCCTGAAAACGGCAACCGTTTAACGGATTTTCATCTCAAGCAGCTGCTCTTGTATGTTTGCACAAAGCCAAAATCTAATAATTGTCCAGAAATCCCTTTCAATTTTTCCATGTAATTTTTTTTTCGCCGTAGATCGGAAGGGATGTGTGCAGTCTGTATGTGCATTATGTCCGTGCTCAAGCGCCTAAATCAATGAAATTTCCTTCCGAACACGGAAGAGGATCAGGAATACTGCGTACAGACAGGTTTAAGATCTTACATTTCGGATCGATAAACCCAAGGGGAAGCTAAGGAACTATTCCTGCATAGTGTCTATCGTCTTAAGCTCTCCTAGTGCGACGACATAGGAAAAAAAGTGGTCATCATAAGAAGTATCAAAGGCAAGCTGCTGTGCGCTACGGCTGCTTCATCTAGGGGTCCAGAAAGTGGAATCTATTTAAAGGAGTCGAAAAGTGACGATCCCTTCGTATTCCGTGTTATTTTTTGTCACATTTCGATGGCGCACCGGCACACGACAGATGCGTATTTTTATCCTTCGTTTCCAGGTTTTCCTTTGAAATCTGTGTATTGGCAGGAGCAGCCAACAACAACATCATCGTAACCAAACGATTTTGATTTAGTGCTTGCAAACAAAAACAACGCACCAGCAGCCGTGTTTTAATTCCGCATACCGATGACTAGGATCGTAGGACATAGGGTGAGGATATTTGAGAGGTTTTCCACCACTTTGGTGCGACCCTTTCACTTTGCATTTCGGCAATTGAATGCGGGGTGCAGCCGCTGAATGCAGCCGGTATTTTGGCAACAACTTACGCAATTGATTAACAACTGTATTTACTAAGGAATTAAGGATTCTAACTCCATATTTGTTGAAAATATATGAATCAATCCTGGCATCTATCCAGGAAAGGAGGTTTTCTAGCTATGTAGCAACCAAAGTTTGGGAACAACCCATGGGAAAGAAAATTGAAAGGCTACGTAATTTCGTCATATGTCTAAACTGAGTCCTAATGCTTCGTCACATAAGCCTAGCATGTTGTAACGTGTTTCCTTCCACCTCAGATGTCCTTATACGCATTAAGCAAACGTGTTTGACTTGTTTCAGCTCAAGGTACCCCTAGAAAACTTAGCCCCCTTTAAATTATCACAGTAGTTGGACCGAGTAGCCTTTTGTAATGGATGTAACTTGTTGGTTTACAGTGAATCTTTGAGGCGCACCTCTATCCTCACCATAAAATCGATAGTGTAGTCACATACGCCCAACAGTTCTCGCATTTTTCTCCGACGCAGGCATAAACAAATGCAATGAACAGTGGCATTACACAATTTGCAGCTCATAGGTACTTTTGTCGTTCCGCACTTATAGAAAAGTCACGCGGCAGAGGCATTTTCACTGTAAATTAGGCTTGTGTAGTTCGCGAATGAACTAGTTCGGAAGAGCGTTCCCATAAGTGAAATGAACGAACTAGTTCGCAGTGGGCTACGCTCCTATTTCGTTGATATTCATGCATTGGTGTAAAGTTCCAATTGAAATGAAGGAAGTAGTTCACATGGAGTCTTGCAGTGTCAGTGTTGATGTATTGGCTTATACTTGCACCATCATCATTAATGGCAGGACAGCCCAAGACGCGCCCTGGCCTCCAAAAGTCATCGCCTCCAGTTGTCTCGATCCAAAGACCGCGTCCTCCAGCTACTAATTTTTGAGATGGCTTTACCGTCTTCATCAACCGAGTCTTCCCATAACTTGCATGTTTTGCCTACTGGCATGTTACCATTTGCTTTGCCGTTAAGAGCTTGCTTGGGGATTCTTCTGTCTTCCATCCGCTCTATATAGCCAGCCCACAGCAGTTTACGTAGTTTGATGAACGTTGAATCTTCTGACTCCTTGAAGAGTTCATACAGCTCGTGGTTGTATCTTATTCGCCAGTCCGTTCCTTCCTTTACGGGTCCAAGAATTTTTCGGTGGACCTTTCTTTCGAATGTTGCAACTGAATGTATCAATATCTAGGTTTCGCTTCCATTACAGAGCACAGATCGGATAATAGTTTTATATATTTGCAGCTTATTCAGGGTCGTTAACGTTTAGTCAATCTTTTCCGAGGTTGTTCTCCAGGTTTCTGGACAGTGGTATTTTTTTCCGGACTGGAGGGCAAGCCCTACTTATTTATTACACCCCGGTGGAAGAAGAGTGGAAATTTTCAACTAACTATGACATTTTGGAGCTCTCCTTGCAATGCTGCGAGTCCAACAATGTCATACTCTTTGCCAGCTTCCTAAGACGCATAGGTGTTACTGGCCATTCAGGTTAACTCCATGTTCCCTCCCCTTTTCTCAACCGGGCTTGGGACCGGGCATGGCGGAGTTCGTATACTTGCACACTGAGGACCATATTTTTAGGTTAATACATTATACAGAGGACCTTTTTTTAGGTCATCACATTTCTGTACATCATCTTTCACTGCACTCTCGCAAACTAATGAACTAAAACAACGAACTAATTCGCGACAGATCGGGAACTGCAACTGTTATTCACATTTCCATACACGATCTTTCACTGAACTCCCGCGAACTAAAAGAATGAACTAGTTCGCAACGGATTGCGAATTTGCAAACTTCAAATGATGGGTCCCTATAATGAACTAAGATGCGCAAGCCTACACTAAATCGCTATCAACACAGCAAATACTATAGCGAGGGTAGAGGCTCGCCGCATTGGGTGCAGTGTAAATCCATCATGTGCTCTTTTCTTTTAGAAAAGAATAGAGTGGGTGGAACGTACCCCACGAGGCATTAATGTAAGAATTTCAGAAATTTTTTACTCCGTGACGACCAAAGCACCAATGAGAATTAGAACATCGACGATCAACTGCGCCGCTCAATCAAGGAAAATGTCTACGGCGACTTTGCCTCCTGAAAATATGTTTTCGTTCTTCAAGTTGCGCTGAAAGTTGCAATTGTGATGTTGTGATTTGAGATGGGTCGTTCAGGAGTGAACTGTTCCAAAAGAACACTTTATTGAAGTGAGTGAGTGCAGTAGCTCAATCTTTTTGGCGAACTGCAGTTCCATTGGTCACGTTATTAAAGCGGGACCTACCTTTTTGTTTTCATCATTTGAAATTACCTATTTTTTAGGTTCCGGAACTAATTCACGGAACTCTGATTTTTTTAAGTCCTTATGGTTTACATTTGAACGAGGGAATAACCAGTTCCGGAACTCCTACAGTGAACTTTGCTCCCCTTTTTTGGCTTTTCATCTGTCCTTTTTGAGTCCTCATCTTCTACATCGGAATGAAACAGTTCCGAAACTATTATACTCCACTTAACTCATTCCTTGAAGTGAGTGACTCGGAGTGAAGTACTTCACTGAAAGGAAGTGCTCTGCCCATCTCTAGTTGTAATGTTGTGAAAATCCGTTTGGTAAATGAACCGTTGAGAGCAGAAGTGGCCCAACAATCAAAATCAAAAATACTTGATGCCTATAATAGGGCTCTTGTAGTAATTTCTACCAAAATTTGATTGTGTATGATTAAAGTTATATCTTACAAAGAGCTATTTCAGCGACAACATGAATTTTAAAAAAATTTTTGACTGGATTTTACCGCGTTCCGGACTATGACCCAAAATCTTCAGTGCTGTTATAACGGTGTTAGTAGAGTCCGCACTTTTTTGCAACTAAAAATAATAAGGTTGTGACCAAATAGTTGGCAGATTTTTTTACTATTAATTATGACATTGACTTAGAAATAAATTATGTGTACCTATACACTTTTCCAGCTGCAGAATCAACGTGAGATCAATTCAATTTCCTGAGTGCATTTATTCGAATACTCATTAAAAGGGTTCATAATGAACTTCTTAAGAAACGTACTTCAATCGAAAAGCATAAAACACCAAAACGATACCTTGACTAATCAACGTGCAATTTTTCTTGATTGAAATTGAAATTCAAAGTCGATTTCGGTGTACTTCTAATAATCAACAAACAATCGTAGCTAATTAATTCTATAAAATCGGAAAAATTTCCGAATCAAATGTTTCAACCTGAGGCCATGCAAGTCATAAACGCGTCTCATGTGTAAGGAAATGAACCGTGAACTACTGCCAACCACACTCACTCACATCGCAGCATGATCAAATTTTTTCAACAATCAATTGATTCAAAACCGCCGTACGCTATCATACCGCCGATATTCCCGCTTCCAACATACAGCGAACTAAAACAACAGCGTCAACATAAAACCGAAGATCCAGAATAAGAGCCCACGACGACTCGAATCCATTAAGAACGCACGCCTGAGTCAGTGACCTCTTTTCTTCTGCGGCTCAATGGAACTGTTGGTTTTTTTAGTCCTTGTTCTCGCTTCACATGTCCTGATCCTCGTTTCATTATATAAGAGACGCTTTTAAGGGAAAAAAAAACAACAATAAGACAAACCTCCAGAAAAATTCCGATAAAAAAAACTACTAAAGAAACTCAACACCATGAAAAATTCCACTCCGAAAGGAACACACCATCTGAGATCTAAGACCTCGCGTACCAACTCCAACTCGTTCAATTCATCTGTTTATCTACGGGGAAAAACTTGATCCGCATCAGGTCGTTAGGGCGAAGATGTGGCGAGTGATTCTTCTCCTCTGGTCGATGCCTGCTGCAGTGCGCTTCACAGGAACAACAAGGGTATTCATAAGGCACAGCATCGAACCCATAGGGAACCCATCATCATCATAAGACCCCTTAAGACCAGAAGACCCAGTGCGCAATATGCTTGGCGTTTCTGGTCGACTTTCCTGCAGAGAGTACACACCTGTCTCTCCCTCTTATTTTTGTACCTTACCATTTTCGTTACCGCCTATAGAGTTTTGGTGCCGGTATATGGTAGAAGGGGAAGATGGTTCAACGCTTACCATTGGATATGCGGCACGTGCTGCCGTGCAAGTGTTTATGGAGGGGACCGCTATATAACTGAGACTACCTCACTACCAGACATTAGTTCTTGTCTTATTGCCCTCACGTAAAGAGATACTCCCGATCGTAAATCGTACGGTAGAAATCGTTTGGAAATATTTAAAAAAAAAAGAAAATAAACAATTTTAATAAAAAAAGTGATCAGTGATCGAAATGCCTTCATCGACAATGCAAAAAAACTACAGCAAGTGTCCGTTAAAAAAACGTCCAGTGCACTTTACGTTCGAGGACAGTGTTATTAAAGACGAACCGGAAAACCTGAGCGTTAAAAAAGATTTTAAGTTCGAAAGCGACGAACCGCTCGAAATTCGTTCGCCCGCTAAAACCAGTGATGTTAAACCAGCAGTGATCGTGCCAACACCAACCTACCCGAAACTCAACTTGCAGCCATGGAGTTTTCACATCCCCTACACCACAGACTTCTACCGGAATATTCATCATAGCCATCATCAGATCTCACCATTACGCGGCGATCTTCATTCGCCCAATACACCATCGGAAGGATCACTTTCGCCGCCACCACAATACCTAAACGGACGTTCCAGTTCGGTTTCGCCGCCAATTCGTGGCGACATCTATCGACCAATCGGTATCAAGCACAATACAAGCAACAGCCATATTATCAAGCCCGAAGTGATCACGCAACAACATCGCTACGTGCCATATCAGATCCCGTATCAACCGTACGCGATCGCCTTGAATCAACCGCCCGTATCACCAACATACAGCGATGCATCGTCCTACTATTCGCAACGATCGCTTACACCTGAATCGGCCAACAACTGTTCATCGTCATCAGCAACACTATCAACCGCAGCGGCACCTGAAGATCTCTCCGTAAAACAATCAGTAACGCAAAATTTTACCGATCATCACGGAAATCGTGACAAAAATTTCGGTGGTGAAATCAAAGAGAAAGTGTCACCGCCACGATATCAATGTCCGGATTGTCAGAAGTCCTACTCAACATTCTCCGGCCTAACCAAGCATCAGCAATTCCATTGTCCCGCGGCCGAAGGAAACCAGGCGAAAAAGTCCTTTAGCTGTAAGGATTGCGATAAAACATACGTTTCGCTGGGTGCATTAAAAATGCACATTCGAACGCACACGTTACCGTGTAAGTGTACGATTTGCGGTAAGGCTTTCTCGCGTCCTTGGCTCCTTCAAGGACACATCCGGACTCATACCGGCGAAAAGCCATTCAGTTGTCAACACTGCCATCGAGCCTTCGCCGACCGATCGAATTTACGCGCTCATCTTCAAACGCATTCCGATATCAAGAAGTATTCGTGCACGTCGTGCAGTAAGACATTCTCGCGAATGTCCTTGCTAACGAAACACTCCGAAGGTGGTTGTCCCGGAACACAGGTGACCACCAGTTCGACATTCATGCCACAATATCAGGACTTGTCTGACTACTAAATTCAGCGGAAATTTCGTCGATTAAAAAAGAAAATCACCAAAAATTAGTTCCTAGAACCAACCCCACCATTTAGATCCTTAAACAAAAATTGTTCTTATACTTTTTAAATTTTGTCCAATTTCTAGTCAGACTTGCGTTTAATTATTTCGGCAAAATTTCTTAATTAATTTCGAATTTACACGATCGTTTCTGCTACTTGATCCAAGTGCCTATTTATTAAATCGTTTAGATAAGAGAAAATCAACCCCTAAAAGCCCAATGTACAAATAATGTAAATAGAAAGTAAAAAAAAAAACAATTTATATATAATTTAATATATCACAAGTTTTATAAGAATTATAATTTACTTTAAAAAAAAAACCGAAAAGAAAATTTCAAATGGAAAATAAATAATTTAATTTTTATACAAAAAAAAATTTTGTTTCGTTCATTTCACGCTCCCCTCGCTGGATATAGATATTTTCATTTTAGATACTTGCGAATCGCGAAGCAACAAAAGTAATGAATGAATCGGAAAGATGACTGCGAAGATTTGAAGATTTTGAAGAAGTAGCCCCTGGGCTAACAATTAATTAAGCTTCTGACTATGCGGGTTGTGCGGCATTTTACAAGCATTTTCTTTTATACTAGTCGCACCGTGTATTATTATAATTCGTTTTGTGGGAATTGTGTGAAACGTGATTTATCGATAGTATGTACCTGGGTCCTCCTGGTATAGGTTGATGGCCTTTAATTGATTTAATAAGATTCAGATTTGCGGTTCTATCATCGGCTCCATCAGTTTTGTAGAGGTTTGCTTTTTTCTTCATCGTCCATATGATTTTTTTTTTGCTTGGACCCACTATTGTCGGTGTGAAAAGAAAGTAGTTTTAGGTTTTTGTGAATAATTTTTGGAAAGGTACTTGAGAGCATTGACGGTTTTGTATGATTTATTTTCTTGGTTTCAGTCTTTGTCATTACTCAAATTGCAAAGCTACTTAGAAAATCGCTAAGTTTTTAGATTGGTGAATTGTGCGTTGTACTTATGTTGCTTTGAATTTATAAGCGGGATATTCCAAATTTTGTATTGTCTCTATAATCTTATATCTTCGTTGAAAATTGATGTTTGTTGTTGAGTTTTTGGGGCTTTCTTTAATTTGTTGTTCCGATCCCTTGAAGAGTTGTGAAGAATTTCTTTTTGAGATCGAAGGAAAACAGATGTAAACGCTCAGAGAAAAAATATGATTTTTCTATAGTTGCAGTGACCATAACTAAGCTATTGCAACTATAATAAGACAGTTATGGCTGTCCTGGTCATAGTATATAATTCCTTCGAATATAATATGGTTGCGATAGTCATATTTGTAATTTTGAAGTTAATATGGTAGGTAATGCATGTAGTGTTAATAATTAAGGTATATGCATATGTACTTAAATTTCTTAATTTCAAAATCAAACTCAAACAATATTTATTTATAGTAACTGAATACATATGCGTTAACAGACCAAACATATTTAAGAGAGTTGTAATAATTGAAGCACAAGGCAAGGAAAAAAAAAAAATAATAGAAAATATATAATAATTTGCCAAGGAAAAGTACAATGAAAAACCTTGCCTGTTTAAACTTAAGCTATTTAAAACTAACTTAGAACTAGAAGATAAGATTGTAATTTACATTACTATGAGATAAGAATTATGTATGCAGAATTATGAAGGCAGAGGAAAAGAAATAATATTATTGAAACTATAAGAACGATGCAACCAGCGGGTATATTTCGGCATCTCGTTAAAAAGGACTCAAGTCTTTTATCGGCCAGTGTTTCTATTTCATGCGCATTAGCTATTTTAAAATTTCTTAATTTGATATTATATTTAAAATAAACTCATTATTTTGCAATTATATAAATACATATTAAATTTACTGCAAAGTTTTATATAATAATTTAAGTTTATTGATTAGCGAATAATTATATTTGTTAGAAATATCGCTCTTATTTTAAGTATTATAATTTACTATCATAAACTCCCATGACGCTTTGACATAATATAACATAACATACCTAAATTTATTTCAATTCGTACAATTATCTATAATTTCAGTGATCAGATAAAATATCTTTGCATCTGTAGTTTCAATTTAGATTTTAAATAAAATGATTTCTTTGTTTATTATTTTATTTTAAATCCAAGGAAAAAATTTATAATATGTGTAAACCTTGCTACTTAACCTACAAACTAACTTACAATCTAACTTAAAAAAAATGAAAATAATTAGGGAATAGTAAATACTTACAATGGGTTAACCACGGAACTTTGAAGAAATACAGAATTCATATATTTTCAACGGTCCAGGAAAGCATTTGATTCTGCAAAACTTTATGGTAATCTTACACTTGTTTGATGGTATTGGTAATTATAGTTCTCTCGACCATGTTTTGTATTTAATTACAATCATTTACATTATATTGTTATATTAACCATGCCATAAGATCTTGCATTTGCAAAAGAACATAAGTTAAGTTCATAGAACCAAAACTATGTTTGCGTTAGCCATACGAAAAGTTTTCACAGCCTTTCACTTCTTTGATTCAGTCATAAAATATTTTTTTTGAAAATTGTCTAAAATAATTGCTTAAAAATAATCCTGGCGAATTATTATACATAAAATCCGAATTCCACCTACGGTTGACGACTTCTAATATTTCAACTATGTTTGGCTCAAAATGCAGAAAATCGGAAAATCGGATTCTCTCTAGTATCAACAATATCGTAGTTAGAAAAGCTATTGAATTTCGTCAGTTAATGGTAGTTTTAAATCTTAGGTCTAGCCTGAAGTTCTAGTTTAACATCTATGAGTTTTTTTCAATACTAATTTCCTCGCTTAACTCATTAATCCAAATTGTAACTCACTGCCTCTTGTCACAATTAAATAAATAGCTACGAATGGACGAGACCCCCGGGTTTGAGAATCGCATCATTAATTTAAACAGAACTCCTCTGCTCAGAGTTAAATCCTTTAGTAGTGATTAAATTAAACATTCCGCACTGTTCACTATTTATATTTATTAATATTTTCGAAGCCATAGCAACTGAAAAATTCTTATAAATAATTTATGCGTTGAGTGGGAATTGAACCCATGACGTTGCCGAAGCAATGTTTACAAGACCTGGTACACTATCACTGGACTACACCCAGCCTTAAATCAAATCTATTTTTTTTTTTTGAAACATAGTTATAGTTGTGACAACCAAATTACAAATATTTTCATGATTCACATACCTATTCGTACTAAATTTATAGCAAGAACGTATGAAAGCTATATCAACCATAACATCAGTTATCAGAAGAATCTTACTACTTATATCGATAACCTCAGAGTGCATTTAACAAAACATTACATTAACTTAATGATAAAAATGATTTAGTAGTATTTTGCGATGTTCTTTAAGTACAAAAAAATACTGTAGCGAAAAACATTTGAGAATCACTGCCTTATATTATACTTTAACTCGGTTGCTTGTCGCAGGAGTATGACGGGGTGCACCTATTTAATACACAGTGGTTTTGAAAATAATTTGGACACTTACAGGTGGATAGTATGTTAGCTATGTTTTAATGTAAGGCAGAGATATAAAATTAGTCTTGATCTAAAATTTAAAGTTGGTATAATTCAGAACATTTTCATTAGATGTTTCAACGGAATGAACAGCTCTTAAATATGTATTTGAGAATGTGGAAATGGATCGCTGTGCCGTGAAATTCAAACTTAACATCAGAAATGAAAAGGCGTATTAGTAAATGAAGGAATCGAAACGAACGGACATAGAGAGTCGACGTGGAAGAGCATGACAACATCACCTCCTTCACCCCCGCCTATTAAGCCATACTGTTCCCTTACTGTAGTAAACAACCAATTTATTGTCAATAATTCAGCGAAAAACAATTCGAAAAGCAAATACTCCTGCGCGCGGATACCTTACTTCCTTACCTGTCTGCCTACCATAAACATTAATAATTCAATTTTCATCTGCCGGCATTACGCAATGTATCACTGCGTTTTATTTCCAGTGGGAGTACCCTACTAGCCTATCCTTTCAATGAGTCGATTCCAAACGGTATGACTATCTGTGCGACATTACGGATTCATCGTATACATCAAACTGTATTTCGTATTCAGCAGATCAAGTGCAACAATCGGTTTTGCCATGTACGTCAGCCACCAAATGACATTTATGGATCATAACAATATTACAGCCTTATACTCTGGGGTCTCAATTTATTTCGTTTTGATGCAATTACTTAATAATTGCTCTGCTAAATGGAAATTTATTCGTTTGAAACAATGAAATACCCTTTCTGATATTGCAGCGTAATATCAGATCGAAGGGGATCACAATTTGAGTCAAATTGACTCAAGCCTTTATACCTACGTAAGTAGATATTATCAAGAATAATAAAAGTTTTGGACAGTTGAAATCGGAGCAGGTTGTTACTATTATATGTAGTAACTGTTAACTTCCATTTAAAGTTTGAATTTTCTTTACAGTACTATCGTAATCTTCGTAGCAATGGGTTAAAATCCTCAGGATTGCTTGACTAAAAGTATTTTAATGATCCTTGAAGTACCTTTATTCATATTAAGGACACTCAATGTTTAAGATATTATTGTTGCGTACTATCACTCCTTTATTCCACAGTAAAAGTTTTTCAACTGGCAAGGCTCGATCGATGCCAGTTCCAAAATTCTTGTAGGTTTTTTGGGAAATGTCATCAATACCTATAAATTTTTAAATATGGCACCTATTTTATTCCGCTTAGATACAAAAATTAATCTTAACTCTGAGAAATTGTCGTAAAATTTTTCCGAAATAAATGCAAAAAACTAAAACTGTAGGTCATGGTCACGATTAAAAAACGGGTTGACCCCAAGTACGCAAGAAGTGGTTTCAGATTGTTTCCGATTTAATTTATAATAAAATACCGAAAACTTCTCTTACTGATTTCGGAGAAAAACTTAAAATACCATCGCAGGATTGCTACAAACAGCGCACAGGCAACACAAAACAAGCACAAGATCACAAACGGCAAAAAAATACCGAATAAAGAAGAAGAAAAAATATATTTATATGTATTCAAATAAGAAACGAATTATTACCTGGGATCCGAATCGTAGAGGTACACATATCCCGGATATGTGCCCTGGGAGGCTTTTGTTTTCGGGCATAAAGGAAAGGAAACAGTCGACACACAGAATAAACGCGTTTAAATTTCATCTCGTAAGGTGGGTTCAACTGCCGCCCCGCAAAAGAATGAAAATCCTCTTCCGAACGCGGACGGATCTCAGAACGTTCGAAATCCCGAAATTTTATTCCATCGTGAGCAACCTGTGGATATGTGCTTAATATAAAAGCCAGACAATATATGCACCTGCACGATCTTACCGGATGATAAAAGATTATTAGGACGTTGATATGTTTCATCGCGTAGTAGTTTCGGAAGATCAGTGGAGGAAAATATACGGAAAAAAAGAAGACAAATAAAATGCACCTACCTTCTTCAGATGTTCGGTTTTTGTCAAGAAATTCGACATCCGATCCCTGCAAATGATCGAAAACTTATTATTAATGTGAGTGGATATATCAAAATGTTTTCATACTCATTTAAATAAACCATGAAAAAAAAGCCCGTTAGTTTCCTCTTTCTGGCGCATATTGTGGAACTTGGTGTCAATCTTCATTATTAAATTATTAAAAAATAATAAAGTAAAATAGTAGATATAAACATGTAGAAGTAGGATACAAATAGATATAGGTACACACATATAGTCATTTTCCCAAACTCGAACTTCTTCTACTAGAATTATCTGAAAAATTGTCTCAAGATCCAAAAATGGCGATTTCTTAAGTTGAAACTTTGTTCATTCAATCAAATTTTTATCCTTACCAAAATATAGATATTTGTATGACTATTTGACAATTTTAACTACCAAATGAAATGATAATAAAAATGTACTGAAAATCTAATATCTAATGAGAATGAGCTTTTACCTTCAACTTCGGAAGTACTTAAAATCTTGCTACGCTTCACATATGTAGTATAAAAATGTCTTTCCTGATGAAGCGGTGTCTGAATGAATTTCATTCGGTAAAAACGATCATGGTGTCAGAATTGGTAGGAGGTTACTATCAAAATTTCCATGAAAGGGAACTCTCGCCCAATTAGATTGAGTAAATTATTTTAAACAATTGAAACAATAATGCAATCAGTTTTTAATAATAGAAGTTCCTTGCAAACAGAATTTTGTAAGAGGTCAAAATCAATGGACCGTAAAATTTCACAAGTTCACCCCTAAAAGAAATCATGTTCGAAAGGATTCCCGAGTTATGCATTTTTCAATACAGGTTGCTGAAGAGTTAAGAATCAAAAATCTTTTAAAACATTAAGTCCTGTCATGAGCATAAGGGCTTCAAGTGATTCGGATGATAAAATTAATTAATTAATATCGCAAAGTTGTAAATTGGATTTTAAAAGTTGTAGTCATTCTCAGCTCTACATAAACCTCTAAACAATATAATGAATTCTGCAGGCCCTGACTTGATTTGGGTTGTCGCGCCATTGATGATGAATATAATAAATTGCTTAATGACCAAATAATGGATAATATCACAGAGATGAAATTAATAAGCTGTTCATTACCTTTTTTGTAATTATACCAAAAGGAAGCATAAACAGCGCGTCCAAGTACACAATAAAGTCAGTAAATTCTACACTTAAAGATATTTTCACTAAAACCGGAAGGAGAAAAGAGAACATTTAACTTTACTCCTTCCGGTAGTTTTAGTGAAAATATCTTTAAAAACAGGACTCTAATTTGCCTACGGATCGCTCAATCTAAGATTTTGAAAATTTTTCTTCGTTTATTTTCCAATAGGTTCAGTATAGTGTAAGAATAAGGAAAATGCAGATAGTCCTGTGCGCAGTCCTTAAAAACTTTTTACATTTCATTGATGGTCCTCCAAAAATTAAATCAATTATTAACCAGCGAAAGAAAAACTTCAAGTTTCACTCCATTCTTTGGAAGCTTCTTGGAGTAGCTGCCATACAAAATAGGCTTGCGCATTCTAGTTCACCTTATTGATCGGGAATGAACTAGTTCCTGAGCCATTGCCAACTAGTTCGTTCTTGTAGTTCGCAGTTCACTCATGAAGAAAGTAGTTCCTTTCAAGTTCGGAGTGAATGTGAGGACCTAAAAAAAAGGTCCCAGCTCACGAAGGAACTAGTTCCTTGAAACTGAATGTGATGACCTACAAAAGAAGGTCCTCACTTCCTTCGCGAACTGAACTAGTTCCTTCTTTCAGTTCCAACTTCGCGGAATGATACGTGGTATGCAAATGTGATGACGAACCGGAATGGCCGGAATTCACTGCGAACTAGTTCGTTCATTTCACTTTCACGATCTTCCGAACTAGTTCGTTCACGAACTACACAAGCCTAATACAAATGTCGTGAAAAAATAAGCTTTAAGTTTTAATATAATTCTTACTTGGAGTAAATCAGGTGCTAGTCCGATATAGATTTTTCTGAGTTTGAAATTTAGGTTTATAGTAAATTCCGATCTTTAAAAATGTGTAACACTTTTTATCAATTTTAGTATTTATTAATGAAAGCAGCACCAAGTTCCGACCATGATTAGAGATTAGATCAGTTGTCCTTAATCCAGCCCTTGTCCTTCTTTGTCAGATTTTCATCAAAGTGAATTCAAATTGTAACTTAATCCCAAAAACAACAAAATAAGTACAGAATTACCAGAATAAAAAGTTAATTGGTCAAAATTATTCAAAATAATTCTCTAATAATAGTCTGGTGCAGCTTGTCGGCTAATTTTCGAAAAACTTTTTCTTCTTCGCCCGGAACAACGATGAACTTTCTTCACAGAATTACTCTTCGTTTCTAGGATTAGACTTATAAGGGATTTGGGTAATTAGCGTCCATATTCACTGGTATCTCCAAAATAGGCTGCCGGTGTTATTACCTACCAAAAAAAAAAAACCAAATAAAAAAAAATTACATTAAACCCGAAATTCATGGTCAACTCTCGTTCAAATGATTGGGCACATTTTTTGACCCATTTCACCCGAGTGAAACTACAAATTAGCGAAAAATTCATAATTTTCTATGGAACATCAGCAAATCGGGGATTATGGACAGATTATTGGAAAGGTGCTCTTGTGAACTGGAGCAAGTCAGATCATATTTCTCCGGGTTTACCAGCTACCAGCTACTAGCGCTACCATACGTACGACAAGTTTTCTATTAAATTAGAAGCAAGTCATCATGCGGTTTTCTCTCTAACGAGCTGAACTATTCACGTAAGGGAAGTATGCGGACTATGTGTTAAAGCCACGGACTTATAAAGGTACTTCTTCTGGCTTGGCTAGAGATTTTCTAGCCTGGTGGTAGGTGCAAAGACGAGAAAAAGGTTGGTTTATTTTCGTGATGCGTTCGTCTGGATATGAAAAGTGCACGCATTTTACTGCGATTTCAATAAAACCGAAGAAATAACACTTAGGTCATGATTGCAGTTGTTAGTGCTTGCGACAACTGCCTAGATTAACATCTGGCTCTGATCGAAGCCTGCAAAACAATACAAAAGAAGAAATTCATAGTAAAATACTCTGGGAATCTTGCAATCAGATTTCAATGTCGCCCGTTTGTGGTTTAATGGTGTGTGGTGCATATGCACAGAAGAAAATCTTTTAGTGCTTCTTGGCCGCAAATGACGCGGTAAGGAAAGTCACTTCTTCTTCACGACGACGCGAGAAAGGTGGATGGAATCGCGTTTGTAAGAGGTGAGTTCTGTGATGCGCTAATGAACTGAAAATTAGGTTATTAAACAGTAATTAATTCGATACTACCGGGCAAGGTGAGATATACGATTGAGAACCTCTTCGAAACTGGTTGGCGTTACTACAGCTTCTTATTAATTTACGATTGGCAAATAATCATTGAGACAGAATGCTAGATGTGGCCGGAGCTAATGTGGCGCCAAACTTTATTACAGAATAATGTATTAGGCCCGCCAAAAGAAACCCACATTATTCCGTACTGTTGGTAAACACTACCTGTTTTGCGTCTTGTGGCATACATAATATCCGATCAGATAGGAACAGGTGAGCTGTTTTTTGGCCTCCCACCGGACACTTTATCGTTAGTTTCAATCTCAAGTATTAGCATTACAAACCACGGTCCTCTTGACGCATTAATAATTGAGTGAAGAAAAAGGCGCCAAACTACAATACGAATAATTTATTATTATTTAATTATATATCTTTGTGCACGACAAAAGGCCAACAAATTTATGTGTACTCGCTTATGAATTGCATTCGAATCCTTGAACAATTTTGCTCATTATTTTAATGAACGAAAAAAAAAAAATTGATTTCATTTTAATGTCGAACGAAAACTACTTCATTGTACACAATAAAGAGATTACGGCCGATAAAATCTTTAAATTTATTCTTAAGTTTTCTAAACTCTTTGACATTTTCATTATAATGAGCCGCAATGATGTCAGAGCTTCAACTACTCTTACGCATTCGATAGATTATTGTAATCCACATGAGACAATTTTTAAATTTGGAAGGTGGCGGTTTCTTTATTTTCTTTACGGTTCGTATTTTAGGAGTTGACGACGATCTGTCTTAAATAAAATTTCTGAAACAATCTATCTTAAATATGGATCTATTAAGTATACTGTCGTATTGTTCAATGAGACGTTTTGATGATGGTTAACCATTTCAAGGTGTGGTTGGTCTAGGCGCCTCGGATAGATAAAGTGTGTATGGGCTTATTTAGTTTACTTACATATTTTAAACAACATTGGAAATAGTTGAAGGTCAGTAGAACGGACCATGGCAAGGTAATTAGAAGTCGGATATGACCAACAACACACTGTTCTTGAAGTTTGGGGTAGAAACCCGAAGAGTTTGCATGTGGCGGACTAGGGTAGTGGAATGGAACTCCAGTTAATCCTCGTTAAGACGAAATTCAAGGGAAAGGAAAGGTTAGTTCGTTTTATACGAAGTACATACTTTCAACTCAACTCCTATAATACGTCTATAAAGAGTCTATACGCTGTATGCGATAGGTAGCATTAGTGCAAGAAAATATCACGTCAATATTACGTAGATCAAGATCATCACATTTATATTCGAGACATTTACGAATTCTTAAAATCTTAATTGAATCAGTACTGCACCTGTACTCTAGGGAAATACTGACAAATTACGAGTATATTCATCGTAATATAGTCTGCACAGTAAAGCTTAGTAGAAAGAGCGTTATGGTTTGGGGCTCCATGGCCTAAAATGGTGTCGGAAATAGATAGAACTTTTCACACAAAAATTGTTATGGTAAAACTAGTAAAGTTTATAATTCCCAGGTATGAATTTCGATTCAATATCGCATATAGGGAAAAATCCTTAGCAATACTACCACCTTTTTTGGTTTTTGGGATAGTAGGCTTGCTACACCCTGAACTGACGAAACAGTTCTTTCGGACCAAGTCCAACCTATAGCTTTCTTCATCACAGTCGGGATTTCGTGTTGGTGTTTCGCAACACAAAAAAAAAAAAAAAATTCTCAGGAGTGGACAATGAAAATCTTAAGGCGCCTCCTCTCACAATTGTGAAAAAAGCTGAAAAATGGCGATTTTCAAACACTCATAGAACGGACACTTTATTTCAGAATACTTTAGTTTTGAGTATATTAGAAAGAATGATCCTTTTGGAACCAATCCTCGGTAACGGTTTTTCGGTTTTTTTAAATTTGGAAAAGTTGTAAGTATTTAAAGGGAAGATGTGTTAAAATTTTGCTAAATTAGTTCACTTTTCAAACATTCATACAGCGTTTCTATTGGATAAACATGAACGGAAAAATACGGTAATCTGAGAAGTAGAATGTTCTAAACCAATCCTCGGGAGTGGATTTTTAATATTTTGCTATTTTAACTTAAAAAAATGAGTGTTAACTATGTGTAAAAAACACTGTTTTTGAATATCTTTTTTTTCTACTTTGCTTTTATTGTTTCAAGTATGTTTAGTTATTAGCTCAATCCAAAAATCGATTTTCTTTTTTTTTTAATATTTTCGTAGATAAACATGTGTAGAATATGGTACCCAAACGGATTTTTCGAAATCAACTACATACGTGAGCTATCGTATCATTTAGGCACCTACTTTATGAATTTCCCATATGAAAAATTACTCAAGGAAAACTTTAAACGTGTTTTTCTCGAAACTACGTTTTGCGAACTGGCGTAAGTTCTAGAGCTTGAACCCAATAAGCTATCGACTTAATTTTTTTTTTAGCTTAAAGAAAACTAAAGTCATTGGAGCTATACCAACAAAATAGTGAAAAAAAAATTTCTATTTTTTTTAAGATAAAAAAAGCCTGAAAAATCAAAACTTAGACTTCGTATGCCCGCTGTTTTTTGATTGTTTGAGTTTTGATTAATTTTATAGGTATAAGCTCCAACTACATTAACACATTTCTGAAAAATTTTTGAATTTTTAAATTTGAAACAACTTTTATTTTTGTTAAAATAGGCTTAATCACCCTAAATGGGACAGCTCGAGCATTTTATACAATAATCGTCATGTGTTGGAAACTTCACCTCAAAGCCCTGGCCGTAACCCAATATACCGCGTGTAGGCCAAATTCAGGAGAAATTGAGTCTTTGGTTTATAGTCTAGATCTATACAGCGTTATCAGCTATCATTGTCGATCTGTAATACTTAAGCAGTACTCATCGTCAGTACTGAACAAATTCAATTTAGCTGAATTCAATCAGTACTAGAAATGTTCCGCTGGAGATCTGTTGGGATGTTTCAATATTAGGAGGAAAATCAAGTTCCATCAGAATACTAGTTGATTAGACGACCCAACGTCATCCTTTCGCATTACAGTCCCAAAATCCAACTGGAGTTACTTTGTTTGGAATTCCTCATGGTACCTACATCCGATCCGCTGCATCTTAACTCAGCTGACTCAAAATCATCATCGTAATTGTGGATAGAGTACTTCCTAGATGCACCAAAAATTATTCTTCTAGTCTATAGATGTATGTATTCAGTCTATTTTTACTAAGCTGCTCTAACAAAAAATGAAGATAAAAACATGCAGATAACCAGAAAATCACAAACCGATTATTTTATAAGATTCCAAGGTGCGCACTGTTTGAAAAACGTCAGAAACGATACAGTCATGGTGCAACAAAGAACAAAATTATGATCAAGGTGTTCTTTTCACCGTCTGATTTGCATCATTAAAGGTGCACTCGCAACTTTGAATGTAATAATTTCGTTGGCAATTGGCCATTACGTACCCGAACAACTTATGCATGATATGACATCGAACAAATCCACTAATTATCTATTTCGTACAAAGAGGCCGTGTACTACACAATAGTCGTTTGATCGTAAGAAAATTTTATTGGTCCGATCTGGTCTATAGGTAAGCCGGGGCCGATCATTTGTACAGCCTCATGTCATGTGCACCGGGTATCACTCATGAATAAATTAATAAGACCACACAATGTTAAACATGGTTTATTAATTCAATTTAGATAAATTAACTGGAGTCAGATAGTTGCGTGCCCATGTGCAAAAACATAACAAGACCGAACCTGGTCAGGTAGATTTGGTGAGCGCGGCATGCGCCTTAAGACTCCCATACTACTTATGTGTGTCCAGTTTTCAGCCCAGGTATCCATTCGGAACTCACCTAAATGAAAAACTCGAAGTTATACGTTTCCCTCCCTCCCGTACGAGTGTGATTCATAGATCGAAAATTATGTTGTGACATTTTTCTTGCATGTTTAAATTTTATTAGTCATCTACGCAAATTAACATCAAGTGCTTTTATGTTCCGACTTTTCAATTGATCGCCGCGGCCTCGATTGCCGCCCGGCTGCGATTCATAATCGCGGGGAGTGGAGTGCACCGTCGTCACAACTACCTAGTCGATAATAATTTTAGTATACGTAGTAAATCGGGAACAAACTATGCGAAGTCAAGTTCATGTGAAAATGACCAATATCCATTTTCTATGCAATTTGAATAAAAACCGATTGTAAACGCCATTAGTAGAAGGAACCAATCGATCTGACCGAGCCGCGGCCAGTATACACCGTCTCACTAAGAAGTGTAAGAATAGTTGGAGGCGTTCTTGCAATTTATGTGGTACTTAGAATGCATGGGCTGTATGCATGTCTGAAGTAATAGGGTCCAGCTAACCCGAGATGATAAAAGTTTAACACTAGCTCGAAATGAAGAATCAATGCAACGTGGAGGCACATTCTCGTTCAGTTCAATGCACCGGTCATTTTACTGAACTACTACGGGTGATATGTCAGTCCACCTGATGCAGGTGTATCATGCAAACGATTTCCTGAAATCTTTACATCTTTCCATTAATCAGAATGAGATATGAATGGAAGTCACGACATTTTCAAAAAAGTTTTTATATGTTAACCGTAAAAGGCAGTTCACGCTTTTATTAGTTCGAATTAAAAAGCAAACGAGGATAAGCTCGGTGATCGCTTGTGGGCTCTATTGTTATCGAAGATCACAGAAAAATTTGAACGTTTAGTTTTCTTTCGATAAGATCAATGGATTCTTTTTTTTTTGTAATTATGAACAAACAAAAATTATATCAGATATTTTGTTGGGGAGATTCTTTCAATGATTTGTGTCCGGTTATCGGAAAGAAATTTGTGAAAGGTTGTTTCTTTGTTCGACTAAAGATAGAACTCGAGCATTTTCAAATAAATTATCAATATCTTATGCAAGTTTTACAAAAAAGAAACTTAAAAATTTGAAAAATCAACACTCCCGTCCCGACACAACTTCATTATTTCTTTGGAAGTCAAAGCTTAGAACTGAGATTCAATAGAACTGTTAACGCTAAAAGTATAAAGTATTCTACTGCTGGCCCGTAAAATAATTTCCTTAAAGTAAAACCAGAAAAAAATAGGTGAAAGACTTTCTGAAATGTAGAGTATATTGCCCATAATACTGGATTTAAATGGTAGATTGGATGGAACGCTGCTACACTTTTTCTGAGGAAGAAGTTTAGACCGTTTTAGACAGAAAATGTTGGGTTCTACAATAAAATCCTTTGATAACATATCCTATATATGATTATACTATATGATGTAAAGGGTCCGGCAGAAACAATACACAAAATAGAGAAAATTCGCAAAACATACGTATCAGTTTTCCAATAGACATTGATTTTATTGACTATATGCAAAAACGGTTGAAAACAATATTTTGCTCATTTCTTCACACTGGCATCACCTTGAATTTACTAGACCTTTCATTTTGGAGTAATTGAACTGAAAGCGTCGTTGTGAGACTTACATTCATGAAGAAAAATGAAAAAGATTTTTTTTAAACGAATCGAACGTTTTCTAGTCCGTCGATCCGAAGACTAATTCAACTTCGTACCGAATGAATTGACTATGTTAACAGGATAAATTTTAATTAAAGTAAAGTACGTTAAATACCAAGTTAGAGGTTACTATGGTCTATGGAAATGTAGGTTATAAAAACTTTAAAAAAATTAAGATTGATATCTCAAGAACCGTTTCATGTATGGCATTGAATTTCTACAGAAGTTAGTCACAATAGACCGCGACACAGAAAAAAATGGGATTAGGTTTTGGTACTGAGACGGAGAGTAAGATTAGGTTTTTTTTTGAGTACCTATATCGGGAAAAGCATACACAAGATACTTGAAACTTGGTATAATAATAATGAATGGCGCAACAGCCCAAATTGGGCCTTGAAGTAATGCTAGAGAGAAGTGGTCAGCCACACGCTCGTCCGTGATTATTACTCCAATTTTAACTCATTTACACCCGAGTGAACTGATAGTCCGGCCCCAATCCCATTCTTGGAAATTATCTGTCGCCAAGCAGATTCAAACCTGGTACCATATGCACCGAAGGCAAGCGCTCTAGCTCTAGCCACTAAGCCACCAAGGCTACGAAACATGGTATATACTAGAAAAATGGGGAATTGGTGTAAAGAGATGAAGCAAACAAAATTTTCCGTCAAATGAGGTTATATTCATTTTCACGGATTTCGTCACATCTCTTGGGTCTCTCAAGATTTCGAATTATTTCACTTCTGCGTGGTTTTCGTATAATAAATTGTTATCCTTTTCGATATTCAAAGCCTTAAACGGAAATTTTACAGTTGCATATGTTTTCGGGAATTCCGATAATAAATCAATTCATAAAAACTTATTTAACATTTGTTCGTTATTCAACTTCCAAGGGAGTGTAAGGTTTCATGTGCACGATTTCATAAATTTCAACGAAATGTCTTTAGGCTTAATCGTCTAAAAAATTTATTTAGAATTTTGCGATAGTCAACCCAGTTCATCGGTGGGTGATAGTGTGCGGACGAATTCTGACATATTTCTTAGGTCTGATGAGATATCGACTTATTTTTGACTTAAAGTGGCTTTTTATATAATCGCCTAAAGCTAAGTTTCGGAATTCACTCAAACATACCTTCCTCCGAAAAGTTACGTCGTATTGTTATTGAAATTGACATAATAAATCAATGAAAAATCTGCACTACTTAATACTTTTTTGAAAAGAAGTCCGGAATATGGTTAATACTTAGATGCGGGAGAAGTTTCTATGCTACTGACAACACAAACTAAAGAACATAGCATGGAAACCTAAACCGACCATAAACGCTTTCCAGACTGCTGCTTGATATAATTTAGCTGTGCCCAGACTTTTGGCATATTTTATTTTATAGGCATATTTATTTATTGCGAATATTTTTTTATTTCAAACGTTTCAACCGTATTCCCTCAGGGATCAGTTCCGTAATCTTTGTCCAGTCATCATAGGATTGTGTTATTTTCGTTAAAACAGACCGATCTGTTTCCAGCTAAGTAAAACATGATGCTGTTGAAAACCAACGTTCACCGCTACTTCAGATAATTTCCTCCAGTTCTGCCACTATCTCTCAACAATGTCGAAACTTAAGTTATTTCAATCAAAAGGATACTGTGCCATTGAATCGGGTTGATTTTCCGCGATATCGCGTATAAGTTAGAATTTTACTTGTTGAAACGTACGAGTAACTACATTGCGTGTCCCATAAAATTCGGATAAATCTCTCCGTACCATTCGTATGTACGTTAGTAGGAGCTTGAAACGTGTCTCGTTCAAAGATCCATTCCCAATCATGGTATGCCGGATTCCATTGTATTTGGTGGCCCAAATTCGGATAAGTTTTCATCGAAATCTCAAAAATGAAGACATTTTTATATTACAAGGCGTTCAATAAATTTGCAACCGAATTGGTACGATTTGTTGTTGCTATACGGTACGCGAAATCGTACGGCACTTGTAACTTTAAATGTCGAATGTACGCGTACGTTACATGCAATGTTATGTTATTTATAGCTGCAATTGTCCCGAAACGACCAATTTTTCTCCTGTTTTTTTTCCGGTTGTTTGTTACTTCTTTTATTTTCACGTTGACAACACGACGTATGGAAAGAGTATAAAAATAACAAGCAACCAAAAAATTTCGTATTTCCTGCTGTTAAGAATTTATTGTACCCGATGGATTTTATCTCGCTGGACAGTGTAGAGGAAATCTTAGCAAGTTGTAATCTCTTAAAACGGACATACGAGTACACATAACGAATGTGCGTATAGTGTCTAAATGCAGTGTCGCCCTCCTCTGTGCTTTTCAATTTTACTTTTCGGGAAATTTCGATTTTTTCCATGTCGCCGTAAAGAAGAACAATCGGAACAGAAATGTTCGACAATCGGAGTTTTCGATTATGCATATGAAAATATAAAATCATTTTGAAGACACGGTTTTTTATGAGAACACAGTCCGGGGTATCGTTCTTATTTCGAAAAGAAAACAAACTTGGGTAGTGCGTATGGCGATTTCGTTTGAATTTGGACAAAAGGTGTAGTTAATAATGTCGCGATAAGAGCAAACAAAACGTGACCTCGGTTATTTTGTTAAGTTCAACCATTGGATTTAATATCGAAATTTTTAATTCTTCAAAAAGAGAAATCACAATATCAGGGTCAGTTTTTTTTTAAAAAATTTCTCAGACTGCAAAACATTTAGCTTGGACCATATCCAAAATACAACCAAAAGATCCGAATATTTCCCATCGCTTGACACAATTCCCTCAATTTACCTGTAACACCTCTGGGAATTAAAGAGAAAAAAAATAGGATCATCCCGATTTCGAGTGTTACATCCGCTAACCTGTTCTGCGATCCCTTTCGCAGTTCGACGATCTCCTTTTTGTCCCAGACTTCTGTGAAGAATTTCCACTGTGAACGATCGGAACATCTCGTAAACGTGAGAACCTTTTTTTCGAATCTCTATTTCGTGTCTTTGGAAATGTAGTTTTTGCCCAAACAAAATCTCAATCACATAGAAAAAAAGATGAGCTACGATAACAAATTTCCATTCTAGGCTAAAGGAAAATGAAACAAACACAACAAAATACAAGTTGTCCTTTATAAAGGAGAGGAAGTAGACTTATTTAGATCACCGGCATGGCGTATGGATGGGCTACGTGAATGTGAATAAGTTCACATGAGTAATGTCTCATTAAGGCGCACCCATCATATTCATGAGATCCGACTTAGAATTAGTTCGTGAGTAATTTTCGATTGGAATAATTTAATTAGATAAAAAACTCTAGGGTATTCAATGAAATGCAAGATGGATCACAAAAATTTGTGAACAGTCTGGGCTCAACTTTAAATATATAAAAAATTCTAAAACCGATGTTTTGGCAATTATATAACAACCCGTTAAGTGAAAAACAATTCGATATCTCATCAAAGCTTATTGATATGTCGGAACTCGTAAAAACATACCACATAATTTTACATCCTCACAGGGGTTGTTTATTGCAAAATCCTGAATTTAGTTTATAGTTTATAAAATTGAATTCGAACTCAACAAACCTAAATAATTTGTCGGAATTCGTAAAAACTTCAACTATACTTTACACCCCCTAAGAGGTTGTATGTATATCGAAAAATGATTAAATAAGGGTTTTCACGATTAAATTTAAGGCCTTTCATAGTAAAACTGAACTCTATATCTCATGACACCTAAGAAATATATCGAAATTCGTGCTAATGTACATAACCACTTTACACCCCAGTAGTGGTTGGATATTGAAAATTTTGGACGACATCAAGAATCTCCAAAAATGACGAAATTCGTGACCTTACCATCTCCAATTCTTTTGAAAATTTTTGTAGTTGAAGAACTAGTGAAGAAAATGATTAAAATGCTCCCCAAATCTTCACGCACCTGGAAAGAATTTAGCCACGTAGTTTAAGGATAATAATAATAATAATCAATGGCGCAACAGCCCAAATCGGGCCTAGGCCTTGAAGTAATGCTAGAGTTACTTCATTGCGAGACCAACGGAACAATAGCAAACGGAAGGATGCGTATGTGCAATTTTGCACAAAACAAATTCACACACTCTTTTCTCCCAAATATGAATCATATAGTTTTGCTGTGGGAGCGATGAGAGAAGTTGCTTATATACATCATGTCGGGGTCACCGGATTATGAACAATGTGCCCTGTTCACGTTGAAGACAATGGTTAAATAACTTTCAAGCCACTCTTTGCTGGCTATCTGAATTAAAACAAAAGTCTCTTCAAGACGGTATACAGAGTGGCAAACATCATCAAACGATTTGTCATATTACGTGATTACGCCATTCGTCAAGCAATTAACAGCTACCCATCAGCATAATAATGTAAAACAACATGTTTTTCCTAATTCGATTTTACAGCTTGAATTCACGCTTTTTTATACGGCACCAAGTTTAATTACTGATACAAAACCAACTAAAAATGTGATAGCACTAAGTAATTAAAATTAATGGTCTATAAAACCACAAAAAAGCTAACATTTCTATCGGATGCCATGAATCAAGTGGACTGACTAATAAGGATCCCTGCAGTCGAACCAAAAGCCTCGCCCAACCGTACATTGACGATGGCTAATCTGATATTGATTACTAAATTGAAAATTCCTTGAAACCACCTGAAGTGTTGTCATCTTACAGGTTGTAGGTATATCAAATGGCTCTATCGTTGCATTAATAGCCCACCGGGCTCCATTATGAAAAAAAAACACATCTCCTCATGCGACAAAGTAATTTTCGTGTGCCACACGTTCTTATGGTAAACAATAAAAACTTCAAAAAAAGGCAAAAAAGAACACGGAATTCAACTTGTTAACCGAATCACTTTTGTATCAAATGTAAGCGATGTGTGTGGCTTTCACACGGCGTTAAACCTGTTCGGGAAAAGAACTTCCAGATTTTATGGTCCAGGGTATAAAATTGGATAAATAGACAGTGGTAATGTAGCACCACCTACGGTTGTAATTAAGATATGAAAAAACGAATGAGGCTGGTGCTAAGATGCTGGTACGGATGCTGCGTACAGATACTGCGGCATAGTACAGGATTTGTTACTTTGTTGATCAGATTATAAGGATTCGGTGCTCTAGACAACATAGGAGTATTGTACCAGAAATGGTACGCACATAAAATCGCAGCACGATTGTAAATATGTTTTAATTCGAAGCAGTACTGGCAAACGGATTGGTGTATTTGAAGAAGAGATGGGCAGTGCAGTACTTCACTCCGAGTCACTTACTTTAAGCAACGAGTTAAGTGAAGTAGTTCCATGGAATTCTTGGTTCATTCGTTGTTGTTCCTTCGTTCCATCATTCAGCTCACTCTCTCAATGAATGGAACTCCTCGTTCAGAGTGCTCAGTGATGAGTACCAGAAGATGAGCCTAAAAGGAAAAAAGGCCCGTAGAGAGTAGATCTGGTAGAAGATGACCAAAAAAAATCGGCAGGTCTAGTAGAAGATTAGCAAAGTGCAGTAGATGTGGTACTAGATCATGAACAAAAAAAGGTTAGCACATCACGTGTCCATTGGAACTGCAGTTCACCAAAAGGAGAAGGTTACTTCATTCACTCACTTCAATAAAGTGTTCTTTTAGAACGGTTCACTCGTGAACGACGCATCTCTTCTAATTTGAAGTGAAAAAACTTCAGAGAAGATGAAAGACTGTCTCCTCCTCATCCGACAGCTTCTACAGAAATCGAGGCCGAGTCGACATTAATGATTATACGTATTTGTAGATTTCAAATTTTAGATGGTGGAGTATGGACTAAAATCCCATTTATTGCGGACTCAGTGGGTTATTGTGATTATCCTCCCGTATTATAATTCACTCAGGACGGTTAAATCAATTAATTTTAATATGCTCTTGAGTGAGTTAGACATGAGTTCCAATGGCGTTAGGAAGTAATGTCGAAGAAGTCTGAGTCTTCTGCAGTACGGCAGCTATCCAAAGAAGTAGAACGTTTTTGCCTGTTAACACACATACCCGTACAGCCAAGCATTCAGAATCCAAATTTCATTATCCTGGGACATTGCGTTTTTGAGTTATCGTGCGTACGAACAGATAGACATAGGGAGGAGGAAACGGACGAACATACAGGTAAGCCTACAGGTGAACAGATGGACATACAGACGGATGGGCAGACAGATGAACAAATGGACGGACAGGCAGATGAACAGGTGGACGGACGAACAGACGGACGGACAGGCAGATAGCCGGACGGAACTTCGAACGGAACTTCGGACGGAACTTCGGACGGATAGACAGATAGTCGGACGGACACCTGAACATACAGATGAACGGATCAACGGACAGACAGAAGAACCAAAGGACAGACGAACTATCGCATGAACAGTAAGTGGGTCTGGCGTTTTAGACCACAAATGGCAAGAAGTACTTCTTTCTGTTCGAGACTCGGTTCACAAATTTTTAATCCGTTTTATTCGCTACTTGCATTTGTACCAATCTGTTAACTTAATAAAAGTGGCCGTAGAAGATATTGCTTACTGTAATTGTCTAGAAATACCATACAGCGGTTAGGACATATGGTAATTGCACGATATGCTCTCTTATGTGTTATAAATTCAATCTGTAACGACAACTTTACTGATACTTTTAAATTGGTCTTTCCAGAAATAACTTTTAAACGAGTCAAATAGCAGTATACTACGTTTATCTTTATTGACTTGTCTTTTATCGTAAATCAACTTTTAACGTTAATTTTTTATAGTTTTTAGGTACGTAATTAATTTGCGAAATATCTACTTAAACCTAAGCCATTCGTCGAACTTTTCAGAACCATTAATCCCTAATGATCAATTCGCGTACCGTATATCTTGCAATCACTTAGCCCTATGGCTATTGTATGATCTAGATAATATACCTTTTAAATATTGTCGAAAGGATTGCCTTGGTTCGCTAGCTATGAAAAACATTCCGTAAAATATAGGTACTATAGCTCATTTTGAGGAAACTTCTTACGAAAGGATAAAAAATGCATAGAATCAAAGGACAGTTCTAGGATTTGTTCTTAAAAAATCGTAGTCAAGTAAAACTGTGAAATTACAAATATTCATTGTAATTAGTAGAAGTTTTTTGCTGAAGGTATGTTTCTAGTTGCCAATTAAAGTTTAATTAATAATTAACAATTAGGTAGCAATATGCCGTAGTTCTCAAGATGGTCTTATACGAGCAGTTTTTCAAGCAATTGATTACCCGACCACTATTGCCAAAACTAGTGGAGCAATACAGGACAATATCATGCTAGTTTCGGCAATATTTCGGCAATATGGCAATGTTTTCACAGATTTCTTGTCTTGCTCGCCCTATAGTTGTTGCTGTATTTCCACTAGCTTGTGAAAATTCCGAGCAATTGTCCTCGTTCGGTGATTCAGTTGTCACGTTTTGTTTTGAGTTTTGGTTTTATTTGTTAAGTTTCATGTTGTGATGGCTTGGAATTCAAATATTTCCAAGTATTATTATAAGTTTTGATATTTGTTTGCCAAGTTTGGTTTCGGTGTGTTCATAAACTGAATTTTTCGTGTATGATCTTATTGCCAAATAGCTAACTATTGCTCCATATCGCTAGTCACTGCTGAGCAACTAATTGACCATCAATTTATCCATGTCGTCCATTGCTGATGTTGCTGAATGTTTCTGTATATTGCCTTGACGTCCGGGATTGCTGCAAATTAAGCAATTTTAATCGTTCGTGTAACGTTTAATTCCTTTCAGTAGTAAAATTGCTATTGCATGGAAAGTCTATTTCTTCCGAAGATAAACCAGAAACCTATTGATATTTTACTATTTACTAAATAACACACCTGCTGGTTTAACTTATTCCTTTATCTGATCTATTAGATTTTTTTTTTCACCTATCCAATCAGATCCCATACATTCAAAAAACTAAACTCAAAAATTTCCTTTCAGTTGAAACTTTCTCGGAATTCAGTTAATCGCCAGCAACAACCACAAAAGATCCTCATCTCAAATAGGACATTGAAGGAATTGTTCTGAAAGAAAATTTCGCAAGTAAAAAAATTATCTGCACTGCATTTAAAAATTTTTTTCCTTCACGTAGTGATCTCACGGCGATGCAGGTTGTTTGTGAAAAGCACCTGCTGTGAACTTGTTTACAATTTCTATCCAAAGTACCAAACGGATTCACTCGGTTAAAAATAAGGGTAAAAAAAAAGAGTCCAACTCGATAAGAAGCAACCAGCAGCACCAACGAAAACACGTAGCAGTTAGCCAATACCTTAAAGAAAATCTTCGGTTTCCTTTTGCAGATGCCTCTCGACGAGTGTGTCTTCATTCATTAGGCTGCCAACGGAGCCCATCTCTTATTTATCGTGGGAGACACACCATCATCACATCACTTAGTTTTGGTTTTTGTTTGATTTACAAACGAGAATTTTTCATGGTTCTCACAGAGATCAGCGATCGCGATGTGATCGAGCCAAACGTAAAGATCAGGAAATCGCGGTATGTAATTTCGAGTACGTGAATGGAAGCATAGTTAGGAATAAACTCAGCCTCCTCCTCGTCTTCGTTTTATTCTTTTTTCTTTTCTTCAAATTCATATTCCCTTCTTGTACAGACCAGACACACTCTACCTGAGAATGTCGAACAAGTGTAAGATCATTCCGACCAGAATTATACAGTGGGCTAGTGCAGGTTACAACAACAATAATAATGAATAAATGAATTTTTTGAAAAAAAGAAAAGAAAAACAGAACTTAGATGAAGAAAACATGATCAACCTGAAGAAGATCGTTGAATGATGCTGTAAAGAAATTTATCGGTGGTATGTCATGATCCTATATTTCAAGACGCGCAGTTACATAACAACCTCTACCTGTCGAATGCTCGCTTGATGAAGTGATTCACGTGGTCAAAGTTGAAGTGCCGACCTTTAAACATATTTCGGTTAAGAATGCAATCAATCGATTGTTTAATTTGACATTAACATTCGAAGATATTTGACTTATCCAGACAGTGGATGGACTTTTGTTCGATAATTTGATGAGGGAGAGCTTCTGCGGTACTTCTCTTATAACAGACATCTTCAAATTCCTGGTAATTTTTGGTTGTTGTTCCCGAAGTTTCATGATAGTTTTTAAATCAATTGCAGGGATTGCTTACAGACATGTGTATGTAGGCCTAACTCATAGCTGGAAGATCACGCATGATTACAAAAGACTATTGCGATATTGTCGAAAAGGTTCAAGTTTATTAAAATTGTAACCACCTCTTCGTCATATGTATATTTGACGAGGCTCTACAGAAAGGAGTATTCCAGCATAGTTGAGCCATTTAGTAAAAAAAGTTTCGATATGGGGCAAGGGTGTGAGAAAATCAATTCGTTTGAAACTCTCGAAAGCCGAGATCGAGATCGAGATCGAGATGGGTGGTCAAGAAAGAATTATCTATGAGAATAGGATCGACATATTTTCACGAATTCCGTCATACCTACTCGTATCTCATAAGTTTTCTAAAAAATTAAAAATATAATTCTTCATCGGGTTTTTCAGATAAATGCCTAGAAATTATTTTCAGGATTTATTGAAATTCGACCCATAAGAGAGTGTAAAGGGGCTGTATATTTCAATACTTTTATTCACATCCCTCAGACCTGATTACACATCGAATAAATTCATACATTCACGATCTTTTTAAATAAGGGCCTAAAAATATTGTAAGAATTTTTTCCTTTTCGAACCCTCAGAGAGTACAAAAGGGTTCAAGGCGTTTGCACGAATTCCGTCAGATCTCTTAGGAGTGATAAGATATCGAATTGGTTTTTACTTCTTTGCTTCTTGTAGTATTATCAATTTAAAACTAATTTCAGAATGTTTTAATATTCAACTTCCAAGTAGGTGTAAGGGGGTTGTATATTTTTCCACAATCTTCGCTAAATCTCTATCTTTGCGATATCAAATTGTTTATTAATATAATCGACCACACATTGGTTTTAGGATTTTCCGATGTTCAACTTCAAAGAAAGTGTAAATGAGTTGCTGATGAGATATCGAATTGATTTTACTTCCTAAGGGTTCTTACAAGTATATATGTTTATAGTTGCCTAGAAGTTTATTTCAGTCTTCTTGGATATTAAATCCCAAGGGCATGTTGGGAGGTTACAACTTTCATTAAATATCGTTGAAAACTGCGTTTTCTTGTTACTACTGCATTTTTGCATTTATCTCTATATATAAAAATGAATGTTTGTCTGTCTGTCTGTCCCGTATATGCTCCTAAACCACTCATCCGATTGCAATGAAACTTTGGTTATTTGTTGAGAGCACGTCCACGATGGTTTCTGCGCTGGTTTCGTCTAAGCTGGTTTTATTGCTCAGCCCTCAAGAGTGTGAAGGTATTGCATATGTTTTTACGAGTTCCAACATATTTCTTAGATCAGATCAGATATCGAATTGTTTTGCACTTCTAAGCTCCTTGTAAATAATCGCTTAAAAATTAATTTTAGTTTATACGGCCAAGGAGGTGTTAGGGGATCGCATACGTTTGCACAATTCTCACAATTTCTAAGTTTGATTAAGTAAATAAAATATGGATATTGTTCAAGTGATCGTGAAAATTCCGAATATGATGCAAATCGAATGATTCCTTCGTGTAGTAGCCTAGAAAAGTAACTAAAAACCGATTTCATGATTTTTCGAAATTCAGCCCCAAATGGCGTGAAGGTTCTCATGTAATTGCCAAAAATTGTATCAGAATTTTTTCCAAATTCGATCCCAAAGGTAAGGGTTTCTTTTTACTTTTCACAAATTTTGTTATATCTCTTAGGTCTGATGAGGAAATTGGTTCTGACTCTTTTGGACTATTAGTGTGATCTCTTAAAAACAATTTTAGAAATTTTATATTAAACCGCGAAGTGAGCGTTAAAATGTTATACAGTTTAGGTGTTGAACTGTTGTATAGTTTTTTTTAAGAAGATATAACGAAATTCGAGATGTTTACATAGGCACGATAAAAAAAAATATTTTTAAATAATAAAGTATTTTCTTTTCTACGAATACACTTAATAATCACTCAAAATTAATTTAATTAAAGTAATAGTATAAAATATTAAAAAAAGAGAGATAAGCCTAAAAATCTAAAAATTTTTGTGACAGCGTAAAATAGAATTAAAGTCAAATTTGTTCACGAAACTAACTAAAAATATTAACAATTTTTGCAATGGGAATATGGACCATTAAAAAATTATTTTTTCCGATTTAATCAAAAGTACGTACCAAGCTACGTGTCATATAGGTTGATTCTTTTGGTTGTGAATAATCTGAATACAATTTTCAATTTACAAATTTCAATTCATTTTACAATGTTCATAAAAAATTATGAACACAAAGTGTTTTTTGCTCACCATTTAATTTACAAACTCATTAAATTTCATGGGGTGTTATTTTGAGATATGACAAAGAACAACCGCAGCTTTTCTACGCCACTTCTGGTAAAATAGTCCCGCAGGGATGAGATAAATGATGGATTTCACGTTGATAAGTTTTTCACTATATGAAATACTAATGAAACATGATATTCGACTAGCGTGAGAAAGTTGCAACTTGTAGGACACCTTAATAATATTTCAGACCGTCAAACAGAGGGTGGATCGGTTGATGCGCGTCCGATGATAATTCAAATCTTTCCACTTAGCGGTAGGTACTTTAACGCAAGGGATGCAAACAACATATGCAATTTAATTAATGGTCCTGTCCTATGCAAGAAATGGGGTGCTGTTTGTCTGATGCACATTTATCGGTTGAACTTTATTCGGTTCTGTCACGTGTCGTTTATGATTCAAGTGTTCCGTGATGTTGTCCTTTCGACGACGTCACAGGGAGCCAAGTATATGAGATGATCTGCTTCCTGCAGTGTTTGCGTAGTACTTGCGCTTCCGTATCCGGAATTCGTACTCAGGCACGTGCGGAAGAGTACGCTTTAGTTGTTTGCAATGTTCAGGACCAGCCTACAATAGACAACATCGGTGGAATATAAATTGTCTTGTGACAGGCTAATTTGTAGCGAACATATCAAACTTCTTATTGAATGTCTGATACATTGTTGCCCTGAGATAAATTTCAAATTTATTAAACTCGGTGTAAATCTTAAAATAAACGCTATTGTTGAATATTCTATACAGGGGATGTGGAAACAAATTTCATCATCGCGAATTACGTTGGAGCGAAATTCTTGCCATTGCATCCTTATACTAAAGGTAGGTGGCAAGTATCTTTTCTAAGACTGTAGAATATCCGCTTCCATAGTAAGATTTGCTATTTAATCGATCAATTTATTTTACCTTTTGCAATGCCGACAAGTTCCTCAAGCAGAAAAATGCAAACATTTTACCACGTTTAAAGAAATTGATTCGTCTAAGTATTGTAATTTAGATAAGCCTTTAGATACTTCACAACCATAAATTCTAGTCTTAATTTCGCACTTTTCCTACAAATCCCAGCTTTAGTCTAACTTGTGCAGCAAGCAGTTTTGTAGCTATTACATACACTAAACCTAACCAATTTTCTATTCTGAAAATGATAGATCGATATCACTTTAGGTTTGTGCAATTCGAAATAACTACAAATTATGTATATTAATTTCAAATCGGCCTATTATTTATTTCTTATGTAATTACTTAGGACACAAACTATTAAAAGCGTGGAGCGTTCTCGTTCAATTCGAACCTGTTTTTTCATAAAATCCAGACAGCAATTAAATGTTGAATTGGGGGGATGTAGAAAACACTTGACTGACTGAAGACATAAACCCGATAGATTTGCCTTGGACTATTAAATCATCGCCTTTGGTAAAACAGTTGGCAGCCGATTTAAGTTGAACTTTCATGAGATAAACAGTTTTCAGGTATCCCGTGCGATTGACAATAAATCATAAAATTGTGCCGATAAAATTAATCAAAGGCCCCGGGGGACCCCTATAACTGATATACCGACTTAAAATCATAACGAACATAATATCAGCGAGTATACGAGTATATGGAAGGAAAACCATCCGTACTGTAAGTTCGAGTAAAATGCGATTTCAAAGAAAATAATCTTAAAGTTGATACGGCGTTGTTTGTATGGAAATAGGCATACAAAGTGTGAATGATTTTGTGCTCTATAAAGCACATTGGGAGCCCGCCTTGAATGGCTTAAAACTGCGTAAATCTTATGGACCATATATGGACGGCGGCGGCGGTAATGTTTTACTTTATTTCAATGTACGCGGCTCACTTCTAGTTTTTCGACGAGCTTAGGATAGGATTTGAACTCGGTGTGTTAGGGCTACATATGTCGGCGAGTTTTCTGTAACACCCGCACTGTCAAATCGAGAAATCCAGCATAGGTTCGGATGGCGCCACTTCATTCAATGCGCGGTAAGGTTTATGGCTTGTGCAAATCAACTGCTTCCTTTCTTCACTGTTCTGACAGAAGGTATAAAGTTAAGTCAGGTCTCTTGTTATCGTACGTATGGATCTAAGATGCCCCCTACACAATGTCCATTGAACCTACGCTAAATAATTGTTTTATTTAAGGACTAGAGCCACTCATATTGTACTCGTACTATACACAGAAGCTTACAGCAAGTAAATTTCAATTTTATAATCTTACGAATACTGTAACCTACAGTACTACAGTCTTTGCAAATATATTACCTAAAATAATAATACATAACGTATTTGAATTTAGACAAAATTGGGACCTTAAGTTACAAGTCGCTCTTCTTTAGGTTCTTATAAGATTCTTAGACAAAAGTGGATCAAAAATTTATACAGCAAAATCGAATTATAAATTTATATTTTAATGCCAGAGGCTACGAAAGCTTTTCCAAAAAATGCTTTTTATACAATTTAATACCTTGGATACACAATAAACTATAATATCGTTTATATCACCAGAGTATCTATCACCCAATAATATGCATTTAATACGATAAAGAGCTGATATGTACGTAATATCCAGCCTGTTTCCTTGTATATAAATTCTATGATTTTAGCTGTTACATCCTTCTTTTAACTGCCATCAGCCCCATCTGTTACTAAATTCAACTAAAATTTTTATGAATGACAGTCGAAGCCATTTTTTCTTCACTGCTAAAATTTTGAAATGAATTTTATAATATAACAACAATACTACGATTGATAGACGGTTGATATTGTGTCTTTGACAGCTAAATGTCAAAGTATAACATGTTTATGCTGTGTATCATTCTATCTTGTATCGCATATCATGATTTAAATACAGTAATTTGTATAGAAGCAGTGTATCCATGGTATAATGTATTGCTGTGAATTCCTTTGAAAAACAGACTTAGGACTTATTATTGTATGTACCTACATTTAAAAATGAAGTATTCCTGGATGTTCAGCATCTGAGGAGTTACTTTTGGCAACATCAACACAACATTCCCTACTGGGATCGATCGCTGACTCCGCCATTACTGGAGAGGACATTGAAGACAAAATAGTTTTAAAAACTTCACTGGAAAGACTGTATTTGACTAGTTCTCAAGGAGCTGTTTCATCATCGGGTTTCTATAAATTAGGCTTATGTAGTTCGTTAACGAACTAATTCGGAAGAGTGTTCCCATAAGTGAAATGAGCGAACTTGTTCGCAGTTAATTCCGGTCTTAGTTCGTTTGTAGGAAGTACTTGTGCATGACATTTTTTTTAGGTCATGAGATTCAGTGCGAGCTCTCGTGAACTAGTTCGTTGTTCTAGTTCGCAGTTAGTGAGATTGATGATAAAATGTGTAGGGAAATGTGATGACCTAAAAAAAGAAGGTCCTCATTTCCGTCGCGAACGAACTAGTTCCTTTTTTTAAGTTCTCAATTCGCGAGATTGAATATGATGACATTAAGAAAAAAAGTAGACACTTCCGTAGTGAACGAACTAGTTCTTTTTTTTGTAGTTCGAAATTCGTAAAACTGAAAAAAAAAGTTCCCCACTTCCCTTGCAACCGAACTAGTTTCTTGAGGACCTTTTGTTTTTTTTTAGGTCATCATGTTCAGTCTCGGGAATTGCGACCTTAAAAAAGGAACTAGTTCCGTTCTCAGGAACTGCAAACTAGAAGAACGAACTTGTTCGCGAGGGCTCGGGAACTAGTTCGTTCGCGACCACTAAGGTGAACTGCGATGCGCATACTTTAGATCATCAGACGGTGTATTTGAGACCGCTTACAGCTGCTGTTATTGTCGAGGATTCATGTATTTGTGTGAAACGGAACCGAATTGAATAACCATGAATTGTAACAAGATTAAAGTTATAGAATAACTGAACGACTGACTGACTACTTACTGGCTGGTTAGAATAAACGAAAAGTTAGACCGATTGAAGTATACTTTCCTGAACGAACTCTCTAGGGCTAGTGCAAAATACTTTATAAGCATTAAGAAGACCTATTAATGAATGACTGAATCCACTAGAAAGTTAAGTTTTTTTTTCTGAAAATATCGTAACATACAAATCACATAGACGGAACCTTTAAATTATCATTAAAGCATTAAAAGACCTTTACCCATTTTCCGACATCGAAGTGTTCGCCTTTAATCAGCTCAAACCCCACAGTGACCACAAAAGTTTCGGATAACCTAAAACTTAAGCAATAGATTGCCTAGCCGATCCATGCATCCATCTAGCCGGAAGCGCCATCATTACAAAATTTCCATCGCGGGAACAATCAATTTTTGTGGCTAGAGCTATCCCGAATGGAAGTTAATCAGCACTTACCTATACGCGATCATACCCAACATAAAAAAATATTCTCAGGTGAAAAAAAAAACACTCTTTGGAAATTAGCTTAAGATTTCCATTCTATAAGGAGTCTAATGAGCGGTTTTCGAGGCAATTGGTGGCCATTAGCCTTTGACGTTATTCGATTCGTTTTATTCAGCGTCAGCGTCCAAAGATGGATTAAATGCCGAAAGTTTTCACCTGTTCGGTTGGACTAGAAAAACAATGACCATCCGTATGGCCTTCTTCTCTCATTATATCCGTAAAAACGTGATTTATTTTAACGATGCTATAATTCACGGGGCAGAATATAAACTAAAATTATGGGTTGCTAGGTGATTGGCCGACACACTCTAGCTGTACTTTAGTCGGCATATGTACAATAGTCACATGTGAGCCAACCTCTAGATATTGATTATGGTTACTGACGTAGTCGTAAATTTTATGGCTCCGATATGGAAATTATAGTAGGTACTGAGAAGATTTTTCTCGAACATCAGGTGATCGATTAGCAGTGTTGTTGTGAGTGATTTAAACATGAAACATTAAATTTAAACTAGAAAATACACGTACTATAAGCACTTTTCATAAACATAAACTACATCGACTTTAAACAATTAAAAGCTAATGTGTTTATTGTTGTTGTAAATTTTAAGTATAAAATGGTACGTATTATAAAGTGTAGGTTACAATGCGACTGATTCCTGGTTATTCTTTAATTTCTGTGGTTACAGGGAATAACATGGTAAGTCGAAAAATAGTAAAATGGGGTAAGTGTACTATGGTCGTCTTCCGAGACTTACAAGTACTCTGGAGAAGTTATTGTTATACGTTATTACTGAGATGTCAACAAATTAATTTTTTTTTCACAAAAACTAGATTTACAGGAATAGTTTAATAGTAAAAATAGCAAAAAAGTGCTGCCCTGAATAGTTTCGTATTTAGACTTCCCTACTTATTCCCTGTGCCACAGATTTGTCAGTCACATAGTAATCTACACCGCATCTTATGTCACGAATTCCGATATATTTCGTAGGTCTCATGCGATATTTATTAGCATTTATTTCTGAGGACATTAACTATAGTCGCGAAAATCGATTTAATCGTTTAGTGATATTTAACCTCCTAGAGTGTGGAACTTCCAATTTCGTTGAATGACAGGATGGGGATGCGGGTGACACTCCAATGGGATTGGCTTAGGCTATAATAACGTTGAAACTCAGTTTGGACCTAAGTTACGTGTACCTACCTACCTACATATTGAAAAGTTAATTAAAGTCAAAAAATTTATTTCGCACATGTGCTTAGGGGTGGGTAAATAACTTGTCCATGAAAAAGAATTTTATGTGTTTTTACGAATTTCATCATGTATTTTGGGTCTGTACGCCGATAGAACTAAAATACTTGTGTTCGATATACAATTCAAAAATTGGTTTACAGTAGTTTTGTATCTTTTCACGAACTCAGACATATTTCTTAAGGCGTTATACGCAGTCAGAATTTAAAACAAAAATGTTTATTCCATTTTCGTAATTTATATATATTGATGAAGTATATTAACAGAAAGTTTCATGTCAGTCCGACATATATTCACGAATTTACACTCATATTTGTAAAGATATGTCGGAGCTTTTGGAAGTACTTCTGAAACTGTGAACGCGTTTTTCTCAAAATTGTGATCTTAAAGTCGGTGAGAAAGATTTCTCGAACAGTCTGAAATTTTTACACAAGCATTATAAACGTATTTTTTAGTGACTAAAATATTTTCTATTTTATACAAAATTTAAGGACGAAAATTTTATCAAAATCAACAATTTTTTTTTAAAGCCATAATTTTGTTAACAATCAAAATTCGCGTACTCTTTCGATTAAGATTTAGATAATACATTACAAAATCGAAATATTTTTTTTAAATGATCCAATCCAGAGATATTATGCTCACCACATGATGCTTCTTTTGAAATGAGTGCCCGTCGATCGGATATAGCAGTGAAATAAATTATTATTTTTACAAATAAAAATACCAGAACAAAGTTAAAACTTACTACAATATGTATATAAATTTTCACGTTAATATTGGTTTTTTTTGGAACAGAATTGAATATATTTTGAAACGTCGAGCCGGATGGCCACAAGATATTATCAAAAACTTAATTTTACTTTCTTATTTAAACATTTTTTTTGTCTTATTTCATTATTTTAGCAATACAGTATTTTAAACGATTTTAAAAAAAAAATTTCCTACCTTAAAATTTTTTTTACGTTTCATAACTTGAAGACACGAAAAATGCCAACAAAAATTTCAGATAAGCAACCGCTTATGCTAGAAAGCTGAAACTTGGAATTTATATAGAACTCTGATAGTAGACCCATCTGTATAAAAAAAATTGTCAGCATGGTTCAAGGGGGTGTAGAAGTAGGGGGGAAAAATAATGGTCCGAAACGCCAAAAATCTGAGATCGATACATTGTAAAATTCATATCTCCTAAACGGTTAATGCGACTAAATTCAAACTTAAGTAAATTGTCTTTTCTAAGGCTACAAAACTAAACTAGTTTCTCTTGAAACATCATTAAATACTTTATGGAAGGGTCACAAATTGAAATAAATTGACTTAAATTGCAATGTTGCAATATACAAATGAAAATTGAAATGAAAATACTTCAATTGCAGTAAAACAACAGGACGTATTACACCACGTCTTACAGCAAGAGACAGTTAAAGTTGCACGAGGCTGTTAGCAGGTGTTTCTAAGATACTGCAATATCATGAACTTTATTATTTTAATACTAAAATATTTTCAATATTTCTCATTTTCATTACACAACTTTTTTTTTTCAAAATCAAACCATAAGTCCGAGCAAAATGATCAACAACGAAAAACTGATCGAATAAAACGCCGAGCTTATTATTACTAAGCAATTTTTCACTATGTTATAAATGGGCACAAAAGAATTTAACGCCCAACGTCTTACCACTATTGATAATTACTTCAAAAATATAATTAATTTTACGAAAACAGGTAGGTATCAATTTCCAAATAACATTGCACGATCGATTTTCATTTAAACTTTTTTTTTTACCCCCAATTTCATTAGTTCACCGCCACCGGTAAGTAACTCATATTTTCGTAGCTAATTTCAACAATAGTTAGTACATTTCTGTTTTAGGAAACATAATGTTCATTTAAAAATTAACTACTATGATTGATAGGTGAAGGTATTACACACTTTCAATGTCAAGTAAAAACTAACTAACAGTGAAAGTGTAATCAAAAACACCTTTTAAAGGCATATGAAAAAAAAAAAATTAATAAAAAATTTGTTCTACCTTGTATAGTCACACGGACCTTGTACCATGGGATTCATTACATTCAAGAGAAGCTTTAATAGTTACATCGACTTGAAATGAAATAAGCAAAAAAATTTAAAAAAAAAACGCAATAACCATATCTACCTACTCAAAGAGAACAACAAAAAAAAAATCATAACAACAGCAAAATCGAGTTGTTAATGGAGCATTTATAATACGATATATGAAAATCGGTAATCGCTAAACTTCACCTCGAAAAATCCTCTCAGACTTGAAAATGACCAAGATATCATCTTAGCCTGGGCTATAAAATAATTGTTGAATGAAACTTTTTGAATTACTTCATATGGTGAATCGTGCTGTATGATTTATTAATTGTGTACAACCACTCAGGTGCTTTTTGGTGCCTTTTCATACCCATGTAGGTTGCCTTCGAATATAATGCAAGAATTGTAACAGGTTATTTAATAGTTGTTAATGGTGTGGTTCAATGAAATCATGCTATTATTGTCAGTGATTATTATTACTATTTTTTTCCTTCCCGAAAGTATACGGGTGTTTAATTTAAGGTAAACAAACATTTGATTTTTATCGTAATTTTAAATCAAGATTTTTATTCGGCTATTTGTTATGGAAGTCTGTTAAAAACTTTATCTCTTTTCTTGCCCGTTTTTTTTTCTGACTATCGCTGAAAACAACACTTAAACTCTAAGACGAGAAAAAAGTGGAGTCCCTCAAGGTACAGTACTATCACGAATGTGTGTACTTGCAACAGAATTGTTCGAGCGCAGCAGGCTTTCGATTCGATTAAAAAACAACTCTTTCGTTGCGCGCATACACGTTTTTTCCTTAAATTCCATTAAAGAAACTCCTTGGTACGTTGCACAGGTAACACAGCTTACAATAATGTCAAACATCGTGTTAAAATTTGTAAGATGACAACTTCACGACGCGATTATCATATTCAAATGACGCGACGACAACGTTGGGGCTCTCTAGGACACATCGTTTGCCCACTACCCGTTTAGAACAACAACTCTATGTTTGGGGGAGGCGAAACATCTTAAGTGCATTTTCAACCTGATCATCGAGAGTCTGTGCAGAAATGAAGATGTTACGCTTGAGAAAGAACTGAATAGTTATTCTTGTTTTTCTGCACAATTTTCATAGGGTTTTTTTTTCTACTGTTTTTTCTTAATCATTCTGCACCTTTTGTTCGCGTACAGGAATAAAATCACGGAAGAACTACAGTCCGATCGTTTCGTATAATTTCGTTGGGAACTAAATGCGTAAAAATTGTTTATATCCAGGCGGATTTTGTTACTTAAATCGTTCCGCGATGCCGATCATGACCGATAAAATTTCATAATAAAATTCTATAATGAGCGATTATTGATCATTTAATGATTTGTATGAACATCGTTTTTTTCTTCATTGTATTTTTATCGTGGAATTTATACATATGAAGACAAAAAAACCCAATGCCCAGTGTCGGCAAGAGCAGCATGGCCAAAGGTGTATCATACCTGAAAACTTTCGACTGTTATCCGTTACGTTTAAATTGATTTGTCTCGGACATTAAGATCATATTCAAGACACCATGAAAACACTGCACACACCATGTACCAGATTGTGCAAACTTTTTGCGAGAGCCATTAATTACCGACTGGATATGTGGAGATCCCTTACAGTGCGATCACTGCCTGTCCCACACCATTTCGTTTTTCAATTTTTATTACTTCCTTATGACGTGGTTTATTTTGATGCAGTCAGATTCGATCTGATGCTGTTTAATAAAAAGGTGACCTTTTCAGTCCCGATTTATCGAGAGGTGAGAGAGCTATTGTCTTACTAGAATGATAAGTTGGTGACCGTTTGCTTCTGGAATCGATCGATACTGCAGCTCCAATCTATTCTAGTGGTGTTCATAAACGAGTCAAATATATGAATTTTAATAGGGTCAAGACATTAGTTAGACTTGGCTTCATCTACGCAATTATAAATATAAGTAAAATTTTATAGTAGCCTATTATTTTTACTGTCGTTGTTAAGATTTATTGACTGCGATTGTAAAACAATACCGTGCGATATTAAAAACGAGTTGGCATTTACCGCGATTGTTTCAATAAACTTTGATTATTAACTTTCAAACTAAAGAGGTGTGTGATTATCAATATTACTAATACTAGTATTATTCATAATTTAAGTTCTTTAATAAATTATTGGATATAGCAAGAAAAGACACTTGCCCTGTTGTATGTCACCAAATAGAAAAAATCTGCCAATGGTCTGGGCGAAACTTTATTATTTTTCGGAACAAAGTTCGAGAACGGTCAAAGTTGGAGTATCAGTCATTTGTTAGCTTCCTGGACAATGAACCAAAATCGAAATTGTTGTTTTAAGGAGTTGTGTCAATACTTCTGTTGTATCTACGTTTTAACCGATTCCCGAGCTTTGTTGTGTCATCCACTTCATCAAATAAATTAGGAACATCACCGCATGTGGTTGCTACTGAAAACCAATTGGCAACTGATGCCTACACAGAGAGAAAAGTGTAGTGAAATCTAACAAAAACTGTAATGACTTCCATTACAAATGCAATGAAATTCCAACCCATTACATTCGTAATTAAAACTATGCCATGTAATGAAATAATGTAGTGAAGTGTATTACCGGTGTAGTAAAAATAAGTACAAAGTATAGTAAATTTCATTAGCAACAATAGTGAAATTTATCACTATGTATAGTAAATTTCATTAGCAACAATAGTGAAATTTATCACTATGTATAGTAAAATTCATTATTAAGAACAGTAAAATACATTACTTTTATAGTAAACTTCAGTATCAACTACAGATAACTTTATAACCAAGAATGGTATAATGAATTACACCAACGATGGTGTAATTTATTTTCAAGTGTAGTAACACGTTTTTTTATTATACTATCCAACTTATTACATAGTAAACTACATATGTATGTTTTATCAATTTTTTTATACATGTCACAAATACAAAGAAATTCACAATTAAATTATCTTAAAACTAAATGCTTTCCTGCAATCACTTAAATTCAAGTGTATATTTATTAGTAAAACTGTAAAGTCTTGTACTATTTTTAATGTTAAAAGCGTTTAAATTTACATCATAATAAAAATCAACTTTTTCTGATTAAGGACTTATGACTCTTTTCTTACCAATATTTCACGTTAATGTCAACAAAAAAACCAAATAAAATTACACCACTCTATTAGCTCGTATGTTAACTAGGTCGTCTATAGAGAAAAAATTCAAAACTGTATTTGGAAAAAATGCTATTAGAACAACAACCCTTGAATATTTTTAAAATGCGTAAATTTTAGTTTTTTAAACGCATATTACCTATTTCTTGAATAATTAACATTTCATTTTCATTAATATAATGCTAGAAAAAATCTTAAAGAAGGTCCAGTATAGATCAAATTATTAAAAATTTTCTTTTTTATTAATAATATATGAAGTCAAACTGAAGCAATTTTTCACGATTTTCATGGCAGGAATTACATAAGAAGACCGCAATTCATTGAAGTATGAAGTATCATAAATAGTATAATTAATTGGCATTTCTAGAAGATAAATCAATGAAAAAATTATTGACTTTTAATAGTAATGCGTTTCAAATAATTTGAAAACCTATAACACTATTTTTTTCTGTAAAATCAAAATTAGTTTGCTGATAGACAGCGAACGATGCAGGCGTATTGTCTACGCCAAATTACTCGCACGAAAAACGATTTCAATCGATTAAAATCCTCTCAAGAAAGAAAAATTAAACAGGGAATAAAAAATTTTCGTACCGGACTCTTGGGGCCTTAATATTCTATTTTCTTTTACAATTATATCACTTATATCAACTGAACATGTAAGTAATGTCCATTGGCGTTGTCGCAGTTCAGCAAACTTACCACTTCTGTTGTCAAAAGCACTAGCGCATTAGTCAAATTCATTATAACTTTAGTCAAATTTCCTATATTCTGCAATTCGAATATATTCTTTCAGTTTAATTACAATTGTATAGTTAATTTTATTACCTTAACAAGGCTACTAATGTTCGTTAATTTTACTACAATAGTACGCTACAAATGTTCGTTAATTTTAATACAGTACGACACTTGTTCAAATTTGGCCACATTTGTAGTAAATTTTATTGCAATGATATTTTTTTGAACTTATGTTTTATAGAATTTATTACAGATATTTTTCTCTGGGTATCGCAAAAGGGGTAAGTTTGAAAAGTTTGACAAGTTTTGTGTTTTATTTCGCAAAACATTTTCAGTAAATCTACTAATATCCTTCAACGTTTCAAAAGTGATTAATAAAAACACTTTATTGTATTTGAAATCATTCGCACAACTTCTTGTCGTTATTTCCTCGAAGCAAAGTATTTCTCGCTCAATTGACTAATGGTCGCTTATTTTTGCCCATTCATTTCATACAATTTCTCGTTGTATCGCAACTTGTTCATTTCATACTTAACCTTGGTTGATAATATTAAATGGTAATTTTCAATTATAATGAAAGAGGAGTAAAAAACTATTGACTAATGACACGACCCAAAAACAGAAGCAGAAGTGTTCATGATCCTTCCAAAAGCATCTTTTGAGAACCTCACGTCAAGAGTGTCTTAAATCGTTCGAAAATAAGCTCAACAAAAAAGTGTTCCAAAACACTTGATTTTTGCCCCCAAACATATTCAACACCGGGGCCTCCGATCATTAATCTTTCGCTTCAAAAGGTATTCGCATCAGGTATCCACAGAAGTTGACAATCTTCATCTTATGATATCACTTCGGAACCGAGAATCCGTTATGCATGTCACTTAATGGAGAGGATAAAAGAACACTTGCGGTGATATTTTCGGTAAAGTATCTTAACTCAAGGCTTTGCGTTGTTTTCTTAAGTTTTTTTTTTGTTTGAAACCAGGTATTTTTTTGGTGGAGTTTTCGTTGGGCAGAGTTTATTTTTTTCTTCAAGTTGCTCTCTTCCCAAGCACTTCCACTTTGTCCCGCCTCAGATAACTACTTGGTTGTTTACGTTTCGGGTGCAAACACGGAGGGGAAGTAAATTCACAAAATACAGAACAGCACAAACCAGCAACAAACAAATATTCGTGATTCTCGATAAAAATCTGCAAGAGTCCAAGTTCAATTCAATTGGCAGCCCAGGTTTTTCAGTTTATTTGTATTTATGCCCACTGTACACTATACCCGGTTCGGATTCAAACCTAGAGTTTGAGTTCCTTTCTTATGGCACAACAACGGTAATACGCTGCATGAGAGTCTTTAAGTGGATTGGCCAGAAGCTAGAAGTACCCAGTGCGGGCACCCAATCTTTCCAGACTCCTCGAAATAATATTCGACTTATGGCTGTGAAGAATGTGTCCACCGACTGGCTAATTATTGACATTCTGGACACACTTGCTAACTGGCCATGATGAACAGGTACGAGTACCTCTACCTTTGTGGAATTCTTCTTCGTTGTTATTATTGTTGTTATTATTGGTGCAGTGATTTACAGAAAGCTGGAAAAGAATGGTGTTGATTACCTGAAGGGTGGGTACTGGTACTGGGCACAGAAGCATCTTTAATTGGCCCGATATTACAGCGGACGATGACACCGGGTTCGGGGTACTCACAAGACGTGTAGGTCAAGTGCCATAAGTATTCCAAACTGTACAGCGTGGACCAGTAAATTGAAAATATATATTTCTATGGTTGCGATAGTGTAAGGTAAGAAGGCATAAAGCACGACAATATTTCATAGGTACGTTTCGTACGGCTTATGGTCGGCCTAGGCAAGTTCCTCGGCACAAGTACACGTACCTTACCAACTTGCAACTAGTTAAAATTATCTGATATTTTGTTATATGGTCATTTAGTGGCATTCATGGTCAACTACGCGAAGATACGGGAGCGTTGTTATTGGGATAACTGATAGGGCATCACGGTGCGTTTTTGCTTATATTGAAGGTTGCCCACGGTTAAACAGTTAGCCATGACAATGCAGCGACCACTTAAAGCACAAATTGCACTTTGTAAGCCACGACTTACGCATTAGATGACCATTTTTGTGTTAGGGATCAAGGAAGTATAACAGACAGTCATATGCGCTCTTTATTGCCATAATTTGCTCCAACATTAAATGCAATTTGTGTGCGATTTAACATTTTGATAACATTTCGTTGTCCTCAAACTCGTTGCTTGTTATTACATTCGAGTTATGGTGGGCAAAAGTTCACTTGCCTTGTGACAAACTCATAGCTGGAGGATCTTTAAAGATTTGGAAAGTTGGCATTTTGCTAGCGGAGAGTGTTGTTGAACTTATCATAGGTAGTCCGCTAATAAGCACATTTTTTTATACAAACTACAATAATATAAATTTATATCGAATACTTTAAGCGTTTAGCGAAAGTTTTGATATTAGAAAAATAATATTTTTTTTTTTTAAATTATAAAATAAATTAAATTTATACGCAGCTCGAAAAGAAGTCTAATTTGAGAGCAAATTAGTAAAGTAACCACTCATTCATTTTAAGTGCAGGCACAAATCAACAAATTTTGACGTGAAGAAGCTGCTTCATTTAAACGCAAATTGTAGCCATAATTTGTTATTTTCAGTTTAATATCATCTACAATAAATAATTTGCATAAGATCTTTTTTGCAATAACTCCGCATTACGTTTAATATGAAAATCTGCGATTTATAGGACTAACGAAAGGCCAATGCTCGAGAGGCACTGATATAGGATGATCCACAGTCGATCGGACAAACTAATATAGTGAAACCCGGTTATAACGTACCTTGTGGGGACCACAAAAGTAGAACGTTATAACCGATAGTACGTTATAGCCAACATTAAAACCTTGCACATTTGTGCATGGGGATTGAAAAAAGAGTACCTTTTAACCGAAAGTACGTTATAAAAGTGCACTTTATAAGCGGGTTGCATTGTATCACGTTTCTTGGCTTAAATAATTAAAAACAATCCGCCAATGGTCTGGGCGAAACTTTATTATTTTTTGGGTTTAAATTCGGAAGCGGTCAAAGTCAGAGATATCATCAGTTCTTAAAATAAAAATATTTAAAATAGAAATAACCAATTTCTATCTCATCAGAACTAAGGGATGGCAAAAATTGCGAACCCTTGAAAGGTGAATATCGAAAAATTGAGAAATGTGTTTGTAGACGATTATATAAAAAGTCTGTGGAAGTGAAAATCGATCTAATATCTCATCAATCCTAAGAAATATGTAGAAGCTAGAAATGTATACAACCCCCTTACACACCTTTGAATTGAATATCTAGAAATGCTGAAATTGACTTTTTGGCGCTTATATAGGAAACCTTGAAATCATGAAAACGGTTCAACCCTTTTAAGTCCTTTTAGGAGTTGAACAACGAAAAAACTTAAAAACATATATATTACCCAGATATATTACCCAAGCACGTGAAAGTGAAGAGATATTCGATATCTTCTCAGGCCTGGGGGATGTGGCAGAATTCATGAAAAAGTATACGACTCACTTCGACCGGCAGAATTTCAAATAATCCTGAAAATACTTTCAAGGCATTTATATGAAAAAGCCGTAAAATAAAAGTGGATTCAATATTTGGGAAGGCTTAGTAGATATGATGAAAATGGTGAAAATATATGCATTACATTTTCACATTTTCCCAAAATTTTTTTCCATTTCAACCTCTACGAAAGTATAAAAGGGTTCAACTCTTTTTCATGAATTCTGTCATATCTCTTCGGACATCGAATTGATTTTTACTTCGTATTTCTTTATATTCATCTAAAAACCAGGAGTTTTGGATATTCAAAGCCAACTCCGCATTAAAGATGACACCCCAATAAGTCTAAAGGCTTATGTTCTGAACATCCGAAGACATTTGCATACGGCGGACTGAAGAGCAATTTTCTTTATCTACTTTTATTGGTGTCAATTAACCCTAAAATACAAAAAAATTTATGCTCTCACGGTAGGACTCTATTGTTTTAAATTTTCTCTAGGAATACCTCACTAACATGGAAGGTGGTACCTTCTTCCACAAAACTAAGGATTACTTGTGACTTTATTTAAATCTTACGTTGCGATATGTACACCTGTAACTGAAGATCAGCAACATATCGCAGACAGGTAATTTATTACGAAAAACTCGATAAAAATTGAAATGGAGGTCACATCACTGGTTCATCGTAGTTCACCTGTTGAACAAGATCTTCAGCCTCGATAAAAATCACCAGCACCCACATCGGCCTCCAGCTAATTTAACTTGCGTATTTTCTTTTCGTGTTTATCATCGTCGACGTCCGTCTCAGAATCAGAACTTGTTCAGTTCATTGCTCTGGCCGTTCGGTTCTTTTATTATTTGGCCTTTTCTTACAATGCAATGCTCCAATCTTCGATTAGATTATCTCCCCATTCATTCATTCGTTTCAACTTCTAACAAATCGATTTAATGTACTCGCAGATATTTTCGATATTTTTTTACCGATAAGCAAAATTTGTATGGCGTCATTTATGAAATGATAGAGTAGCTTTGATTTCAACATGCCCAAGATCATTTCTGTGCGACTCCCACATGGCCTATTCGATTGTTAACCGAAGAAAATTTACCTCAATTATGGTAAACTGGTTTCACGGTATGCACAAAACAGTGTTTATACTATTTGAAAGGTAGTAGTCACACCTGATAAATGCTACGGAAGTAATTAAAAAATAGGCAGTAATAGACGCGACTTGCATCTAACGAGAGTTTTAATGGAAAATAATGCACACGGTACCCTTTCGGAACAAGACAACTAACTGCAAGGCGTCTAGCAAGCAAGTGGATAAGCCACTTGCCCAGACAGTCGCTAGAAATAAGGCTTGAAACGCTAAGACAGTTGTTCCCCCAAGTCGTAGTCCGATGGAGCCCATAAATTACTCGATTGGGTTGCATGAGTCATTCGCCAAACAGCCAAGCCATTGGGGATCGCCCTTGGTCGCGTGTCTCCAATCGACAAGCCCAAACGCTGCATTAATTGACACATTTAAGTGCAGGTAATTACACAAACAGCAGTCAAAAAGGCTCTAAGTAAATTCGGAAATTAATCAATTACTGACGGGCATCGAATTACACCGTGCATTTCTTGAAGGAGGAGCAGCTCAAAGCGATGGGAACGTGGCCATGCAATTCTTCATTAAGTAATTTAAAATGCCACTTAGAGAGCTATTCAAATTGTTGTTGCTGATGCGACAGGTAAATTTGGTTTATGTACTCTGAAGTCTACCAATCAAAAAAATATGAACAAATGTATATTGTAGAGATATCATCTCATGACATAATTTATTGCTCGAGATATCTTCATCATATCCCTTGCGATGATATAGATAACATAGAAATGGGCAACTCGGTTCGTTTCAGTGAAGTACTTCACTTCACACTTCAAGGAACGAGTTCAGTGAAGTAGTTCCGGAACTCTTCGTACCTTCGTTATCGTTCCTTCGTTTGCTCGCGAACTAGTTCGTTTATGGTTCAAAGTGAGGTGAGAAGCTGATGAGCAAAAAAAAAGGTCAGAACAGAAAAAAAGGTTAGTAGGTACATACTATACATCCAGAAGATGATGATCAAAAAAAACAAAAGGTCAGGACATATCGAAGATGATGACAAAAAAAAGTCGGACCATTGGAACTGCAGTTCACCTAAAGGACTGAGTTACTTCACTCAATTGAAGTGTTCTTTTGGAACAGTTCCCATCCATCACTAAGATAGCATGTAAAATGAGTAGTCCAGGCGATAAGAATGGAGAAGACTGAGGACATATTTTTTTGTTTTTAGCTCATCACATTCTCGGGCACTGAGGATTTTTTTTAAATCATTACATTTCCTACACGATCTTACACTGAACTCACGCGAACTATAATGAACTAAAAGAACGAACTAGTTCGCGATGCATCGGGAGCCGAAAAAGAATGATCGCATTATGGTGAACTAAAGTGCGCAAGTCTAATAAAAAGCAGTACTAATGTAGTTGTAGAGCCTCCTCTAGGTAGCCTGAATGGGAATCTATGGTCATTTCATGAATTATCAGTGGTTCTTCGTCTGCCCAAAATCGAAGTAGATGCCATCAAAGAACTGCTGAATAATGCTCCTTGGAGAGAATAACTACATTTAGTATTTTGGAAGCACCTTGATATGCTGAATCGATTTATCCTGGCTCTATAACTTTGCGCGACCGATTGAGATCTTTCATACATCAGTTTTTATCTAAGTAACGACACCCATGGCTACTTTGTAAGGAGTAAAACTATTATATAAATACTAGTGTAAATTTACAACTCCATAAAGTATAACGATTTGAATTTATTTTCGAATCGCAGCCAATACGCCGTTCACATATTGCGGCGAGTAACGTCTAATTCATGTCAAAGTTTCTTGCTCAAACATCTTCCAAGAGCTACCAGAGCAGTAGTTTCCGATAATTTATGCATGAACGTAGGTAAAATCTACAGCCCCGTCTGATATCGGAATATCTTTCTTCGAATATACGAGTGCGAGTACGTTCAGTGTGTGCCGTACGTAGTCTGTCCACCTAGCTTTAAGTAATCCGCATTGGTCAAAGAGTAAAGCACACTGCGCACAGTACTGTACAGTGCAACCAGTGCGCAGCAGCTTCAGCCACCTTTTCATGGTCATGACTCTTTGGTTTGGTTCGCGATAATTCGCGATTTATTGGCAACTCCACAAATTCAATTACATCGGAATGTAGCGGCATAGATTATAGGATATCACATTACTAGACGACAGAGGGAGTAGGTGATAAATAAGATGCACAGTAATAAAGTGAATAAAAGGCTCAGGTACCCCCGTACGTTGTAGCTGATCCGAAGGTGAAAAAAAGAATCGGCCAGCGAGTGTTTCATCTCAAATGGAAAAAGCAGCTTTTACGGTACAGCTCCCTTTTTAGTCGCCCCGTGAACACACAAATTCACTCAATGGCGGACATCGTTTCGCAGATACCGTCACAAGACTCGCGATAGGTAACTCGCGGAAACACCTTACCTGTACGAAGAACTGTACAGGTTTAATGGAAGTTAAATGCATTTCCTAGCAGCCAAAGATTAGTGGAAAGCATCGTACGATCGGGTGGGATTTTTTTTTTGTTCTCCGATGTCCAACATTTTGTAGCTTCTACAAATTCGAGATGAATTGGTAGCGCAAGAACTACTGTTCGTATACATATATATGTACGTCGATCCTGCGAACCTCCGACATTAAAATCGATACCCAAATCAGTTTGTAATTATATCGAACAATAAGCTACCGATTATGATTGGACATTATAACTAAGTACCCACTGCATTAATTCCCGTTGTTCACATAACACCCGATAATAGCACAGGCCCTGCACTATTGTTCCTAGAAATGCACCTGAACCTTTTTACCTTCTTACCTTTGGATTGCATAAGCATGGAAATATTGCAGTGCCGAAGGCACCGGCTAATGGTGAGAAATTGTAAAATTGTTCGCCGATGACAGACCTCCTGGCATACAAACGGTAAGGGCTTTTGATTTATGCTCCATTCGAAAAAATAAATCTGCCAAATTTTGAAATTTATTAAATTCAACGTACGGATAATAGTGAGAACTTTTCGGTCAAGTGATTATGTCGCTGGATATTATGAAAAACAATGCAAGAGTGTACGGAAGTCATGCGGAAATTGCAATTGAATTAAGATTTCGGTTTTCGATATAATCAAAATATTATATTTCCGAATACCGACCAATGATTCTAGTTTATTCAAGAAGCAGGTTTAAGTTTTATATTGCAAATAACAATTCCAAGTACATATAAATATAGTAGTTCCAATAATTTGCAACAACAAACCCGATAAATAAAACTGAGAACTTGTCAATTTCCTTTCACTAGGAATTTAATTAAAGAGTAATAATCTAAATTTCATATTTCACAAGAAAAAGGTTTTTCATCAAGATAAAACTTATGTATTATATTACTGAAAATCGATTATATTTATTATTTATAAAAAATCTGACTGAAGTCTGCGCACAACTTTATTATTTTTCGAAACTCATTTTACCCTGATACGAAATGTAGGCTACTATGCGATTGATAACCTAACCTAAGGAATAACCAGGTGGTTATTTGAAGCGAAAAAAAATCCAAAAATAGTATTAACAATTTTCTTACTTTTGTTTTCTTCCAACTGCGAATTTATTTTCCTGTAAATAAATATTTTTTGTCACACCTTGCATACTCATTGTCGTAATAGGGTTGAAACCGAATTACGTGGTAGAGTGAAGCTCGCTTGCAAACATCTGCTTGTAAGTCATACGGAAGCTTTAAGTGAAAAGTATACAAACCTCTATAAGACTGTTGGTATTTACTTTCATAAGGTCATATATTATTACCGAAGCTATTGCATCTGAAACTTAAACCTCCGCTCGCAAATCTTACGGCAGCCTTTTCGAAGTTCGAAGTCCATAACCTGCGCTCAACTGTCTTATCGAAGTTTTATAGATGTTATAGCCTCCAGAAAATCAAAATGCGAAGTTGTTTTACTAGTTGGGAATTCGAAATGTGTAATTGGCTAAAAATCGGTTTCGGGATCTTGCGATATTTTTACTAATACGAGCAGCTCATTTATTTCAATTATGAGTGTTTAAAGTTGTATCTTACAAGGAGCTATTCAAAGACGAAGTTAACTTTTCAAAGTACTTTCGCCCAGACAGCTGGCAGATTTTTTCTATTAATTATTATTCTCGTATGATTGCAGAAATATAAACTGAGTGGGTTTATACTTATCTAATTTGATCTACTTTATTATTAACTTATTAACGCTCACGATGTTCCATCGCCCCTGTTACTCCCATCTCTCCTGTTGATTCATTAGTCCTGTTTCTCCATCCTCTATCCCCATCCTCCATCTTCCATCCTCTATTCACCATCTACCATCCCCTATCGCCCATCTTCCATTTTCCATCCTCTATTAACCATCCCCCATCCTCCATACACCATCCTCCCTATATCCACTGGCGCTAGATCATATGAAAAACACTCAAATAATAAAATAACTCGCGATCCACCAATTTTGGGAATATATAATAATGTCCCCGGGGTGGTAGGTAGACTCGAGAATGTATATGCAAAATTTGGGAGGGAACGGTTTACAGGTGTAGATTTCCATCGAACCCGACCATTTAATTCTACTTTATTTTATATATTAGGTTATTAATATGTAATACAGGATTGTTATCGATTTTTTCTTAACAAAAATTTGCTACCCCCAAATTGTTTTTCCACGTGACTAGTAGATAAGAAAAAACAATAAAAAATTTCAGTCCGTCTGTCCGCCGTACGTCGACAACTGTACGCAGAATCCTTGGAATGCTCGTAGCTCTTAAGCCCGTTGAGCTATTGAACTGAAATTTTTTCTGTGAATAGAATGGCTAGGCCTCAATTGTCATTATTTTCAGGGGGGGGGGGGGTTGAGCAGGGAAGTGAGGATGCGTTTTAGACAGAAAATTTTGTTTCTAGATCACAGCAACCGCTTATGCTAGGAGGCTGAAATTTGGAATTTGTATAGAGCTTTGGTAGTGGACCTATTTGCAGAATTGTCGATATGGGTGAATGGGTAAGGGAGGGAGGGGGGGGGGTGGAAAATAATGCGTCCACAACGCCAAAAAGTCGAGATCGATATATTCTAAAATCCATATCTCCTAAACAGTTGATGTCACAAAATTGAAACTTAATAAATATCTGTAGATGTACTAGAAGAATAGATCGGAATCACATTTTCGAGTTGGGGCAGTGGAGTACGTGGGTGGGGTGAAATATTTCAGGTTACGATATCTCACGAACCAATTGCACTCTAAGAATAAAATTCGGTTGGTGAGTAGAGATTGAAAAATGGAGTTTGCTGAAAGTATAATTTTTTAAGTGGAGTTGATAAGAATTTCTCTTTAAATTTACGTCTCAAGAACAGTTTAAGATAAATGCTTAAAGTTTTTATCAAACGTAGGGCTAATAGACCCCTAGCAGAAACAAAAATTTTAAGGGTGTGGGTATAGAGCGTGAGAGTGGTGGAGGGTGAACAGGAAAACGATCTGATTTTTATATCTCGAGAAACTATAGTAACATAAAGCAGAGACTTGGTATTTAGATAGAGCTATAGTAGTGGCATGTTGGAAAAATATAATTTTATATAAGGGTAATATGGTACGGGGGTGGGGCTTATGTTAGAAAATTGAAACTCGGTATGTGTATGTAAATCAACTAGAAAAATAATTTTTACAAAAAATATTCGAATATTCATTGGCTTTCGGAAAAGGGAGCAAACAAATTTTCAGTGAAAATAGAATGCATATATTTTCACGATTTTCGTCATATCTTCTAGGTCTTCCCAAATATTTAATTTAATTTTTTTGTATGAATTCTTCATATATGTAGTTACTTAGAAAGTGTTTTCAAGATTTTTTGAATTTCGACCCCTCAGTGGGTGTAAAGTAGCTTTATACGTGAATTCTGCCATAGAATTGAATGCGTTTCGAACTTCTACTGCAAAAATAATAAAGTTGCGCCCAGACTGTAAGGGCCAGTTTCACAGTCGAAGTTTAAACCAAAAATTTTCTTTAAACTTAGGATCAAACAAATAATGCGTTTAACAAATGTTTAAAGTGCAGATTTTTCTTAAGTTTAAGATTAACTAAACTTAAGTTTAAATTTCTACTGTGAAACTGGCCTTTAGTAAATTTTTTTATTTTTGATCCGTAGAATGTGTTTATTGTTATTTTATTAAATAATCTAAACACTTCATTTCTGTCCCAAGTATCATTCGTTCAAACTGTAACTAGTGAATTTCAAGTATGTGAATAGCAACTGCAATGTATTAATATAAAAATAAAAAAAAAATAATTACAACTATATTTTCTCTTCCAGAAGTACAGTCCGATTTCTGTCGTAAATCTTCGGGACCAACATTTACACTGGCCGGAATATTCTTTCCGGCATAATATGAGTCGTGAGGATGGTAGGTACGACGGTTAACTACGAGTAGGTACGTTATCGGTTATCTACTACCCGAAGGTGTACATCTTATTTCTGTTTAACTACAATCTTGGGAGTCTGAAACGAGTGTTGTGCTTTTATTTACACGTATTTATGCAAAAATCTATAGTGTTCGTGCACCAAATCTAAAAGACATAAAGGAGCGTATCGTACATGCGATCGCAGGTTTGATGATCTTGCCCCGGTAACTAGAAACTTATTACAGGTAACGAAGAATTGGTGCATACAGTTCGCAGCAACTGTATGCATAACGATATCATAGAGCACAGAACCTCCACAGGCTCTGGCACTGTCTGCACAGCAGTCTTGTATAGTCTATTTAACATTTTAATTTCATTTCGAGATTAAAAACTTTTTAATTATTATAATTCCAGCGAAATCATTTTGCATATCAGGCGATTTCTCTTCATAGGCGCACTTACTCGAAATACGAGTTAGGGCTCGAAGATACAAATCAATTGTCACGAATTGTGCCTTGTGCTGTGCGGATTAAGGTCAAAAACACTTTGAATTTACTTAGAGCGTTGCTTTTTCCTTTTCCTTTTCCTTGTCGCGTTGCAAATGCATCGGTGCCGTCTGCTATTTTGAGTGCATTTCTGCAATGGATGCTCGTCGACGTTGATAGGTTCGAGTATCGAAGCTATCGTTTCGACAGTGTATTTAAAAAAAAAATCAATTTCTAATTTCATATAATTAAATTCAGAATTTATACGATTTTAGCCGTAGATCCGCTACGAAGCCGTCGAGTGAATCAGCGAGACTTCCTATCGTACGGGCCTACGTACCGCAAAACTGACTTTCTTCTTATTAGGCCCGCGAATAGTAAAGATACCTGCCCACTGGCAAATGCATATCACGACATTTCCAATGCAATAGCCACCTGCACAATCGATCAGACGTTAATGCATTTATGCGATATGATGACACAATCGGCCAAAATTTGCATGGTTACTTGCGATCGTCGCTCGGTTTGCCAACCTCGAGTTGTACCTGTCGCAAGAACGCTCGGCTGCATTAATTGAGGAATATTACCTCAGGTTAATCATGTCTAATTACAACGTTTAAAATCGTTAAGAGCATTCGACTACGTTTTTGAACGGGACCACCTACAAATAATTTTTGCTCAATATCGCAAAAAAATAAATAAAATGAAATGAAATAAAAATATCATGACGAGATTTGTCTTATGTTAAACGAACGAAAGAACAAGTCATGCGCTTGCTGCAAGGCACTTTTCTTATGGTTTTGCGAGTTTCGAGTTTTAGCAGAAAAACATGACTCCGAATGGCGGTTTAGGTCTTCGGTTCAATTTATCAGCGGCCACGGATGATAGTAAAGTGAGGCGCGCATAAAAGGTTCTCGTGCTAGCGATATTAGGTTGCAGCTTTGGAAATGGATCCTCAAGAATTTATCATTTTAATGTCTTGCAAGGCTGCTTTGCTTTATGAGCGAGGGCGAATAATGAAATTCACACTTGTTAATGCTGTTATGATTTGTTTTCTCTATTAATAATTTTAACGCGCCAAAATGCAGAAAACTCATAAAAGGAAATTATCTACAAGCCTGTCTATTGGAGTCGGCTGGAGCAGATCGGACTAATGGGCTTTTGACTTGTTCGTGCCTTACCATCAAAAGGTAACATTAGGTGTCGTTATAACGACAGTTAGGAGAAATTATTTTAGATTTATTACCACTTCCGGCAGTAGTTATGACGTTAAATATGCTCTGAGAATAAAATGGTTACATTGTGCTGTTTTTGATCTTACTTACTGCGAATTGTATTCATTGAATATTTTTCTTATTCAATAGAACTGGAGCCTAAGCTGGATCAGACTTCTTGGATGATTTAAGCTATTACGATGAGTCCTTGCATTCGATAGAAGATTTGTATCGAAGCTTGTTTTCAATTACATCCTTTTTTTATCTACGTTTTAAATTATAACTTCGTTGAAGTCAACTGAAGCAATATTTCACGATTTTCATGGCAGGAATTACATAAGAAGACCGCATTTCATTGAAAAGTTTCATAGATAGTATAATCAATTAGTATATCTACATATGTAAAAGATAAATCAATGAAAAAATTGTTGGTTTTTAATAGTTATGGGTTTCAAATAATTAGCGTACGATGCAGACATATTGTCCACGCCAAATTACACGAACGAAAAAGGATTTGAATCGATTAAAATCCTCTCAAGAAAGAAAAATCAAACTGGGATAAACAATTGTCTTATCGGGCTCATGGGGCCTTAAACTACACAGTAACAAAAGCCATTGAATTTAACATCTTTGTACTCTTATTTCTACTGCTAATATTATTTCTTGACTACTTACTCCTAACAAAATCTTTGGCTATAGGTGGGTGACCAATTTATTGCGTAGGTTTGGCACGTATAGCCACTGCGCCACTGAAGACGTCTCATTTAATGACGCGCTTAATTTCGTGGTTTAATATATTACATGTTTTTCGTTGTAAAATTCAAATAGATAAGTAAAATTACACGAAAAAGAACGTAATTTTCAATTCAAATATAAATAGAGTTAATTAAACACGAAATGTTGCGTAATTATTTGAGTTATTTTTGTTGAAAATTTTGAAAATCTTACGGTTCAGTTGATAAGTACGTAAATAAATTACTAATACAAGTAATTTCATGTAAAAATGATTGAAATGTGTACTTTTACATGAGAAATTAAATATACTGTAAATGCCATGTAAAAATTGGAAGAAAATAATTAGTTCGAAAACCTTCACTCCGAAGGAGCTGTTTTGCCATCGGAAGACATAGACTCGGTAGTGGGTGCATATCATGCCTACTATCCGAAACATCCTGACTGCTGGAGGTATTTCTGTGGACTATTTTATATAGCGATATCGAAACCTATTTTTTTATGAACTGACGACTGAAGATCAATACTTCAAGATCAATATTTCAACCAATTTGGTGGAATTTTCGGTTTCTCGCTAGGATATATAAAGTTCAACGCTTGAACGATTTCAACGATTGAATCCCGCCAACAGCAATTTTATTTTCCTATCCCTTCTTTTGCAGCAAGGGATAGTATACGTTTTCACGAATTCTAATAAGCCTCATAGATCTCATGAGATATTATATTGTTTTCAATTTATTCGAGCTTTTTATGAGATTTAAATATACTCTACTTTATATTTTCGAATAATTTATTCTTACTCTATGGTTGGTTATTTTGGTTTTATATTTGTCGAATAGTTAGCGTAAGTGGACTTTTTGTTAAGGTATTTTTAAAAAAAAATAAGGGAATCTTAGCACCTGCACAGTTCCTTGGTGACGCCGCAGTTCACGAGTAGCTCAACAGTGCCAGTTTTAAACTACCCGAGTAGCGTCTTCTCCAGCAGTATAATAAGTGCTGTGGAATGCCTGAACTGCTCCGAAGTATGCAAACGCGACATAAATTATAAATAAATAAATATTTTTAATTATCTCCTCCACTTTCGATGTCGATAGCAGTACGAGCATAATGGAACCAAAGCTAATTTAAATCGAATTGTTCGTTTTAATAATTTCAATGCAGACGAAAAAAAGAGGCGTTCTCAATTGCAGTCAAATTAAAATCGAAGATGTTTATTGCTTATCAATTTTTAATCGCCATAGGTTACCTTCGATGAAAGGCAATTGCCTGACATCATCCCGTCTCACGTTTAATTCGTTTTAAGACTAGAAAGCCGTCGGCCGTACTCTCGAAATTGCCCAACTCTTCCCGATAGACGAAGCCACGGAGCTGCCAGGCCAGGTAAATGAGTTCACGATTTGCGATGATTGCTCCGCATTCGAATTACATGGAGCGAGTCGCAGCGTGAACAACTCGATATTTTGACAAATTTATTATTAATTAATGTTTTACGAGCTACCTGCAGTTGAAAACGCTTATGCCGTAATAAAGATGCAATAATTCATCCGGCTAAGAGGCGTCCAATTTGCATTAACCGAATTCAAATGAAACTAAGGATTGGCGGCGAACGGGACGGTTTTTTCTCCGACTACTGGCACGGATTTAAATATTTTGTGACTACCTTGTGTTTCGTAATTAAAATCTTGCGCACGAACAAACTGCTAAATTTCACGCAAGCAAAAGGATTAAAGGCATTAAGATGCCGAAATTTTGACCAATAATTACTCTATGCCCTTTTTTTCATTATTATTTTCGTCGAATTCTCCGAATTCGATTTACGTGAATATCGCCAATAAATTTTGGCAAAGGTTCGAAAAGTAAACCGATAACGGACAAAATAAGAGTTTAATTCGACAAAGAAAAGTGAATGAGGATTAAAAGTGGCGTCAGATCTGACATTTGGCACGCTTTCGCTTTACGTCCGAAACATATCGCGAATTTCGAGCCGGGATTACGGATCCGAGCAAAGAGTCGTACTGACCACCAGTGCAAAAAAATGCCCGAAAAAAAAATTAAATAAAATCAAGAAATAACGACAGGTATTGGGAACTGGTCAGATTAAACCATTTGCAGCACTTAACGTCAAAATCGCGAATGATTGATGCGCCGAATTCACGCTAAGGTGAGAATGTCGACAGCAACGTAGTAAAAAAATCTTTGGGTCCTCTTATGTTGTTGTTAGTTTTTTTTTTTTTACTCCACCTGAAGACGAATTCGAAGGTGTGTTTTAAACCGATTAGAGCGAATGGAACCATTTGATGAGATTAGGATCTAACGTAATAGTTAGCAGTGAATTACTTGTGAAAAGTGTTTTTATTTCGATCGGTGGGCAGCAGCAGCGCTTTTGATGGCCGAAATTTAAGTATTCACCACCGTGACCAAATTTTATTATTTATAAAAATTGTGTAACTCTTCCACAGGGAATCCAATCCCACTGTAATTTTAGACCACTTTTCATCATTTGAAGACTTTGTTCTCTCTCGCATTGGAATACCTGTTAGTACCTATACAATTTTAGTTAAACGGATTATTGGGTCATTCCATAAAAAATTCGCAAAAGTTGTGACAAATCGCCGATTCTTTTGAAAATTTGTGTAAAAAACAAAACTAATAAATAAAAAATAAAAATTCAGTTTTTTTCTCATTTTTTTCAGTTATGGTATGTTAAAGATTTGGCAAAAATGGTGTCCAAATCCTTTTTGAAAATTCATATCTCTGTAATTTTGATCATAGAATAATAAAATAGGACTTATTTTAGAGGGGAAGGTTGGCGCAAAATAATAAAAATACCAATCAAATTTATCCTTAAAATTTTTTTCCAAGGATACCAATTTTGTCCTTTATCCTTGAATATCTCAGAAAGCCAAAAAAAAAATTCTCTTATTTTTTATGTCTTGTGTATTATACTGGTTTTCAAAACATATTAAAAAACTTAAAATCTCAATGGCATCGGGGTAAAAAAATCGAAAATCCTCAGTGCTTCTCAATTTACTTTGTCATTGTTTTTGGAAAAAATGCTATTAAAACAAAAACCCTTGAATTTTTTTTAAAATGCTTAAATTCGAGTTTCTTAAACGCATATTACCTATTTCTTGAATAATTAACATTTCATTTTCATTAATATAATGCTAGAAAAAGTCTTAAAGAAGGTCCAGTATAGATCAAATTTTAAAAAATTTTCATTGCTGTTAACAATGTATGAAGTCAAACTGAAGCAATTTTTCACAATTTTCATGGCAAGAATTACATAAGAAGACCGCATTTCATTGAAAAGTATCATAGATAGTATAATTAATTGGTATTTCTAGAAGATAAATCAATGAAAAAATTATTGATTCTTAATAGTTATGCGTTACAAATAATTTGAAAACCTATAACACTATTTTTTTCTGTAAAATCAAAATTAGTTCACTGATAGACAGCAAACGATGCAGACGTATTGTCCACGCCATATTACATGAACGAAAAACAATTTCAATCGATTAAAATCCTCTCAAGAAAGAAAAATCAAACAGGGACAAAAAATGGTCGTACTCATGGGGCCTTAATATTAATAAAGTTATTTTGATTAATTTTATTTTTTTCAAAATGATAGGCCACTTATAATATCGGAATTAAAAATTTTCCCTCTTTTTTTTTGGCAAAAGTTTGAACTTTCGAAATGTTTATTTTTTAATATCTCATAAAATTAAGTATTATTAGAACAAATTTCTGCGTTGAATTGCATAACGAAACTATTAGTTATTTCTTTGGTTTGGAGCAAAAAAAGAAAATATATGTTTAAAAAAAATTAATGTATAATTGAAAATCAGAGGATGGTGTGATTGAATAAAATTGGCGATCGGATTTGAATTCAGCGCCAAACACTACGATAGAAAAGTGTATCCAAAATTTTGAATGATTTTGGTGTTCTAGAAGAAATTAAAAAAATTAAACAAAGTTTCGAAATATGTTGTTATGCGAAAATTTTGTAAACAACAAATGAAGATGATTCAATTAGAAGATATTTGAAGGCATTTCGTTGGACGTCAATCAAACAATATTAAAAATGATCATATTTATATATGAATTATAGTTAACTCACACAACTTACTCAAAGTTTACAATTCATAATAAAATTTAAATTCTTATTAAAATTCTTTTATTCAACTTAAAAGCCCTTCAAATCTACACAATTTATTGGCGCTAGCTACTGTTTCTAAATCACGTTTATCTGTGGTTTATTCATCACGCCGCCGAATCAGTGCCATTCTCATGGGTTCCAATACAATTTCTAAGCCATGACCAAAGTAAGAACCTCGAGGTCTAAGCCCCGGTTAGTTGCTTGATGTACTTCTAGTAGCTAAATTGAAAACTTTTTCGGCTTAACTCAGACAAAGTTCAGCTCAAGAACTTGACTCCATACGATCGAAATCCAATGGAACTAAATGTTAACATTGACACAAATCGGTTAATTATCACGTTACCATCATGATTTTTGAATTTTCCTACTGGACTTATGGGGCCAAAGTGGTTTTCATTTCATCTCGATTAATTGATTTCATGAACTTCAATATTGCAAAATCATTGGGTCCGATAATGCAACATTACTCAATAGTAGAGTAAGACTACGGCTGTGCGCGCCTGGGCCAATTACGTATTGAATGTCGATGTAATTCTTGCACAAGTGTTAAACACAATGGTGAATATTATTAAACAATAGTGTGGAAAATATCTTTGGAAAAATCTGAAAGAGTTAAACAGATTCATGGCTAACGTGCACCTTGGAGTAGGATACAACTGACAATATTGCACCGGGGCAGTTTGTAACTCGTATTAAAACGGAAAATTTTTGTGGAGCGCCCGAAGAGATTTTCACTTTCCAAATGGCACAAGTTGGGAAACTGTTATGCAGATGGACCACAATTCTTAAATCTCTCATGCATTTTAGTAACGCTGTCATGATATTCCGTCTTGAGATTTATGAGTATGTAGTGTGCGCTACCACGACGAAAAATGATACTTCACGACGAGTGATAATCACTCCTGAAACTAAATCAGAAGTCTAGTTAGGCCAGCAGATTTATGATTTCTGTCGTGAACTTGATTTATATTTTATGCATAAATCTACGATACGAGCGAGTGTCGAGCGAATGAAAAAGTCGTGTGTCTATTTATCTAAACTGTGTTATATAACAAGGAATTATTTCAATTGAAAACTTAATAATGGCTTTTAATTTGAAATGTTTTCATACGTTCGGCGCTCGTCGAAAGTATCATTAACACATTTTGCGTAGGCTTTTCAAGTTTTAATGACAAACTGAACCGCACCAGGACCTGATATTCCGGCGACAATAAGATAGTGTTTATGGTCTTGTAATGCTACCATACCGTCAAGTGTGAAATTTGCATTCAATGAGTTCATTGTGTTCGCCATTGAAGAAATTTTGAGACACTTTTCAGTTGTTTTTTTTTTTTGGGTGAAACATTTTCTTACACGGCAACATAACCACAGTTTATTGCCGACTCATACGTTTTCGGAATAGTTCAATGGGACATTGTGCACAGCCGTGTACCAATTTTATTCGTATTTATCACGCGATGGGTTATAAAATTGCAAGCGAAATTATTTGCAGGCATGGTTTAGCCGCATGTAATGAGAGTAAATTACAAGTGGTGGTACTTAGTTTCCTCAATGCAATCGAGTTTGATAATAGGCTTTTAAATTTTACTAATATGTTTTTTCTTAGATCCGCTGTCCGATTGATCTTTCTTTTAGAAATTCCAACAGTCAGGACATTCCCACGCGACTATAGGACTATTCTTTCCGAACAACATCGAATTTCTAGGAATTTCAGATCAATTTTCAAATCTTGGACCATTATTATATTGTGGTTTTTTTCCAATAGAAGACCGAAGAACTCCAGTTGCAATTCTAGGATTGAACATAAAAAAATAGGATTCGATTTCTATCTGAGAAACTGGTGAAAGTAAATTTATTTGAATATTTTAAAAAATGTAAGAGCTGGGAGGAAATTTTAATAAATGTTCATGAACTTCTCTTTCAAGGATCATTTTCTTGCCCAACATACGTACACTAACACAAATTCAATTTTTTTTATACTTGAATTGCTTTTCTAGTATGTTTATATGTACATAAGAAGCTTCAACATTGGAACATAAACCCTTCTCGGGATGGAAGAAACAACGAAGTCAGAATATTATATATCCTGCATCTTCATCTCCACCAATGTTAAGATCTTTTTGTCAAAGAGCTACACTACCATAGCTCTATGTGAAATTCTAAGTCTCACAACAACCTTTACACCCCACCCCAAACACTTGCGAAACAAAATCTTAAACTTAATAGTTTGAAGAATTTGTAAGCAATGACCCTTCGAACGCGTTTGCATATGGTGGACGGCGTATACGCCGGACAGGCAAACTTTTTACCATTTGGGATCAAGCCCATGAAAATGTAAAATATCAGGGGAGTAATTCTGTTTTTTTAAATTTAATTTGAATCTCAAAAGTATTTTATTACAAAATAGTAAACTAAAACTTGTTTCTTTTCCATCAGCATGTGCAATAAAATAGTTTATTTACCGTATAAAATTCAAAGTACCTATTTGATCAAACGGGTTTGAAAGTTCAAACGACAAAACCCTTATCGCTTTTGGTAACCGTCGTCTTTTGTACACTATTAGAGCTTATCACAATGTAATTATCATAGAAGAATCGACGCGGATGTACTTTTGTAGAACATTGTCTTGTCTATCCGTTTTCTTAGTGGGCCTTAGAAGACAGTAGAGCGCGAATTGCAAACACTTTGTGGCGATTTAGCTCGAGCGAATGAGTCGAGATATAGAGCCTCGGTCATAGGTTAACTAGTTGCTAGTGCAATATATCACGCCGATATTGAAAAGTCACCCAGCTTGCGAATAGGTACGACTATACGATATGTGTTCGATTTTGTGTGGCAAAACTTTTCTACAACATTCTCACCTACATAATCAAGCGCTCCTTCTGTCGCTCGTTAGGTTTTCTGGCTAGAGTCGACGATGGGAACAAAAAAAAAGAAAAATCGATACATAGACCGTTCGTAATTGTGCTCCCGATCACATTGTCTTAACATGAAAACCATTTCTCAAAGGTAGTGGTAGTATTAGCCGTGCCGAAGGAAAATCAAAGATAAGCCAGGTAAATATATGCAGACGGAGGAAGCTAAAAGGTAATTGTGGTCTACACGATTTTTCCTTATATCATTTTCCGATTTCGAACCATCCAAACTGCCGTCGCGTCGCTCCTAACTGGGGGTGTTTGGCTGAGATGTACAATAAGTAACGAGGAAGACGTTCTAATTAGCATTTTGTGTTGAACAAACTTCTTACAAGTCCTTCTATAAACGAATCGACACAGTCTACTCGAAACAGTGCACTTTTTCGCATTTCGCAAACACACCGAGATAGTAAAGTAATCACCTGTAAAAGCATGTAAGGATTGTAAATAAGGAACGAACTCTATTGATATGTCGAACGGATTCGAACGGATGATAAACGCGTAGAAAAGATTTCAAACGCAAATCAGTCCATTGTCAGACGGAACAAACACTGTCCAAATGGACCGAATAAGTCGATACCAAACCAAAGTGTACTACAGTTCGATGTAGGAGTATCAATGAAAACTCTCCTTTTATTGAGATATATCAAACTCTGCGGAGCCTACGTAAACGCTTCGTTTCAGAGCCAGCGTCGTATCTCGAGATTTCCATGGTTTTGAACGTAGCTGCCTATAATTCCAACTAATTGACATTTCGTAAGGAATTTATTGGAAACCTTGCGAATAAGTTATTCTGGTCGTTTTTTTATCGGCTACTTCTACTGTCCACATGATCAACTTCTCCAGATCATGGCAGTTACACCTTGAGGCCAATCTACGATTCGGTTCGAGTCTTCGAGGATTGACGCTTACAGGTGCCATAAATTAAAACACGTCTAACAGGAGTTTCACTTTTGCGCGTATAGAATTTTCTGAGGCGATGATGAGGGCGATTCGCACAGTCTTCGCTATTTATGTGTTTCGAATTTGAATTTTTTTTTATCGTACTTCAAATAGAAAGGACACTTTGTATTTAATTAGTTCCCGATTCTCTAGTATTGACAGGATATCACATATGAGAAAGATTCAAGAGAAATAAGGCAAATATTCGGACATAACAGGAATTAGTATAGTCATTAATGTCAGAGTGTAGAAGGGCAACAGACAGTTGTTAATAAGAATTCCAAGAAAACAATCTGTTTAAAATTCTGTGTTGGCGTATCTAAGTATGCCCAGAATCTTACCAAAAAAATAAATAAACAAAGTAGGTATAAAAGATATTCCACATAAGAACCACCAAAACGAATCACTTACGATCCACCCTTACTTACGTTAACGAATATCCGAATAATTCACCTATGAATCACAAGTGAACATTTGTGGGTATATCGCTAGTGATTTGGCTGTGATACTTCTGATTTGCTGGATTAACTATTATAAATAGGAGATATTACATTAGATTAAACCAGAATACATTTTGGTCAGGGTTCATGAAAGGTTTATTATTGTGAAACGAATAGAGCGAGAATTATGTTTTAGGTTCACAAGATCAATCTAAAGAAAACAAACGCACGAGGGCATTCAAAGTCGGTTCGGAAACGAGTCAATCTTTTTAGTTCGCAGGCAAATTTACTTCATATTCTTGAGTAATTTTACAGGTGTAAGAAATGTTTGTTCGCGTTACAAAAAGCTCTTTCTCGGCCTAAGTGCCGATACGTATTCCACACTAATAGTTGCACTTTTCATTACTCAGTATATTAGCCGCGAAATAAAGTCGCTGATTCATAAAAGATTCGTCTAAGCGACTAAATGGAAAATACATGGAATGACTTGGATAATTTCCATTCACTCGCTTTGGTCTACAAGCCCACGTTACTTGAGAAATTTGAGCAATTTTCCAGTTAAGAAAAAATTCAAACGGGTACATAGGATAAAAGGAATAAGTCACGTTACTGAAATTGAATAAACTGTAAGAAGTGGCTATTAAACACCGAGAAAGCTTATAAATAATGGTAGGATTTAACGAAGACAAGTAAGAATAAAATTAAAGCTGTGCTTGGGAATATCTGTCGGTCCGTCGATCCGGATTTCTCACTTAACTTAAATAGCAAAAAAGTTGATTCATATTTCGTTAAAGAAACTATGCTTTTCTAATTTTATAATAGGCGTGTTTTTTGCGACTTCTAGAGCAGAATAGGTGCATGAGCCAGAATAGCTTGACCACTGTTTGAGGTGGTGTAGTTACTCTTCTTGCTTTGCGCTTTTTTGTTGTTTTCGCATTTCGCTAACCTGCTCTGTACTTGACAAAGGAGCAAAAAAATACGCCTAATATTTTACGGATTTGGTGATTACAGCTTGAGGCAAGTTCCACTTCTTGTTCCCTTTTAGGGGTTTCTCTTGTTTGTTTTTCTTATATTTATCATCATCATCAATGGCGCGACATCCTAAATCTGGTCATAGCCTCCTGAAGTGGTCGCCTTCAGCCTTATCAAATGCGCAAACAGATTTAAAAGAAATTAATTTGTGCCTGAAGAGCGTAAGTCTGGCTGGGTACGTTTGGGGGGGGGGGACCTAGTGCGGTGCGCGTACCTTCCAACGTACCCTTCAAATATACTATGTCAAACAATCACTAAAAAAAATAAGCAGGAGTTGTTTGAGGAACCTCCAATCACTTGTGGCAGGTAGTGTGTGATAAAGTATTTTTTGACGATATTTATTTACAGAAAAAATCTATCTACTTTAACTTAATATTATCTAAAAAATCTAATACAAACTTTTGTTACAGATCAACACAAAAACAAGAAAAATTCAATACGTAGGTGTTTCTTGCTTTGACAATAATCCCAGAATTATCATCAATGTCGTCCAGACTCCAAGTTCCTCTCGATAAATCTTTTCAGAAAACAAACCCGAGACAATTGTAAAGTTTCTCATTACACCTGAGTACTACGCATTTAAGACCTGTAACTGATCGTGGCATAATAGAAGACAGGACTGACTTTCAATACCCGGGCACTTGAACATGATTTAATCCATTCGTGCGCTGATGTGCCGGGCAAACTGTTGTAATAGACGGTTAAATTCGAGAGAATAAGGTGCTACTCCATTAGCCATATATTCTCATTACATTGGACATGAATACCGTGTTTTATACCTTCACGCAAAGATTGGATTAAATAATTAATTCACGTTCTGCCATGTATGCTCACCTAAGATGCTTATCTATTACAAATTAATTACAGGCTCCAGATTGTGTGGCGTGGTCAGTGTTGTTCCTGTTGATTTTTCAAAACAAGATATCGAAAAAGGGAATAGAGCTCGCGAGTACTTTAAACTGTATAAGGTCGGTTCTAGTACCTCCACAGCTATAGAAATTCGAACTCTGTATTTTTTTCTTGATTTCCAGACTCTTAAGAATGAAGTTCACCTGGACCCGTATTCAACGCCACAAGAAAGACAAACAACGGAAAAAACCGATTTGAAATTCCGTAGTCAAATCTTAAGTACCAAGGCAGGTGCTCAACATTGGCATCCAACATAAACAAATTAATTCGAAAGGACTTGAAATAGTCGAATGCTGCGATCACCTTAGCACTCACCTGTATCCACGGCACCGTTCGAACTATCGACTCGAATATGTCTCAACGGATTAGCATAATAAATCGACTGCTATACGATTTGTTGACTTTTTTAACGCCAAGTCATGCCATTAATTCTAATTATCGTCGAGGAAATGACAAAAAATAAACACAAATACTCACACACAAAATTAATTTCGTCAAATGAAGATATTATCGGCGGTAGTGAGTGATAAGTCCAAAGCACCGCATAAATCTCGCCATTCACACATCACGTTAGCATACCTGTGTCCATAAATTAACAAATTATCACATTAAATAAATGGCATCTAAATACTCTTAGATTCACATTAATTAGCGATCGGATGATTTATCGAAGCCGGGTGATATACTCGCATGAGTGTATCGTAGTCGAGGCTAGGATTATAGCAAGCCATTCGAATTGAAAAAGATAAATCGGATATCTAACACTTGCAGATATTCTTGTACCGGTATTAAGTCATTGCCTGGAATGATTTGTGTTTCATGTAAATAAGAAGTTCCATGACCACTCCCGACCGTATGTTTCTTTCTCGTATTTCACCCTTAAACTAGACCCGTCGTTCGTGGCACCAGATGATGCGAAGGTGGACTTGATGAACGCACCAGATGATACACCTTCGTTTCAAAATATTATTAATAACACGGAAATATCGTTCACGCATCGGACCCGGAGCAACATTGCGTTTTAATTACCGTAAAAAGTAATGACTCACGGGGGAAAATGAAGAATTGATGAAGGGGATTATTTTTTTTCCCGCAGTACTCCTAATGAATTCCTAAGAGATGGACGACTGTATGGCGGTGCACAGATAATCGAATTCGTTACAGTTTTATTATTCCAATTATTTTGATTGGTATTAATAGCCGGAGAGCCTTCCGAATGGGTGAAATAGGTAATTGTGTGTAATTCCCTGGAGTAGTAATAGTTTTTTATTTGTTGACTTAAAACAATTCTAAGCCAATCCTTTGGTTTGATATTTATTCATTGTGATCAAAACAGGGACTCCAGTCACTTTTCTAAAATTAAACTTATGCAATTTTCACATATTTCGAAGAATCTTAAATACGAATTCGACATACAATTAAACCTACGAGGTATTGCGGATTTCGTCAAAACACATACAATCCCTTAATAATGCCTAAATTTGTAACTGAGAATTTTTTTATTTTGAACCGCATATGTCACGAATTTCGCCATATATCTTGAAACTGATGAAATATTGCACTGGTTTTTACTTGAACGAGCTCCACATGTAATCATCAATTGATACGAATTTCTGTTTTCTCAATATTCATTCCTTAAGAGTGAGCAAATTGGTTATATTTGCTTTCACGAATTTTGCCATATGGTTTAGATCTGATTACAAGCAAATTCTTCATTGCTTCCAACCTCACGTGTTCGAAAATTTGTTTTAATGAAATGAACGCTCATAGATGCAACTTTTAAATTGCTTCAATGTGTCTTCTTTTTGATTTCTATTAGCTTGCGTTTTTTGTGGTGTTACCAATTCGGTTGTGTGAGATATTCGCGAGGAGTTTCATGTGAACATTTAATTGGAGGGTGCCAAACATAATTTTTTTTCACGATTTTTCTTCTTAGTTTGCCTTGTTTAATGGGTTGAAATTTTAGCTAGTTCAATTCTTCTTAGTTTGCATTAGTTAATTAATTAGTAGAAAACTTAACTAGTTTAATTCTTCTTAAATAACGAATTTTATTTCTTTCATTAGTTTAAATTTGTTTATAAATTGAAAATAAATTTATACAAATTTAAACTTTATTTCTTCAGCACATTAATTAATAAAATCAGCAACGCTTTTAACATTTAAAACGGGATGGCTATAATTAACTAAACAAATAATTGTTGATTAATAGTTAATTAAAAGATAATTTCTCCTTCATCAATTATAATTGATACATACTGGACAGTTAAAATTGATATTTATTGCACTGATTCAATCAACAAATTCAAATTCTATAAGCAGATTTCTTGTTACTGTGAATATTTAATTTATATTTTAATTAAACTTAAATGTAGGCTTGCGCATTGGTGAATAGATAGATATCAACTGACTGAAAATTAATATAAATTTGAAAAATGCAAAAAACGTGCCATCTTTAAAACAATGTTCAAAATAATAATCGAAATTGACTCAAAAATGAAAGAATCGACAGTGACAAAAACCACTCAGTTAAAGTGAACAAAAGTGAATTACAACCAGAGCCACCACGATAAACGTGCGCATTTTAGTTCACTATATTGATCGATCAATTCCGGTTCCCGATCCGTTTCGAACTAGTAGGTACGTTCTTTTAGTCTACTGATTCTCGCCTTCGCGGTAATGAACTAAAAAATCGAGTAGGAAAATTGGAAAACGTGGTGACCTAAAAAGAGAAGGTCTTCAGTGTGTGGTACAATGGTATGACAAAAAAAAATTGTCCTCAGTGTGCAAGTATACGGCAATGCATGAATACAAAAGAACTAAAAGCGAAACTCACTGCGAGCTAATTCATTCATTTCTTCTGAACTAGTTCGTTCACGGACTACACAAGTCTATTTTCTGTAGTCATCTATGGCTACGATGGTTTTGATGATCTCGATCGGTTCACTGGTTTTAGAAGATCTTGATTGCGTCGATAGTTTTGATGATCTCGATTGCTTCGCTGGTTCGATATTTTGATGGTTAGTTAACTTCTATTAGGGATAGGTCGGTCAAAAGTGAACTGTTCATAAGAACACTTCATTGAAGTGTTCGAGTGAAGTAACTCACTCCTTGTAGTGAACTGGAGTTCCATTGGACACGTGACAAACAACTTGATCGCTCCTTTTTTTGTCATCTACTGACCTATTTTTTGCTCATCATCTTTCCCCCTGAAGTTGAATTATGAATGAACTAAAAGGACGAACTAGTTCCCGAGCGAACGAACGAAGGAAGATTAAGTAAGGACGTAACGAAAATGTAGGAACGATGGAACCATGACTTCCGGAACTACTGCACTGAACTCGTTCCTTAAAGTGAGTGACTCGGAGTGAAGTAATTCACTGAAAAAAACTGCTTTGTCTATCTCTAATTTCCATTGTTTCGATGAATCTGTAGCTTCGAAGGTAGCAATCGCAGTCGAAAAGTATTTGATGGAAGGTATTTTCAACCTTTTTTATAAACTTCAGCCCACGTTTATTATATCTTACAATTTCTTATAATATCATAAAATCATCTTGTTGAAAATAATAAAGTTAATAACTTAAAAAAAGTAATTGGGTATTCGTGAAAAGCATAAATTAAGTAATTGTGAGAGAATCAATATCAACAAAATTATACCAGCTCGCCAAAATTAATTTATAGTACGGAAAGATCAATTTAAGAAAATTAACAATTCAAGTGCTCGATCTGCTTAAGATTTTGCTCCAGACTGTGTAATAAAAAAATAAAATTACCCGTTCGCTGGCACTCTGCTAAATTGGAAATATTCTACCGCACACGGCATTTCGAAAAGGTAAAAAAAAAGGTGTATAAGAACTGTCCACAGCAACCTGCGTGGCTATAATTTGCCAAGGACAGAATCACCTGTACCAGCATTTACGTGGTGGATTCCGGAGACAACAATAAGGCGGCAAACCAGTTGGAGTTTTGTAGCACTCAATGCAAAAGAACAAACGAATGCTGAACGTTGGTACCTTGTACCGCAGAACGATCAGAAAATGACCAAGAAAAAACAGCCACCATCATCTCGATGTAAGGTCAAAAAAAAGATGTTTAAAAAAAACGCGAGCCTTCGGGGACAAGTGTATAGTTCTCAGTTCTTAGTTCTGGAGTTCTGACGAAAAACCATAAGCGGTCGCCGAACGCCCATAGAACATGTTCACCTCCAACACCTTCGACAGGTTTTCAAGAATTCCTGCCGTTCTTGTTGTTACGGCTCCGTCCATCCGAGGCGCGTTGATGGTGCCGACCGATCAGCTCGGACACCGTGTGTGGTAAGCCGATGTTTACATAAAAACCTCCACTCATACAATCGTCTTAATTTATTGTTAATACGACGCGATAAGGTGTCATTAATTCATGCCGTAATGCGATCGATGCGTACAAAGTGGCCATCTAATGCTAACGAAATTGACCCATAAAAAACGTCACTAACGGCCAATCAGTCGATTATGACTTGATTGGAATCAGGTGCCAAGCGCGATGTGGGCAGTTTATGAATACTTTGTCTGGCCGAAACGGACCGGACCGGATCGGCGCAGCATCTTCATTTCATCTTTTTCTTACGATGCAGAGCAGGTTTTTTTTCTGAATTCGGATTCCATTAGCCCCGTAGAAAGTGAAAGAAAAACAAACTAAGGACGGCTGGAGCTCACTTGGTAAATTACAACGCGAATAGGTGCCGATGCATTTCAATTAGAAAGACGTTTTCGAAGGATTTAAGTGGTCCGGACTGGAGTCATCCGAAATTATTAAATGGGTTTTTCTCGAAGTAGCTATAAAATTAGCACTGCGTATCGAAAATTTTTTAAGAGTGTTGTCGATATCGTAAAGTCTAAGTAGTTTGGGTCTTGGGTGCAAAGAAATCTATCTGGCACTTGGTTTTTCATGCGTACTACTTAAAGCGCGTGATCATCGCCACACCAGCACTCTAATGTTGAACTGCTTAAATTTCATACCACCATCTTGAGGAATGTGAAGCTTTTACGCTATTCTATTTATTATTGAAAAGTTGCAGTCATTACTGAAAGCCTTCATTGACTATTGACTCAGAGTAGCCATAAGTAGGCATGTAACAATATGTGCCCCAACTAGCAAACAAACTTCTCAATTTGATTTTCCGGAGGCTATAATTTCGATAAGACTGTTGACCTCAAAGTTGTGGATTTTTAACTTCGATAAGGTAAGACGGATGTTGAACTTTCAGAAGCCATTGCATCGGTAATAACCTCTATAAGGCCTTTTAGAAGTAAGTACCAACAGTTTTAAAGGGGCTTGTTGTCTTTTAACTTCGATAAAGCTTTCGTAAGACTTTCGATCTGAGGTTGAACATTTCAGAAGCTCGACAAGTATAATTGGAAAGATTAAGTGATTTTTTGGCTTCAAACCTATTACGACAATTTTTTAGATTGACCTAGTTTGAAGCGTCCCCTTCGCTCAAGGGACCGTGATTCGAATCCGAGAGTGTGCAAGGTGTATGTAAAATCGATTCACATTTTTCAAACAAAAAATTATAATTTACAGCAAAGTAAATTCGCAGTTGGAAGAATGCAAAAGAAAAAAATTGTGAATATTATTTTTCGGTTTTTCGGTTCTGTAGTTCCAAACTTCCGTACGGAAGCAAAAACAGCTTCGATAAGGCCGTGGTGTTTGGCTGTTGCTGTTGAAACATGAGAAAATGTGCGCCAAATTAGTTCGGGAAGAGCTTATCGAAGTTTTATCGAGGTACGAGAAGAGCTTCGATAAGGCCTAATAGAAATTGTCGAAATATTTAAAATATCCATTCTTACCTTTTTGATTTTGATTTTGATTAAGTACCTTCCTTATCCCGAAATTTCGAAATAAACGTATTAACTTCAGCATTTAGTTTTTGAAATTTTAATTACATTTGAATAAAATCATTTTTTATTAGACTTAAGGAAAAAACTTAATTTGTTGTTATTGCGAGTAATAATCGTACTAACTAAATGTTTTTCCTTTGCCTTAATTTACTCTCTTACATTTAGCTAATAATTCTTTAAAAATGGAGACATGACAATAATCGTGCACATTCGAAGCTATCCCTTTACAATATATTTACTTTAGATATATCTCTATTAATCAGGCGATCCACTGCTTGTTCTCCAAAAGTGTAAGCTCTTATGTCCAATTAATAGCTGATTAATGCAATCACTGGGCTGAATCGCTATATGTCCTGGAGGTTCATGTTCGGCCAGCTCCAACGACGAGAAATGAATGGTTCTGCTGCATGTGGCTTGTCGGCTTTTATAGTCGCAAATAATGCAACGCAACGTGTTTATTGGCCCGTGCATGGTGTGTATTCAATCAATTTCATGAAACTAAATTTCTTTCTTTCTAAGTGTATGGAGTTAAAACCTTGAACATACCATAATTCTATAAAACAGGTCTTATTAATATTTTACATAAAATAAACATAACATAAACATATTATATTATTTTTAAATTTAGTCATTATTAGTCACAAGTTCTGATAGTCTTGAATACGATTATTTGATCTTTCAACGGCTTGATGAAATAAGCATGTAAAAATTTTCAGGTGGTCGAGTGGTGGCGTATCGGACTCCATGGTTCGAATCCGAGAGTGTGCAAATTATTGTAAGTAATATCTATTCGCATTTTTCAAACAAAAAATAATAATTTACAGGAATTTACGTAGCAGGAAACCCACTCACTAATGTGTAAAGTATACGGAATCCAATGTAATTTTTACATGCTTGCGTACATCTGTAAAGTGTAAAACTACGGAAAAGCATGTAATCACAGTACATATTTATCTGTAACGATTTATACACTACATATTGTGTAGCGCACACAATGCAGTGTAGGTTTACTACAATTAAACTTGACATCCCATTGCCTACTTTTAATGTAGTAAAAATTTAATACAGTGCAATTTACAACTTTTCAATAAATTTATATAAATGGTTGATTTGTTTTTTTTTATTCCGTTCAAATATTAAAATCTTTTAAATTTCAATATATAGATACTAATATTTGAAACTTAAAACTTTAATTCCAAAATATTTTACTTAAAACTTTACAGTTTCTCCAATTTCAATTCGACATTTTTAATTTTATATTAAAATATCTAATACTTTTTTCAAAGTTTCCCAATTTACTTTTTTCGATAATATTTTTAATGCTATACTTTTGATTTATTGTGTTATATAAATATATTTTTTTTCTCTTTGTTTTTAAAATAATGAGTATGACAATTTATTTTATAATAATAGTAATAATAATAGATAATAATAATAATAATAATAATAATTTATTCATCAAAGATCTGATTACTTGAACATTTGTTTTGCATATGCTACATATGTTAACAAAAATTAAAAAACTAAAAATTAAAAAAAATTAAAAAACTAAAAATTAAAAAAAATTAAAAAACTAAAAATTAAAAATTTTAAAAATTAAAAATAAATAATTAAAAAATTTAAAAATTAAAAAAAATTGAAAATTAAAAATTATCATCTTTTGTTATCAACTTTCTAATTTGTCCATATGTTGTCATGATTATCACTCGATACAATTTTATACTTTCAAATTGTATTCTTTTTAATACCATATATTTTTATATACAGTAATATCTACCTCAAAACTTAAAAAAGCGATATCGACGAAAATTAATATTAACGATGCGATGATTAGTGCGTTAGTCTGCTCACCTAAGAATTTTAATTATCTTATAAGCCAAATCCGTCAGTGCATGTTACGAAATTTAAAGTAAAAAAACGAAAAACTTAAGCCAGAAACTCGATATATTTTATAGCAAAGTTAATTAATGTTGCAAAATTTTTTACTGCAATATTTTTTAGCGCATATAAACAATATTTAGTACTTCCTAAATCAAAATATTTTGAGCATGTAATTCCACTAAATGGAATTGACACACCGTGATGAATTGAAGATAGGTACTGGTAGTGAGTTTACGTGGACGGTGCTTCAATTCACAACGGCAGAGTGCAGATAAATATTGTAAATTTCAGAAATTGTGCATATGATTTTTTGGAAATACTTTTACCATTTCAGAAATCTTAAAAAATTAATCTGGACCCTATTTTGAAAGTAGACCATGTTTGCGTTTTGCAACACGCTTGGCAACTCTTTCACTGAGAGGCGTGCGTCTCTGTTAAGTAAAAATTTCAAAGAAGGTCTAAACATTCTTTGGACCTTTCCGAAACCATTTGCATACTTAATATTATTGTCTTCGTGAAAAAATATGAAGACAAAAACCAGTAAACAAAATTTGGTTAAGCGTGTTTCCAGTTATGAGTGGCAAACATGCAGACAAGTAGAAAGATACATAGGTACAGATTTATTTATAAGATTTCAATAAAAATTCAGTGGTAGGAAAGCTTAAGATACAAAAACTAAGTTTGAAGAATGAGTTCGAGTAGTTCGTAAAGAAGCGGTTCTTAGTAATTTCTCGGAAAAACTATCGCGTTACCAATGCGAAAAGATTGAGGTACCTACAGCAATTAAAGTTGGCTTAATCTCGACCAGCAATTTATAGTCATCGGCACGAGATTACAACTTCGATCCGTAGCACGGAAATAAACCTGCTGATTGAGATTTTACCCCGTGTAACTAATCTTCAGTAAACCCGCAAAGTTCACTAATCTGGCAAACCAATTTTCTCGGTTTCTCGATCGAATGCAATGCAAACATTTAAATCGAAAAGTCGTGAGTGCGTGAATGCATCCATAACAAGTTTAATTCCTTTTAGGCTGGACGAGGTCTATAAAGAACATTCCTAATGACGGTTTTTAATACAAAGGCAATCGCACGGTCCGGCCGGAGCGATTCTTAGGCAAATGGAATTCGAAAGAAGAAACGGACGGTAACATAAAGTCGATGAGGTCAAGACATCGGACCAGCTCGGGGGTCACATGCAATTGCGGCGAAATCAATTTGAAGTGCACTTTTCAATTGAATCCACTCGGACCTTATTCGTCGACACTTGCACGATGTCCGAAAAAGGACTCGAATCAGTCGCAATTTCCGTCGTCATGAATAACATTCTGACGGCAATAGATCAACTACTGGTCCGTTGGCTTGTTCTGGACATTGGCCGATGTTAGCTATCAAGAAATCATTCGGGACCACTAATTACGTGTCACCGGTGCGATTTTTTTTTACCCTTATTACATAAGCGGCTCATTTCTTTTCGGTCCAGATTTAATTGAAAATTATCACCAAGTGTCGGCACAGGTCGGTCAGCCAAACTGCACCTTTTTCCGTCTGGTTGCTGTTCGTTCACATCTCAGATACTGGGTGCAGAGATTACCAAATCGCGGGTATATAAGACACCAATGTTATGCGCCAGGGGTCCACGTCTATCTCCGATTTTCAAATGAAAACAACAAAACCGAACAGTATCTTTTCTTAAGGAATGAGTCATAGCAATAGTGAGGCTGTCATGCACCTACACGAGATTCAATTTCAGGTTTTTGAACTTCAAACCTGGCATAAATCTAAATCTTGTATTAATATCGGCTGTGTGGTCTGGCCGTTGAGCTCGGGCACAGGTATCTGTATTAATTATGGAACATGATTAGTGCACACAATCGGTACTGCAGGTAATGTGTAGTGACAACCGTTTCAGTTGGCGGCATTTATTGAACTGATTAGACAGTTTACGCAGATTTTTTTTTATTGTTATTATTATACCTTTGGAACCGTCGTCCGTATTTGGCATAATGTGTCGCGTAGCTACCGTATGGTACATGCCTTTAAAACAGATGCAAGAAAGTTTGGACAGCTTTTGTTCGATGGAATGTCCGGTGGAACGAGGCACAGACCGACATGTGGAACTGATTCGATTTTCAAAGGTATTACGCGTATATTAGATAATAATAGTAGAGAATAATACTATTGTTGTACTCCTAGTACCACCCAAGTATATGCCTATGCGTGAAATAAACACATTAGAATCTATCTGTAGTTTGAATTCCTTTCATGTCATTCTATAATTTGTTTTGGCTTTTACTGATGGCAGCGCCATTCCGCCAGTCAGTGTTGAATAGAGTAAATGCTTCTCTGATATGGTTTACATTAACAGCTCTTTCCGCCTTCCGAAAAACTGTGTATGGTCTTTCGGACAGGGGTGGAGGGACCTACTATACTATACGTATTATTAAATAAACAGGCAAGTGGCAATAAAATCACTGAAATAGACTCGAAAGTATCACAGGTCGTCGTAGAATGTCGACTCTCTCTTAAGAGAGTGGTAAAACAATATTTATCTGTGCTGGATCCCAGGCCACAACGACACTCCAGTTAATTGTATAGCTGACGAACTCGTACGGCGGCCTTCAGATTATGGCGGAATATCTGAATCTAGGTGTGTGTCCTTCTACACGTAGAGTGCGATTTGGACTCAGTTGAAAAACCCAACAAAAGATGAACAGAGGTTATTACATGTCACACTACGAGATCTAGCCCAATCAGAATCTGAAATGCTCTAAAAGGTTGGTTTTGCTCAAAAAAGAGAATATCTACAACATAGTCGGAGTCCTACCGAGGAATATCCCCGGTGTGTAACGTACGTCTTATAAAATCTTGATGAAAATTCTAGAGAAGGGAATTAAGTCCTTTGCTGACAAAGTAATGGGTAAATACCAGAGCGGGTTTAGAGTTGGGCGATCGACCACGGATCAAATATTCCTAGCTTGAAAATTGCTGGGAATTTAATATTAATGTGCACCAGATATTTGTGTACTTCAAACAGGCATACGACAGTATCGACAAGTGCGTACTATATAAAATAATAATGGATTTTGGAGTTCCAGCGAAACTGGCTCGGGGTAAAAAATGACAATAACCGATTCTCTGTCATGAGTCTGAGTTGAAATTGATCTGAAGACTCGATCTGGAGATCACGATACAATATGCCATCTATAGTCCAGAAGTATCGATCTTCATAAAATTCAAAAAGCTACAATGGGCTGGTCATGTGGAGCCAAACGCAACATTGATGATGATATCCAGCCTTGGTAGTCTAGTGTGAGCGCACTGGCTTACCATTCCTTAAGTTGACATAGTCCAGTATTATCCAAAAAGAAAACAGGTTTATTTCAATAATGTCAATTTTCTAAAACCCTTAAATTTCCACTCCTGTTCGAGGTTTGTCGGTTGGTTTGGCAAGGACATATCTCATATAAGACAAATGTCCCAAACGCGACCGAATATTATCGTAACGCGACCGAATATTATCGAAGAAGCCAAGGTATGCCTTAAGCTCTCGACTAAAGAGCGCCACATTATTGCTTTCACGGGTGCTCCACTCACAAAGTTACGCCACTGTCTTGAACTCTGCAGGCTTGGCATTACAGTTCTTATGGAATCTTGATCTTGTGCGTACCCAATCGAACGTGAGGCTTGGTCCTATTTCGGCATCCAACACTTCTTTTTAAAAATCACGCCTTACTCAGACTAAGTCCAAGACGACTTCAAGGCTAATATCGATTTTGCTCATCATTTTATAACCCCGAGGCTCGAGCCTTCTACCCAAGTACGTGAATGTGGCCCTGGACTAGATAAAGAAATTGTTGAGAATTATTAGCAACTTATTTGTTTTATCAAACTACCACCAGCTTAGCTTTATCAAAAAGTTTATCAAATATAGAAAATCTTATTCTAATCTTAAATCCACCTCACTCGCTTCATTACGATTACTTGTGTCGTAAAATCGTTGCCAGCATGATACTATCAGTTGTTGTCATCAGTCTTATGACCTTTCCAATTTTTCATTCAAGCTTAATTCCTCGAACTAAGTATCCACAATATCGAGACAGCTAATAGGTCCGGTCAATATCAATTAAGTACCCAACTCATCAATGCCCACTTTAATATGCTTTTGCAAGTATGTAATTTACCTTGAAATTAATTTCATCGGAGTTTGTTTGGCTTTCGTTAAGCCTCGCTTCGACGAATGTGTAACATTTTAAGGATGTATCGTTAATTGGCACTTGGCTATGAAGAATAGGTGGATGGCATTGAGGAGCTATCTCAAAACAATTATTTCGCAAAGGCGTTTAAATTTATGCATTCCTTTCTCTGCAGCCCGTTTTTATCAGCGCACCCGTGTTTCATGTCGATCTGCATATGGATGATGGCTAGTGAACGTGTCACTTGGTCAATTTCAAATGCCTCTTGTTCTTCATTTTTATGGAAACACGAGTACCTGTCCGATCTATACTCACTGTTTTTTTCCTGCGAGGTTTTTAGGTGTTTTGGATGGAACCTTCGAATTCGAGTTCATCAAAATCGCTATGGCGTAATGGCGTCTGAAATGTTTGTGCCAAACCTTCTTGCAAGATCGCATAAGACTGCCAAAATACTCGGTATCTCGAAAATTACTTAATATTCGCACACAAGTGTTTTACTTCACATACAGTCCGCTACATACTTTCCTTATGACTTCGAAATAAAGTTATCTATCCACTTTGGCGATTGTGCTACATACACACCACGAATTAATGACTGTTCTTGGAACTCAGGTAAATATTAAGAACGGTCATCGGAAGACTGGAAAAAATACCGACAGAAAAAAAACGATACACATCGAGAAAAAAAAAGTATGAAAAAAAAAAGTTCGATCATTCTCGCCTGAAACAGAGCTGATCCACCTACAAATATGTGCAGCGGCTTTGCCCACCTGATACCACTCACAGGTAACTTACCGCGAAGATTTCAACCTGTTGCTCTGTAATGAAAGCCGGCATATGTTGGGCTCCGATTAGTTCCGAATTCCCTGGCTCCGTCTGCTTCTCTACTCGCATATATCTACGATCGCTCGTCGATCGCTTTAGGCGAAATTTACCTGCGCGAGATTTCTCACAATTTCCATATCGGTTCCATTTTACTTTTGTTTTCATTTTTTTTTTGTGCGCAAATCTATCTCACGGATTTTATTTTTATATTTCAGTTTGGTTTAGTGATAGGTACCTGGGTACAATACAGTCACCTGCAAAATACAGGTAAGTCTGCGATTACGGATTTAAAATTCTAGTCAGCTTTTGATCCTAAAATAAATTCGGCGTGTTTAAAGTTTAGTTGCGGTGCAGGTTAACTATGCGGCGGACAAAGTGAAAAAATGGACAAAAGGTTATTTGAAACGTTAATTTTTTTTTGATTTGTGTGATGGACAAAGCGAAGTCACAACTCTGTTGGATCACCCTGTGCTAAGTATCTCGCGCGTGTGGCAGCACTGGTTGCTGAATCGAAGAAACGTGGAGTCAGTTGAGACGCTAAGGATGCTCTGAAGTAATGTAACGTGCGGCTAAACGTTTCTATTTAGTAATCAAAGCGTACTACCTATTACCAGTTCGGTACGAGCAGACAATACTTGTGTGGATGAAGTGAACTATTTTAGGACAAAGTCCCATGGTATGTCTACAGTTTAACATCGTCAGAATTCACCTAACAAGGGTTGGTTCAGCCACTCTATCACTGAGTTTTCACTAAATTAACGCAAAGGTAGGACTATCGGAAGACGGTGGTTCATTGCGTTTAGATCCTTCCCAACAAGCTGAATTATCGCGGTTTCCACAAGGATGGATGCGGATCCTTCAATTCCGCTGCGTAGAAGAAAGGATAACAAATAGTTATGACCCGCGGTATCATTCACTGGCGTGCTAAATTGAAGACAACAGGGGTATCCAATCATCCACGCTTCGATACTTGGATAGCTCCGACGCTTGGCTCCACTCAGTCAAAGATGGCGTATTCGGGGACTTGGCTAGCTTGGTCTTAGTTTTTTCCATGTGATAGAGTCTAATGACTGGGTGCATTAATGGACTGATCTTGAGACTTAAAAGAATTCAACACGATCCTGCGGTTATTTGTGGCTGGCATCCTCGAAGTCTTCTCCGTTCTTACCCGTCGATTCCATGTCATCGCACTAGCTTCTTGGATTCGCATACGGTTGCTGGACATGGAGAAGTCAACTTGGTCTTGAGCATATCTTTACGATGGGGTTCTGTTGCGCTTCAAGGTGTAGTCAGACGTGTCATGGTAAAAGTTGGCTTCAACCACTGACTTTTGATAGGAGAACAAAGATATTTTTTTCATCCTACAGATCCCTCTAGTATGGACTTGACGTATCTACGCTAGTTACTTTGAAGACCGCGTTTGCTAACACATCTGTGGAAGTTTGGGACGTTACTGATGAAGCTTTAAACTGAAATTTGAATGATGATAAATAAATGAAAAAAAAAAAAACAGTTTTCTTTGATTATGTATATTTTATACGTCGGCAGCACTTCCTGAACGATGCGGATTGGCCGGAACTGGTGTGTCTAGGTGTCCAAACCAAACTTCTTTTCTACTGGTTTCTCGTCACTGGAAGAGGGAAACCAATTTATATCCATTCATGTTGGAGCTAGTATTGGCTTTATATTACATACAATAAAATCAAAACAACAACAATTACCGATAACGAAAAACAGACGCAATTCGCAAGTCGCTCATAGACGAACAACCAATTCGCTCAGAGCTTACAACTATAAAAGCCGACCAGCCCCAAGCAGAAGAAGCAGTCAATTCTCATTGCAGAACAAAAAGTAAATCCGTTTAGGGCTGGAATTAAGAAGTCACTGTAAGGCCATCTAAGCGTAGACTAAGGATTTTTCGAATAGGCAACAAATGGCATGATTAATAGAGAAAAATATTTATTAAATATATTATTAAGGTACAGCTGCCAATGTGTACTATCGAACATCCCCATTTTCAAAGAATTATTAACTAAATGTGAAAAGAATCGAACCTATGGAAAAATTGAATAAAGAATGAGTTTGTATCAGCATAATTTTGATACAGAATAGAAAAAAACGTTAAACTGATTCCAGAATATCGGTAGCTTGGTATGGTATGGTAATGCCATTATCCTCCTTCACTTAGACGTTATTTTTTGTAAATTGTGCACCCCATTGAGTATGAAAAACTGCTAAAACACTTACTAGAAAACATTTACTAGATTTTATAAATTTTATAATGCTCTTCGAGGAAATAAGCGCCGAGGTTCCGTTGTCTCGTTCTCCATAGGGCCGAGACACTCGCATAGGACGTGGAAGATTGACTCCTCCACTTCTTCGTCGTCTAGCGTGTCTACCGATCACGCAGTCCCCTGTGAGCACTCCGATTAGTATGCTTGCATCCTTCCTGCTCAGGTTCAGGATATACTTGCTTTCCCGTGATCATATTCAGGCCAAAAAGTTCTTGATATTGAGCATGTCTTCATGTCCATGTCCTTGTCAAACCTAACTGACCATCTATTGCCTGCATGCTGCAAGCATAGTGAGGCGTTAGACTTATTTATGGATCCGATGCGAATAGCAATGTCGGGTCCAACACTAGTGAGCTTAGGCTGGAGCCTGCTTGAGTGAGTTTATCAGCTTCTTCACTGGTAACTTACAGTTAATAAAATTGAATGTATTGAATTTTCATTGAACTCTAACTCTTGGCTGCATTTAGGGCCATTATTACTATCCTCAGTTAAACTATAACTGGAGCTTTAACTAGAAGTTTTGTATGAAAATCTGTGTGTTAAAGTTCCAGTTAGAAGGTAACTGAAAATCGTAGGAAATTTTGTTCACCCCTTATTTCAAAGCCCTGTTCAAGCTCACCTTCTCCCCATACGGTAGAACCGGCCCTGCGCCGTAGTCTACTGTATTGCACAGAGCCTAAGTATTTGTTTGCACCTATAAATTGGTATTGCACAAACGAGAAACATTCCGTCAACAATCAGCACCTTGCAATATACAAATCGCAAAATTAAGTCCCTAAGGCACAATTTGATGAGGAGGTTTACCTTGGAATGTAGTTACCTGCAATCGTCCGAGCTTAACTTCGTTTCCCTTTTCTCCTTGCCATTGACTTTTCTTATTTATTTATTTTTTTTGCCCCACAGTATTTCGTTCTTTTCGTTCTTTAATTTCTTCATTGGGTGCCTCAACAAGTCCAGCAGCGTCTTATAAGAAGAGTGTTAGTATGTAATCGTGTGAAGAAAACAACAAGAAAAAAATATCCGCCGAAACACGTAATATGATAAATTAAATGACTAAAAGAGACGGGAAGGAAGCACAGTTTACCTCGAGAGAGTTGAAAAAAAAGTATCCGTACCTACGGTTTGTGCAGAAGCACCCAAATAGCAACCACAAAGCTGCGCGCGCATCCTATTCGGATTTAATGTGAACTCTGTTTATGGATGGATTCGGTTTTTGTGGATCGGGAAAAAATTTAAATAAAACGTGACCGAGTACCATTTCAGATCGCTTCGTTTCCTCCACATACACCTCCACCTCAGCGTCTTTTCAACCTTCTTTCAGCTTCCTCTAAGCGACTTTTGTCGTTCGTTTTTTCGGTCAAATCCACCCATACCTTGATTTTTAGTGTTAGCCGTCGTCGTTGTCTTCTTCTCTTCTTGTATTGGCCGCTTGTACCTGAGATTAGCCGGGCATATTTCATTCTGCTAGCCATGGAGACCGGCCAGCCACCAGTTCTCATCTCATGTAAATTAAGCCACGACGTGTATCCCGGTAAGTACTAAAAGCGGTGCGAGTCCATCGGCCAGGTATCGAGAAGGCATCGGCCAATGTATTCAGAGAATCAATCATGAGACCGAAAGGTATTTTGTACACTTGACAAAGTCTGTTTGGCAGCCAAGAGATCTGATCAAGTGGATAACACTCTGGCACCCGGCATACCTGTACAGAAGAACCCGGTAGGTATCCAAAAGGTAAAGACGACTCTTGAAGTATTGCCTGCCACTTGGACTGCAGATACATCGTGCAGTATTGAAATGCAATTAATTCACTGCATAAGGAGTTTGCCGGAATGTGTGGGTGGCATTCATTATAACCTGCAAGCCATCATCATCTGATAACTTTCGGGATATTGATCCGAGTGAGTGTATTAAACTTTTGCGCGAACGTTTCTCGTCTTCGTCATGGCGAACCTGTGCCGTGTCTCTGTGTGTCTCGTAAGCCATTATTATTAGCATTTATTTTCATCGATCAAAAATTTTTCCTGTTTCCATTTTCAGCGCGAATAACTGTGATGCGAGCATCAAACCAGGCTTTCGTGTCAAATGCTGGTACATCTTTTGTGGGGGTGGCACACTATTGACAAATATGGGGTCTAATGATGCTAATGCACTTCACAGAAATCGCAAAGAAACCACACCAGGTACGAGGTAAATAGCAGATGATGCCCATTTATCCAGGTGGGCTGCAAAGAAAATAGTCATTCCATGTTTGAAGAAGATTACTCGCATTTTGTTAATTAGGTTGGTTTGGAAAGGTTGCGTTATTGAAATGGTTGGTGCCTATGGCAGTTGTGAAATTGGTTTTCTTCTAGCTCAAATACCACATTATTGTCGAAACGGAGAGATTTAATTACCGCTTAAGACTTTCCTCTGTCCATCTAGCAAGCAATTGATTAGTTTGAGGAATAACACTCAATTTTGGTGGAGAGTCTGAAACGAGTGGATTTTGACGAAAATGTCTTTTTTCGTGGTAAAGCTCCAAATTTAGCTAGCTTGGATTGGAGTTTAGTGTTGTAGTATTACAGGCTGTATTTGACTACTGCACGTAATCCCCAAATGAAGAGTCTCAAAGAGAGTCAACTCTAACATAAGCCGTTCCGAGTATAACAAAGTGAAACACTTTCACTGAAAAGATCAGCTACAACTATGGTTTGAAAGTAAGCAGATTCGTTGTATGTTTCTGACTCATAACAGGACATACATACAAAGCACTTTTTTGGAGATAAATACTACTCACTTCAACACTAAAAACAATAATTTTGGACATAGCGTGCTACTACCCAATTTTTTTTTACTATGCTTTAGGAATTATTTCTGCTTCAAGATTCTTTCTTAGAGTTCTGCAAGTTAAGTAGTACTAAACCCAACACCAATCCCGTTCCACCTGCGACGACAAATATAACAGAAGTTCGAACGTTCAGCTCAAGCAAGTCTGAAATGCGACGGCAACTTTACCTGCTTAGAATATCAAGAACCAGTTTTCAACGGTCACTTTGTAGGCTTATCCGGTCAACGCCACATTGGGAAAGTAAGTGCAAAAACTAACTCAAAACAAACCTCACCTTTCACCCACTAAAAAGGCAAATAAGAAAAAAAATATTGTCTGTCTGTCAACTGACCTTACGCCGCAGCAGTGCAGTATAGACTCACTCAATTTTTCGGTTTACGTTCAAACCATTTAAAAATTACCGTGTACAAAATCTCTTTTCAGGCTTGAAGTATTCTGAAGCAATCGACCAACTATCGAATAATTGAGTGGATTAGACTCGATAGTAAACCCAATCCAACTATTAGCTTAAAGCAAATCCCTATAAAATTTCGACCTCCTTGCTAAACGGCTTCTTCAGGTATTTGAAAAATCTATGAACACGTTTTTCCAAGAATCTTTTTATGACAGTTACATCTAAGACTCACTAGATTTTTCGTACTAAGTTCTCGAAGTAACGTTTGAAATGTAAATTGGAAAAAAATTTCAAGCTTCTAGCTTAAAGCGTTCTGAAATCATCTAACAACATTCATGCTACACAAGTTCTATGGACTTTTATATGGGAGCTACACGTAGAAGTTGATGAATTTCTATGACTAATAAACACGTATTTTGATTTTAAAATTAAATTTTTAAATTAAATAAATTAATAGTTTTAAAAATTAGAGTGTAAAAAATTTCTACGTCGTGACTAAAGTTTTTCTTGAAATGTAGTGAGTACTATCCGCGTCACGCGGCTACTCTCACGTTTCTATGGTGCTATACTATCGAAACTACAAAGCCTGCGGATTCGAATACTTCCCGTTTGTTTCTCCCGTAGCTCTCTTTACTCCCATTGCATCCGTTGCTCCCGCTGCTCCCGTTTCTGTCACCCGTTGCTCCGTTGCTCTTGTAGCTTCCTTTACTCCCGTTAGATCCGTTGCTTCGTTGCTCACCTTGCTTCGTTACTCTCGTTGCTCTGTTGCTCTTGTTGTTCCGGTGCTCCCGTTTCTACTATTGCTCCTGTTACTTCCGTTACTGCGTTTCCTTCCGTTCCCGTTACTCCGTTTCTCTAGTTACTCCTTTCTCCTATACAGGACCTTCTTTAAGATTTTTTCAACCATTATATTAATGAAAATGTCATGTTAATTATTCAAGAAATAGGCAATATGCGTTTAAAAAACTCGAATTTAAGCATTTTAAAAAATGTTCAAGGGTTGTTGTTCTAATAGCATTTTTTCCAAAGAGAGTTTTCAATTTTTTTTCTATACACGACCTAGTTTACATACCAGCTAAAAAAGTGGTGTAATTTTATTTTGTTTCTTTATTGCCATTAACGTGAAATATTAGCAAGAAAACAGTCATAAATCATCAAAATCGCATTTAACATGCCTGGAGCCTTAAGGGTATCAACTAGAATTTGTGAACACGTGTTTCAAGAAACGTTTGCATAGCTGTTACCCGATGGAGGTCAATGTAATCTTGGAGATATTGTTTGTTATCACAAACGAACACAGGGACAGATAGACGGAAAGACAAAAGGACGGACAGTCGGAGGGACAGACAAACAGGCGGTAAACGGATTTAGCATTTTAGGCAAAAAAAAAATATTACACCATTTCTTTAAGTCTGAAGTTACAAACTCTGCGACTGAATTAAATTTATACTGTGGCACTCGGCAGACACTGTCACAATAAAGATTGTTCCTTATTAGTTCATGGGTTTTCTATATTCAGAGTATCTGTTGATACTTTTTGATTTTCGGGTTACTGTTCCAAGTCTTTTGTTTTCGATTCATCGGTATACTTCCACTGAATTTTCAGGTTACTGTTCTAAGTCTTTTGTTTTCGAAACACGCCGAATATGAATTTATCGTTTGTTGTACTAGTTTCGAACCTAATTTCAAGCTGTAATAGGTTGAGGTGAGTGTAGTTGTTCCAAGTTGAGCGTCTTTCAGCAAAGCTGCACACGACATAGACGAAAGAAAGCAATCAAATCGTTTTGAAAAGAGGTTTCTCTATAATTGTGTCGTACCACAGAATTACAGTCCCTAATTATCTTATTTCTTGCAATGAATCATCTGAAAATTAACCCGTAGCTTTGCGGGCGCACCTCTCGTTTCGTTTCATTAAATATACCAGCCACGCATTTCTTTCACCTGGGTCCAGGCAGACTCCCCGAACTGAACTTCCTTAGCGTGTTCCTCCGCTCTATTCGCTTTGATAGAGCCTCTAAATGGTTTTGCTTCAATAAAGACTTCAGTTACTACTAAAGCGCGTTTCGTTGTAGCCCCGCTCGCTATAGTGCGCCTCGAACTCTTCTCGTACTGTCTTTTCAAGTAATTCGAAAATTATTATTAAATTCTATTTATTTATTTATGTGTTTCTTTAGAGTGTCGTGTCTCGACGTCTCGAGGCGTTGTACGTGTTCAATAGCTGCAAGATACAGCGTCTTGAGCACGAGGCATAAGAGCAAGATTATCGCTCAAGATACGAAACTCGAATTGGATGCGTTGGTGCAAAGAGGCTCTTTCGTTGCTTTCTTGGTGAGCTCAGATAATCATCTCAACAAGTGAATTGACTTAAATGATGAGACTTGTGGTGAGGTGTTCTTAAAATTAGTATAATCGCCTCGAAATGATTTTACCAGAACGTGTGGGTAGTTCACCATTTTTTTTTGCCCCCAACCCGATTGCGAGTTTACCTTTTAGTCGCCTTTTATGATTCTTTTCTATTTTTCTCGTTGTGCCCTTTTTGTTACAATCATTTCTTCAAAACATAATTAATACGGCGATGAGGCAATTTTTCATGTGTGAACTGTTGTTGTTGGAGGCCTGAGTGGTGGAAACGGAAAGGAAATGAGTTGAGCACAACATCACGACAGGTTATTAATGAGCTACCGAAACTGACAATTGATTTTGTAATGTACGAGTACGAACGATAGGTGGTAATGTGTGTGACGTGGTGTATTGCGGATGGCGCGAAGGTGGACGACACCTTCATGCCCATAGGTAATAATGATGGTGATGACGCGAAGCTGCCAAGAGTTGGCCGAATTTGTATGTGCATGATTTACTTGCGCAAAACAGATTACCTTCACTTTTGAACGTGTCGGAAGAATTAAAATTTACATGATTTTCGTCAGTCTCACACGATACTTATCTAAAGAAGTAGAGTGCGACTTTTTAAAAGTATATATTTTGCAATTGCATTTTTACTCGGTTTTATATTATTGTTTTTAAGTCGACAGAAATATTTTATCTCGAGAGGTTAATAACGTATTTTTGGGTGCTCCGATGTAACTTATTGTTTATGAGTACTTCCATATTACTTTGTTGTCGAAATTTATTGCTCAACTTCTGTTGAAATTTGAAAGTGGATTTCACTCAAAAATTAATTTTTATGATCTTTGTATTAACTAACTACCTTAGTTAAGCATATAATAACGTTAAGCCGTATTTATGTCAATAAGAAATTTTAATAAATTCAACTCGATCCTTTATCGTCAATTCTTTTATTTAATTCTTTAAATAATAACGTGACCTGAAGCATTAAACAAATTGCTTTGTTAAAAATAGGATATGGTCAAAGACTTCTATCCGTCTGAGGCAAAATTAAGTAAAAATATACCTAATAACACTTAAAAAAAATAGTTTATTGATTGAAATTCGAATTGAACTCGAGAAATCCAATTTCACTTAAATTGCTTGGATATAACCATGCCTTCGAGGGTTGGGCAGTAGGTATTGGCAAGCAATGTACTCGCGACCGATATTAAATTCAAATTTAAATTTAACCGCTAATTGACGTGATTTAGTTTCCGCCATTTGGGCATTTTATTAGGCGGTAAAATTTCACTTGGACGTTGGCTGCAGGCAGGAGGTTATGTGTTCCCCATTCTTGACGCCACGTTCATAAAGGGCGTACTGAACTGTGAGTTTTGAATAAACTGAATTTTCTATTTCTATTTTATTTTTTTATTTTTTGTAGTCATTAAATTTGTACCAACAAAAATTAAAACTTCACCTCACTATCGAACGAGTTCGTAGTTGTTTGCAATTTTTCGGAATCGTGGCAGAAATAAAAATAGAACGTAGAGACTAAATAAAACTTCAGAAAATCCCAAAATATGTATATATAAGTTATAGGATTAATATCGTAAAATAAGTTTTAAACCTAAAGGAAATCTAACTCAAAAAAGACGTCGGGGTTTCATGAAACCGTCGGATTTCTTGAAGGTTCTTCTAAATATAGTGCTTTAAGATTTGCGCCAAAATTGAAAGGAAACATTAAACAAATTAGGAGATTGCAACAGTGGACCCAATTTTGGCATCAGTGACAACCAACTCGAAATTTTAAGTTATATATTATCTAACTTTGTCTCATCTTATGTAACCCAATAGCAGAAAAATTAATAAAAAATAAAAGTTAAGTCAAACGTTCACATAAAAAAAATAGAAATATTAACTTATGAGATTCGAACGATAAGTTACCGTATTTAACGAGTGATGGCTCCACTTAGTCAAAGTTCGCACGCCATAGTTAATCGCCATGGTTTACATGGCACAACCACAACCATTGATACCTAGCGGAAAAATTACCCAATCAAAACCTTAGTTGAAGTATATAAGAGGCGGAATAAATCGAAGGGGAACACCTTCTAACCAAATATTCTCGTATAAACCAGAACAGTGTAGAAGATCAAAATCGAAAGTTCTAAAGCTTTTGAGAACCGTCCCACCACATCTACGAGTGAACATTCAAGTACAGTCTTCACTACAGCCAAGTATGTAGTATAAAACCAGACGAAGCTTTCAGCGACAGATATAATAGGTAATTATTATTGCGTGGACTATATGAGTCAGTTAGTACGCAAACGTATAATTAAAAAGCGATTCATAGCGTGCGATCGAGACAAGTTCTATATAAAAGCGGTCGGTATTGCCATACGGACATTCCATCAAGAATCACAAAAAAGGCAAATTTTGTGACCTTACCATCACCGATTCTTTTGAAAATTTGTGTACTTGAAGAATTAGTGAAAAAAAATTTTAATTTAAATTTTTTTAATCAAATTTTGTTTTTAGTTATAGTATGTTAAAGATTTCGCAAAAATAGTGTCCAAGTCCTCTTTGAAAATTCATATCTCTGGTCATTTTTATCATAGATTAATAAAATAGGACTTAATTTAAGGTGGAAGGTTATCGCAAAATAAGAAAAAAACTAATCAAATTTATCCTTAAATTTCTTTTTTTTCAAGGATAACGATTTTGTCCTTTATCTTTGTAAACCTCTAAAAGCCATGTTTTTATTATTCTTATTTGTTTATATTTTATGAGTTATACTGTTTTCAAAACATATCAAAAAATCACCTCGGGATCTCAATAGCATCAGGTTAAAAAAAATCTAACCACATCACACAAAGTTCTTATAAGTTCTTATGAGTACTGCCTATTGGACCTTCTGCTTCTTATTTCCATCAATAGCGATTGGATTTTTCAAGGGTTATTCCAATTGGATCAAGTAAGAGTCAAAAAATTTCATAATTTCCAGTCTTATTTTTCCATAGATTTTCAAATACTAGAAATTTGGCATACATTTACTTCACTTATCCTTCATGGTTTCAAATCCAAAAATTAAGTAAATAAATCATAGTCATATAAGTCGTTAGGAAAATTTCTAATTGCGAATTAAAATTATATTCATATAGGACTTTTATTTGTAGTTAATTAATCATAATATATAATTAAATTCTGCAATTTTTGAAAAACAATTCCGACAAACAGTGGTTCTTATTCAAATTGTAATCTTATTAGATTTCTTTTCGAAGAAAAATCAAATTTGATATCTGTTAAATCCTAAAAGATTTGTTTAAATTTTTACAACAACCTTACACTCCCTCGGAGTTAACTATCGAAATTTTTTGAAGGGATTATATTTAAAGCCTTTAGATGTAAGATCGATTTCGATATCTAATTAGACCTAAGAAATATGTCAGAATTCGAGAAAACGTAAAACGTAAAACTACTAACGGGGCTGTTCACCGAAAAGTTTGTCGTAGAAATAAGAGCTATTACATACCTCGACATACCAAAGAAATGACGAAATTCGTGAAAATGTATACAACCCCATTTCAAGGGCAAATTTGTTTCCCCACCTCCGTATGCCAATGTAAATTTTATTTTTTTTCTTGTGCGTTTCTAGAATATGTACATACATATACATTCTAAGTTTCAAGTTTCTAATACAAGCCGTTCCTGAGCTACACTCTACTTCTTCGTACCTATCGAACCACGTTGTAATGATGTGGTTCTATACAGACGTCAACTCTTAGCTTTCTAGCCTTATCGGAGCAAGAAATAAAAAAATATTATTCACCACCCTTGCAACCGAAGTCTCCACTTAAAGAGGTACTGCCTTAATACTTTTTGATATAAATTGCGGGACGGTGGCATTTTTTAATTTAATTCAATAGCTGGGCAATGGTTCAAAAAAATAATAAGGTGCCTACAAATTGTAAAAGTTCTACAAAACTAAAATTATTTTTAATCCAATTATTAAACTAATTTCCGATCCATTTTGGTTTTCAATTGAAGATCCACAAGATTTTCCGGAGATAAGAAAAGATGCGAAATTTTTAGATAATTCTTTTATTTTATTAACAACAATTAATCTTATAATACAGTAAAATTAGCTTCCAAGAAAAAAGTACGATAGATGCGAGGTGGATAATTGGAAGGTGTATACCAGAGGCCTTGTGAATTTCAAGTGATTGGAAAGAAACGAGTACCCTCCGGTTACTTGAGAGCACTCCCACGTATCGGGTTAGCCAAATATATTTTTGAAGGCTAAGTAAAAATAGAGTTGTAGACTCTTTTCTAAAAAAATTTTAGGCAATATTTTGAAATGTAGATATAATATCATCTCCGCACTGAAAGTGCAGTATGTGGTTTTGTCAGTTAGGCTAATGTAAGTACATTTTGCTTGATCAAAATCTTTATGATTATTTATTATTATTTATTTATTATTATTTAGGGTAGAGTGATTTTTAGAGTAACGATTAACTTTTTTTAATTTTAATAAAAAGCGCGTAACCACGATAAAAATGGTTGGAAATAAAACAAAACCCTTCCTTGGATTCTTATTATTTTTTTATTAAAACACTAATAACAAAACTATGATAGCAAAATAACATACAAAGTGTTTTTTACTTTATTTTCTCCTTCTTATCATAACCAAACGTAACATTCAGTCCGAATTTCGATTTTTTTTAAAAAAAAGGCACGCGTCAATTATTCAACAATAAATTATTATTCCGCTCGATTTAATGAATTTAATGAGATCCTTGAAAAGTCTGAGAGCTCTTCGAATTGACTAGAAAACGCAAAAACGAAAAAATTTACAGCTTAAGAAAAGCATCCGCGAAGAAAATGCAGGAAAATATGCGCGAAATTAGAACAAAATTCATTTAAAACTACATAAAAATAAAATGAATTTTCGAATAAATTAATTAAATACAATAAAATAAATTAATTTTTGGTATTTTTCTCGAGAAATTAAAAAAAAAATATCTAGGCATTTGTGAATTTTCCGCAAGATGATTGTCTAAGATGGGGGCCCGCTTTAATAGACGTGCACATCTTCTTTGTACTGTTCGTCGGCGGACAAATAATCGCGACGAATCGCATAATCGGATTGACCGATTGTTGAGTAGCCGTTGGGCTTGTAGTACGATTGCTCGGTATAATCGCGATTAGTTGGCGATGAATTGTGATGATTAACTGGATTAGTCGAGCAGCCACCTTGAAGATGTTTGCCGAGTAGCGACATACGCGAAAACGTCTTCGAACATGACGAGCACGAGTACTTCTTAACGTCCGAATGGGTTTGTAGGTGGGCGCGTAGATTTGATCGGTCAGCGAATGCCCGATGGCAGTGCTGACAACTGAAGGGCTTTTCGCCCGTATGAGTTCGAATGTGTCCTTGGAGGAGCCACGGACGGGAGAAAGCCTTGCCGCACAGTGGGCATTTACAGGGCAGGGTATGCGTTCGTATGTGCATTTTCAACGCACCCAAGGATACGTAAACTTTGTCGCAGTTCTTACAGCTGAAGAACTTCTTTACTTGGTTACCTTCCGCGGCCGGACAATGGAACTGCTGATGTTTGGTTAGTCCTGAATAGGTGGAGTATGATTTTCCGCAATCGGGACACTGATATCGTGGTGCAGGGTTTGGCTTATTGCTGCTATCGATTGGGGGTCGTGCGGTTTTTACGTCGCCGACACGATCACTTTTCAACACAACCGCTACGTCTTGACCGTACTTCGGACCACTCAAGTCCTGCGGTATTGCATGGCACTGTTCATGTTTCACTAGTCCCGCTTGCGTCGAGTAACACTTACTGCAACTATGACACTGATAGTATAGATCGTTCCGCGATCGATCACTATATTGTTGTTTTTTCGGTCTTTGAATATTCGCACTGGAGTCCGTTAGCACTAAAACTTTCTTTTCATTTTTAACACTTAAGTCCTCGGGTTCGGCGTATCCAAGATGATCGGATTGATTGGAACTATAGGACATATGGCTGGAAACTGGCGAGGTCATCGAATGATCGCTCTGATAGTGATCTTGTTTGATGACATTGTTGTTATGATTGATGAGCTGATGGTGATAGTTGTAGTTTTGGTGGTATCGTAGGTATGAGCTTGGTGCTATTGTGGGTGGCGATGTTGAACTCTCTCGAAGCCAAGTTGGTGATCCTTGATGCTCCCGGTTTTGCACAACATATGCATTCTCCGCTGGTTGAGCGGGAAAATGCGCGTAATTTCCGTTCTGTGATGTCTTGTAATCCACTGATAAATCATTTCCATATCCGGAATCAATAGAATACGCCACCGATAAACGATCGGATTTTTTCGGCGCGGACAAATCGACCGGCTGGCTATCTATAAATTAGTAAGGTAAATAAATTAAAAATCGATCGAACGAGAGAACATCCACTTTATCGTCATATTTACCTTCTTCGATATCAGATTCGTAGTCAACGATCACTTGAATTGGCCGTTTTTTTAACGGACAATTACTATAACTCTTATCCGTTGCTATCGACATATCCAATCATTTATACGAAATCGATCAGCTGCATAAATATATGTGGAATTTTTCGATACGATCGTCTTCATCGATCGCGCAAAAATACGCAATATCTTGGCGAGACTCGAACGAACTATAATCCAACTTCGGTTAACATCAAGGTAGTAAAACCTTGAATGGTTAAGTGCGATCAAAGAGACTGATCATATATAGAGATCCCCTCCACAATATTTAAAGTATGTAAGCACGTGCCAACCATCCAATTACCTGACGAGATTTTCGAGAGCCCCCTCTATGCACTGAATATGATTACCTGAGCTCTGGGTGGAGTCGAAATGGTTGGATAAAGGTGAGAGAGAATCGGGTACCGATAGTGGGGGACAGGTGTGCACTCTGCTTCCCAAAAGAACTATTTCTTCCTGGTTGAATGATCAACCAGCTTTTTTCGAATCACAGAAAGAAAACTGCGGTAACGTACACCGGTGGAAAAAGAGTGTGTACGCTGCTGTGTGGTAGGTACCCTATTTGCGCTATAAGGCGCACACCTTGATCTCCGGGTATGAAACCCATGGTCAGCGCGCAATTACCGTTGACAGTATTTGGCGCGAATTCGTCTACGTTCGGTCGGTTCGGCTTATGTTTGCTATTGTTGTTTTCATTTTTACTCTCTCAGGTATTGTTATATTGGTACGCCAGGTATTTTTCAGTGCGATCAGCAGATGTGCGTTTTGATGATGATGACGATGCAGGGGATGCTGACTACACTTTTGATCGTGCATCATAAGGTTGATTTCATTTTACAAGCGCTGGCTGGTTACCCTATTCTCTGTGAACAATTGCGAAAAGGTGCGTTATGAAACAGATGGGATTTTGAGTGCCAGCTTCAAATTAAGGTACATATACTCGATGATTGTGCTCTATGTGCATGGGGTATCCGAAAGCTGCAGTTTTCTTCGAATTTAAATGAAATTGAAAAAAATAGATATGTTTGGCTCGTGCTCAGAAACGTCTGTTCTCACTACTCAAGTGTCGGAAGTAAATCAGCTCAACCTTCCGCCAGCGTTTTGTAACTATTGTATTCAAATCTCTCTTCTCTATACTAGGAACTCCAATTTTAAAGAATATTTGAATTCTTTGAGGATTTCCCTAATACTAATATTGCAATTGATTTAAAAAATTTGGTTACTCTGAAAGGTTTTCGTTTCACGTTATACAAGTATGCCCATTAACTCACAAACAGCAAAAAAGACATTTTATCCGTCTGACCGCCGCGTCGTTCGCCGTACCCAAGCTCGTTTGACCCTTAAAACTGTTAAGTTCAAATTTTTTAATTATTAGATTGAGTGATTTTTTTAATGGGAGCTTGTATGGCAAAAAGAAAAAAATATCAGTTTTCTGTTTTCGAATGATTATTTAAATTTATAGCTCGTTTGACCCTTAAAACTGTTAAGTTCAAATTTTTTAATTATTAGATTGAGTGATTTTTTTAATGGGAGCTTGTATGGCAAAAAGAAAAAAATATCAGTTTTCTGTTTTCGAATGATTATTTAAATTTATACTTTTCCTGACAACACAAGACCAAAACCGCGACATTTGGACATCGGGAAATGAATAAAAATAAATTTTGAAATTGAAATAGACCCACTGAATACGAGGCCCCTTACATTACAATTACAACTTTCTTTGATAGAACGATTGCATGTTAGTTGATTTTATTGTTAAATGATAAAAATCAGTGTTGCCACAGATACGAAAATTTATCGACAAGAGATTCGAAAAGAAATGACGCACAGCTGACGTGTTGTTGTAAACAAATTGGTTTTTTGAAAAATTATGGTTTTTGAAGCGCCAACCGTTTATCAAAATTCATTAATTTTTTTTTTACTTTGTTTTGGGTAAAAGAATTATTTGATCGGAGATTATCAAATATTAATAACGAAATACCGACCTGTAGGCAGGGACGTCATTTCAGTTTTTTCTAGGGGGGGGGGGGAAGCAAGATGCTATGAAAGTATATATTTTTATATATATGTTACATATACTATATGAGAAAACGAAATTCAGGGGGGGGCCAATGTTTTACTGCCCCCCCCCCCCACATTTGACGACCCTGCCTGTAGGCCATAAAGTGTGGTTAAGGAACTACTGATTTTTGAACAGCTGTTATAAAAAAAGTGAAGCGATTTTTTTTAAATGCTTCAATCAATAAGTAGTACTCACATAGCATTACAATTAAAAAAAAGTTACAGTGATACGATTAGCGGTTTTAGAGAATATGGGTCTTAAAGTTGGACATTTTTGCACTACCTACAAGTTCCCCTTAAGTGTTCAACTTTTGAGTATTGAGTATGTCTAAGACGCTTATGATATAAAGTTGAATTGTGGAGTCTATACATAGCAATGATAGTTGAACCATTTGCAATGGAAGAAACAGTGCGGAATGGAGGAGAGGGCAAACAATCTGGCAGGAGCTCAAAAGGTTAAGTCAAGACATTCTAAAATCCAAGTCCTCTGAATGGTCCATGACAATAGGTTAAAACCGGGTCTTTGTTTATTGATATAATAGGAGAGTACCTATATTAGAATTAAATAAACAATTTTGAGGAGTCAGTGGCGTCCGTGGATGCGGGTTGAAAAGTTTCAGATTACGATATTTCATGAGCCACTTACGCAGGGCAGGATGAATATCACTTGGTTCTTGTATACAAGGGAATTTGGCTGACTATAACATTTTTATTTGGTAGAGGAGGATGAAAGTTGTGAGTCTACTAATCATTGAAAGAAATCGAGTCCCATCCATAGCAAGAATGCTCAAGACAGAATCTTGGAATTTACAGAACAAAAAGTTATCCCCAAAAAACATCTTTTAGAAGAAGAAAAAAAAATTACAGATTAAGTTGCAACGCATAATGATCAACATCCGATTTCCCATTCGACTCCTCCAGTCGCATTACTTACGCAATGTCCTCAGATGAAGACAAAGGAATTGTAGTCAACCATTTTTAATATTCAGCACATTGTTACGCCAATCAAAAAGCTTGGTCATACTTTAAATCAGACAGAATATAACTATTTTATAGCATCAGCACATCTATAATTAAATAAATTCCATATTCCCTTACAAGCGCGAACGCAGAAAAATATTGGGGGGGGGGGGGGTTTCAGACAAATAATTATTTCGGGGGGGGGGGGGGGGGGTTCATACAAATTTACTCGTTGAGTGCAAGTTACATTTAGTTTTGCGTATGTAACTACATCATTTTGGGGGGGGGGGGGGGGTTGTTGAACCCCAAAAACTACCCCCTACGTTCGCGCCTGTTCCCTTATAATATTTTACCTTACAATTTATCGTCAGTTTTTAGCCTTCAAAGTACACTTTAAACATAAAACAAAATTAAGTTACTTCAGGATTTCATAAAAAAAAAATTTCATAAAAATAAGTTCAATTTGATGATAAAATTAGTTGAATAATTTAAATAAATTATTAAATTTGATTCAAACTTCAGTGTCATTTATTCAATGAAAATAAATTTCATTACATTTAACGCTAAATAAGGCATATTTCACGGTTCTCCCGATCTTAAAATCGAAAAAAGTGCACAGGCTGAGCAAACTTCGCATATACAAGACCATAATAAGACCTGTGCTACTATATGCAAGTGAAACGTGGACTCTCACCCAAGCGTCTGAAAAATCAATAGACGCTTTTGAACGACGAATTCTTCGAAGAATTTTGGGACCAGTAAGAGAAGGCACTGAATGGCGTATTCGGTACAACAACGAGTTGTATAACATCTATGACGACTCAGCCGCATCGACTCTTATAAAATTCCGTAAGCTGCAATGGGCAGGTCATGTGGAGCGAATGGAGGACGGAAGAATTCCCAAGCGCACATTGAAAGGTACAGCCCATGGCAAGCGACCGGTGGGAAAACCGCGAAAAAGATACGAGGATTCAGTTGACGCAGATTGCAAATCGCTTCTTAGATGCACAAACTGGAGGACGCGGGCGCTGAACCGAAATGACTTCAGACAATGTATCCTGCAGTCCCTGGCCCGATTTGGGCTGTCGCGCCATTGATGATGATGATGACATTTAACGCTACCTTTGTAATGATACCTAAATATTATATTTTAATAGTATTAAATTGAATTTTAACAATATTTATAAAATATAAATTAAATTATTAAAGAAATTCAAGGAAACATAAAAAAAAAATTGTAACGTTTAATAATTTCGACATATGTAACTTACAAAATTTGTTGAAATTTACTTGAAGATAATTTGGTTTGATTAAATTTAATGAAAATTAGGAACATGAATGAAGTTTGATGAATTTTTATGATATTTGATGAATTTTGATTAAATTACAAAAATTAGAGAAGACATGTTTTTATAATTAAACTTGCTAGAGTTTTCTACACAAGCTGAAGGATTGACTCATCCAACCGCATACATGCCAAATTTGTCGTAGATCATCCACTCTCTAAAATTTATCATTAGTTACTCATAAACTATGAAATGAATTGTATATAAATGGTTGTTTGATTGACATTCTCATTCAAAATAAATTTAATGACAATATTTTAGTGAAATTTAATTCACAATAAGAAAATTTATTGAAATTTGTTGAAGTTTGTTGAAATTAAGTAGAATATAAAAAAAGGAAATAATCAAAAAGATGCAATGAAATTTTATAAAATTTTATAAATTGCCTTGACTACATGTTTCTTGCTGAAATTAACTTAAATTTAATATGCTTAATGAAAAAAATTAAGTTAATAAGTTTTTAACGGAATTTGATTGACATTTAAGTAACTTTAAAAAAAATCCGAACTTTGATGAGAGTTGGAGAAATTCAATGAAACTAGATGAAGTTGTGTATAATTTTATATAGTGTGATTAAATTTAAATAAGTTTAGTTATTTCCTTCTGAAATTTAAGACAGTTTGGATGATGGGTTTGATTTTGATTTTTGCTGAGATTTGATAAAATCTACCAACTGAAATTTAGTTATATTGCGTCCATTGTCGAGCTTTAAATTCAATTATTTTACACAACAGAATCAAGTGATCTATTCCATGAAATGTAATTCCTCTTTTTCAACAATTAAAATAAAATTCATCTAGCACGCATTCAAATGGCTAAGCTTCATCTAAGATAGAGCAGCGTTCTATCGTAGATGCGAAGTTCGTGTAAAAAATCACTCAAATATAACAAAAATTCTACTAACTCCAATTATCTACAATAGGTTAACGTAACCGAAAAAAGACGTATTTTTGTACAGCAGTTTTTCTCGATATAGTGAAGGCAGAAAATATAAAATATAAATTAAATTGTTGACATTTACATCTAGAAAACGATCTATGCAAAAATTTTTTCGATATTACCGATGGTTACTGTAGTAAAATGGTGCACGGAAGGTGTGTTTCTTATCTAGAGAACGGCTCATACTAAAATTGAGAAACTTTTACGAGGGAAAGTCACTTCAGACGTATTTATTATACACTCAGACATCGGATTTTGGGCAAAGCCCATAAATGGGGAAATAAAATAAAGTGTAATGATCAGACTGAATTTCCTTCTAATTACAATCCAATCAAGAGACAAATCCGCCTTCAATAATCTCCTTGTACATTAAACTGTAAGCATAAAAGCCGCCAATGTACTCGTACGTAGAAAATTCAGACAAGCATAACAAATCGAAGTGACCGTCTCAAGGGAACTCCCAATAGTCCGGCCGTCCCGTCCGTAAACCGTATATGCAACATTCACAATAAAACGCAACACTTGGCGCTCTATTCGTAAAATGATTCATTTCTTGAAAATCTATGCCTGCAAGAGAAACAAGTCAATGGCGCTAAGACCTCTGGCTAGATTTATGTTGAAATCTGACGACTTTGTAAACCCATAAGGAAACAACAATAATAATTTCATTCGAGAGTGCACTGTCGGGCCCGTTGTAATAGTGCACTCCAGAATAAAATAATATAAATAAAACAGTTGTACGGAGAATATGGGCCTAGTAGTAAGCACATACTCGTTCTGGTAGACGTACATATATTTTATATCTTAGAAGAAAAAAAATGGGAATATAAACTACCCAGAAAGTCATACTTTATACTAAGACGTGTGCTTAGCGAACTGGTTCTTGTCGAGCTCCAAAAAAAAACAATTGGCTTTAGCCTATCGCGAATTAGTCATGCGAACACTTGTCGCTTTTCGAACAAATTACAATCTAATGCTAGTTATACAGTACTCGTAAACCTACGAGTACACGTATGTAAAATTTCTTCCGATTCGATCATAAAATACACACTTGGCTGCCACGAATAGAGTTACTTAGAAAGTTGAAACTTGGCACGTTATAATATAATTTTTCTTTATTTTCATTTTCATAATAAATTACTGTGGTGTGGTTTTATGCCATAGCATTCGGAAAAAAAATAACATGGATTATCTAAAATTAAGCAGATATCTGACCTGAACCCTAGTGTGAGCTCTAACTGGACATTGTCACATGAGGAATCATCTCAATAGGATTGGTCTGCTAAGACTAAGATTTCCAATGACGAAGACGAAGCACCAGAGCATATCCTCTGCGAATGTGAGGGATTAGCTCACAAAAGACCTCGTCACTTCGGTCGGGGTTTGATGGACCCATCGGAATTCCTGACCATTCATCTTTAAAAAATACTAAGCTTCCTTGAAAGCGCATGGATTGAAGAGTAATCATAGTCAATCTCAATCAAAACTGTGACTTCAGTGACAGAGGTTAACCATACCAACCCCTTTTGTCAATCTAATATTATCTAACACAAAAAGTAATAGTTTGGAAAAATAGGTAAATATACCGATAAGGTACAGAAAAAACACGTATAGGTATACGTCATATCTTTTCTGAAAATAAAAGACAATATACTCAGCCCACTTTGGACATCCCACTTTATTTACATCTGTTTGAACAAAAATAAAATTTGGTTTGGTACTCATACGTATGTTATAATTTAAATTTTTAAATTATATGAACACACATAGTGTATTAACAACTTTCATGGTTTTTTTTATTTATTTTTTTTTTTAATTAAAAATATAAGAAAAAGTTGTGATTTTGTTTTATATTTTACTCCCCCAACTCCAGTGAGTGGGGGAGATGAAAAGACAAGGATTTCATAGAAATTGATGTCAATAGAAACTTGGTACAGAGAAAAGCATGTGATCTTACCCATGAGTAAGGAATTGGAACCTGCGATTTAGTTCATTCATAGTTCAACTTCAGGCGATGATGAGATGATGAGAAAAGAAGGTCAGTAGATCTAGAAGATAATGACCATAAAAAATGTTCAGTAGCTGTACAAGATGATGACAAAAAAAAAAAGTCAGTACATTTAATAGTAGATAACATCAAAAAAAACAGGTGGGTAAAGTTCTTTTCAGGTGTCCAATGGAACTATAGTTCACCAAAAGGAGTGAGTTACTTTACTCACTACAATGAAGTATTCTTTTGGAACAGTTCACTCGTGAACGACCCATCTCTAAGTCGAACTACTCGTATTTTGCTAACCGGTACAGGAGAGAATTTTTCGTACGGGTGTAGTATTATGAGGCGATTCGAATTCAGTGAAGTATTTCTATTTAAGCAGTGTAATATTAATTTTTTTTTTTTTTTTTAGAATATAATGTAGGTACTCGGATCAATAAGTTTGTGTGATTACATATACTGTGAACAGCCGCTAGACCAATTATCTTAAGAACGGCTTATAGTAGTAAGTTCAAATTTGGCGATAGTGACTGGGAGGCAAGATGATAAACTTTTGGAACATATTAATGGATCTCACGACCTCTGAATTGGTGAGCTAAAATAGAACAAGACTTAGTACTTGGTCGCTCTCTTCGATCCCCTATCTTCACATATCTAACTTCTTACTAAGAAATGCTTAGATGTTTTCAAGTGATCGTGCAGACAAAATTATTGACTTAGAGAAAAGTTAATAAATCGAGACGATATCACCGGAAATAAGAATTTTATTTTCATTATCGTTTTGAAGTTTACTTAATGATTGGCATTGACAGCAAATATCCAAGTGCAGACAGGTTCAAGGTGAAGGCTTCCTTATCACAATTATAGGGATATGCCAAATATATGGATTCATATTGTTAGCACATACTTCGATAATCAGATTGTAAATATGCATGAAGGCACTGTTTGCACAAAAACTTGAATTTCTTAATTTCATTGGATATTGGGAAAGATTTCGACACCATTTTAATATTTACAGGTAGTCAAGCGACTTAGGGCGGCAGTTTAAAATTCAGCACCAACAGTTGGAAAAAATATTCAGGTATTTTTTATGCGCAATATTTTTTCTGTTTAATGTTTTCCGTCGAAGTAGTGTATATGGATTATGGAACAAGAGCAAACATATAGTTTTTAGTTTTTATTTACAATATTGATACACCTTTTAACACTTAACACTCTGAGTGTCAAAGTTTGCCAAAAGTTTTGACAATGAAATTTAAATTGGTCAAAATTTTCATTAGACGCGAAGCTGCGGCAGTGAACGTGTTATTCACTTTGTAAAACTTTCAACTACAATATTTTATCTGCCACAAAGAAATAATATTTTTAGAAAAATAAAAGTAGAGAAGTTTTGAAAAAGTTTCCCGACGTGTATCAAATTTTGAAATATTGTATTGTTGTGGAGTCTTGTTAAAAAAAAAATTTTCTTAATAAAAGAACTTCGTGGAAGTTATTCAATGGCTTCGATTTTCCTACGTGGCTATATAGCAAGCCTCATATCTCACCAGCTGCACAAAACTTATACGTCATACCGGTGGATCATAATAATTAAAATCCAACTTACCTGGGATAATACAATAGTATAAACCGGTTTGCCCTCTTAAGCCACAATAGAGGTATCAAAAAGTAAGGTTCATCCGTATCTAAAACCGTTGCGTCACGGAAACATACGTTGTCCAAAAATTCACCGTAGCCAAGGTCCTCGAAGAGTGCATGTTCCTACAAGTACTTCCTTCTTCCGTAATAGTTGCACACTCGCATAAGCACACACCCTAAATCTTCCCGACTACCTTCCGATCGAATTTCATATGGTAACTATATTTCATCCCTTACCACTCTATGTTGGCTCTTCACATGGCTCCTCTGTGTACACTCCGGTACGCACTGAAACGTATGTTTTTTTCAGTTCATTCGCCTCATTTGATTTATCCCGTGGGATGATTTCTGTCACTCGTATTCAAACTTTGGTAATGTGGGGAAGATTTTAAGTGAATCCTATCAAGGAAGAGCACTGGCACCCGTATTTGAACAACTTCCATTGTGTACCGTGGGTAAATTTTGGGATCAGGTTTATAGGAAGGGTGCGCCTCATATAGTTTGCCTAGTGTCCAGTTGGAAAATTCACATAAGTAATTCTCATCGGAAATGATCGTGTGAGGGTCAAAATGATTGAGGATCACTTTGATATGAGAAAATTTCCGTAATTAGTGTTGAACCTCAATTATTATAGGTTTCATGGGAAATTATACCTACTTGTTGCAATACCTAAGACCTAAAATGTTTTCACATATTGATATATAAATAAATCGAAATTGTGCACGATAAGAATAATCTGATGACTTCTTGCAGCGGTATTATCTTCAAAGACTCACTTCGTAGATAGTATAGTTTCCGGAATCGACCTTACACTCCGACTATACCACCCAAGAAAAAGATTATCAAACTGCCGTAACTGGTTGTGATAGAAGTAAAACTAATTCATTACTTCAAAAGACCTAAAAGATATGACGAAATTAGTGAAAATGTATTTACACTATTTAGGCTGGTTCCTTCTTTTTCCCCCTCCGTAATATAAAAATTGATAAATTTAATTTTTTTATCGAAATTTCTGTAGGTACTAGTAATCTACATATATCTACCAACTTTCACGTTTTTAGTATAAACCGTTTCAGAGATAGGCAAAACACCCCAACCCCTGTACAATGATAATTCTAAAAAATTATTTGAAAAATGAAATAATATATGTAAAAATAATGAAATAATAAAATAAATTTACTTCTTATTCTACTGAAATTGTTTAAACTTGCTAAACATGCTAATTGTATAGTTTTTTCAAAATCTCAAAAATTTTGACCGATTTTTTATAAATTTCAAAAATTTTGACCGTTAAAAAAAAACTGACAAATTCTGAATAATGCAATTCTTCAATCAGAGAAATTTGTTCTAACAATAAAATCTTTGATATTCGGCACGAGGTGTTAATTAGTTAAATGCATTGCATACAAAGGTAAGTAACAAAAAGATTTTTGAAAGAAAATCGAAAGCAAAAGTACCTACTCGTGTGGAGAAAAGATAGTCACCGCCTCCATATATTCAGGTATCTACAATAGAAGACAACTAACTGCACTGTTCCGTTCAATTAGAGTGAAATGCAAATTTCAAATACCGTTGACACGACACAATGACCCAAAAAATGCGACAAAATGTTTAGACAGTTTGTTTAAACCTCTCTTAAACAGCAAGCTGACTAAATAGCAAACAAATTCTCAAAATTTTTTCGACCGTCATTCAACGCCCAAGAAGATCAGCCCGGATCCTTACTATAGTTGGCATTCATAAGCCCACCAAAAAAAAATCAAAAACGTAACTAGTGAACAGGTGAACTCGAACCAACAAGTGGGAGTTAAATTTGGGCAAACAATGAACCGCAAAACCTGTTACTCCTGAGTCTCGAAACGTTTCAGCTCTAAGCATAAACGAGCCACTAATTCTACTTGCCCGTGAGACCTAAATTTTCGCATTTGCTGTATCATCGATCCGAGGTATTTACCTATCTGAAACCAAGTTACCTGTTGTACCTGTTCGCATATGTTGGCCGGCGTTGGAGTTGAACTCGTATAGTAGCCAGTAGTGCGTCATCGATGTTAAGCTGAGTGAATGGTACCTGTACCTGTACAGTATCGAGTGTTATATTCTGGTATTCTGGTGCTTCAATGACATTGTATTCACCTCAAACCATACGGAGGCTCTGTGTAAAGATAGGGATGCTAAATGCCAGGTAAATATGCTTCGTTTGTCGGGACCTTTTACAGTCGACCTGCACCTGCTGCAGTCTGCTCATATTCGCTAAAGCGTTTATTTGCCTTGTTAACAAGTTCTTTGTCGCATTGAAGTGCTAACGCGTTTTCACCTTTCTAAATTTTCTCATTTTTATGAATTTTAGCACTGTCTTATTGGAATTCAAGCGTTCACATCGAACGGTGCTTCTTCACTGTCACACTACTTTAAATATGATAATGTTGCCGATGAAGTGTACAATTTTAGTGTTCGGATTCTTTTAAAGAAAAAAAATCGATGATCACAAGCAATTAGAGTGATCTTTCGAACGTGGGAAATTCAAATAGAGTGAGCAGAAATAGCAACAATATCGTTATCCGTTTCGTGTTACTTTTGAGGTAAATAAAATCTTAAGTTTTATTTATAGAACAGGACGTAAGAGTTCTATTGTCATACCTGTTGTAAGTATTTCTTTCTACTGAAAATTTTCAATTAAATTAGACAAGAATTATTCATATTTGAAGGTACATGTATACAAATAAAAATAGCTCAAGGAATTCAAAATTAAACAGCTCAATTTTTACTTTTTATGAAATAAGTACGCAGATGCTGGAGATCGATCTTCAACAAAAGGTGGAATTCTGTCACAGTATGGAATCAGTCTTATTGTTTATGCCAAACGTTGGATCTCGAAAAATTCTAAAATTTGTTTTTAGGCGATTATAAAGACACTTTATAGAAGTTAAAGCCAATTTTATATCTCATCAAACCTATGAAATATGGTGAAAAATGTGAAAATGGATTCAACCCTCTTATATCCACCTGGGGGTTGAAGAAAGAAACCCCAGGGAACTTAAAATCAATACTATGTCTTCTCACTCCTAAGAGATATGACGAAATGCGTTATAACATTTTCAACCTTTTTAAACTCTTTTAGGGGTTGAAAAAGATAAATTTTGTTTAATGCCGGTGAAAGTGAAAAGCTATTCGATATCTAAAAAAAAGTATACAAGCTCATTATCCCCTTAGGGGCCAAGTTACAAAAAAACTTGAAATTTCTCGGAATTCTGTTGAAAAACCAAATTAATTCAATATTTCTAAAGACCTAAGAGATATGACAAAAATCCTTAAAATAAATGGTTCTATTTTCACTGATAATTTTTTACCCCCCTTCCGAACGCCAATAAAAACCAATTTCTAGCGTAAGCCGTGATAAAGTTAGAGAAAACACCCCACCCCCGTACTACCCAATAAAGAATTACATTTTTCCAATATGTTGCTACTATAGTTCTATCTAAATACCAAGTTCCGGCTATTCACTATTATAGGTTCGCGAGATTAAAAAATTTAAACTCTTCATTTTCCACACTAGCCATCCTTGACTAACTACACCCTTTGCTAGAGGTCTATTAGACCTATCTTTTTCGTAACTTTCAAACATATGTGTATATCTTAAAGAGTTCTTGAGATAGGAGACGTAAATTTAGGAAAAAATTGTATCACCCACTTCCGCGCTCTACTCCCCGCTTAAAAAATTTTTTTTTTGTATTGTGATCGACCTGAAATTTCAAAAAATACCTTAATTTTGTATTTTTACGTTTCGGACTAGTAGTAGCCCGATTTCTGGATCTTAGGAAACCTTACAGCAGATGGCTACTGAAAGTGAACTAATTTGCAAGAAAAAATATTGTTATGGGTTAAGAAGTGTGAGGGTGGGGGTGAGTGAAGAAATGCGTCCAAAAGTCTCCAAAGCCGAGTCTCAATCATTCAAACTTCGTATCTCCAGAATAGTAGCTGTTAGAAGGTTGAAACTTTGTAGTTACCTTTGTCAAAAACTCTCCACCTACCTCTCCCTCATTTGACTACTAGTCAAAAAATAATAAAGTTGCGCTAATACTGTTGGCAAATTTTTCCAAAATCCCATATAAAAAAGTGTCTACGTAAAAAGTTGAGATTTTTTCATAGTGTTTTTTCTGTAGGGGTAAGATCTTAAGATCTTACATGCTATAATTTTTCTCCAAAGGAACTCGAAGGTTAGTGGAAAGAGTCTAGTCTACCATCCTTTAGGACTTAAATTTATAGAGGAATAGTTGGAAAAAATTTTTTCTGGAACACGCTCCAGTACCTCTACAGAAGGGATTACGCTGATCCATGCCCCAGAGGGGGATCATACAGGAACTGAAATAGAATGACAATCGAATTGATTGCTCTACTTTGTATTCTCATCTATTCATTTAAGGCCTTGTCACCAAGGAATTTTCAATACACCGGCTTTAACTCAACATCTTTATTTAAATCACATCTAATCCTATTCGTGTATTATTATTTATTAAACAATAAATACAGAGTATACGGCTCCATGACTCGAAACCATTCTAAATGACATAAATTTTAATTAGTTTCTCTTCACTGGCACCGTGAGAAAACGCTAATCCTCCTGTTTGCCGAACAAATCCAAGGTATATTTGCCCGCGGACTTTTGCTTTCGAATCGAACAATAAACAACTTAAGACGGTACATTACATACATCTTACGTTCGCCAAGTAGACGGACGAATTAGCCTGGCGAACGTGCGCGATTCAAGTACTTCGAAGGTGTTATACTCGTACCTGGGCGACACTTGTACAAAACTCTTGTCTTCTATCATCGACACGGTGAAGCTGCTGTGAAAAATATTAAGGTAAATGCCGCCCGTGCAAATTTTTTAATCGCAAAATAAAAACGGAAAATTTTATACGAAAATACCGTCCGCAATGGACGTTGTTGCTGGAGTAGTTGGTGCTCCGGTATTTGTAAAGACGAAAGAAAAAAAATTAATTTTTTTTGTGTTTGGAATTATCCAATTTAATGAAATGACTCGATAATTTTTTCAGATAACTGAAAGGAAAGGCATAGGCAAGTGGAAGCCCATATTCAATTTGGCGCTCCAATAACCCAAAATTGCGACCATGTGAGCTCCACTTGAGCGCCCCACAACCAATAATTAGCGGCTAAATATCGTAACTTAGCCTAGCGGATTGGACCCTAGTGCCTAGTTTACTGGTTACCAAAGATGTTGTGCGGTGTGTCTTCGAAATCGGATACTTGGTTTCGGGCAAATCGGATCGCCGCTAATGTAACACGACACTGAGGACTCCGTGAAGCAAGTTGTTTTATCCTGACAGTCCAAGAGTTGCTCGTTGACCCGAATTCGATGGTTTGCATATAATTCGCTATGCAGAAGGTACCTTAACTTACCTTACCGTACCTTACGTTACCGTTGCCGACGTATCTAGGCTCTAGCCGAACGATGTAGTAAGCTCCAGTACTGTCTATATACAGGTAATGCCCAGAAGACAAATATGCCGAGACAAGAGCAGGGCAAACGATCACGAACTTTATAATTCCATAGCGATCTCGAAAATAGCCAAGGAAAACCAAAAAAAAAAATTGGATAGGATTCCACAATTCAAATTCCAGAAACGGGCATTGATAGTTCGACCCAGCTTCGATGGGGACATTGCAAAACGTCTACACTAACTCCAGCTCGAAATGGGATGGCAAACGAACCAAGAAATTTCCTTAGCGGTCCACGTTTCTAGAAAATCTCGATTTGAAGGGTATGGCTCGACGATCTTATCCAATTCTTTTCGGGCACCACTCCAACCGATCGCGAACGACATATATTACAAGATCAAGACAAAAGCTGAATGATCCATGTAATGACTTGGCTAATAATCGTTGACGTGATTTTCGGTTCGCATGATTGAAGAAAAATTAGAGAGAGATTGGCCATTACAAGTCTAGGAGGCAACTTGTCTTACAAGAATCGATCTTAGAGTCAGATGATCGTTACAGTTTTTCACTTACGTAACTCTTCACTGACCGTTGAGGCTAGTTAGTGGCTAGTTGGAATTTTGCTTTATAGATTTTTGGTCTGTCCGCAGAATTGCACAACACCCATCTTTCTCTGAAGGTTGCTTCACAGTCTTTTCGGTTTTTTTCTTCTTTTCTTTATAACTTTATTGCTTCCTCCGGTACAATTACTACGGCTGCGATCTTCATTGCAAAATCGATTCCGCAACAAGGTAGGTGGCTAATAGTATCTAATCAATAAGATGGTCGGATGGTTGGGCGAGTGTAGGTATTTCATGTGCATACCGCATACCTGTAACATTTTTTTCCTGTGCAATTAACCGCAAAGTTGAAATCTAATTTTTTCAGGTTTCTGTCTTCATCATCCCAAATATAAAAAATACTATAAAAAAGTTTTTTAAAGGCTTAATTTGGCGGTGCGCTGCTAAAAGTATTTTTTGATGAAACTGGTGTTTTCGCCTGCAGGTGATATTACGCTAATACTTACCGGCTTTATGAGTCTAATGATGGTTATGATTGCTCCTTTTTATTACTTCATAAGTGACAGGTTCCATTGTTGTAGGTTTCTAGTGTAAATTAATGAAATTAATTTCGACTGCGCTTCTCGGCGAAATTGGAATATAATGGGGAAAAAATGAAGAGTGTGCCGTGTACCTGTTTAAATTTAGTAAATTTGTTATTATTATTGTTATTATCATCGACCTTCTTCTAATTTTTGCTTGATCAGCGCATTCGTAATATTCAGGCGCTAATATGTCGGTTAATCTTTTAAATATTTTATGGTTAATGGTCTCGTCTATTTTGAATGGAACTATTAAGGTCATTACAAAGAGAGAGATAATATTATATTTGATTAAAGTCCATCATTAGGGCGTCGTAATAATAATACAATCTACTAACAAAGTCATTATTAAATACTTATAAATATTAAGTAATGTATTTCACACATTACCGAGTGAATATAAAAACCCGGACAACACCTTTGTTATATGTACCTACCTTCAATCCTGACCAGTACTGACACAGTACTAACTTCAGTAATTGTTAACATGAATGCAAGAATTTTACTTTTTGATTTATGTTTGAAGTTCATCACGCTTTAAGTGTTTTGTTTAGTTAATGGTCGCGCAAGTATTTGAGCTAAGGGAAAAACTATTCGAAAATCTCCACTATCGAAATTTCTGAATAAAACAAAAGGGTTTGCTAAAAAGAACTTTATATTAGTTTGTATCATTGAATTTCTTTGATGTTTAGAACTACTTAAAAAGCCATTTTGCCAATTTAGCACGAGTAGTTCAAAAAAATTCCAGAAATATTCACCCAGCTTTTTGATAGTTCAAATAAATTTGGAAAATCGTAAAATTGAGGAAATTTTTGAACTTTTGCCACATGTTTCTTCACACCTTCTCACATATGCCTATGAGCACGAGTAGTTTGTCGAAAAATTGCCCAAAAATTTCTGAATTTGGACGAGCTTTTTTAAAGTTTAAATAAATTCGGAAAATCAGAAATTTGAATAAATTTTTGAACTTTTCCCTCTTTTTTCAAATGCTAATGAGTGCGAGTAGTTGGTCCAAAAAAACAATTTGTGTACTATGGCAATAATGCCGTGTCCATTGCTAATAAGATATACAGTCAAAACCGGATATAACGACATCGCTTTTAACGACGGATCCGGTTATTACGACCAATGGCATGTTTCCGGTCGAATCTCTATACAAAGGAATGTATCTAAATTGCATATTGCTTATAATGACAATTGGATATAGCGACGGTCCCTTTAATGTCGTTATATCCGGTTTTGACTGTATTGTCAGACGCAGGATTAATCAGTAATTTACCAATTGAGTATTACAATCGGTTTTTGAACAAGTAACAAATTTAACTTGTTCAACAAAGTTCTTACTGATTCAAATAATTGGATTATTATTTGTTATGAAAAAATTTTTGGGTAATCACATGGTAGGATTCTCTTCCCACAAAATTGATCAATTCATTGGTCTCCATGTTTCATCACTCGGAACTTCTCAATTAATCTTCCTTTCCGTTAATAGCAATTCTAAATGTATTGTCGCGTGCCATCTTAGTTACTTTTTGGAACATCTGTCCACATCACACGTTTCCGATTTCAAATATCTCAACGTCAACTCCCGAAAGGAAAGTACAGGTCCTTAAATGTTCTTTAGAAAAGTAGGGGGATCCCCGACATACTTCTTGTTTCCGATTGCAGAAAATGCAACCAAAGAAATTTAGGAACAAAAACCATTTACATCACTCAGTATGTTGCGTAAAATCGTCTTTTCTCGTAATTTTTTTTGTACCGAAATCAGGAGCCTATGAATTTGATATTTTAGTGTTTCGGTGCTCGAAAGTACTTCTCTGACGAGGGTTAAAAATAGATTTTCGTTTAGAGAATAGGGTGGTTTTCAATTGAGTTCATGACGTAAGAAACGTGGTTTCTTATGATTAGGTACTTTATAAAATGCCTTACATCGATTCCTCAGAAACGTATATGGTACTCTCTCCCCTGTGTACTATTTTGGCAGGATTGTACAAAAAATTTTTACATCTGTTCCTAGGCTGGGTGAAATCGAATTTTTCATTATATTTTCAATTGACAGAACCAAACAGCAGATGAGTCAAAAGCCGTCCGAAACGTCGTAAATGTGAAGAAACGAAATAAATATCTATCGTGAAATATCGTAACACGTAACAAGTGTATTAAACAACGAAGCGGTCAAGGTAATACAAATCACAACAAACAAATTACTACGCACGAAGTACCTATCAAAATTACATGCGAAATTCGTAGTTTTATTCACACTGACCAATTTTACATATTTAAAATGGTGAGTTTTATTTGATGTTGTAATTTTACTTTTCAGCCAGTGAATTCATGACGAAAATGTGTAAAATATAAACTTTTAAAAATTTATCGTAATTTAGTAAAGTTGGGTGGAAATTTCTAAATTTTCCACAACAATTCTGAATATTTTACTGCTTTAAGGACTGTTAGTATCTTGAAATTTTTTTTCTAATTTCTAGAAAATGCACCAGTTTTTTGTAAGATCTTAAATAAATAAATAAATAATAGATGGATCAGTTTATTTCCATAATATTGTGATTCAGACATTTTTCCAAGAGTAAGTACCTTAGTTATTTTAAGTAAAACATCTGCATATCTTGGGTATAGTCTTGAAGGAAATACTCTTTACAAAATACCCTTTAAGGAAAAATAAAGCAACATGTACAAAGGCCTCCAGTGAGTAATTTTTTAAGACTGAAACCATATTCAAGAGCTTTTGCAATTTTCAATATTATTCAATAATATGCAATAAAATTTATAAATTTTTCGGTATATATTCATAGTGATTCAGGAAAACAACGCCATTGTTATTCACACGTTTCCTTACTTTCCAGACAGAGAATCGCATGAGCAAAGAATTTGATAAGAATGGTATCCAGTCTACTGATATGATCATCATTCAGAAGAACATTTTTGTAGATCTTTTATGCAGATCCCTACAAACGCTTTGCTCGTGTGGAAGCTAAATCTGCAAAAACACTAACCCTACACTCTAAGAAATATTGGAGTAAATTTACCATTATTATTTGGCAACTGTTTTCCATCATTAGTTTGGTAAAACTACATGCTTCTGTAACTAGAGGGAAAATTACACAAATAAGTTGTAATAATTACACAACATATGCATAGTCAAAACACATCAGTGATGTAACCATTTACAATAGCTGCGTTATTAATAAGCAACGTTGGCGTAATTATTAAGCAGAGAATGCAATTATTACACTCTTCTTGTGGGAAATTTTCATTTTATTATAATTACATTTAATTCAAATTTATGATTATAGTGTAAAATAATAAACTAAAAACTCAATTTCACAATATATGTACTGTATTAAAATGAGATGATAATGTCAAAAATTAATATTAAAATTGAAATATTTCGGTTGCTGATTCCTAAACTAATTTACAAATATTACACCAAAAAAAAAATTTCGGTTACTTTAGAAATCTGACGACGTGAACATTTTCGCGAACTTGCTTATTCTGGCGTAATATTATATAGTATTTTAATTAAAATTACACTAAGCTACAATTTACTTTATTAGTGGTGTAATATAATCATGATGTAGGCATCATGATAAAATTACAAGCAAAATAGGTGTAATTGTCCATCTTATTGTGTAATATTACCTATTTGTGCACTGAAACATGATTATACGTCAGTAATACGTACAATTACAGATTAAGTATTTTTCCACTTATTTTTACTTTAAATACAGAGTATTTTTACAAACTGTTTTTCAGCTAAGTGTACACGATAGAGAAAAAACAATAGAGTTAGAGAAAATTCTCGCGAAATACGTGTACACACCATAGCGCTCTACTGGAGAGCACTAAATTTTCTCTGTACGAAATTTCTCTACCAAAATTTCTCTGTCATGTAGACGAATCCTCAGAGTGTACTATAGAGACCATATTTCGTTAAAATAACCTACCCTGAAATGAGTTTTATGAGTTAGCTGTGGCTTAAACATATACCCTCATTGACTTTTTTTTAAATTCACTTATTCTGTTCCAAAAAGCTATGTATCTTTTTTTAAATTACGCCATCATTTCCAAGCTCCTATCAAACTTAACGTATTTTTTAACTTAGTACTTCCAAGACTTCAAGAAAACAGTCACAATAAAACTAAAATCCAGTAAGTCCAGTAATCATCGAATGTATACAATCCACACTAGTCTATTAAAATAAAATTTAGATATATATTAGTACTAGCTCTAGGAAGCTCGTACTAGAAATAATCGAGGATACAAGAATTATTACTAAAAGTGGTACAATCATCCATCAAACCCTAAGAACAGCTCCAGGTCCTTAGAGCTGATAAGTTCTTGAAGGGCTTGAAATTTATCGCAATTTTTGTACTTGCCACAATAAGAAGGATGTTTGATTTATCTAGAACTAGGCTTCTTCTTTTCACTGTAAGTACTTTATAATTGTAGAAAGAATGCTTACTCGAAAAGAGTGATGAGCCACGAACAGGTGCTTCTCCCAACGCCATAAAGTATCAAATCTCCAATAGTAAATCGAACGTCCAGCAAAAACCACTCGGACATAAATCATTTCGAGAGTTGGCCTGAAGGAGGTCACTGCATATGTTCAATCAATCAGATTCCAGCTGCCCGTAGCACGTTTCAAACATCTTTTCACATGTGTGACATACCAGGAACTGGACAAGATCGTGTTCAAAGGTGTTGGCTACTTAACGCCAGGCGGCCAAACCGCAGGCTATTGCGAGCACCGTAGGACCACTTTTTGCTCGACTCGACTATCGAAAGTGCTGTACAAAAATCACCACACCCGGGCGGATAGAAAAAAAAATAACGGCCAAAATTTCACACGAGTTTTTCTCTTCTTTTTTTTTTGTTTGTGTCCATCCCACGACTTAAGGGTCGTGCATCCCTCTTAAACTTCGTACACATATCCGAAACGAGCCATAAATTATTGATTGGCAGAACAGACGCGCAGGGCGTTGTTGACGGTATGGCCGGTCGGAAGTTCACTTGCGTGCCGAAAAGTGTGGGTCACGTGCTGCATTTCGAGATCGCGAATAGAAAGCGGGTGCGGCAGTGCGTGCATCGTATGAAAAAGGGTGCGTTTCGAGCGTTTAGCAAGTTGAATTTGATGGTTCTCGGTTACCCTTCGATTAACTTGTTGTTGACATTAATCGAGAGCAGGTTTAATTGAATTCAATCCGCCCCATATGGTTCTGAATGAGTTGAATGCATTGGTCGCGAAGGGTCGTCCGACGAATATGCTACATGTCACTTACAATATTGTCCTTGGGACAATTGTGGGAACCGATGTTTTGATGGCGATGGTTTTTTTGATAATCATCTCAACTGATTGTTGCTCTCCTTGAATAAATTTGATTTGAGTGACTTGGAGCAAAATCAGAGTCTATGTCATGATCTCAAAATCACGTGTAGGAAAGCGATTTTATTTTAATTAACTATAGGCCATTACCATATCATGCTTTATTGCGAATGCTCATGTCAGCAAAAGATTGTCAGCTGCATTCAGCAAATTTTTGAGATTGTTAAATGAAGAGAACATAAATGTGAAATATTAGTTCATATTACAGACAGTATTCAGATTAGAACAAATTATGCTCAATAGTAATTAATTATAGAAATCAATGAACTAACGGATTTGGATTGATACTTAGTTGACCGATACGAAATTTGATTCAACAGTGCAGTCTGGATGTCGAAATTTCAATAGAGAACAGATTACGAGGGTGGTTCGATAAATCAGTGACTTTTTGAACAAAAGATATTTTTTCAGCAACAAAGTATCCTTTTAGCTCGATACATTTAGTCCAGCGTTTTTCTAATTTTCCTTATTCCTTCCAAATAATAGGTTTTATCAAGGTCCTCAAAATAGTGTTTCAGTGATGACCTCTTCATTCGAATTAAATCTCTTACCGTCCAGCCATTTCTCCAGGTTTAGAAACAGGGAATAGTTACTGGGGGCTAAACCTGGAGAATATGCTGGGGTAATATGATGGAGTAGCAGTTTGTAGCCCAATTTATAGATTTTAGCCAGGGTGACTACACACGTGTGCACGCGTACATTATCTTGATGGAACAACACTTTTGCTATACCACATACGGTCGTTTCTGCTTCAAATCAATATCGAATCTGTTCAAAATCTTTGAATAATATTCACCTGTAATTGTTTTACCGCGTGCATCCCAAAAAAAATGTGGCCATTACTTTTTTGGCAAACAGACCCACCTTGACCTTCTTCGGTACACGTTCTCCCGGAGAAACCCACTATCTTGCTAGTTTTTTGATCTCTGATGTGGTGTGATGGACCCATGTTTCGTCTACTGTAACAAAACGGTGCAAAAATTCGTTCACCAATGAACTGTTCCAAAAGAGCCCTTCATTGAACTGAGTGAGTGAAGTAACTAACTCTTTTTAGTGAGCTGTAGTTCCATTGGGCACGTGACAAAAGACTTTTCTGTCCTTTTTTCGGTCATCATATTCTAGATCGACTGACTTTTCTTGGCTCATCATCTTCTCCCCTCAAGTTAAACTATCAATTAACTACAAGAATGAACTAGTTCAAAATCGAACGAAGGAACGAAAACAAAGATCCGATGGAACGAAAAGTTCCGGAACTACTTCACTGTACTCGTTCCTTGAAGTGATTGACTCGGAGTGAAGTACTTCACTGAAAAGGACTGCTTTGCCCATCTATACTTTGAATAGGTCACACGGTTGCGCTTATTGTCGAGTGTGAGCAATCGCGGCACCAATCGCGCGAATAACTTTTTCATGTCAAAATATTTATGTAAAATTTAATGTTCCCTCTCAGTTGAGATGCATACAGCCTCAGCCACCTCACAAACTCTCATTCTCCGATCGTTCAATATCATTCAATGGATTTTATCGACGATTTCTGGAGTGACGACCTCTTTTGGGAGACCTGAACGATCGGCGTCACTTCTGCTGTTACGACCACAACGGAACTCAGGAAACTACTTCTTTCCATTGAAATTTATGGTGCAAAGTCCCCATAATGTTTATCAAGCCTTTTCTTGATTTTCTACGTAAAAAATAATGCTTTAAATCAGCACACGAAATTCCCTTTTTTCCATTTTTCTTAAAAATCCCGAGGTTGTCTGCTTTCAATGGCTGTCAAACACAAACTAAATGACGAAGATTTATCAAAATTTTACAGTAGTCTAATAATATGATAGGTGGCAGTTGACGGAAGCAGAGTAGCATTTAAAATTACTGCGCGGGAAATTCAAAAAGTCACTGACTTATCGAACCACCTTCTATCTATTTACACTTGCCTCTGCATTGTCAAGAAAGCACTATGGCATTATCACGTCTGATAAGATATTTTTTATTTCGCGATTTTTCTACATTCACTACACCTTTTAATTAACATCGACCAGTCGAATAAATATCGAGTTTCGGCAAACTGTCACGCAGGGTATACAACATACTACCGAGTACGATATCGTTATGTGCTCTCACGATAGTACTATCATTGCAATAGCATGACTTTAGTCACAATCAAGAGACTAATCCGGTGAAGCAAACATCAACTTCAGTATCCTTTGTTTTGCTGCTACTAAACTACGATAAGTCGATTAGTCCAATCTTACTACAAATAGCTCGTATCACATTAAATAGAGTTACAAAATCAACACACAAACGCAAGCTCAAGCTCCCGAAAAAAGGAGTTGAGGGTTGTGTAACAAGCTGACAGTTGAATAGGCGCAAATGAAATTAATTGAAACGCGGCACTCAATAAACGGAGCGCCTTGCCCGAAATGTTGCACAGAACACGGCGCAGAACAACCGACAGGTAACGTACATTGCACTTTTTTCATACTCATTTTGTCCATTTGAACTGCATGTACCTAATGCATTTTACTCCCAATTATACGATTATAAATAGATACATAAATCTCAGGTCCGGTATCGGTAAGATCGCCGATATAATGAGAGGTGTTTATGTGTCCATTGAGAACAGTTGGACCTTTCCGAAGTCCAAGCCTCGACCCGTATCGAAATCAAAGTAATAACGTAGTCCGTATCTATCGCATGGCGGTATTATGGAGTGCGGACTACGGTCACAAGTGTGCCAGCAAGTGGTCACCTTTCTATGACGGAAAAGTCAACTACGATTCGGATACGTACTGGACACTCGAAGTAGTGCAACGGAATAATGTGGAGCAATGTAATCACGTGTAATAAAGTTACGTCGTACTTAGTCCTAGTGGTCGTCGTTTTCGTTGTCGTTGTCGTTGTCGTCGTCGTCGACGTCTCCACGTTGTTGTCGTCTGGTCAATGCTCCACCAGGTGCGGGAGTTGAATTGCGTCTCAGTACCCTAACAAGTTTTTCGATTAGGTGCAGTTTCGGTTTTATTTTTTTCTTCTTCAACTTTTGGCCTGGCAAATACACCGGACTGCCAATACACCGGTGGAAATGGCCATTAGGCAATAAGAGCTCTTACAGTTGCAGTTGACTAAACAGAATTTCCTGATTGTCCACTCACGTTGTCCAATTGTGGCGAAAGGTTCAACATTCGCCTTACATCGCTTAATAAGAGCAGCAACAGAATTGGTTTACCTTAACTCGTATTTGGGTTAATTAATATTTGCTAGGAACATGAGTTTATTTCTTTGTTTTGAGCATTATTCGGGTCAAAATCAGAATAACCAATCAATTAACAAATTCTCATTATCTTTTGTTCTTCGATTGGGATACGGAATTTGCCATAGAGGCTAGATTAATGTTGTTGAATGCAAGTTTGCCAAGATAAAGATCCTGTATTCAAATCGGTAAAATTAAAGATGAACTGATATCTCTTTTCTAGCATGAAGAGCACTAGCCCCAAGTAAATCAATAGGAAGGTAGAAAACAACGAAGTTCTTCCTTAGTAAAAGCGATGGAAAGAACAGGTATCATCAGAACAGTCAGACCTAAGAGATACATATGTCGAAATTCGTAAGACAATAATTTTACCCCCCTTAGGGGTTGAAGAAAAATGAATGCTGTTTATTTATTTGTGCTGTATGCATTCCTGTACTATATGTCCGTCCGAACAGCGGAGCAACGGAAGCAACAGGAGCAATCTAGAAACGGGAGCAACGGGGCAATGGTTCAACGGGGCAACGGGGTCAATGTCAGCAACGGGAGCAATGAAAACAGAGGAGCAACGGGAACAGCGGGAACAACAAGAGTAAAGCGAGCACCGAACCAACGGAAAACCATAGAAGTAAAAGTGAGTTTGATCTCATTAAAACTGAAAGATTTGACGGAATTTGTAGGTACCTTACTAGAGGCATCACATCGAAAGGATTGAGTCAGTAGAGAGAAGATTTCTGAGCTTTGGGCTAAATGGTCTTCCTTGGTTAGACCTTTTACGCCTTTCTTTCTACTTCGAGCGCCTCCAGTTACTCTCACTGGAGTCACTAGAGAATCGACGATGCCTTCTTACTGCTGCTTTTGCTGTTAAGGTTCGGTGATATAAATTCACCTCATCTGAACTAACTTTCGATGTTCCGAGTCGATCCTTGAGAGGCTATAAACTTCTTCATATACCATACCATCGGACATATGATGGTCAACATGAACCGGTTAAAACATGGCGCGTATATTAAACTTAAACTTTGGAAACATAAATTTTCATCTAAATTTAGTGCAGATTAAGGGCATCGTTGCAAAAAATGTTAATAAAAAGTAGATTTTTTTTTATTTCATATTATTTTTCTACATTCATTTCTGCAAATCACACAAAAGACCGCACCTTTGTGGGATAACGGGAAGTGCCTCAAATTTTGCTCTGAAGTGGCGGAAGTCGAATAAGTTATTGCGAGATATTTTTTCTTTTCTGGCTCTCCTGAAAAGCAGTGCTTTTTCAACTTTCGGTACACGTTTCTCAGTAACCACACATCGTATCGACCTAATTTTTTTTTCATTTTTTCATGGTAATATTGACTTGCTTCCTACGTGAGCAAATTAAAATATCACATCAAAAACTATCAATTTTTCAAATATGAATGAAGAAAAACTTAAAAAAAAAATATTTAATTTCCTTTTTCTTAAATATTTCCACTTTTAGGAAATTTTTTTTAATTTACTCACGTAGTAGGCTTTTAAGTACACTAAACAATAAGAGTAAAAAATTTGACGGTTGTGAGTTAAGGGGAAGCTGAGAGAGGTACCGAAAGATAACATGTTTCTCCATACAAAATGTATGGGAGCTCGAAATTTGCAACGAGCCCCTTAAGTAGGCGCGACACGGATTTGGCATTAAGTAAACAATTCATGACTGCATCGTTCCTGCCTGATATTTATGCAATCTTGAATTCAAATCGATTCCTTCAGTTTTTCATTTGTAATTTCAACAATCCTTTTTACGTGGGTAAGTGGAATTCGCACAATCTTTGCAATTAATTCCGCTATAAGCTTGTTGCCATGGTATCAGTGACAAGCAGTATCAGGTATCAATTTGTATATATTATTGATTGCTTCTACAACTGATCTCGAGTGCTGGACGAAGCACTAATGCTGTTTCTATCAGTTCCAGGCTGGACTATTAGGTCACCTAATTTAGGTGATAAGCTCATCCTTGATGATATTAAAAAAAATGTTAATTGAACTAAAATAAACCCTATTAGTATAAGAAATTAGAACATATGCAAGTACATAAATCATTCCAGCAGCACACACCAAGCTACATGTATGCGTTAAAGCTCCCTTTATTGATAACATCTTGAAAATGATTGACTTCACAGAACTAAAGAACACCTGGCTTATGGAATCTGGCTATTAATTTCATTGCTAATCTTTCTGCAAGCAACAATACACTAAATCGTTCCTACTGTTCGAAAATCGCTTACCTTATACACCTGGGAATTCCGATTGCCAAAAATTCGGTACATACTATGAAGCTGGTCCCAGATTTCTCGCAACCATAGAAAGGACCAACTTTAAGAAGAAAAAAAATTGGCCGTTTTCTCAATGAAAATTCACCGATGTGTAAATATATTGCATGACACAGATTCCGACGATCGGTACATCAAAACCATCTAACATCTAAGATGTTGACATGCTTCCTTTAGTAACCTCAAGAATCAACTCCGTTTTTTTTTCTCTAAAAAGATGCCGAAAATAATCTTAAGACATTTTAAGACGTGGTCCTCTTTACCGAAAAAAAACACTGAATCCTTTACCTATTCTGTTTTCTTTTGAAAATTGCACAAGGCAGAATCGGAAACAAAGCCAAATACTACCTGTCCTAAATACTTGAATGGGACTTCAGATTTTACAGGTAGCTATTGGAAAAAGCAAAATTTATCAAAATCCTTCAATATTTTTTTTTTTTCTTGAGCATTTTTAAATTCAGCTGTTGTTTGTTAGAACTAAATACAGAGGTGTTCTTTGATATGTTACTGTGTCTTGAAACGAGTGGTGGATAGTTGAGCAAAAAACTGAATATTTGTAAACCATCGATTATAAACTTTATGAATTGATTCCTTTCATTGCGATCACGATATGCAATGCTATGTGCATTTAAACCTGAAATGAACTGCATATATTTTCTTAACGTTTAAGCCAATATTTAGGAGTAAGAACGTTTTATGGTGCTCTACTTGCGAAACTGACGATAAGACGGTAACATCAAATGTATTACATCGAAGGAATGCGAGGTATTAATATTGGTTTCTATAAGCAGATAATGATATTTTTACTTTATTCTTTTTTAATAATAAAATACAGTAAAACGTGAAAAAGTGACCACCACCCTATCTTGGCCACTTGCCTAAAGTTGCCATTTTTGTTCGGTCCCTATGTAAATCAGAAACGGATTTTATTTGTTGAATTATTTTTATAATTTGACCAATCGATTAAAGTGCCAGTTTTGCACAGTCCCTTGGATGGTCACCGTATAGAGGTTCTACTGTATTATAATCTAGCTGACAATTCGAAAATTTTTTTATTCTCACTAAAGTCCGTCTGTCGGACGTGTACGCCGTCCGCAACACGCTTTTATTTAACTCACAAGCTAGCTAAAATATTAGGATCATTCGGTGGGGAGTTTGGCGAGCCCCTTTGGTGGTGCTGAATCTGCGAACCCAAGAAAATTATGTTCCAAACAACCTTTTGATTTTCTTAAGATTGTCAGTCAGCATTAAGCGCCATCTAGATTTTCATCCAACAAATAGATAATAATAAAAGTTGCGCCCATACTGTCAGCAGATCTTAATTTTTACAATTTAAATAAAAACATGGGCGATGATGTCTCGCCATACCCAAGATATATCTCGGAATTCGTAAAAAGGTAAAGACTTACTTTACACCCCTTTAGGTTAAAAAAAAAGTCCCGAAATTAATTTTTAGTGGGCTTGTGTAGTTCGTGAACGAACTAGTTCGGAAGAGCGTTCCCATAAGTGAAATGAACGAACTAGTTCGGAGTGAATTCCGGTCCTAGTTCGTTTGTAGGAAGTCGTTTGTCATCCCATTTGCGTTCACCACGTATCGTTCCACTCTCGCGAACTGGTAAATATAAGAAGGAATTATTTCAGTTCGGGAGGATAGTGAGAACATTTTTTTTTTGGTCATCACATTCAGTTTTGCGAACTGCGCAGTTAAAGGAAGTCACTAGTCTGTTCGCTAAGGAAGTGAGAAACTTTTTTCTCCCTTTAGGTCATCACATTCAGTCTAGCGAACTGCGAACTTTAAAAATGGAACTAGTCTGTTCGCTAGGGATGTGAGGAAATTGTTTTTAGGTCATTGGTGAACTATGAAATTAAAAAAAGGGAGTAGTTCTTTCGCGAAAAAAATTATGATTATCATTACATTTCCCACACCATTTATCATTTATTTCTCGCGAACTGCGAACTACAAGAACGAACTAGTTCGCGAGGGCTTGGAAACTCGTTCGTTTGCGATCACTAAGGTGAACTACAATGCGCAAGCCTAATTTCTAGGCAATTATATATAACGCTCATAGAAGTAAAAGTGAATTGGATAGCCCATTTGGCCTAAAAGATTTGTTGGCTTTTGTGAATAAAAGTATTGCGAATAAAACAAAAAAAACTTGAATTAGTAAGAAAGGATTTAAGGTGATTATAACTACATAAATTGAAGCAAAAGCGGATTCGGTGGCTAGTTAAAATTAAAAGATTTGTTGGAATTCGTGAAAATACATTAATAATATTATATTAAAGCTTTCAAAAGAAAACCCAATTTGATATCTCATTAGATCTAAGAAATATGTCGATATTTGTAAAAACGTACACAGCTACTTTACAGTTCCTAGCGGGCTGGATATGAATAAATGTAGGAATTTATTCAGTCCTATATACTCGTAATACGAGCTCGCTGAAGACATATTTATTCAATACCTCGACAGACCTAAAAGATATGACGGAATTCGTGAAAATGTAAAGGACCCTTCTTCACGCACAAATGAGAATCTGAATCAATTTTTTTTTAACTTAAATTACTTTTGTAGTGCAAAGTTCTAATTTCCAGAGATACCAAGCAACGTTCCTCCGACTTCTGCCCCCCCCCCCCCCCTCTTGTACCACGACACCTTTATCAAAAAGTTTTTATAGTGTCTTGGACTCTTCTAGGGTAGATTCTTCTGCATCACTCCAACTTTAACAGCTTCCTGACTTCCTTCTGAAGAATAATACAGTTGAACCCAAACTGGTTTTACGATTTTCATCTTCTGCGTTATTGTGACTACATCTATGTTTTGAAAAGCTACCTGAATCTCAAAATTTATTTTCCCTAAGTTTTTTTTTGCCAGGAAATCCTCTCCATTCTTCGAAAACCTGACATAAATAGGCAATGCAGGTATGCTACCCAAATATCCTGAAAGTTCACCCCATTATGCCGACCAAAACAATTCCCACCGTAAACACCAGCACTTGATATTGCCCTCCATTAGAGCATCATATAATCTGCACAATACTCTCACCCTCCAAAACTCCGAACACCTTGAGTTCGTGAACATGCTGCTGCGTCGTAGCAACCAGCTTTCCTCCCAACGAACGCGATTAGTAACTTTTCTCGACAACTTTAGGGTGCAGATGCGGCGATGGGAAAGGCAACCTACCCCCGGAACGTTTTCACCGAACGATACGCTAACAACAAAAGATTTACGCGCAAAATTCAAGGGTACAAGGTTGAAAGGTTGTTTCATCCGGAGGGTTGAATTTCGAAACCCTGTTGCCGACCATGCCAGAAAAGTTCTCATAGTCTCATGACAGTTTTCTGCAGGTATATCCAGAAAATTTCCGTTACATGTGTGGACGCGAAACTGCAAGGTGTGATTTTAAATTTTGAAAATTTAACAAGGGGAGAGTCGCGCACAAGATTCCGAATGAAGGAAGAGGGTCCAATTCATCACCACAAAGTGTTAAATCTATTCTGAAATTAGAAAGTAATTTTCTGGAAATACTGAAACCTTTTAGCGGCAACACTTTTCGGAAAAGTGTGTTCGATCATGAAAAGTAACTACCACCTACCAAGTCTTCAGATAGGTAGCGCAACAAGAGCTAAGCCGCAAATAGGACACCATTCAGCCTTTCACCAACATTTAAAAATAGGTAAAATGCGATAAACAAATATTTATCACCCAAACTATTGTCATAATGGCCCACTAAATCGCTTAATGTTACGTTTATGAACCACAAGGGAGGCCTAAAGTCAAACAGAAAGTCGGACAAGTGTTAAACGATTCCGACGGCATTTCGAGACGGGGGGAGTTTAAACTCTAAAAATATCTGCACATTTCTAAACGACGATTAGGACATTATTTCAGGCTTGCACTTTGATCGCACTGTAGCCGCTGTAATTTATCTTGATACTTTCGAAGCGGGTGCTGTCCTCAAGTGCACGCTAGCTTAGACGACAGTTTCAAGGGCTTCCGGCTATTTTCAGAGAAGAATTTGTCGTTCGTTACGTCTTACTTTCGATATGTGTTATTTTAAGGATGTTCCGTGTAAAGTGGAGAGAATTTCCGCACTAATTCCCTTCGATGGCAGAATTACTTCAGTGAGGCAAATGCAATTTGTTTCGGGGGGTTTGGTGTTTTAGTCTGTTAAGCCCGGATTTTGTGTGGTAGTTAATCGTTTTCTATTACCTGATGACATGCTGACTGCAGTGCTGATGGCTCTTCGAAATTAATGGAATTTACGAGTCCAAGGCACGTGGTTTGTAATTTTTTAACAGTAATGAGCAATTTTTTTGGAGCCATATACTCTATCTAATCAGTGGTTTGCCTTATGTATTCAGTAGGTAAATATCCTGGTAATTCACCGGTATTTCTGTAAAATGGTAGAAAACCAAACACTTCTAATTGAGTGATATATGGATTATCTTACAGCAAGAAGAAGTAAAAACGAATTCCATATTTTTTTATGCACAAAAGATATGGCGGAATTCGTGAAACCATATACAGCTCCTTTTCGCCACATGAGCTTAGGATTAAAAATTCTGAAATTGATTGGAGCTAATGCCTTAGTGATCATTTGCAACAGGTTCAAGTCTCTTTCTTTTTTAGTCTTATCACAATTGCTGCAGACCCTTAAAGTGTAAGCGAGAGACGGTAGGACCCATATTTTCCAAGTACATATTTGCAGATGTTTCCAAACTATCACCTCAATAAAGTCACCCACTAGCCGGTGAGCAATTCTGCAGATGTGCCTGATTGAGTATATAATCAGACGTCAAGCTGAACATCTTTTAGCAAATATACTGAAACCGAAATAAAATCAGAAAAAAACCCTGATTGCACTCTTCAGTTGCCTGTAGTGTGGTGTATCTCAGTAATACTTAACACCAGGCAGTATTTGATCAGAAATCACCTTTTAATATTGTAACAAAACCTGTCTTGTCCTTCAGCGCAGTAAACAAATACACTGTATTGGAATAGTTCGAAGCAGTCTTCGTCGCCTGTCCGTAAAGCGCTTCGATTCTGCAGAACTTAAGCGTTATCTTTAAGCAAATACCTGTCTGTAAGTTTCCCTACATTTCGATGATAACGCGACAAAATCTCCTTCGTCCCTAATCCATTTGCATATTATACAGAATTTCTTATGGGCTGGGCTTCGTGATCAATCAAACACTTGAGCTACGTACGATTCTAGTGAAATCCATAAGACCCTGTAACGACTGAACAATTTTTTTATCGGCGCAATAAGCAGTATAATGACGGGTTTGTGTTATGCGTAAGAAGCTCTAAGTGCTCGATTATATGCCGTCTTATTGCGCACAATTTATCCACCTTATTGTAAGGTAGGGTTTACGCTTTGGGATGGATATTATAAGTATAAGCGGGGAACGTATAGTATAGTGCGAGTACCTTAGTGAATTAATTCGGGATGTGATGCGACCCATTCAAGTCCAGTCGGGTGAATATTTTATGCTAATGTCCTTCTGGGTTGGTACGAAGGCCAGTGAACAGAAGCCACCGGATCTTGATAACCGGTAGACATATAGGGGATTCACCATTCAAGACAGTGGTACACCTCGTACAACTATTTCCGGTTACAATTATTACGATTTATATGAGACACTATGGAAGTTTTTTTTTCCGTAAGTAAAGAGAAACATTTTGAAGAAAGGAAAAGTATTTTTCAACTCATTACTTATTCCTATGTGATATTGTACATAATCATTTCTTAGCGAGATTAATGAATGGTGGCATTATTTTTTATTATCCCTTAGTGTTACTAGTGAATAATGACCTCAAAAATTCAACGAAAAAAAACATTCTCTGTCCGTCTATCCGCCGTACTCAAACATGATTGAATGATCGTAGATCACAAACTTTTTGGGCTATTAAGTTCACATATTGTTTTATTTCCCAATAATACCTAATCTAAACCAGTTATTGAGAAATGAAGCATAATTTTAAATAATTAACACCAACTTTCTGTACTCCAATTTCACTCACAAAAAAGAGGGTGCAACATTAGATACCATTTTTTTGCGGGGTTTGTGACAATGCAATTGGCAACCTAAATGAACCGTTCCAAGTAGCCTCTTAGTTAGTCTTTAGGCTGTCAGTCGCATACGTACATATGTACATATATATTTCCATGTTTTTGATTTTCTTCATCTCCGTACGCCAATACAAATCTTTACTTGTTTGCTTCCTAAATTTCTTTTGAAATACATCTACATACATCTACATACATCTACATACATGTACCAAGTTTCAATTTTCTATTTTACGCCGTTCCTGGGATACAAGTAACCACCTCCAACCCCGCATCTTGCTTTCCTGTCAAAAATTTAATTTATTTTAAAAAAAAAATATTACTTTTTATATCCCAAAATATTTTTACAGAGACTCAGAGACCTCTAGAGGAGAAAAAAAAATCTCTCAATCCTTAATTTTTTGTCGATCCTATTACCTCCCCTCTTATATCCCCCCTGTAAAGGTCATTACTGGAAGAGTTCTACAAAAAAAAAAAATCACTTCATACTTCAGAGGGTGGGTCCAAGTGAAACTAGCCTCCAAATCATTTTCAAAACTTCGGACGGCGGTTTGACGGATTTTTTCTTGCTACTTTTGAATCTAGTAACCAACAACTTTTAATGAGTTATTTTTGAATTGTTATTAAAAATTGTTATTCTAGTCATTCAAACAGTTCGCATTACGATGCGCATTTAAAATCTATCTTAAAATAATTGCATTTAAATATTTTTCAGTTTTTTTATTTTAATAATCAAAAATTTATTAATAAATAAATACGAAAGTCTCTTTTGGAATACAAAATTATTGCAAATTGTTCAGCTTCATTGTTAGTAAGCCCTTCTCAGCCCAGAGGTCAAACTCCTCACAATAAGCCTTCGTAATAAAGACTGGATACATTTCTATGCATGTACTGAGATTAAACTCAAATTGGTGAGCCGCTTGCGTTTTAATATTGAATATTGAAATTGTTCACATTTAATGTGTGTGTAAAATTGATCATTGTGTATAAAATTACACATTTTGTATGTTATTTTGATACTTCAATTTGTTTTTTTGTGAAGTTTATTTATTTATATTATAAATTCATTAATAATAAGTCAATGTAAACATTTTACATTTTGAAAAATGTAGAGATATTGTCGATCAGTTTGATAAAGGATTTAGTCGAGTCCGAAACGTCACACAAAATAAATTTAACAGTATTTACCGGAAAACCTTGTATTTTCAATTTAAAATGTACTGTGAAAACATTCATCAAAAATTATGTTATATTTTGTAGTGCATACTAGTTTTTCAACACCGTGTGTAATTTTAAGCACATTTTGATTGATTTCAAAACTTGTGTGTGAATTTACACATAAATACTAATAATCGCAGGAGTACGAAATTAAATTTGACAATAGTAATTTTATTGCTCTCGGATTAGGCACTAAATTGCCTACTTTAAGAGTAGTCAAAATGTTTTACTGGTACAAATAAAAACAAAAATTCATCAACAAATTTGTCAAACACAATTACGTTAAGCCACATATTAAAATGAAGAATAAAATACGTAACACTTGTTAACCTATTGGGATATAAATGATCAAGCCTGGTGTCCCGATTCAAATATTTATATGCAAGTTAGTATTTATCTCAAATTAATAACTCACCAGTTCGTGGATACAATTTTACGATCGTTAAAAATATTTTTTTTTCTATACCTACACATTAAATACAGCTAGTGCAGAATAGTGTGTACGGGACATTTCAGCAAAATTTACTTATGATATAAATAATAAACAAGTCATATCCTATGAATTATCGTCTATAAATTGAAGTGAATATATTTGCACAGGTTTGTAAATATAAATAAGTTTTCTTTGGCGTATACTACAAATAAGATGATTGCGAACTGCATAGTGTATTTTGTAGTAAATAAATTGTGACCTAAAAATTTTCCGCGATATCCAATTTACGCTCGTGAGGAATTTGTATGTTAAACGCTGGATAATCCCAGGTTGAACGTAACTTTTAAGAAGTTTATTATAAGATGATTGTGATTGATATTAAAATATTGTTGCCCTTAAAGTGATCGCTCAACTACGTTTTGCGACGTAAAATTACGATATCCACGATGTCTGGGATTGCGATTCTTAGTATAGTGGATATTACTCGTACCTTGTTTACTATCATTTATTTTTTTTATTATCAAGTTTTACTTAAGGGTTACGCGAATTCGCGCCTTTTTATTCAAGGTTGTAAGTACACATTGACGTCATACAAAATAAACCAAACCGTCGCTACCTCATCAATATCAACTTGATAAGTAAACTTCAATAAATAAATAGGGTTCTTTTGCGTTGCAACATGTTCCATGGGAAGCTAGTTGTTTTTTTTTCTGGACGAATACTCAATTATGTGACTAACGAATTAGCAAATATCGGGCTATGCACAAAATTCATATTAGTTCTAGGAATTTCCATGATCAATGCAAATATTGTACGTACTATCAATTTTGAAAAATACACACAAAATTTTGTTCTGAGCCTGTCAAATTTGAACATAATCCCCAAATGACACACATGACTTATGAGGAGGATGAGAGTAGTGGTCATAGGGGTGATTCATACTGACGCTACCAGACCAGAAGGCCTCGATCGGTTCCTAGTTTAACTGAATTATAACAATTAAGTAGATACCAACACTAAATACGGGTAATATAAAAATATTTACTATTACTATTTTCACAACATTTGTACCTATTGAATTTATATATATTTAATTTTGAGTTCGTTTAGTTAACGTTTTCTAAACAAACAACAAATTTAACAACGTTGTAACCAGACTGTTGGCCCCTTTTATTTACTTCAATCTCAATAGCAACTGAGGTCACACCCCATTTTTAGGCGTTTGTACGAAAACCAGCAAATGTGAAGAATTCGTGAGTAAATTTTTTTTTTCATTCGCTTGGTGAATATCGATGAAAAATTAAATCACATTTATGTATAACATAAACATACAGAAATATGGACTTAACTCCTTCAGTTGCTATGATTGTTTTTGCTGTTTTTATAGAAAGCCCGATAAAGTAAAAAAAAAGGCAATTAGATATCTCATCAGACCTAATAAATATGTATATCGCAATTGACAAAAACGTGCACAATCACTTTAAATCCCCTTGGAGGTTGAATTTGTAAGATCCAGATATTAAATTTAGGATTATTATAGTATCTAAAGAACATAAGAGATAAAATTCAATTTGATAACTCATTAGATCTAAACGATTTGTCGAAAATGATTGAAACTTGAACAATCATAATACACCCATTTGAGGGTTAAATATCAAAAATGTATATGGTTGTCTTTAGACTCTTACATTTAAAGTCCATAGAAGTAATACCTATTGCTATATCTCATTAAGCCTAAGAAATATAACGTAGTTCGCATGAAGCTACATAGCCTCTTCGCATCCTGTGAGAGACTTAATATCGAAAATCCTGAAAGCGTTTTATTCGCCCTAGTATACAGAGTCCACAGATATTTAACGAATTCGTTATTTCGTCGGACCTAAAAGATATGACGAAATTCATAAAAATGTATGCAAACCATTTTCATAGACAATTTAATTCACACCACCATAAGCCAATACAAAACTTTGTACTTACATCACTAACCCAGTACGTCTACATAAAGATTCCAAATTTCAACTGTCTAGCACAAGCAAAAAACACCTCAGTACCATTCATTTTCACCATTTTTTAAGTGCCTGGAAAGCTTTCACAAATTTTTTGATATTCATTTTTCACGAATTCCAAAAAATTTCTTGGGTTTTTATATATAATCGCAAAATAAAAGATTTTAGTATTTTTCGACATAGTATCGTAATGTTTTGCTTAATTTTTCACGAAACCCGATAAATCTTTTAGGTCAAATGAGAAATCGAATTCGCTAAAAGACAAGAAGGTTCCGATCGGTAAGAACAATATGTTCATTTTCCTATAATAATTTAACTGAATTTTAACAATTAAGTACTAGCACTATAATTGCTTATAAATAAATTTCAGAATTTTGCGATATTCAACACGTAAAATGGTGTAAAATTGATTGAGTGCGTTTTTACGAATTTCGACATATATCTTTGGTTTTATAAAATATCGAATTGTTTACTTTAACGTGCTTTCGATGTCGTTTTAAATTTTGGAACGGTTGGTTTCATAATATTGTCATATGTTTTTTAAAAATGAATTTTCTTCACAGCCTTTTTGAAATTGAGTCTTCTACTTCATTATTGAATGCCATCATCTTCCTAATTAAAATTTAAAATTATTGTAAGCTCTAATTCAAGAACATGAAAGGAATCGACTATTTAGCGATCAGACACGTATGCATAGCGTACCTACAGAAAAAAAACGTAAACATTCGCGTATAGAGTAGTTAACATTGAATGGAACTATGACAAATGCATTCGATACATAGCTAGAGGCCAATTACGATTCATAAATCGAAGACATGGTTAGTTGATTAAATCTCAACGACTATTGTACTCTAGCACCACCCAACAAAGAGTAATGGCAACCCGTAGGTAAGCTCGTGCCATTGATCGACTTCTTCCAAGTTTCCTAATGAAGTTGTCTGCATATAAATTGCAACAAATGACCAGAAGTTCTCGGGGGGGGGGCAGTATTTTGATTGTGAAAAGTATCTCCAATCTATTTCCTTATCAAGTGCAACTTCCATTATCTCAGTAGGTATATGTGTGTGTCGGTATGGTTTTTTAAATCATGCTTCAATGATTTTATTGTATCGAACAACATTATGAATTGACCTGCGTGTCTCTTAGTTTTCAGTCCAATGCTTAATATTATAGTTGCAGCAATTTCAATTTCAGCCAAAAAAATCAATCCCAGAAAGCACCCATGGTATCGAACATTTGTGAGCTAACCGGTTACGCGGTGGTTGTCATTTTCGTCGATATGTACGTTATTCACTGCTATGGCTATTTATACAATATAAATTTGTAAGTGAAAGTAGTACTTGATTAGTAGCGAGTTGTTCAAAAGGTACAGTACAATATTCCATGCTTGAGAATCGTTCGAAAGCTAAACTCATTTTGCGAATTCTAGTCAAGGTGGCAGTGTTAATTGGCTTGGACGACGGTTTTGAATCTTGGTTGTCTATGATTTCTGCAACGCTCACAGAAGTTGAGAGAGTAACTTATTGCTTCATACACCCATGGTAAATGGCGAAATCTGAGAACGTGTGAAAGAATTATGAGATTTGATTTCTAGCAAATGTTTTTTAGAAAGATAAAGTGAGGCAACACGTAAAATTAGTGTCATAATAAGGAGGTGTTGCCAGAACGTCTTGTGCAGAAGTTCATTAAGACGAAGCAAACGAGGGGATTTTGTGTGGCTACACTCAGAAAAATAAATAGTTGAAATCGACTATTTATTAACTTTTTCTAAATTAAAAATCGTGGCTACTATAAAATAAGTTAAAAGTTAGGTAGTTATATCGAAATGTACTATTTTTTCAATAGAAAACTAGCTACAATATAGTTACTAAACTACTGATTTTACTATTTGCGAATTATTTCTTTGACTTTTACCTATTTTTTAGGTATATTTTAGTTATTTGTACTTTTAAGAAAGATAACTACAAAAAAAGTTATTTTTTACCAAAATATTTTTCTGGGTGTAGACGTTAGTTTTAAACCTTTCGCTTCCAATTGATCTCACTAAGAGCTCTCATAGAAATTGTTTATGTAGCAACATAGGTACTTATCCTGCGCATAGGGTGCAACAATTCCAAGCCGTTGTTTTGCTGCTACAACTGACCATAAATGGTCTAAGTGAGGTCGACTGAAAAGTTTAGCAATGGCCGGCACGTTGCAAAAAAAAAAAAATTTAAATAAGAGCACATTTATAATAAACAAATTTGAAAAGAAAACAAGTAGGTATACCAGCATAAAACTAATCTTGTTAAGTACAATGGTATTCTCCGAAACACATTCAACTAATTTCCTAATATTGAATTTATAATTATTTTTAACACACATCTAAAAAATACCAAATCAAATTGCATTTCTTTTATAAATTAAAACGAACAAAATATTTCAATTATTATTATGATAAAAATTTGGGTCAGTAAGAAGATCACGTAACAAAATAAATCCCAGAATCACGCGCAGATTTAATTTTCGATTGAAAAATTGACAGGTAAATGCTATGCTTAATAAAAGAATTGACACTTGCTACTGTCTGTAATTAGACAATGCCATTCAAAATATGCTAATTTTTTTTTTTTTTTCATTCCACTTGACAAACAATTATTGTAACAAAATACTACACCGATATGTCCACTTACTGCTAATTGTTTAAACCGTGAAAACAGGTCATGGGATATAATGAACACGAAGCTGCTCGTAGTATGAACTATAAGAAATTCTTCGTAGTCGTTAATGGTTTATTAAATTCAGTACTTAACTTATCTCACTCACATGTTATTGAAGTTAAAAATGTTTATAAGTAATTGCATTGTCATTTGCCAAAACTTCAGCCCTACGAATCAAGATCACAGCCTTGGTCGAAGAATCGAGGAGAAGGTAAGTTGCTCTTACATAGTTTAATATTTTTGCTTTATTTTACTATAGCATATGTGTTTTTCCGACAAAGTGTAGTTTTGCACAAAAAATATACTATGCACCAATTTTTTTGGTTTTTTTTAACATACCTATGCATTCGTTACGGTATGATAAACTAGTCAGATTCTGCAGGAAATTGTAGTGGAGGTGATGGAATTGACACAAGGACCTGAAGGGATCACAATGGAGCCGTATGGCGCCTAGTGAGTGTGGTGCTTCTAGCGCTGCCCCCTTTTCAAACCTAAACCTAACATATGCATCGCATTAACAAATCCAAGCTAGAACCCCCCCCCCCCCCCCCCAAAAGATGTGGGTTTCAATTTTATCCGATCGGTGAAGCAGGTGCTTTTCCATCGAGATAATTTTTTTGCTGGGGCAGTGCAAGGAGGGTGCAGGGGAAATGTGAAGTAAAATTGTAAGAATCTTAAATCTCAGGGACGAGTTAAGCTAAGAATTTGGAGCTATTGCAGTACTGATACAACACTGATTTGAGGATTTCGCAAAGGTTTCACGCTACAAGCCCTAAATCAAGGGCTCACATACCCTGAAAATTTTTAAAAAATTGTGTTTTTTTTTTATTACAGATTTTCATTTGTTATACTTACAATACTTTTAAGAATCATAAAATAAAATTTAGAATTAAAAAAAAAAATTTAAGAAAATTTCATTACGTTACAAAGCTATAGCTGACAAACTGCCGTGCCCCTCTCGACAGTTTTGTTCGCAAAAAACGGGTTGCTTAAAAAATAAGGTCGTTTATAGGAGACCAAGTTCATAGGAAGATACAAGGGGAAGAAGGTGTACAGTACGAAGCTGGAATGGGTGACTGCCGTAAGTTCACGTTGTACCTACTAAAAACTTTAAACGCATTTTTCTCTAAACTAGGTTTTTTGACCGTGTTACCATGATAACTCGGTCAATTTTTAATATTTTTCAACTTTTTTTTGAATTTTGATATGTATTTTCTCTATAGTCTGAAGAGAGTTTTTTCTAATTTTTTGGTTAGACAATTTTTTATAAATTTTTTAAACGCAAATATTTTTAAAACACTGATTACTTAAGTTCAAAATATTTTAACTTCTTTATTTTTGAAAATAAAAAAAAAATTGCTCCTTCACCCTATAAAAAAGCTTGTACACGAGCAATTTTTCAAGCAACTAATTGCCCGGCGACTATTGCCAAAATTAGTGAAGCAATTAATGCAGCATTACCGGGCAATATCATGTTAGTTGCGGTAACATTCTGGCAATTTTGCAATGTTTTCATAGATTGCTGGTATTACTCGCCCTATGGTTGCTGAATTTCCTCAAGATTGGTAAATTCCGTCTGAAATTGCTGCAAATTGAGCAATTTTAATCGCTCGAGTATAAGCAGCTTAACTACTACATTGAATTGAATTATTTATGGTGAAGTTACGATGCCGACAAGGAGGCGCTATTGTTGACAAGGACTTTTAATTTTTTTTCAAGTAACGAACAATCACATGTTACCTTTACCTCGCCTTTAGTTCTAAAATGTGATTAAGACGCTAGCACAAATTCTTCAGAAGTAATCTTCATTTAACTGAATTCAGTTTATTGAGCAATTCTTTTTTAAATAGAGTGTAATTATGCACTATTCTTTTAATCATATTTTATGAAAGTAGCTGTAGTCAGAGTCATTGAATATGAAGGTCAATTGCTCCAAATATAAGGACTCTAAACAAAGTTATTTTGATTTTCTTGGTTGCACTTTTAGAACAAAAAAGATTTTATCAAAAGTTGTTTTTTCTTCTTAGTTAAACTTTTAATGAAAAAAAAATTGCTTAAGTGAAGAAATAATTTAACTGATATTGAGATAGCTTCGAAAGTACTTACTTATGGTGGAGTAATCTAATAAATGGGCCACCATATGAAAGGTAACAAAATACTATTTTAAAATTCTAGAAAATTTGGAGTATAAAACGCTGCAAAACCCTTACAAATTGAGTCACCAAAGAGTAAGAGTAAATTTTTCAAAACAAATGATTATTGCGTAACTAATATTCAGGATTAACTTGTTGATATTTATTTTTAGTTTAGAAATTAATTTTTATTAAATAAGCGCCGCACCGGCATTAGATTTAAAAAAAAAATGCAAACCCAAATGTCCTTGACTATTTGATTTAATTCGCTTACATCATTTGGGTCCAAACCGTGCCCAATATTTTTGTTGATATTTCAGTACGAAATCTGCCTACTACTTTTGCTTATCAATGGAATTTTTCTTCTTTTTTTTCGTTCAAGCCTTCCGGCTATAAAACTTATTAACTTAAGCTGCAACCACTTGGCTCAATCTGATCCGTACTGCATACTTCTCTACACTCAATCGTTCCACATTTCCATTGTAATTACGATAACAGCTTTTTATAGCTTTCTAATGTCTTACAGTATTATTAATTATTTTCACCAATAAAAATGACAGGAACGAAAAGATATAGTGCGGTCCGACCTTCAACTGCCACCGAACAGGTCTTCGGCGTTCAAGATTACCGCGAGGACCGCAGACTAATTGTTTTACTCAATGAAAAATAATGTGGAGACTTGAAATGACACACGGATCGCGGATGTACCTGTTTACCTGTTCCAGAAGCGCGCTCACCTACATGATGAAGGAGTGAGTGCGCGCCTTATCATCCCGCTCGAACAACCGAAAAAAATAATAAACAAGAACACGATCAATATAAAAATTTAAGAGCAACAATCGCCATATAAATATCATTTTTCAGATCTGGCCAAAGTATTCGATTAATCAAGCCGCGCTTGCGCTTTTATTCCACAAAGCCAGGATCGAAAGAGGCGAATCCGATTGTAAGGTACCTTACCTTACCTTTACTTTGACCGTACTGCCCACCTCTTTGCCTGCAATCCTCCCCATACACATACAGAAAAGACACGCTGGATTTATATTATTTTACCTGTGCGGAAAATGCCGACAGGTTGGAGGTTTGTTTTTCGAAAAAAAAAGAATAAATGCAACACTATGCAGAAAAGAGGAGTAAATTAATAATGCGGCACTCACCAGAGTAATTTATGGATGAAATACGCTCCAACATATGTTCTCGTGATTACAGGTTGTTTGTATAAGGTAAGTAAAGTGATGTCATTTATTATTATAGAATGAGATACATGCAATTAATATCTGTCCATTGTGCACAATTGCATTTTTTCTAAATCCTCGGATTCAAGTCCAGTCCACCTTGTTTTGGTCGTAATCCAAAGTATAAGATACGCGCGACAGCCTACTCAGGAACTATTGGCAAGGTCTGACGCACGCCTTGCTATTCTATCAGAACTATTCGCTGTAAATTATTAATTTATTATATTCAATTGAAATTTGCGATCGGTGATCAATTCAAGCCCCGATCGTTTGTCAAAAAACACTTCCAGCCTTTACCCTTTTAGATCAATTTTAAAAGAAAGAAAAAAAAAACATCCACCGTGTGATCGAAGCTAAGAAATGATCGATGCTGAAGTAAGATCGAACCAAAATGTTTGATCGGCCAATAAAAGTGCCAAATGAGAAACCGCACAAGAATTGCATTTTGGCCCAAAGCTGCGATATACAATTAAATTTTCGTGATACTGCGACGATCGCTCAGTAACGATCTTCAATCTTCGATGTGAACGGGAATAGAAATAAAATGGGCATCGTCAAAATACAGCCGCCAACGATTCAATAAGACCGCAACATATCGATAGGATCGATACTTTAAGACATAGTCGGAGAGAGATGGTCAAGTTCATGATGAATTTAGATCTAAATCAGGTGTAATAATTCTTTTTTTCTGAGCCCGCTCTAACAGAGTTTTAGCCACACACAAAACCGATCGACTATTTTCCCAACTTATATTTGTGGTGTGTGTTTTTTTTCCGCCGAACGTATTCACGATTTTTGATTGATCGTGCATTATAAAATATAAATTGATCGTGATACATTGAGGCGATCAGGAAAACACAAAAATCAAATAGAGATAAGTGAGGTTAGTTTGATCGTACATCTCGTTATTACAGCTATGTTCCATAACAAATGAAAGTAATTGAATTTGAAACATTGATCGCACTTCTGGCGATTTTATGTCAAAGATACTCGTGAAACAAGCTAGTTGAGTGATCGAGTGTGACCCGTGAACTTGGCTTTTGCTGGCGGTCGATCTTGGTGATGATCTTGAAGGAAAAAATTATTTCTTTAGATCCTCTAATATCGAAGCAGTTAAAAAATTGCCCTTTAATTGACTAATAATATAGTTTTCGTTCAACATCTGATTCAAAAGGCCAAAAATCAGTGAAAATTGTGAATCACATTTTTAAAATGATCTTTAACGGCCAGCCAACAAAATTTTTAGTTTACCTCCTCGTATAAATACTAAACCTCATATTGCTAAAAAGCACTAAAATCCTTACCTTTCGGTCGGTAAACTCAACGCCAAGGGCTCACCTATATTCTTGCAATCAGAAAAATTTCCAATTATCAGTCAAATGTAGTTCAGCTATTTATTGCTTACTTCTTCAAACTGAAGAAATATGGAAGCTGCTAGTTCAAATCCGGCTCGACGGGACAAAACTTGTTCAATTCTCTTCCAAAAAGGACTAAATATTTCTCCCGAAGTACCATTATAATTTTATTGTCATCACAATAAAAATGCTTCGTCTACCATAACGAGTTAATCTAGTTATAAATAGTACTTGGTTGTATAGTGCCAGTATAAGCAAGAATGACGGCGATTTCTGAGGCTTTGTGTCGACTCGACTCTATTCTCAACACCGATCGATCAAAAATAAAACAAAAACCATTTTGAAACCATTAAGTTTTAGGTTTAAAATATTTTGGAAGTGCGTTACATGTTTAATGCTGAAAATGCAGTGGAGGGTACCATGGGACTAATAACAAAAAAAAATTAATAAAGGCTGATTGTTTATTTATTTATTTATATGTGCAATTCCCTATTATCTTTTTTTTGTGACCCCTTAGGGTTAAACATCAATTATATTAATTTAGAAGCCCCCCAACAGTACAAAATAATTCGATATCTCGTCAGATCCAAGAGATATGTCGGAACTCGTGAAAACGTATGCAATTATTTCACATTTGGGGCTCAATATCGGAAAGTTCTGAAACAAGGTTTTTAGGCGAATGTGTATAAAGTTTTAGAAGTATAAGAATTTTCCAAAACCTGCACAACCATCTTACACTACCTTTTCTATTAAATATCTCCACAGACCTAAGATATATGTCGGAATTCGTGAAAATTTGACATCCTCTTTCATTGACTATTGATTTGATCTCATTGAAACCAATGAAAGCCTTATTTGTTTGTTGTTCATTCAACTGTTATGTCAATTTGTGCTTTGCACAGAAAGTTTCCATTCACTAACTTAAGTCAGCCCTTTAAGCTGAGAAAGTGTACCCATGTAGGGAATTTCGCATTGAGTTCGGAAGGAATTGCCCATTTTGCACGCATCTTGCTACTCCTATAATTTTTTTACTGAATTAATTAAACCACTAAACGTGATTCGAATAGAGCAGCCACTTTTAAAAGTTAAATCCAACTGTTCATAAGCTACAAGGTACGAAGGGTATTTGCACACAACAAACGACTGCAATTATAGTTCACTTTTTGAAGTGTACTATGCCTAAAACGCGAAAAACAAACGTTCGGAATTTAAGATCAATTGCAGCTACTACTGTTCAAAAATATGGTAATGTGACGGAATTCGTGCTCTGAAGGATCAATGCTGATGCCTTATGAAATTTAGAAGAACACTAATTAAATACATCGCACAGGTCTTCATTACACTGCAAGTCTTCGAGAAGACGTCTAAAATGCAAGATTTATCGCCAAGTCCCCATCATTAAAACACAATTAAACTAGGATATGCCGCATGCTTCTATCAACGCTTTGTACATACGTGCGTCTATCTCTAAAGACTGCGATCTTCAATCAGGTTGCCTCGTTTGCAATTAATTACTGTACGCAACATAAGTTAGGCGCGTGCGTGATGTAATAAATTTGATAGCACCGATCCACGGCTGACAGCCTACTAGTAAGTCCGGTACTGATGACCCGTAACTGACCGCGCTAGTTTCAGGTAAGGTCCGTAAAACGTGCCGCAAAGCGTGCCTCTTTACCTAGCGCAGCAGTCCTATCAAGTTTATCCGGCACCATTAGAGAGGGTGATCCTCTCCACAGAAAAGTTGCTTCTCTATAGCGTTTCGTGATCTTGTTGTAACCATACCGAATCAGATTTAGAAGTGCCGGCGATTCCATAAACCAACAGCTCGGAATAATACCTGCATTGCACCGCTATTATACCTGCCTTCGAATTGATTACCCATATGGAGTAGCAACATCAGGTGTCGGAAGGTAAATTAAAGAGCAGTCTAATGCTGTCAGCAAGCAGAGATAAAGTGAATTAGGATGTTTTCCGTTTAAATTTTTCGACTGATCCTGGATGGTGCCATATGGTGCAAAACCGATGTTTACTGATGTAAGGGCCTGATAAGGCAATCACCGATCAGTGATGGTGCACGATACTGGTAATGATGTCTTCGCTAGGATTCAGGTGAGGTAACAGTTGCTACGATGGATCACGGTTAATTAAAGGTAACCCATCGACGCGACGATCCGTTTATTTTATTACCATCGAAAGGATATGTTGAAAAATTCATTTAACGTTACTTTCATTACTTTATGGTGGCGACGATATTCTAACATCTTTTTCGGAAAATGGATGCTCTATTTTATTCTTGTCAGAGCCAATTCGATGTTTCATCAGATCTTACAAATATGTTGGAATTCGTGGATACGTATGCAACACCTTTATACCTGCCACAAAATCCTAAAATCAGTTTATAGTAGAAGTAAAAGCCAAACCTAAGAGATATTGAAAACATTGTGAAAATGTATGGAAGAAACTGGCACCTAGTTGAGGATGATTCTAAAAAAATCCTTTTAAGATGATTAGAAAAGAAAGCCCGAAGAAGTAAAAACGAATTCGCTGTCACATCAGTTCCAAGGGATATGACGGAATTCATGAAAACATGTCCAACCCTTTTATATCCTCTAAGGTACAGAAAAATATATGAAAGTCCGTGGGATTAATAAGTCATTCAATGCCTAATCAGACCTGAATATGACCGAGTTCGTGAAAGTGTATGTTACCCCTTGACATCGCTTTGGGATGCAAATTTAAAAAAATTATGAAAACGTTTCTAGTTATTTACCTGAAGAATCTGTAGAAAAAAAAATAATTCAATATGTCAAAATACCTAAGAGATGTGACAAAATTCGTGAACCCAATTTTTATTAAAAAAAATTTTGCTCCACTTCTGTATGAAACTACTACTCGGAACATTTTATTTTTCGAATGATCCAATAGTATAGCTGTACCTAAATATCAAGTTTCATCAATTCGTCATTCTCTAAATATAAAAAATGGAATTTTTTGTCTTTTTCACAAACAATTTGGAAAATGGTGCCACTAACAAAGTTCGATATAAATTCCAAGTTTCAACCTCCGTTCCTGAGATCTAGAAACTGAAATTTTTCGTCTAAAACTCTCCCCCTCCCACCTAACAACTCAACTCCTAAAGGGGCTTAGACGATACGAGCCTTCAAACGATTTTGCATATTGTGCATGGCGGAAAGACGGATAGGTTTTTTTTGCTTTATTGTTGTCTTCTAGTTGTGAAACAGCACCGCATCTCGGTATTTACGCCTTCCGGTCGCGTACCGAAAAAATAATTAAATTACACCCAGATTTTAGCTACATTTTTCATATATTTTTTAATGATTTTCACTTCCCAAACCACAAAAAGTGACCATTTCAAGTAGGCTTGGGTATTTTAGTTCACCATAGTGAGCCATCATTTTCCATTCACAATCACTCGCGAACTAGTTCGTTCTTTTAGTTCATAGTTCATTACTTCGGAGGAGTTCAGTGATAAGTAGAAGATGAGCAAAAACAGGTCAGTAGATTAGGCTCCTTGTGTAGTTCGCGAACGAACTAGTTCAGAAAAGCGTTCCCTTAGCAGAAATTAACGAACTAATCCCGCAGGGGCGGAGCTTTCCTAGTTCGTCTTTCATTGCCGGTCGGAACTTTGTGAGACAATATACTACACTAAATGTAGTGTCTTTTTTCTTTGCTCATAATGTTCTACTTGATCTACTGTCTGCGAACTACGAGTACTCATCACTAAACTCCCCTGAAGTTATGAACTGTGAACAAAAAGAACGAACTAGTTCGCGAGAGATCGGGAATCGGAAATGATCGCTGACTATGGTGAATTAAAATGCACAATCACACAGTACATCTAATTGAAGGTGATGAGAAAAAGCCACTGGATCTAGTATAGTGCATTGTCTTCCAGAGTTCCGAACGGCAATGGAAAACGAACTAGGAGCGGGACTGACTACGAACTAGTTTCTTCATATCAGTTATGGGAACACTTTTCTAAGCTAGTTCATTCGCGAACTACACAAGCCTAATTTCAAGAGGTCCATGCAATTTACCCAATAAAATACTAATTAACTCAAAAAGTGTACGAGCCTTTATCCGGGTTTGGGTACGATGGATGGCGGTCAGACGGATGTAAGTTTTGCTTTTTTGAAACCGATCTACTGGTTCTAAAGGTTGGTGGTACAAAAAAAAATGTATTATTATTATTTCTTTTAGGCTATGGCTATGATAGGACTATGACCGCAAAGGTTCAAGACACCATTGTTAATTTTAGTTTATTTTAATAACAAGGCATTGTGATCGATTACACACAATGCCTTTTTATTAAAATAAACTAAAATTAACAAAGGTGTCTTGAACCTTTGCGGTCATAGTCCTAAAGCTGATCATCAGTTCTGTGAAAATTGAAATAGTGGACATGATGAAAAAATTGAGTCTGGTAAGACCGAATCCCATGTCTCATATATTATTTAGACCGGCTTGCATTACCAGCTTATGTATGTATGTCCCTGGTGGGAATACAGTACACAGAACCAATAACTCGCGCCTATCCACTTCAAACGCTCAAACTCTGTCATCGTTGCAGCCTCAAGTTACTTTCCAATTCCCGGGCCGATTCCCGAAAATAGAATTCACCTTTCAAGTAGGAGCCGGGCTCACTAATTTTGAACAATGTACTTAAATTTCAAAACATATTACGCGGGGCTTCGGGAACGATCAGCTCTCTCAATAAATTACCGCGGAACATCGGCCCAACGCAGCCAATGTGACATCCAAGTTACCCCTTTTTAACACGTTTAATTAGCTGCGGAGGAAAACTCGAGACCAAAGTCGTAAATAGGAAATCCGAAGGCTCGACGGACTCCTTTAGTTCCGTACAGCTGTGAAAAATAAAGTTTTTTCGAATCTTCGAACAAGTCCTCATCGACAATATTCGTGTTGGGCCATGCCATCTTCCATGATGGATTCGTATGATGGAGTCGGGGAGTCGTTTTAAAAATAAAATGAATTATGCCCTTCACTGAAAATTTCGGGGTGCATCTGTTGCAAGACTTTATGCCGGAAAGGTGCATAGAGTTCAGGTTATTTGTGATTGCCAGTCGGTAATTATTTGGAGCAGATCTCTAGGGCGCATCTTCTCGATGATTAGAGGACCCTCAAGCAGCATCTTGTTACGTGCCATATTGGAAGATCTACGGAAAAAAGGGTTTGAAATTGACAAATCCCTGCCGTGGTGGTATATTTAGCCCCGCTTGCAATCAATTTAAACGGGCCTATCCTCTTCTACCTTTAATTCGACCAATTTAACCATTCTTCGAATTTCAAGATAGGAATAATCGATGGGATCGATGTATCTATTTTACACCCCCTATCACTATAATTTCGATGTCGAGAAGAAGGGTACGTGCAAATAGGGGACACGCGTCCGTTTTAATTTAATTGAGAGCGAGCCACAGGGACATGCAATGGGAACTATGCACCAGCAGTAATTGATGTAATTGATTGATTGCCTTCCGTAATTGCACACGGAACTTCCCAAATCGAAGTTCCAGCCGTTGATTGAACGCACTGATCGCGGGTGTTGTTGCATGCAATTTCCCTCAATGGCACTTTTACCTATCAAATAATGAACATACTCGTAAGATTTTTGATAGTGGGCGTAACATAATCAGTAATCGTAACTAGATATTGCTATTTTAACGGTAGTGTATAGTTCCTTAATCTGATTCAAGTGGCTGCCCACAAGGAAACAGTATACGCAATTCTTTGCTTACAGGTCACGACGTAGTCTGGTTCAGGTGCGAGATATTTTTATAATTTCATATTTATAGCAATTCACGATATCGAATGTTATGATGGATGCAAAGGTGTTTTGGAATGTACGAGTAATATCTGCGAAATATGTTAGAAAGTAACGCCAATATATATAGGTCAATTTATGAAATGTTTGCGACCTTCATATTGGAGAATGCTATGTTTAAGGAAGTGTTTTTTTGCAAAGTATCCACTTGTGCGGAATTAATTTCTTGAAGTGAAATAAACAGGCCATTGTGATAATAATGAACAAAACTGCTTTTGTTTGCATTATTGCAAATATTTTTATTATATTGGGAGTTGCACTATTATTTTCTGATCTTGTGAACAAATAAGAAGCTTTACGTACCAATTTTACACTGGTAACGAAATATATTGATTACAAAGAACTTAAGATCATACGTATCACAGTTTGGGTCTCAAAGTCACGAATCCCGTGATAAGAAATACTTAACCTCGTAATTCACAATTTCAAAATACAAAATTAACGAATATAAAACACCGTACTAAGAAATTCCAGAACTACAAAATTTTGCATTAAGCAATTCCGTTTATATCGTAGAATAGTATTAAATTGGTTCTAGGTTTTTGGAAATTAAAAACACTTATTTATCCCAACAAACACAGAAGAACCTTCAAATGCCGATGTCGAGCAGTCATAAAAATATAAATTTTTGGTCCATAATTCCAGTTTTCTGAATATTAAATAAAAAAAAGAGTTGGAAAATTGAAACTCGGTATATACCTATATGTAAATCAAATATTTTGGAAAAGTAATTTTGATTAAAAAAATTCGAATATCCATCAGAAGGATATCAAAAAAAATTGATCAGTTAAAATAGAATGCATATATTTTTACGATTTCCGTAATATCTACTAAGTCTTCCCAAATATTGAATTGATTTTTATTCTACGGATTCTTCATATGAATACCTAGAAAGTGTTTTCAAGGTTTCTTATAATCCGCCTTTAAGGGGTAAAAAGTGGTAGTATACTTTTTAATGAGTTCAATTATATATCTTTGGTTTGATCAGATATCGAATATCTTTTCACTTCTACGGGCAAAACAAAAGAAAATATACCTAGAATCATAATCCTTGAAATAAGCATGTTAACTGTTTTACTTTGCAACTAGATAAGGTATGTCAGAAAAGTTAAATGATTAACTAATAGTCTTAAAGTAACTAAAAGGTTGCATAAATTAATTACAAAGAAGTCGGTTTACAATCGGATATTGGTTTGCAAACGGTTGAGACAGAGTCTTCACGACGTCGCGATGACCTTAAAATCATTCTGACGTGGGCGCGACGTTCAAAACCTGTCCAAAACGTAAAAATAAAAATATATCGAAGAAGCAATTTTTTTAAAAAATATTATATTACAATAAAATTAAAAAAAAATCAACTTGTTCAGAGTAAAACTAAAATAATTCACCAGTCACACAAAAGTAACTGGTCTGACATTATTTTATGAAAATACAAATTATTTGTTTTGTCATTTGAAAATTTTTTATTGTTTGTCAAAATTTCCAAAAATTACTAAATTTATCAAAATTTTGAATTTCTCACTCAGCAATGTATCCTCGTCGAATTGAATCTTTGGAGACGTTTGAACAAATTGACGAAACAGGACTAACACGTCCGCAAAAAGCTGCACTGCAAAATGCTTGGCGTATAATTAAAACTCGTGAAGCAGCTCATTCTACCAATATTTTTTTGTTGTAAGTTTAAAAGTTAAAAATTATACGAAAAAGCTGTTTAAAAAAACTTATAGGTTTTTCTCAAAATATCCAAAATATTTGGGGGTATTCGAATCTCGTGGAAAAAATAAAGACAATGAAATTTTACACGCACACCCTTCATGGGTCCTTAAGAAGTTTGAATCTCTAATTGAAGATGGTCTTTGGGATATCGGAAAATTTAATGCTGACTTGCAAGGAATGATAAAACGGCATAAGCGGAGATTTCTGAAGAAAGCAGACATTGCGGTGAGCATTTTGGAAATTTAGTTTTTTTTTAAATTATCAAAATGAATTATGGGTTTCTTAGTGCATGGTGGAGACGATTAACAATTATTTCAAAACTGTTTTGGACAAACATATGACAATAACTTTATCTACTGCCCTTGACACACTGTGCTCCCAATTACTTGAAAATTATGGATGAAGGTGCAACATATTGCGACTCCACTTTATTATTTTTGAAATAATAAGGGGTTGCGTTCGTCCTGATATTTGAAAAAAAAAAAAAAAATTCTACACCTGTGAAATTGGCCAAAAAAAAGATGTATTAGCAAAAATGTAGGACTTTGATATTGCTGCTCCAAAGAAAAATACCAAAAGTGACCAGGGATTTGAGTATTGTAAACAAATTCACGCAGGATCAAAGATCGCAAAATGAGGTTTTCACGAAAATGTCGCAAACGGTTACTCTTATGAAAAAATATTTCTAATAAAATTTGTAGTGTAGGAAATTTTCTACAAAAAGGTCAAAGTGTCTTTTACTCATAGAAGTAACCATTTTGAAGGCACTCTTAGCATAAAGAAAATACTTCTATGAAACCCAGGACTAAACCCAAGTGCGAGCAAGGAACTACTTTATAGAAACCTTCTTAGCAGATCATCCCTTAAGTGCAGCAAAGCTGTTTCCTGTTCAGCGTGGTTTTCAAGTCTTGCCAGCATTCATGATAAAAGTTTCAATGGGACTTGCTCAAAATAATAAATGACAATAATTGGATCAGTGCCCCAAATGCTGTGCGGATGAAATTAACTGGGCGTGTTAATAGATGATAGGTTGATACGAGTACAAATTGACTGTAACTATCTACCGAGTGGTTTGAGCAATGCACGCATGAACACCGACTAAACAGTTGAATCGCACAGATAAGGGTGTGCGCAGCTCGATGATGCAATTATAAAGTTGGCCAACTTTTTAGTCACCAATGTGTATTATCCCTAAAGTAACTTTATAACCTTTAAACAAAATCTAACACTTTATTGAAATCATGATAGGCGATGCAAGTACTTTGACGTACTATAAGTACATTATTGGGTGATACACTGGTGATATTGACGATATTACGATTTGTATAAATTATAAAAAAATTCACACAATCGATTCATCGAATCAAAAATTTTCCCACACATTAAAAATATGGAATTTAAAATGTTTGCTTCATGTGAACTCATAATATTCCTTGAATACAATACGATCCCACTCCTTGAATCTTTCTTAATTACCTCCAACTTAATTAACTGAAACAATGCGAATGATGTTCCGCTTCCCTTAATTCGATAATTTTTTTTCAATATTGAATCATAACCTGCGCCATACCAGCTTCTCGAGTCACTTGATTCGGTTGACTAGTGCGCATTATTCTACTCACTTATTTATGGGTAGCATACCTGAAACTGAAATTGATCCAGCCCGGTGAACGATCAACAATGAAAATTCGTCTTTAAGGTGCACAAGAGTTTTTTTGGTGACGATAAGGAACTGCGGTCGCAGAGTATAACCTATTGTTGTACGAATTCGATGAGGAAAATTAATGGTCCGTGACCAAAAAAAAAATAATAATTCAAACTACTCCTCCTAAGGAAATTAAAAAAATGTTGAAATGCCGGTTTCAAGACGTGGACAGGTATGCAAAAGACTTGGGGGTGCGGCGTCAACTCAGCGAAACTTGGATTCAGTATTTCTTTGGGCCTCTTACCTCGATTTCGACCTGATTCTTAGCTGAGTCAATGACTGAGACACTAGTATTTTATCGATGACTGGAAATGATTTTCATATCGCATTGTTCTCGAAGAAAAATTTATCGATGTTTACAACCGGAAAATACTATTCATTAGTCGGGTCTAAACTGAAACGTTCCCCTAATGACTTCATCATTTTTGTTACTATTATTTTCTGTTTCACGTATGGTGACTCGATTCAAATGAATCTTCCTTGGTGATCGTGATAAGTTCTCCTTAAGTACCATTTGAATTTAACTGTAGAAAATCTTATCTATACTATCGATGCAATAAAGTTTCCAATGTAGACGAGCTATGCAAGCGACAGATACGATCTTCGGGAAAACTGATCCTAACGGCTAAAAGCCCGACTCATTGAGATTTATTTGCACAACATTCGCGGATTAATTAGAAAACATAAAAGTGTCGTTACAGAACATAATTATTAATTTAATCTCGATTTAGTATCTCTTAGCGTTTGCAAATTACGATGAAAATTCTTGTGGTGGTAATTTATTAATCGGCCATTCGAAATAGTTACAGGTATCTCCAAGATAAACTGCCCGCTTCGATAATATGAAGGTAAAATTGTAAACGCACGCGTTTATAATTTTTCTAATTAATTTCCAGCAAGTTATAGAGGAACATGTGCACCAACTAGTCGAGGCCTTATCCATTTTTTCCTGAACGGTTCAGGACGTCGTCGACGACTACGACAACGACGAAACGCAGTCGTGATGGCTATCTCGTAATTTCAATTGCGTCCATTTCGTGCGTCAAACATACCCCCAAAGTGAACTAAATGTTAATTTAATAATGCGGACTTAACAATTTGTCTACATTAAAATTGTATGTCAATTTATTGTTGATATAATAAATTATCGTGTGGAAAACTGGTCCGGTAAGGGAAGTTAAAATTTATTTATGGCCATTTGATTCGATTGAACGAACGAGAACGTTCAAGTTCATGTCTAGTTGTACCTCGTGTGTAATTAAATTTTACGATACACCCGTTTATTAAATATTGGATTATGAAATTTTCTTTTTTAATTATAGCACACGAAAATTGTGCTTAAATGGGATTAGGATCTAAGACAGGTTCAGCGACAGGAGCTGGTTTTATCGTTTTACTTTTAACAGTTTAGAATTACGCAACTTGTTTTGTTTTTGAACAATGTCCGTTAAACTATCACTTTTTAAAGGATTTAAAAACTTTTAAACAGAGCAGACAACTTTAAATTAGTTATTAATTTTTACTTTCCAATACAATAATACCATAAAAACCGTCTTATGTTTTAATTTTTAATACCTTAACAACGTTTTTTCTTACACTATTTTAGCAATCACAAAATTTCGCGTGGTAGGTTTATTTAAACATATTGTTACATGTGCCCTAGTTAACCGATCCCATCAATGACATTTAACGGAAAAACTTTTCAAATGCTCTTCTCTTTATTGCAGGCACACTGGTGGTACTCCTTTCGGTTATCTTATCTGAATGTGGTTTTCGAGAGGAAGACAGTGAAACGATTTTGATTTTAATATCTTAAAGAACTGCTTATGGTACAAATTTTAAATTTAGTACTTCAATGTTATAAGTAATATAGGGGAGAGATAGGAGGAGAACTGCGCCAAGAAAAATTAGTTATTTACACGTACCTACACAGTAAACAATTTCAGTAAAAATACTATTGTTTGCATACATAGTAGTTGTTACTGTAGGGCTAATGTAATTTTACAATAAGAACGTAAATTTAAGGAACTTATTTGCAATAAAATGTGTAAATGTTGTCATTTCTGTAAAAATTGCATAAAAATACGTAAGTTAAAATGAAATTGTGCAGAAGTCAAAACCGATTCCGACTCGTTAAATTAATAATCGAAGACGACAACATTTGCTGAACTAACAGTGACCAAAACCACACAGTTTAAGTGAAAATCAGTATAAACTATTGCTCAGGGTGCTGAACAACCAAACAGAATCACTGATTTGACGCAACATTTATATAGAGTATTGTCAAATAAGTTAATACTTCAAAATGGTGACAGAATATCGAACTCCGGGCGAACCTAAACTTGAACATTCCTTTTCACTAGGTGTTTAAAAAAATTTGTTGCACACAAGTGATTAGTTCCCAGAATTGCAGTGCCAACAGCTTCATGTCGGATACGTTTTGCGCAAAGTCACTCCTAGCACCATTATTAGTTAGTTATACACTTTCACACCTGAAATTCATAAAATCTTTTAACAACAATAGCGGTACTCTACAACTTCCATTGGTGTTAATCGATCTCATTATCAATCATGCGTAAATTTTTACGATCTACAGAAATTGTCTTATCCTATCGATAGGAAAGTCTTAAATGTCGCAATGACAAGGTGAATTGCACTCTCAATCGCTTTCATATCGTATGACAGACTCTTCCGTACCAAGACAAGAAAACCGCAAAACAAAGATTTCATATTCAATCGCTCAAGTCATCAAGTTCAAGGAAAGGAATTCATGCAGAACTGTACCGTTAAGGCCATAGCCGCAAAAGATGATATCCTATCGCTTGACAGGTTGTACGAATCGGAATAGAGCCGGGCCGATAGCGAGTTCATTTCTCCCTGGACTGATGTCGTTCCTCGTTCGAATCGAATATGTTGCATGCGATCACGATAAGTTCCTTTTTTCCATCGCTACATCCAGCCATATCGAATCGAATGATAGCGTACACCTTTCTTTAGATAGTTCTTCGGCAGCCACCTTCAGGTAAAGGCTTAATACGTTGTGACACCGGCACCTAGAAAATACATTGCGTATACCAAGCGAGCATGGAGAGTCCGCGCGCGGATCTTCATATCTGGAGCATAGTTGCTAGTCAACGAACTAGACGTAATCGCCCATTTTAATACAAAACATACGCGACATCTTCCTCATTGCTGGCACGTAAAAACCACATATCAAACGATATAAATGCCGTTCTGGGTGCATCGTTACCCTGGGATCATGTACGTAATCCGATACGTTTATCGATATCTCATAGGACGACTATTTTACGTCGTTGTTTAAGTGGAAAATTAACATTACGTTTGTAATTAGTACGACTTAAAGAATGTCTAAATGGAATTTTTGTAGTAGTTACGTTGATATTTGATAGGCTGTCGTTAGTTCTCTCGAATGTATACGACTTTTAAGACAGTGCGTTTGAGGAAGACACCAGATTACTTTTGGCTAAAAAGCACTACATATGTACCTGGTAGTGCGAAGTGTATTATGAAATATTTCAGATACAATTATTGGAGTAACGAGGGTGGACCGAATCAAGACATATCCAAACCCCTCTACCCTCTTCAAACAACGCAATATATTGAAATTTTTATTCAAGGATAACGATTTTATCCTTTATCCTTGAATATCTCAAAATGGGTTTTTTTTAATTTTTTTTTATAAGTTATACTGTTTTACAAAATATACCGAAAAACTAACTTGGGATCTGTCCGATCCCATTGAGATCCCAAGTTAATTCTTTGATATAATTTGTAAAAAAGTTTAACGTATAAAATATAAAAAAATAAATAAAAAAATAATCGTATTTTAAGATATTCAATGATAAAGGATAAAAGTTATCATTAGATTAGAAAGGAAATATTTAATTTAATTTTTTTTTCTAGTTCTTCAAGTTCAAAATTTTTCGAAAGAATCGGCGAATGTAAGGTCAAAACTTTGGAGATTCTTGAAGGAATGGTGCTAAAAGTACTCAATCTTCAATCTACTTCAATCACTTTTACACGAAATTGCTGGTAAATAATTTTTTAATTTAAATTATTATATTATTATAATTATTTAATTATTATTATTATAAATTATTCATGTAGTTTTCAACTGAATCGTACAATTTACATGAAAAGGCTTACAAAATTGCCCACCATTTCGTGTAAAATTAACTATATTTACGTATGAATTGAAAATTACGTTCTTTTTCGTGTAATTCGACTTAAATATTTGAATTTTCCAACGAAAAACATGTAAAATATGAAACCACGAAGTTTGACGCTTCGTACAATTTTGTTTTCTGCTGAAACGAAATTGAAACTCCTTCGGTGGCGCAGTGGCTACCCGTGCTGAGCCTACACGCAGTATTGATCCTGGGTTCGATTCCTACCCTACATAAAACTGATTTATTTACAGTATCTAAGTGAGAAATAACATTTGAAGTAAAAATTGGTGTCTCTTAAAGAGTTTTAATAAAATACACATTTTTAGAGTGCAAATTCAAAAGAATATCGCTGCTTTCGAAGTAGAAATTTACTGGCTGCAAAATCAAATTTACTGACCGAAATTTGAAAAATACATTCAAATTGACTATAACAATTTAAATTTACTTGAAAAGGTGTGGCATATTTGCCTAGTATCCAAAAGATGGAAAATTCAATGAATTTCTTCAACTGTGTTCTTGAAGATGAAGATTCCAAGCATAAATTTTCTAGTGTAGTTGTTCTTTTATCGAGAAACTCAAATCATTTCTCAATAAAAAGATTTAAAGAATTATGATTATCCAGACAGGATTACAGAACTGGAGAGGCATTCAGCGTCCACACACAGGATGCATTTTAGAGCAAGATTGCGTTATTCGAATGCCTACTGGAACAAAAACTACTGGTAATCAAAACCACGCTTCTATAAAACCAACTCAATTTAAATTTAGTTTATCGTCGTATAAAAAGTAAGCACCACCGTCAATTCCAAAAAATTTGAAATTTTGGCGCTACATTTTCAATGTAGTACAAAGTGAAATTTATACGGTCGCATATCTGCAAAACACGCGGGATCTCACTTGTTGTATAAAATATAATTTAACTTTTTTTTTTAAGTCGCATTCTTGAAATAACGTCGTCTTTGCTTCCGATTGCGCTAAAAAAAGCCAGCAGTTCGAAAATTTGAATTTCAATTTCAAGTGTTTTTTAGAGCATCGGGGACAGTTTTCCGTTGAAATTTGAATGGGAATCGTTGTATTTAGTCACATTCTTATTCGACGAATGTGCCTACTATGAAAATACTGTCCGGATCGAACATAAGCGTAAGTTATGATAAAAATCGGTTAAAATCAGAATAACAGGCGGGAAATTCGAAAGTGCTGTAGGATACCCTTGTCAGGTAAATGTTAGGTCAAACGGAGGTGAAATGATCGGCTGGAGGCGATACGAAAAGGTATTGGCGGGAATTTTCTTCGTCACTCAAAATTATGTCAACTTGTTATTTATGGAAGCGCCTGCCCGTCAATGATACTGAAAACATTTATTCATGTCTGACAATTTGAATTTAAATGCACGGGCACCTTTGAACTAATTTGTTGGCGGTAAAATTCGTTAAGATTTCCCGCGCTTTGAGTTTCGAATAATTTTGATTACGAAAATATGGTAAGTATTAGTAAGGAGTTGAAGAACGATCGAAAGATGGAAGATGATAGGAAAAGACATGGAAAATTTGTATGCATATGGAAAATTTAGAAGATTCCTTACAACGTGTTGGGTTTTAGTATAACCTTATCATGTTTCATCTTAATAATATTTAAATCTTGTAACGAGAAAGCAAGAACTACCAAACCAGCCATTGTTCTTTTTTCAGTCTCGTGTATTTATAAATACAATACTAACTATTAAAAAAATCGGTCCTATTCCATATGCAGTTTCGGTTAAATTGCATTAACATTCATAGCTCAAGCAAACATTTATCGGAGCATTTTCACGAATACCCCACATAATGTATCCACACTCAACTTGTATTCAAGAAGCACTATTTCCCCCGCCAAGTGTTGATACATGCTAATTTCTAGCGGATTATTTCCAGTACTGACTATTTTCCTCGAATTGTAATTCATTCAGTACTGAATATAAGTATAGCATCAGTATTACAGATTAAGTACTGAATACTATTCAGTGAATAGATACTTACCGACTGTATTATTTTAGAACTGTCTGTTTTGACTATAATGTATATAATTGACTTACTCAGTTCTGAAAATTTTTAATAATAATAATAATAATTAATGGTGCAACAGCCCAAATCGGGCCTAGGCCTTGAAGTAATGCTAGAGTTACTTAATTGCGAGACCAACGGAACACCAGGAGGTGAAGTGGTCAACTACACGCACGTCCGTGATTATTACCCCGATTTTAACTCAGGTACTGATTTACAGCTGAGTGAACTGGTGCCCAATCCCATTTTCGAAAATTACTTGTCGCCAAGCAGATTCGATCCTGGTACCAGGTGCACCAAAGGCAAGTGCTCCAGCCATTAAGCCACCCAGACTACGAATATTTTTAATAGAGGAATTAAACTAATAACAATACACCCCGATCTCACTGACATGTTCATCCCTCCATCTATAATCAACTTCCACTTTCCCGATCTCTCTTCAGAAACTCAGTACTAACTCAGATACATTCAAGATTTGCATACGGCAAAGTCGAGATTATCTCCATGGTGTTACACTTATTATCACTTCACTTCAACTGACGAATTCCATAAATAAATTTTAAAAAGTCTTTCGTTAGTCCTTGGCATTATTGCTAAGCGCTTCACGAATTTTAAAACGATGCAAAATAGCAACGGACATTTTAGACGTTATATGACTCATGTCCTAAACACTTTTTCCTCTGCACAAGAAAAAAATGTTTCCTATAGAAACTACGAAAATGTTTTATACATTGATAAAATGTTGCTTTAGATATATTTTTTTTTGGAATAGAAAGTCATTCGAATTGATTAAAGCCTAAGTAATTTTTATATACATACTTAATACCTACATCCATACAAATATTATTTATGAATGATAAAATGATTGTATGTTTGACCGCATTGCATATAATTATTCATAAATATAATCTTAACGTACTATCAAATTATCATACACATGGGATCGTCTTTATTTTAGGACTTCTCTATGGTGGCTAGCTTAAGGACTAGCGGATTTTTTTTATTATTAGTAAGCAAACGTTTCTGTACCATATACTATAGATAAAACGAACATATTAGCATCATAATTGTTATTGTATGCAAGCTCTAATTTTTTAAGGACTTTCGTACTTTACTCGAAGAATTAATTTGAAAAAGGTTTTCTCAAAATGAAAACTGGAAATATTCACTCTGAAGTAGCGCCATTTTGTATTCCTTTCCAGTACAAAAATCACAAATAAGTAGGTCCATAATTAAGTAAGATGCTCTTTGTCTGTAAGAAGTGTTTAGCAACTATTTGGAATCAATTGATTCAACCCATTTCATGAGGTATTTTGTATTAAATCGAGTAAATAAATTTGAAGAAAGACGTTCATCAATATAAAGTACGATTATTCTTTCAGTGTGCCTTCACTTATGAAAATTGAAAAGTCTTAAACTCCCTTGATATCTTTGAGGTTCGATAATTCATCGAATTAGTTTTTTCAGACGAAGGGTATCACCCTGAAAATAATAATAATAATAATTTCACGATTTTTTAACCCAAAAATGAAGAATAGATGTCCATTTAGTGAAATTTGCTTTAAGCGCGATGAGATATTAAATTTGTATACTTCGATAGGGTCTGTGCAAATAAACAACCTGAATACACGTAGCTCAGGTAGTCTACACATCTTTTCCCAATTATTTAGGCACCTATATTTTATATAAATATGGGCGCAGAACATCACTTACCACCTGGAGCCCATTAAAATAATCTTATACAACAAAGATTTCGTATTATCGAATCCAAAAAAAGACCCTGTTCCCTTTTCATAGTTTTACTAATTTACATACAGGTAGAGCATCAACCTATAAAAGTGGTGAAAGTTGAACTGTTTCTTTCGACATTAGAGTCGGAAAACATTGCTACAAATAGATCGATCCAGATCCGAAAAAAATCAAATTAATCATTTCGGATAAAGAAATCAAAGGCATCCTACAGGTAAAGATGAATAGTGAAGTACTTAGGTAATCCGAGCCACTCATTTCGAACAATCCATTCATTGCATTCATCATTTTAAGAATTTTTTGAATCGAACTCCAGTTGCCATCAATTAGTGGCACCATTAGTCCAACTGACCGATTTAATCAACAAAAGCTGATTTTGTACTGGCCCATTGTTTTGCCATTCAGCAGAGAAGATATTGGACAGAGATCATAAAGGAAAAATCTTAACGTACTTTATAAGCAAGTATAGATTCGATTTGGAACTAATAGCACGTGCCTTCGCCGAACAATGGAACATAAATAATTTTCGGTGATGTTCAGCGTATGCCAAGGTTCCGTGGAAAACTTTACTTTATTGTAATATTATCGAATGAAAATTGAAGAAAAAAATGTTAAAGATTTCGTAATGAAAAGTCCGACGAGAAAAACTAACAGAAGCCCTCGGGAGATATCTTTCTTAACTATTGAGTATAATATGTAGTTGGTCGATTTGGTTTGGTTGCCATTGTTATTGCTACAGTGGAATTGGGCAATCGCGATTAGGTTACACACCATTTAGCACGTAGTCTTTATACGCCAGATAAATAGCATTAGAACGATAAATCGATTGAATGTAATTTAGAGGCTTTTTATTGATTGCTCTAATCGATTGCTGTAGACCTTTGTGCGGTTTGAAATTGGCCTCCTTCTGTTCTAGAAGCATAAGACCTGTTCAAAAGAACAAAGATTGATTGCTTCAATCTAAAGTAACCATCAACTATCTAATGATACTCTTTCCCGGGTCAGGACGAAATTTCGGCATACATCCTGTTGAGTTAAATCAGTACTCTAAAAAAATAATCTGCCAAGGTTAGGGCAGGAAAGTATTGACATAACACTTTAGGGGTTGAATGTTAAACAAATCTTAAAACCAGTTTTTAGTCGATTTTTTATAGGTATAGAAAGCCTGTTAAAGTAAAAAAAGAGCTCGAAATCTCATCAGACCCAAGTGATATGTCGGAATTCGTAAAAAACGTACAAAATAATTTTACATACTCTTAGGGGTTGAATATCGCAAAACCCTAAATTACATTTTTGAGATCATTTTATAGATGTATAATCGAAACCTAAAAGATTTCTCGGAATTTTTGATACCCTCAAAGGATAAATATCGAAAAGAGCTTGATTCCGTTTTTGCCCGATTATACATATGTAGGTAAGACCTGTAGAAGTGAAAGTGATTTCGATATCCCATTTGACCTAAGAAATATATCGGAATTCGTGAGAATGTACACAATCTTACAATAAGGGTTGGATATCAAAAATTTTTAAAACACCTTTGGTTGCGTAAGTATAAAGAGAGCGTAAGTGTAAAATTAATTTGGTAAATTGACATGCCGAAAGGATATAACGAAACTCGTAATTATGAGAAAACACCATTTTCGCGTATATTTTTTTGTACTCCACTTTTGTACGTCTATTAAAATTTGAGTTGTTTGCTTTAATTACTCCTGTAGTAAATCTTCTTTCTAGTATAAACCATTTGTGATATATAAAAAAAACCCTCCTCGTACCTCGCTGTCCCTATCAAAAATTTTATTTTTTCCAGGATGCTCTAACAGTGGCTCTACATAGCCAATTTTGAACTTTCAATATTTTGCGGTTTTCAAGAAATAATAATTAGAATTATTTCTTTGCCAACCCCTCACATCAGCACTCCCTACAATCGCGTCCCGAAATTTTTTCCAGCAAACCCCTATCCGGTCTACTGGAAAGTTTCTAAGATATCTGCTACTGTCCTTAGGACACAAAAGTAAATTTTTTCAAAGAAATGCTTCCTTCCCATTCCCTACTTTGCTCCCTCTACACCACAAATTTTTCGCTCAGTAAACTCCACGTATCACCCTTTAGTCAGAAATCAAATATTATTTTCCTGATTCAGAAGATATTGTTATGCAAAGATTTTTCACCACCTCCCACCTTTAAAATGCTGGTTCTTGTCTAGACTCCTAATATCCCTTAAGACAACTACCTATACAATTTTAACCTTTCAGGACATATGAATTTTAGTACCTATGTTTTAATCCCAGCTTTCAACAGCCCCAAATTGCCTACCGACCTTGTTTTGAAAATGGCATATTATAAATAGTTCTACATATTTTTCAAATTTTAGCGTCCTACCGTAAGCGGTTTTTGAGAAGATTGAAGATGTCTATGCACTGTTTTCATTTAATGGTTTTTTGCATGAAAATTTCAATCATTTTCTTTGATTGGAATCAAAACCGATCATCTATTCTTCTCGAAATATTCAGGTTGCTCAACTGAAGGCAAAAGTCAAATAAAATATTTGGCCGTGTGTGCTAATTCATGGACAATGCGGTCCAGAAAACAATTTTGAGGAGGTTAAGCAGGTTCAAGTCTTCTAATCCTTATGTTTCTCTGAGTTGAAGTTCCACGAATTCCAGTTTCCTGTCCTGATCTCAGGAATGCGGTGTGAAGACTATCTTCAAGGGGGTCCTAGTACATCAAAAATATCGATCGCAGAATTTTAAAAAAAACAACTCGCGGCTGTCAAAAGAATCAATTTATCGTAAATATTATTGAAGGTTCTTAAAAGCTAAAAATGTATAAGCGAACTAAGATGTAATCCTCACTTCAAGAAGTAGCCACCAGTTCGAGTGCGTTTTCCTACAGGCGTGCAGTAGTACGTACTTGTACTAGTCCAACGTTATTAGCTGGTGTATAATCTGTCTTTCGTGCTTCTCGTATTATCCAACAATTTGTCATTTGTCCGGCTGGGTGGTCACCGAGGCCAAAATGTAAGATTGTACATTTAAGATACAGTTCCGCCATGGCAATATCTCGCTACAGCCAACATATCCAAACGCTTACAATCGTAATACAGAACCGCGCTGGACGCCACAGTCCGAATACGTAAATATATCAAACTGACATTTCAAAATATTTTCATACGTTCGATGATTGTTGGTTACTTGTCTTAAGATATTATTTTTCTTCTCAGCTGCACAGCCGTGGCGATTTCTGTCTCATGGATTTGAACTCTTTTTTATCTCCTAATGTAAAGCTATCATCGCCCGATGACTTTAAACCTGCTTACGAAGCCCGGGTAGTAGAGTAGCTCTTGTTAAAAATTATATATCTGTCTACCTGACGGATATTAATCATGAAAATGTATAAAACTCGTATAAGTATAATACGCGCGGTGCAAGGCAAACGTACCAAGTCTTTTTGCCGCACTACTTAAGATACGGCTATCGTTACAGGTGATGACCTGTGGATTAATAGCTCAAGTATGCGTTGAATTAGAAAATAGTATTTTGCTCTACCACTTAGAAAAGGAGGAATAATAAATAACTCTGATTCTACTGTAGTGTTAGCCGTTACGGAACTGAAAAAATGTTAAGAGCATCTACAGCCTACCTATTGAAAATTATGATTTACTTTACTTTTAAATTGTTATTAAAGCTTCCTAGTTGAATAAATTCAGCTTGGTGACATTTTCGCTATGTTGAAATAATGTGAATATTATTCAATCGAAGATGATTTCCTGATTGCTTACTAATCACATCATGCGATTTTTTTTTTTATTTTTAAAATTAATTAAATATATACCTACATATATAAACATACAAAAATTATTAACAGCGCTAGTAACTTGGACCTTCGGCTTGAATCTTGCTCATTTGATATAAGGACTTTTTGAAAAATCTGGCTCAGCAGAGAAAGTGCAAAAACAAACCCGGAAATTCAACATCGACGTACACCAGATTTTAGTAGATCCCGATTTTTATGGTCCCTACGTTTGTAAAAAAAAAATTTATTTCAATGATGAATCTTACAACAAAAGTAAGCCCTAATAGGATTTTTAATTACAAGATACATTAGCGTGATAGAGGTGGTGAAGTACTACTGCAGATCAAATTACTAAATTTCCACCATTGATTTCGCACCATTGATGATGATGTTAACTGAACAGCTTCCGAAGTGGTTTAATTAAATGTTAGTAAAATTCGCCAGGTAAGACTTTCTAGACGTTTCTATTTTATTGCATAATAAAGCTGTAATGGCAATCGGTGGAATAGTGATTTCGCGCATTTATCCAGAGTAGAGTAGGGCAAATTGACACTGAAAACAAGAACAACTCTATCTAGTGGTATCCTAGAGTACAACGATGGTCAACAACAACATCAAATACATTAAACATTTTTCTATAGTAGTTCTCAAGAGCTACGGATTTTAATTGAGCGCCAACGCGTCAACGCTGAATTCAAATCCGTTCATCAATTTTTTCCAACATCCTTCGATTTTAGTTATCGGTCATTTTATTTGTTTAGAAACTTTTTATTGTGCAATTTTAATTTATTATTTTTCAATAAATTGAACTGAAATTTCAAAAAAAATTTATTACCCTGATTTTTTTCACATCTTAAGTAAACCCCCAAAAAATATCCGTCTATCCACCGTATGCAAAAGCGTTGAAAGCGCGTTAATCACAAACCCGTTGAGATATTAAGTTGATATTTTTTATGTTGGGTAGATTGGATAAACCCAGGGGAGTGGTTTTTTCAGGGGGTGGGGGTGTGCATGGAAGAAGCATTTTAGACAAAAATTTTGGTTTTTAGATCTTAGAAACCTGTTTTTCGAGGAATCTTTGAAAAACAATACCTATTACACAAGTGAGAAAAATTTGGTTTTGTACATAGAATTATTATATATAATGAAAAAAATTTAAGGGGGGAAATGGAGCACGAAGTGGTGGACAGGTTCTTTTTTAGAAAATTGAGTTTTTACATCTCCAGACAAATTTTACAGGAGTTAGGCCCAGAAAAAAAAGAATTGTGGGTGCTGGTGAACGGAAAGAAAAGGACTCCGATTTTTATTTCACAAAAACTGAAAACTATAAAATGCTAAGGACTACATAGAGCCACTACAGTGGCATCCTAAAAAATAAAAATAAAATTATAATCTTGAAATTTTGGATAGGGGTCTTTGATGGAAAGGATGGGGACGGTTTTTAATATTTAGAATGTTGAAATTTAGTATCTACCATATATGTAAATATGCTGCCACAGTAATTACAGCAAAGAAAGTTTGGATTGTCGTACAGAGGCAGAGTACAAAAATGTTCATAAAAATATTATAGTTTTTTCCGCATTTCCACGAATTTTGTAAAATCACTTAGACATACTGAGTTATCAAATTAATTTTACTTCTGAGGGCTCTGTAAATAAGTGCCTAAAAATGCTTTTCCCACTTTTTTCGATATACAACAGCTGTGGTGTTGTAAAGAGTGGCTGTGCATATTTTAACGAATTCCGATGTATTTCTTAGGTCTAATGAGATATCTAATACACTTTCACTGCTTAAAGCTTTCAATATAATCGGGAAAACCCCGATTTAAGAATTTTTTGATTCTAAGTCACCTAGGGGTGTATCGTATTGTCCAAGCTTTCCGAAGAATTCCGAAAATCTTTTGAAAGATTAAATCTTGGTTACGAACAGTGTTTAATGCTGAACGCGTTCCAGATGTCTACCCATAAACAATAAAGATTCACCTAGACTGTTTCAAATAAAAACTACATTACCAGCTACGTCATTTTTCGCCGGGAAATGTTTTCTAGATTTTTAATATAATATATTTATTGTTTAAGATTAAGAAATTTATTTAAAAAAATTCAAAGCTTTTCGGAAAAAGAATGTTGTCAACCGAAGAGCAAACAGGTACATACGTATTTTTGTGACTGTTCCGCCATCTAGTTTTCGATATCTTAAATTTTCAACACTTGAATTTATATAGTTGGTTTTTTGTGATATCGAAATGGTCTTTGGAGGATAGCCTTTAATACACATTAGTGGTAAGAAATCGAACCGGATATGTCAGTATAATAGGAGGTGTTAATATTATATATATCATTATTAATCATTTTTTTAAGTGGTGTTGTGATACGATCTACGAGAAAAAAAAGTTGTCTATAAAAAATTAAAAACTGCCTGGTAGTTCTGATTGTATTGGCGAATCTTTAAAACACGTTACACTATTTAAATTAATATTTTGGAGCCAAAAACAAATGCCAAATTTTTGTAAATAAATTATGAGTGCAATGAGAATTGGACCCAAGATATCGCCAATGAAACGCATTTCAGGTCAATTATCTTTAACACTGGATACATTTTAAGGAAATCCGATAGGATTAAGGATTCCGATCAGCTATCGAATATGTATTAAATTAATTGGTTTTTTACAAAACCGCCTAAGACCCTCTTCTAGTATTTTCTACTTTTCAGCCCCTAAGGAAAAGTAAACAGGTTGTTTACATTTTCACGAATCCCGTCATATCCCTTAGGTCTGATAAAATACCGAATTAATTTTTACTATCACCGAATTTTTACATTATCGCCTAAAAACTGATATGCTATTTTTTTTTGTCCAATACTCAAGGGATGTAAAGTAATTAATTACGTTTTCACAAAAATCCTCTTAGATCTGATGAGATATACTATAAGTCGGTTTTTACTTACCAGAATTTTTTAAATAATCACCTGAAAACTGATTTCAGTATTTTTAATATACAAATCGCTAGAAGTTGCATACGTTTTAAAAAATTTCGTTATTTCCATCTTCTACGACCTATTTGTGTTATCGCCTAAGATCCAATTTTTGACTTTCAACACTCAATACAGTGTTTAAGGGTTGCATATGTTTTCACAAATTTCGTCATATCTTTCAGCCCTGATGAGGTACCAAATTAGTTTTTACTTTTACAGGATCAAAATTGGTGTTTTAAGGGTCGACCTAGGTAAGTTTAATGGTAAACTCTTTACTTAATTACTTCAGAGATAAAGGTCAGGAATTTAAAGACAAAAGAACTAATATCCGAATTTAATGTTGGGATATGGCGTATAAAGGGTGGCTTGAAATTGAGCTGAAAATCACTAGAGTATTTTTTAAAAACCATTTTTTACTTACCTTTAGACATTTCATCCCAATAAAACACAAATATTTCTTTCAAACTTCCTAAATATTTCATGATATAAATACATCCTTATCAAAACAATAAAGAGAACTAAATAAAAAAATTTCGTTTATAGTAAAAGTAACTTTTTATTTTATTCGATATATAAATTGGCAACAAGTCTTATAATTAATTTGTAATAAAATCTGTAATATTATATAAACGTTAATAATTTTATTAATTAATTGTAACTTCAGGAGACTAGGCAGGACAATTTTGCATTTGACCAAATTATAAAAAACTAAAATTTTTTTGGTACGATAGCCTCGGGCAAGTACTACGAAAATGGCGATAGTACGTAGCGAAATCAGTTCGAAAGAGATCAACGGATCCAAACAGGCGTACTTCCATCCTGGGAAGTAGCAGTTGGACCATTCTAGACAGCAAAGGTGTGATGATGTTGCGGAAGACATCCTCCTTCGGTGTGTTTAGTTAGTAAAGACATCCGTGAGAATGATTTGTTGCAGGACGAACAAATATACTTCTTGATTTCGGCGTGCGTTTGAAGATGCGCGCGAAGATTTGAACGATCGGCAAAAGCTCGCGAGCAGTACTGGCAAGTAAAAGGCTTCTCGCCGGTATGTGTACGAATGTGTCCTTGGAGGAGCCATGGTCGCGAAAAGGCCTTGCCACATGTGGGGCACTTGCAGGGTAACGTGTGGGTGCGAATGTGCATCTTGAGGGCACCCGATGTCGTGTAGGATTTTTCGCAATGATCGCAATTGAAGAAGCGCTTCACCTGGTTGCACTCGGCCGCAGGACAATGGAATTGCTGATGTTTCGAGAGTCCGGCAAATGTTGAGTAGGATTTTCCGCATTCGTGACAACTGAAACGCGGTAGTGTTTTGCTTTTTTCCTGATACGCTGGTTTTGTTTCGGCGAAGTTGTGATACAAGGCCGGAAGCGGAATGCAACTCTTCATCGATAGGTCCTGGGGTTCAATTGGAGCTGGCGCGGCCGGTAGTGGCAGTTGTGCAGGAACACTCCAGTATGGGGTGCAGTGTTGGTTTTGAATAAGATAATCCGCTTGAATCTGCTCCTGACGATTCAAACCGCGTAAATGAATCGGCTGATAGTTGGTTGGAATAGCTGGCGGTGATAGCGAAGTTTCGCGGTAGTAGTCGGCCGATGTGCAAGAGTCTGTGGATGGTGATAAGGAGCGATCGGCAAACTCAGATCCTTTGAAGGAACTACCCCAAGTCAGGGGGTTGTTGTAATTTTCGCGTTCTGGTGATTCACGGAATCGTTTCGGTTGTACTGCAACGTCGTCAGTTGCTTTGCGTTTAATCGACAAATCTTCGGGTTTTGTTGAAAGATTTTCCGGTTCGGGTTCAATTTCAGGCTCGTAGTAGATTGGCCTTTTCTTCAGAGGACACTTTTTGTAGCAATCCATTTTTAATTAATTTAAACAAATCGTTTTTATTTTGAACTTTTCTTAGCGTAAACGTTCGACACTTTACTTCGAGAACTCGGACACTTTTCACTTGAACTTGTACTTTTTTAAATGTTCTTAGTTCGGCAAGTGAACCTTGAATGATAGGTGTCGCGTACGACCGGTGAATATATAGGAATCCCCTCCTGAAAACACGACCGTCTCTAGACCAATGAACGTTGGGAAAACCCAACTGTATTCTCATTTCTCCTCTCTGAAATTGAGGATCACATTTTCATTACCATCCAGGTACCGAGGTATCTGATTCGAGAGTATGGAAAAACCATCGAGGGCAGGTGTTATGTGTGTCGTATGCTCGTTGATCGTATGTCGCTGGTACCTTTGGTTAGAGGTGCATATGAAGCATGTAGGGAAGAAAAACTTCAAAGGAAAGGAACGAGTCTTCGGCAGCGATCTTAAGTCTGAACACATAGCACATACGACGTTTTGTACATATTTTGTATGCTATATGCCCGGAGAATTGTGCACTATGGAATGGTATCGCTAAGGAAGTGTTGCTACGTACGGTAAGACGACAGTGATCGTATGTAGGGTGCAGTAGCAAGTTGTGCCCGGTGGAAAGACTTCTTCTTTTCATGTTTAATGTGTTTTCGTATCACGATTTGATGTTTTTTTGGCGATTTTTGATGTTTTTTGGCTCGCCAGGTTTCTGTTAAATTGGAGAAATTTTTTTGGTGAAAAAGTCTTTACCGTTCGAATTCGATTTTTCCTGATGAAAAGGAGAGTTCGGCGCAATGCACTTTTTGAGTTACTCGATTACATTGACCAAACACAAATATTGGTAGGAATAGTCTTAGAGAAAATTCATGTGTTTAATGGTTTTGACAAAAAAACTGTTCGGAAGTAGAAAAAGTCAGACTATTTTAAGACGCGTGCACAAGGCAAAACAAAAATACAAGCACCCTCGATTTAAAGTCTATTTCGTTAATTTCTTATTTTTCAAATTAATCTCTAGCCTTAGAATAAATCCCTAGCGTTAAAAACTCCTTTTGCGGAACTATAGGTTCAAAGGGAAAATAAGAGGTTAATTTGTCTCTACTTTGTGCATTTCCAATGCTGTTTTTGCTTTACACAAGGATTCACAAAAAATTTTTACACTCTTAACCATTTTTTAAAAATCTTTTTTTTTTGGCACATGTTACCATCGATTACACTATTTTGATAAAGCTCACTCTTCAACGAAATCTTGAGATAGTATGTACAATCAAAATGGATGAAAAATTTTAAATAACATTGAATAAATAAAATAGGTGAAAAAAATAGATCGGTAGCTACCTAAAAGCAGTTGTATTTGATAGATATGTAGATATAAGTCCATTTCTTCATACATTGAGATATTTAAGGTTTTACGTTTGAAATAATTTATAAATATTGGTATACGTTAATATAATTCGGGATATGTTTTAACACTAAATTTTATTATGCAATAAAAATTATTAAAGTTCTTAAAGAAAATAAACGATTTGTTTAACTCCAAATGGACTTATACCACTTACAAAAATAACATATTACAAGAAATAACAACAAGAAGAAATTCAAGTTCTTATTTTTGTGATATTGGTTTTATTAAAATGAACCTTTTAATGTAAGAAATAATAATAAAAAATATAAGTTTTTTTCGTCCGGTGGAATTTAACCACTTTCAAAAAAACGGCTCATAAATAAGCAATTAGTGCAAATGCACCACGCTTTATTTGAAAGTGGGCAGCAAACCAGCCAGTTGTGGTGCCGATAGTAACAGCAGGCAAAGCACAGAGGACAATAATGTGATGTGATCAGGATGTTCGATATGATATGATGTCGCTATGGCATATCATCGATCGAGCCTATCTCTTTATCACAGGCTTTGTAATAAAATAAATACAGACATTACAACAGCAACATATCCGGTGAGTGATATGATATATTATTCCAGAGGTTTGTTCTTTGCATTCTTCTCTAAGATTTTTTCAAGTTCTCACCAACACTGTAGGTGTATTCCTTTGCGTCCTTATATAGTGTAGTGCACGTTCAGCGATATGGGAAAATAACGACAAACTTAACCTCGCGACCACACTTAATACTTCACAGCTGAATTCTGTAGTGTTGTTACTCCACATGCGATAAAATTCCGAATTTGAAACATAGATGGCTCTGCCGGAAATTTTCAAATTTTTCTCTTTATCATCAGCGGTCTAAAAATGAATGCATTAGCGAACCAAATACAGGATCTTATTTTTTTATTGTTGTAATGTCTTCTTCTTCAATGGTACGGTCTAAGATGATGGAGTAGTTCACGAGGACCTCAAGGGGTCACAATAGACCCGTATTGCGCTTAGTGAGCGTGGTGGTTCCAGCGCTGCGCCCCTTCTTAAGCCTACACCTAACCTATGGGACGATAGCTTAAATCGGGTCCCAGACTCTTCGAGGATATTAGAATATTAGCCGTCTTTCAGTTTTTTACTCGAAGCTTTTTTTTTCCGAAAATTGTTTGTTAGTTTATCGGCCTACCCTGAGAGTTTAGATCGGATATGACAGGATAATCAATAGAAAATGGATTAAAATAGTTGTAATGAACGAAAGTAGTGTATAAGGAAAACATGTTCTTCTCAATGGTGGGATTTAAGCCCCAGATCTATGAGTTGATAGACCCATCACATTCACCCGAGACTTCCCAGGCTTAAGGACACAAATTGTACTAGAAAATTTCCTAAGCTTAGATAATTTGTTCGTTAAATTACCTTGCATATTTTGTTTTATAAAAATCCTTTCGACTTTAGAAAAATCTCATTCGTATGAGCCTAATTCGAGATTATTTAGCTCAAGTTACTGTTTTTGAACAATTTATGGAAATTCTCAAGAAAAAGTTTGATACAGTTCATACAGCACATCTAAACGAGTATACTAAATTACCTTTATTGAGTGAACTAATACTACTATAATTCTATGGAATCGATTAGGCTAAGCAGGCGATTCAAAAGTTGTAACTTGAACCAAACTTAATCTTATAAGTCTATTAACTACTTTACAAACTTTTTACAATTTTACAAAATTACAACTTTTCAAATTTATATCCAACCTAAGCTCGCTTATTTCAAATACTTATATTTATTTCTTTTCAAATTTAAGAAAAGAGAAGCTGTTAATCAGAGAATCGTCTATTCTTAAAAATTGATTCGCATGCTCAATTTCTCAAGCAATAAATGACAGCAAACAGCGTACATTTTTCGAATTTATCCTTACCGGAAAGAACATAAACCTAAATTCTCTGCTATATCAAAATCCTACATTTAAAATATTAAAAAGAAAATATTAGAGATATTTGTAAACTGAAGTACCTTCACACTGTTTTTTTTTACAAAATCAAGCTTATACAATAATAATTTTTTGAAACCCATGTTCTAATTTACCATTTTCGGTTTTAATTTAATTATTTTATTTGTTTGGTACCTTGATATTATATCTAATGTATGTAAAATGCGTTTTAAGAAAAAAGAGATCAAAATTGTTAAAAAGATAACAAAACCGAGAAAAATATTTTCCTATTTTATCACTAGCAATTTTCTAAAGATGGCGTTCATGAAAACTACAATACAATATAATTTTCCCTATTTCAATTATAAGAAACGTGTAATTTGCCAAAATTAACCCTTACACAGTTATGCGTTGAAAATAACATCGGAGTGTATTTTTCTAGTTTGTAAATGGTCAAAATCTGAGTACTATTAATAATTTTTATCTCTATGTCAACAAATTCGTTAAATTTTATTCAGCTACTTTTTTCAATGTTCTATAATCTTACGGAATATTAATTTAACATAATATTCAAGAAATTTGATATTAAAAAAATTATGGAAAACAAAAACAAGTACCAAAGGTGTCACCGAAATCATTTAAGGATACCAAACATTTTTTTGGGGAAACCCCCCTAGAACAAGTTTTCCAAATTTCGCACCTTCATTCATGTAGACACTAACAATTTTAGTAATTTCCTAATCAAAGTCTGTTAAACGTTTTTAGGTAAATTAGCTTAAGTAGATCCTTGTAGTTTTACAACCATTGTAAATGGGTTATTCATCCAAATTTAAACTACAAGCATTCCATTTTGTGTGTAAAAAAAAATTGAATATTCTCAAATATTTAAAAGGGCAAATTCCCGAAAATAAAATTATATGACCTAGTCGTGTACTTTCCAAAACAACTCGAACCGAAAATACTATATCATCGCTTAATCCCGGGAATTCCAGTAAACAAAGAAACAGGCAATTAAGTGTTACTCTTACCTTCACCCGTAATCCAATCAACGCCGACCAACTGTCTCGTATATTAATTTGGAAATCCTAAATATTCACAGAGCACTAAAATAAAGGAATTCCCTACACATGATACGAACTTTTTAAATTCAGTACACATTTCTTACATATGTAGAAATTGCCGCCGATAAAAATTTCCCGGACATGTGTCCTTCCGATAAAAATAAATATTCAGGGTACTTTCCAAGCAGTAAAGCGGTGTACATATACATAGGTAAAAATATCTTCTAGATGAATTTTGTGTGCAAACTATTTACGTACTACTTACCTGAGGTTGGTTACGTCCTGTTGGCAAAGAATCTGGCGCTTAGAAATTATGCGGTTATTTGTGTAAATTATCTTTTACTGGTTTATGGACGGTTCTTTTAACTTTCTTAGCATCTTAAGAAAATAATGCCGTTTGTCGAAAGGTAGACGGGTTTCCCTTATGTACAGAAGTTGAAGCCCAGGTTTCTTTTAAAATCTTATTCCAGGGTTCCTTCTGGATGATATCTGACCGTTTGCTGGAGGTTAAATTTGGGCCTTAGATCTGCAAGTTATTTTTGTGGCCACGCTTGAAGTTCTATCAATTGTTGATCTAATCAAATAAATGGAAATCGCCGAAATTTATATTACCCAAGGCAATATTTTGTAGGAAAAAGCAAGCACATTGCTTAAAAGGTGAAGTAGTGATGTGACGAATATTTAAACAACTGGATAAAACAATTAATTAGGATCTCGTACGGATATTAATAAAGAGCTCTGTCGATCTATAGATTCAGACATAGTGGAACGCTTTGGCATAGTTTTTTTTCGTGAAACTAGTTCGGAAGAGCATCGAATCAAACATTTTTTCATCCGTCGAGTCGAATTTCAATCATCAGCGACCTAAGCCAAGCGATAAATAAATCTACAGTGAATTTGATTTGAAAAATAGTTAAATCGCATTTGATTAGAAATCGAAAGTTTTTCGGATTCGTGGAATGGCAACACATTCTAAGCGAGATATTAGGACGAGAGATTCGTCCTGGCGAATACTGAGCATCCTGTCTCTACGCGCAAAGAAAATATGAAAACTTATTAAATTGAAATGCAATGAGAATTTGAGAGACAGTCAATTCACAACTTTTAAAACTCATTCAAAACTAGTGGATAGAGAGAAACAAGTTTTTGAATTCGAAGTTTTACAAGGTTTGACGGAGCGAGATCCATTCATTGCCATTCACGTATTTGAGAAAGTGGATTCGATATGATCAAGGGCGGGCATGTAGATTTTAGTGACGTTATAGGAAGAGAATCTGATATTGAGCTCTACCAAACAGGAACTAAAATGGGCAAGGGAACAGTCAAGTTTATGTCGTTTTTGTACCAGAAGCTTCGACATAACAGCGGGTGTAGCAATATTTGGCATAAAGACAGCTTCCTTCGCAGACCAAATTCACTCATCTCATAACATCTCTAGAAGCACCTACATATACAAGATCAAAATTTGAAGTTTCTATTCTAAGCGGTTCTCGAGACATGGTAAAAACGAAAATGTCGTCTAAGAAGCGGTTCATAGTCCAAGGCTTCAAAAAGTCACCACCCCCATCTATCCACAAATCAAATCACTCCTCTTAGCGCATTGTGTACGGCGGATAGACGGACTGAACTTTTTTTTCCCTCTTTTGGCGTTTACTAGCTGTGAAAATACAAAACATTAAAATTGTTGAAATTGTTGGAGGGGTTATAGGAGTAGGGTGAAAAACAATTTGTCCGAAACGCTTTAAAGCAGGGATTGAAACATTCGAACTACTTTATTATTAAAATAATAAACAAAATCTATAAAATATCTCCTGAACAATAAATGGCAGAAAGTTAAGACTTTGTGATTATCTTCAGGGATACTTCAAGATTAGACATACATAGGTTAAAATTTTTAAGGGTGGTGGTGGGGTGTAGGTGTGGGGGCTGAAAAAGTTTGGATTACAATATCTTCCAAACAAATTATACCAAGATAATAAAATTTGGTTTCTGCATGTGGGATCATAAGAAGAGTCTACTAACAGTAAACTTTTTAAGGAGAGAGTTGGAGCACTAAAGGAGGAGAATTGAAATTTTTAAAAAATTAAGTTTTTATATCTCAAAAACCGTACTAGATATGATGTTGAAAACTTGGCAGGAGTTGGGGTCAGTAGATCTCTCCTAGGGAAAACAAATTTGGGGCCGTATGTATTAAGGGAGGATGTTGGAGGGGGGTAGAACTAAAAACATTAGGTTGTTTTTTTTTTCTTGAAAACGGTAATGAATAGAAACCTTAAAATTTTGGATTATATAAAATCTCTATAAAGACAACCTAGAAAATTTTTTGATATCGGTAGTAAGATACGAGGTGATGGGTAGTTTTTTATTATATGCGTATCTCAAAAACGGTTTACGCTAGAAAGTTGAAAATTAGTGCATATATGTATGTGGATGCGCTGCAAAAAAATAAAAATAAAATAAGATTGATGTAAAAGATCAAAGCCAGAATCACTTTAGTCTTAGCCTGCGTCTACACTGACAATTTATCTGGCAATGGCAAGGACAATACTGCAATTGAGTTTAATGTCAAATAGTAGTGAGTGGGCATTTCATTGCCAGGCAATTTTCATTTGAGCGAGTGAATTCGAAGTGTCATAGCTTCGAAAACAATTGATTAATTCAATTTTTTCTTAAGTCCAATTATTTTCACTCATTTCGCGATCAAGCCAAAAAAACCTAAGTTTACCTGTTGACAAATGACGCTAACTTCTGTTAAACCATTCGTTTTCTGGCAATATTATCCTCAAAATTGCCATGGCAATGATTGCCACGGCAATGGTGAGAGCATTATTGCCACACGCGTTTGATGCGTCTACACTGTCAATTTGTGTAAGGCAATAATGCCGTTGCCATTGCCATTGCCAGAGAAATTGTCAGTGTAGACGCAGGGTTAAGCATGAACTCGAATTTGTTTAAAATCCTTTAGCAATTCAAACCTAATCAAAATTTGATGTTTTCGCTTTGTCAAATTTACTTCAAAATCACTTCAGCAAGTCGGCATTTTGAAGAAAACTTGCACCTTGCCCGGCAAGATTGATTACTTCTTCGGTGTAAAAAGGTGTCCGGGTCCGGAACATTACGCGCGTCTGTTGACAAAAGAGCTCAAAAACTTTGCCACGGGCCGATATTACACAATGTAACCTACCTGCAATGACAGTCTGCCAAAGTACACATAATGCACACGTCTAAGAAAGGCAGCATTTCATTCTTAGCGAATTGAAAGGAAAACGATCAAAAAAATACTGCCAAGTATAGTATGAAACATCTTCACCTGGCACTGCCAACGTCTTACAAAATATTTCTTCTTTCATTGGGCAAATCCGGACAATGGCTAATCCTATTGTGATCGAAGGTATATGCAGCGATGATGTCTTTAATTCATCCTTCGTTTTGATTTTTTTTTTTCTTCGATTCGAAGAGTATTGACATCGGGCAGACGCGTTTATAAGATCTCTAACAATAGAGCGGACAAAGATTTATTTCTGTTGGCCCTTTGAGGAATTTTATCGAAATACCGATCTTGTGAAAGTCACTACTTCCTATGCAGAATGAAAAAAGTCGATCGATGGCTAGGCGGTGGTCTTGGCGATTGCTACCATTCTTAAACGTATGCACATAATTAAATATGTGCTCCAATTTTTATCGTAGCATATCAGGAGCACTTATCTTCACACCGTTGAAGAAGAAGTGGTTTGTGTCTTGAGATGAGATCAAGCTTCGATGACGATCACTTCGATGTGTTGTTCATACGAAATCAAATCTTTTATGGATCCGTGACAACATTTTTCTTATTTCCGTTTCGTCTTCGATTTAGTGTTAACATGACACGCGAGTAACTACTTCAGACACTTCGCTGATCGAGCGCTACCGTTGACAAATCTTTTATTGATGATCTATCTTTAACTTCAATCATCAAGGTGGACCCTAGAAATGTCCGATTTGAATATAAAAGATGAATAAAAGATTGGGATTATGTGCAGTTACGATTACTTAAATAAAATATCGATTTATAATACAGTATAGATCTCGATTTCGAATATTTTAACGCTGATCGAAACGCGATGGTGGCGGAAAGATGTAAACAATGGTTTATCTTCATTCAATCAAATTTAATTTAGGTTGAGTGGATCGAATTGAGCAATAACTGCAAGTTATTTCAATTTTATTTGCCATTGCAATTGCAACGGAATTGCATACGAAATTTTTATGCAGCGAGACAATCTGTAATTTGTCCTGTTTACAAGATGTTTTACATAAAAAATTGAAGAGTATCTCGTGCACTCTTCACGAATAAATTTAATTGCTATAAGTTATTGCAGTCATTTTCGATAAAAAACAATTGCACACGTCAGTCAATTGTAAAAATTTAAATTTGAAACAAACCGTATGGGTATTTCAAAAAAGTTCTTGGATAGTGTTTTTATCACACAACTTCTAGCTGTTTTTATAAAATTTCATTGTTTAAAGGTTTTGTTGTTTAGTAAAGCTTCAATGCCATTTATCAGAAAAACAAGATCATCTTTTTTTCTCGCTTTCTCAAAATTTACCTTTATCACCTTGAATTTTAAGGTAAGTTTGTCTCCCTAGCTTACCTACTTTAGAAGCTATGCACATTTAACTAAAACCATTTCTTTACTAAGGGACTTGATGTTACTGGATAGTTACTTACTGGATAGTTGCTTACTGGATAGTTTTTCAGAGAAGTTGTTTTGTAATTGGACATGATATCCAGAGAGTCAATAGTAACTGGGACCTATTGTCCAAGGATGAATTCCAGTTTTATGGGTTAGAGGAGGCAGCTAAGTACATAGAAAGACACATGTGTGAAAAATTCTATGCATTTGTTAAACATCTGCATAATTTTAACAAAATACGATATACATACATAGTATTTTGGCCTAAAGAATCCGTGAGAACTTCGGCGCTAAATTTCCTTGGGCGCCTCTTTTTTTTGCTTACTGAAAATTCGAACGCCTTGTGATAAAGTTTTACGACATGCTATAACTCACCTCACATCTCACGTGTTTTCGGGTAAATTTTCCGCATCAAAATGGAAATTTTTGTACATCTGGCATGTGTGCCATGTGTGTCGAGAAAAGGCGATCACATGTAGTAAAATGCCGCAAAGCCTATATGTCCGCAGGTCATCGTACAGTTTCAAGAAGAAAAGTGAATTGTCTTCTTCGACGATCACATTCAAAGATTCAGTGCAATCGAATGAATTTTTCATCGGTTCCGTGCGTCGACTGGGCCCAAGATATGCTACGAAATGGAAATTCTGGAAAAAATTCAAAGATAGTTGCGACCTTAATATAACAATTTTTGCATGTACCAATCGCTTCGAAGGGTGGCAAGGCTCGAAAGGCTACTGCATCCGTTTGCTGTGAATTTCATTGCATTTTAATATGGCGAATACGACTGAATTAATTTTCGAATGCAGTTCGTGCAAGAACATGTGGCGGCGGATTGTTGGTCCGATTTTTTCTCAATCAGTGGTCAATCAACTTTGTTGTTATACTTCTTCGATGCACGACGTATCAAAAGTGTTTTACATTTGCGTCTGTATTCCTTTGAGCAGTCGGAGGTGCCATTAGTCGATGTTTACATATCGCGTTTACTGTCCATCAATTGAGCAATTGTCGCCAAGGTAAAACATTATATTCAGGAGTGAGTACTGGGTGCAGATTACAATGGCCAATTAGTAGAGTCAAGCCGTGAGGTGCGGACTATCACGAAAGGCTAATACTAGAAAGATGAAACTAGGAGTGCATATATATATAGGACAATGATAAAATACTAGTAGAGTATGTTGTTTAAATTTTGTTGGGCAGCGGCTCATGACTTCGAGAGTACAAAAACAGTTTCCGTTTTTATCAAAATCTATTGACGCTTCTTCAGATCCTGTATGATTCCTTCTTGGGTATCGATCATTTTAACGTACCTTTAAAAGTAAAGAAATTCGGAAATTACGAAACATTGAAATCCCTGGTCTATAACTGTCCTTACCGAGAACACATGGAAATGCCACGAGTTATTACTTTTACCGAAATGTATACCTACATATCACTTTGGAAAACCCCTAATATCCCAAACATCCAACGTTCACACCTCATCACAAATCCAATCACGCGTCAACGATTCTGTTTACACTAATAATTTGAAAATCCTACAATAAAACAAAAGGGATTTCCCGGATAAGTCCCGAACCTTTGAAACCTATACCGCATATGTTTCTCGCATATTTCCTACACATGCAAAACCATTTTTTTTTTTACCTTCGACGGACCTTCACTTTTCCCAACCAGGTGTGTTGATACTTTTATTTTCGATCTCCTTGCCTTTGAAGTCAGATGGGTTGCATCTTGTTGGTAAAGAACCTGGCGCTTCGGTAATTATGAGGTGCGCTAAGGCAAATTGCCTTTAATTTATTTATGTCGGGTATTTTTAACTTTGTTATGGATTATACCTATCTAGGTGTATACTTTTGTAACGTTCATACGATCTTCTTATATAGGTACATAAGGATATGGAATTCCTACCATATGTTTCCGGAATGTTAGTTTTACAATTGGGAAAATTGTTTTGTAATTCTTAGGTGTGAAGAAGGACTTTGTAGGCAATTAAAGGTGCCTCTTCCAGATGTAAATAATGTGGGTTTATATATGTTGAGGAAGCGAAGAAAAAATAATTTTTGGTAGATACATGACAATAGTCAAATTGTTGGAAATATAAATCACTTTTTTGGTAACGCCAGTATTACGCTGTATGCCAAGATGTCATATATTTGACTCAATGTCAAAAGCAGTCAGATAAGTGTAATCATTCAAATTTTAAAATTATTTTATTTGCATTTCTCATCAAAAAAAATTCATTTTGATGGAAAATAGTTGATTAAAATTTTGGTCAAATTTCTTATTCAAGTATTTGACAGAATGACATGTTAAAGTTAAAGACAAATTTAGCTGAACCAAAGAATCAACTTTCTATCCAGCTACAATTAATATCCAAATTACCTTAATTTGGATTTCAAGCTAATCTTTTTACAACCCTTCTATCTTTGGGTTTGGGACAATATACAAAAGGATAATATCCAGAAAAAAATTATGAATTCTTAAAAGCCATGCAGGTTAAATACTCTAATTGAAAAATCCAGAAAGACTAAGAATTACAGAATACAGAATTTGAAATATCTAAAAATTCCAATAGTTAGTAAAAATAAAAAAAAAATTTCAGTAGGAGATTCTGTGAAATGAAATGAATGGAAATGAAATTTAACGGAATTACGCCTTTCTCTATATATGGCTTAAAAGGGAGCACAATGAAACCCGAAAAAAACAAAATTAGTTAGATTAAACAAAATTTGAAAATTTAAAAATTCAGAAATTTAAAAATTCAGAAATACAAAATTTAAAAGACGAATTTCAAACATTTCAAAATACTCATAAACAAAAACAAAATTTGTTAAAATGATACATTATCTACTTGCAATTGATTTGCTTTGGACTTTGACCAGTCTGGCTTTTTTCTAGCCCGAATTTAATCCACACTGGATTTCAACTTATAACCAAGATTAAAAAAAAAGAAATACAGAAATTCTGGATTTTGTCTAGTCCGAATTTTATCCTCACCGGATTTTAACTTTCATCCTTTTGTTTCCGGCTAGGTGTTTCACTTTATTATTATTTAATAATAAAGTATTTGTTAAGAGTTTGTTGTTCTTTCCGGTGTCAGTGGAGTGAAGCTCCAATACGAAATCCCCGACTGTTGATTGACCGTAGTACTTGACGAATTTTGGAAAGAACTTTCACTGGAGAGGCCAGTTTATCATAAGATTTTGTGTTGGACTAGGTCCGAAGGAGCTGTTTCGTCATCGGAATGCAGAAGACTCTTCAGAGGGTGTATTCTAGCCAACTTCCGAAACACCCTGACAGCTGGTGGAATTGCTGAGGCAAATTCTATATAGCCACATCGTAATCCAAATTCATTTCCACGAATAATGTAATCGGGAACTCGCCGGACATCTACCTTATACTAAAGGTAGGACGTATATGGCTATGAAATGGTTGTAACCTTGGATAACCATATGGCTATGAATCTTGAAAATCTGTTGTTAAGTCCGGGGCCCAGTGGGTCCAACGCAAAACTTATTTTTACCAATACTTTTAGATTACATTATTCGTGGAAATGAATTTGGATTACGATGTGGCTATATAGAATTTGCCTCAGCAATTCCACCAGCTGTCAGGGTGTTTCGGAAGTTGGCTAGAATACACCCTCTGAAGAGTCTTCTGCATTCCGATGACGAAACAGCTCCTTCGGACCTAGTCCAACACAAAATCTTATGATAAACTGGCCTCTCCAGTGAAAGTTCTTTCCAAAATTCGTCAAGTACTACGGTCAATCAACAGTCGGGGATTTCGTATTGGAGCTTCACTCCATTGACACCGGAAAGAACAACAAACTCTTAACATTTAATAGCTTCAATGGTAGCATGACCATGAAAAACTAGTAACATAAAAGTATTGGTAAAAATAAGTTTTGGGTTGGACCCACTGGGCCCCGGACTTAACAACAGATTTTCAAGATTCATAGCCATATGGTTATCCAAGGTTACAACTATTTCATAGCCATATACGTCCTACCTTTAGTATAAGGTAGATGTCCGGCGAGTTCCCGATTACATTATTCGTGGAAATGAATTTGGATTACGATGTGGCTATATAGAATTTGCCTCAGCAACTCCACCAGCTGTCAGGGTGTTTCGGAAGTTGGCTAGAATACACCCTCTGAAGAGTCTTCTGCATTCCGATGACGAAACAGCTCCTTCGGACCTAGTCCAACACAAAATCTTATGATAAACTGGCCTCTCCAGTGAAAGTTCTTTCCAAAATTCGTCAAGTACTACGGTCAATCAACAGTCGGGGATTTCGTATTGGAGCTTCACTCCACTGACACCGGAAAGAACAACAAACTCTTAACATTTAATAGCTTCAATGGTAGCATGACCATGAAAAACTAGTAACAATAAAGTATTTAATCATGATAAATTTGAAAAGTGAAAGCAAAGCTAGTATTGCTTTCACTTTTTAAAATTTATTTTAAACAATTCTTGAGATAGGAGACGCCCTCAGAGGACAGGACAATTTTTTTAAGCCCCCTTCTCAGAGAAATTAAATTAGAACCTAATAACTTTTGAGTTTGGGAGCTTCGTTTACTTATTATACTTAACACTTTGTTCAAGCTGTTTGCTATTTGGGTCAAAATTTTCAGAGAATGCAAGACGAGTCGCTGGCACTGAACGTGTTAATTTGGCGAAATTAAGAACCTGCAAATTTAAAGCAAAGCCAGTGAATTTTAAGCTAAATATTCTGAAATTTAGCCAATTGCCTGATTCTAGATAATGGAGGTTTATGTTAGTACACATACGCTAGCCTATCCCTTTTTTCAAAAGTAAAAATTTTAGATTTTGTAAGTGTCAAATGATGTGGGGAGCTTAACAGCTACTCAAAAAGCTAATCCAAATTCAAATCCGATCAAAATTGAGGGAGTGGTGGCCAAAAACGTGGAAAAAAAACAGTCCTGGCCGCAAATATTTTTTTTTTAAATCTGATTTGAAAATGAGACACCCGCACCATTAATTTAAGTGGTCACTTGTCGAAATCAGACAAATTTGGCAAAATGACCCAAAAATTTGGCAAGGGCGCCATTTTTTTAAAAAAAAGCCAATATGTTCGATGGTTTCTACTTTGTATTGGATCAATCTCAGACAGAAGCTATTATTCGAAGTTTGGCTCCACTTACTATACCAAGGTTCATCCAGGTTTGGAAAGTTTATGGGTCACAGTTACCAATTTCATAATTCCGATATTATTATATTCACGAAGTGATTGCGTTAATTTCCACCTCAATCGAAGGCATCAATCGCCTATTTAGTCCCCCAATAAAATCATTTCTCAGAATTGCAAACTTTGTGGAAAGATAAGGCAGTGCAAAAAAAAATTGAGAAAAAAAATTTAGCATACAATTTAGTTCCGTCTTCTTTGTAGTTTAGCAAGAGCCCAACCCTTTCGTCTTAAGCTTCTTATAACAAAATCCAGTAAGTCACTGATACCGAGGTACCCCATTCTTATTCAAAATAATTCTTATCAAAATGTTACGAACTTGTTTGGCTATCAACTCCAGCTAAATGCCAAGTCAAATCAAGTGATATAATTATATTATTGAATCCGACCACCTGGGCATCATTACACCACTAAGCGAAACAGAAATGTTTTGCATAAAAAAAATAACCGAGCTGTCTTCGAATTTGATTACACTTACATTTACCTGTAGAACTAAATTCCGATGAGCAACCAGAAATCAAACAGAACTAAGTACACCCTTGCATTACTCAGTACGAATCGTATTTACCTTTTTAGGCCTACTCTAGTTATTACGGCGAAGTTTAACACGTGCACATTATTAATGATACAAGTCTATCGTTACGATGTGTCAAAGAGTCAATATTTAAATTTGATGGCATATGCTAACTAGCAAACTCGACGGACCTACTATCGGTACAATCAGTTTCTTTATAACGTCGAAAATGTCCCCCCCCCCCCCCTTTAAGGTGGTTTGCCGGAAAGACCTCATCAGCCTAAGAAATTAACGGCAGAAAAAAAAATCCGGAAAATTTTCCAGGTGTGCACTTTTATAGGGCATTTTTGATTCTTGAATTCTTGGACAAACGAAGCCCTTACCTTTGTCTAAGGAGTTGCTCGATCGAAAGGGGGAGATAGCGTTGAGGTCATGTTAACTAGATTTTTATCCCCTTCTTTAAACGATTCTCTGATAATCGGCCCGTAGACTTGGCCAGGAACCGATTTCAATATGAATAGTACCTTAAATCTTATTTGGATAAGGAGCTACTAAGGATCATCCAGTCGAATGAATGTTTGACTCGTTCGGTTCAAGTGGTAACAAAGCTACGTCTACCATGTGACCAACTTCGGTACCTTTGTTACGCCTGTCGCCTTGTATAATCACCGATTCCACGTTATGCGTTCACATTCGGAATGCATTAAGACACCACTACAACTGTTCGGTAAAAGACCGAATCCGAAATCTTTCAGAAATAATTTCATGAGACAACGGCCAAGAATCACCGGTTCAAATGCAAATCGTTCAAACTTAAAAGACTGTCGGGGCTTAAGAAAAATTTAAATTTTTTGAAAGAAACGGAAATATCGCCAGCCCTTTAGAAGTTACATATATGACTGCACTATCCACACGATGTTGACGTTATTGGAATGACTCTTTTCAAGAATTATATTCACTTGAGGTAAACTCTTACGAGATTGGAATTAATTGAAATAATTTATTAGAGGCCAGTGACCAGCCAGACGCTTAGAAATACGCAAAGAAATGTTAGGTTATTAGCAATATATGTACATATTTCTGTTTTCTAGCTCGATATTTCAATAGAGGTTAGAAAGTGGATAGATAGAAGTTATTAACCCGTGATAAAAGTTTAAATGATAAACAAATATAACTCCATTTTCATAAAAGAAAACCAACGAAATATGTTCAAAATATTCCTGTTGAAAATCTCATTATTAAAATACACATTCCATTAATGAAAATCTAACAAAAAATCTCGCATTCCTAAAAGCCTGCGTTCACAAAAGTCCGTATTCTTAAAATCTCGCATTTATAAAATCTAATGTTTTCAAGACTTGTGTTCTCAAAAAATCATACATTCAGAATTTTGCGTTTTCGAAATTGGAATAACTTTTATTCCATCAAATTTTGTTCACCATTTGCGTATTCTTCTTCGATAGTTTTTCTCACATTAATTTTTTTTAATATTAAAGTATTATGACATTACCATCTAATTTAAAGAAAAAAAATGTCCGTCTGTCCACCGTATAGACCGTACACAAATCTGTTTGCCAGTCAATTAATAGTCATTAATCAAAAATCCAGGAAGATATAAAATTAGCTTCAAATTTGAACAGTGGTTACAAAGGGTAACCTTTTATTAGAGATAAGACTTTCGTGGGTACAAGAAGGTAGCGAGAGAGTGGTTTAAACCAATATCTTGAGATTTTTGTATGGAGTGAACGGCTTACGCCAGCGATTTGAAACCTGATCGATAGATAGAGATATGGTACATAAAAAAATTATTTTTCAAGATGTTAGTTAGGTTTGCCGTGTAAGGTTTCACAAAAGCAATAACAGATCTAGGCCTTAAAGTTTCCCTTTCTGAAAACTATATTTACGAGATCATGCTAGAACCTTAAAGTTTGCAACAGAGAAAAGAAAAAAATACATCTTTTGGCAGATGAATATGTGGGGATGGCGCGCTAAAAACACTAAGAAATTATTTTTTATGAAGTTATTACCCACACAGATTTGAAGAAATGTATCTTTTAAAAGAGGCTTAATATCTCCTAAACCGTATCATATATTCTTACTACATAGGTACTTTGAATTAATTTTTTTTTCTGGCAAAGAACAAATTCTAGCATTTTTGAATTCCCAAGTAAAAGTGTAAAGTGGTTGTGGTTTCTCTTTTAGGTCCAATGAAATATCGTTTTCACTTATACTTCTATGGGCTTACTATTTAATCAAAAAAATGAAACACCATTTTAATCTATGAAATTTGAACTAGTTTCTGAACTACGATTATCAAAAAATATTGAGCAGTTAATTTTTGGCAACTTGTTGGACTTTTTTTCGTCAATTTTGGTGTGTTTTTAGGACTTCTTCAGGTCATTAAAAAAACGGCTTGATGAATCACAATTATCCTAGTTCGCAAACTGTATACCTACATGTGTACTGAATAAGTTTACCACATATTCTACACTATATTTGGATGTAATTTATGCAACAAAAAAAATCGATTTTTGGAAACCGTCACACGGGATGACTCCCTTAAAAGTTTTCACGAATTCCGACGTATCATTTAGGTCTAAAGAATAGTAACTATATTGTCGCCTAAAAATCGGTTTCAGAATTTTTTTTATTTACCTTAAAAGTTTTCACGAATTCCGATATATCACTTAGGTCTGAAGAATAGTAACTATATAATCGCTTAAAAACTGGTTTCAGAATATTTTTATTTACACATACTAAAGGGTTATGTCTATATTTTATCCACCATGTTTTTATTAAAATTAAAAAAAATAAATAAATAATTAAAAAAAATCTTCCAACTATCTGGGTTTCCTTTCATTAATACCTGGTCTAAATATGCCAAAATAACGAAAATTCTTCATGTAAATTGCGTTGAAGCCAATAACGATAACGATTCCCACTTCGCTTCTTTTCACTGCTTAATACAAAAAGTGAGCGATGTATTCAGATTATTTAATCCAAGATATTATTCTAACGATTCAGGTTAAGAATTCACATACGGTTCTGAGATGAATCATTGAGAGTTTTGTTCTGAATGATGTATGTGAATCGTAAGTGAATCATCTTTGCCATTAATATACGAATCAACTCTGTGTATTACATTTACAATTCGTCGAACGAAAATTGAGCTTTACTCGTGCACAGTAAAATCTTCATCGAAATTTTCATTTTTCTTGACTTACGGTAAGTACACACATGCGTGAACCACCGAACGAAACGCAGAAAAACAACCAAAAGACTCTTAAAACTAACTTCCATTATAGCTCCACCATGAAAAAATTCCATTGCGATTACGATATATTTTGCCTGTAGCCAAGTCCTTTGTAAAATTGAGTTAGAAATACCTATGATGTGAAATGGCTCTTACTTATGGAGTCCTTATCACTTCAAACGAGCTTTTATTGACCGAGATTTCAACAACTAGAATTTTCCTGAAATGAAAGCAATGTTATATCTTCAAGACACTCCACAATTCGCCATAGTCTTCGCTGCGATTCAAAGGGCATATCCCTTCAACATGTGGTCGTGAGTGACGTTCGTCAATTCCAAAAGAAAAGGCACCTTCCCTACCAGGAGCACATAACTACCAACCAACAAACGTCGCACATTCCATTCCCCACCCACTGAACGTTCAAAGGAAATATTTTCAACCTGCCACCGTTCACGTCCTTCAGCCGTACAGTGCGCAAGATCTCCCAAGAATTCGAATGTGAACGAAACAACTGAAGAAAGGACGACGACTGGAACGACTTGAAAACGGATACCGACATTAATGCAAGCCTGGTACTGTAAGGCGCCAAATTTCACGATATTTACTTTCAGGAGACGACTTTAAGAGCCTTCGTGATATTAAGCTTAGACTGAGATGAAATACGAAATCAGCGCCAAGAGAAATTCCAGTGGATATCCGAAGTACTGAAAGCAATTGGCCAGGAACTCATGCAAAGTGCTGATAAATAAACCAGCCGATAAGGGTAAAGTTTTTCCAAACTTTGTTGCCAGATTTACCCCTAATGAGGGCATTTGTTCATTCGTTCCATTGCCAGAGCCATTCAACCAAAATTTACCCACATAGTGGCGAAATGACTTCCTGAGGTTTTGCTTCCCTCCTTGGCTTTAACTTCACTAAAATTTGATTTAGGAATATAAGTGTTCATTTGTAAAAATTTCAGCCTATGTTCTCATAAGTACATTGGGGGTACGTGGGGGGTACGACATACACATACCCCCTCAAGGAACTTCCGTTCTCCTGGGCTCAAATTAATTTTTTTAGATCTGCTTGCGGATTTGAACTTCCGCTAAAAATTTATTTTTTTGAAATCTGTTAACAGATTTGAATTGAATTTTAAATGGTCACTTGCAAAAATCTCAGTCTATGTGCTCATAAGTACGAATGTACTGTTCACGTACCCGTCACATACTCCCCCAAGAACTTTTGCTCTTCTGGGCACACATTTTTTTTTAATCTCTTTGCGGATTTGAATTTAATTTTAATTTTAATTTAAGTGGTCACTTGTAAAAATTGCAGCCTATGTGCTCATAAGTACGTTGGGGGGGGGGGGGGGGGTACGTGGAACGTAGAAAGAGATAGGCTGAATTAAACTTTTTTTGGCAAGACTTTCAAAAGACTATTTCATAAAATTTCTTCGAGAATTTTTCGCCTCTGTACTACATCTGGAAGCCTGTAGCTAAACTTTGTAGTGGACATTACTTCCATTGGCACTATGCATCTAGTTTCAATCTACAATTCAATTAAATTATCCTCTTCACAGTTCTGGCAGGTCAAAGAATAGTTAAGGTAATTATATTATCAAAGCAGAATAAATTAATTGATATTGTAGAAAGAATCGAGAATTTGTTTGATCCGTCGAGCCGGATTTGAACCAGCGATCTAAAGAAGTCAATGTGTTTTAGATTTATAGTTAACCTGAATTGTAGAGGAATGCAGGTGGAGACAAAGCGCACTTTTGATAGCATGCTTCTAAGATGAATGAAGAATCATCATGCGGATATGCTATTTGTTGTCCGAATTTCCTTTTAACCAATTGAGGGCAATTGAATTGCAATTAATGTTTTTACTTCACGCCATTTATCACACCTTGTTGAAATTAATTCATTAGCGGTATGCTGGTGGTCCGCCATCAAACCATCAACTCCAAATGGTAAACATTGTTTGATCCGTCGAGCCGGATTTGAACCAGCAATCTAGGAAAGTCAGAAATAAGCTTTAAGTTGATAGTGAACCCAAATTTCTCGATAGTCCGGGTCCAGGCTGAATGAAGAATCATCATGGTTATGTACATAAATGCTGTTTGTTTGTGTCCGAATTTCCATTTAACCGATTGAGGGCAATTGAATGGCAATCAATGTTTTTTACTTCACGCCATCTAAAACACCTTGTTGAAATCAATTCATCAGCGGTACACTGCTGATCTGCCATCAAATTATCCGGCCGCTACAAATAGGGTCATTTTTGTAACAAAATCTGTCAATAAGAAATTAAAAAGTCGATGCGGTCCGATCAAAATTCCAGCGTGGCTCAAGCTAATTTTTTAGGTCCCGGCGTGGTATAGTGTAATAAAACTTTCCACTTTGCATAAGAGACTTCCGTTCAAAAAACGGCCAATTTCCCTTAATAAAAACGCTGAACCGAAATTTGTTTCGATTGCTATCGAAAACACTACAGTGTTCTTAGACATGACCAATTAACTAACTGTGTTTCCCGTTCACACTATGCGCTCGGGCTTGATGAAATGTCAGTTTTAATTATATCACAACAAGATAAGGTCGAACTGTCTACAAGAAATCTCCGCTTGAGACCATTACCTATATTATTATTATTATTATTATTATTTGGTAGCACCGGCCTTAGACAATCATAAAATCCATATGTCAAGTACGGGGCCCGTAAAGTGAACTGCTCCCCCGAAAATGAACCTAAAAAAGGCATCATGTTTTTTGGATTTTTTTGTTTTTGCTTGTTTTTTTTCGTGTAGTGGGTTTTTTTTTACTTCTCCTACATATTTCACCTTACCTTTCTGCAGGTACATAATAGTAAGTTACAGGTTCAACACTAAAAAGTCAATAACTCGACGGTTACAGTTAATTTCTGTAGCACGTTTAATGGATAAATGCGCCGAGTGAGGACAAAAAAAGAACCCCCCCGACACGGGGGTTTTTGTCTTCGGTCACGACTTTCGAGCTAAGAAATACGCCACGCGACGAAGGTGCTCGAAAAGTGAGGCCAATCGAGGCACTTTAATTGACCAGAAAATATCATTTTTGGTGGCTACCTTGTCATTTGCGTCGAAACAATTTGCCATAAGCTTGTGTAATGTATCGCTTGCATATCGAGCATTAGAGGGCGATTCCGATAGTCCCCGGGTCCGGTTGATAAAGGGTCGCTTACAGCTCCAACGATTTGGTACATAATCGGATTACTTTATCTGGTCGGACGCTATTACAAAATTTGCTCTAAGTGATTTGTGACAGTACATTTTGAATTGTGAAACGAATGCATGCACATTAGGCCAAACTTAAGATACGTACTAAAATGTTTGTAAATTCTATGAATAATTTGCTGTAGCGAAAGTGTGGCCCTGTCGGGCTAAATGAGTGCATTTCATACATAACATTCGCTTTCTGATGAAATAACATAATTACGCTGAAAAGAGTTATGGCATCCTCTTATTCACATACTATTCTGTCGATCTTTTTTATCAACTTCTGGGTAATGGCCCTTAAAATCATAGTACGTAGTCTTGAAGACAAAATTTCTTCTCTCAGATTGAGAACATTTTTATCGAGTAGAACATCTAGAAAAAACTATCACTAAAACTTGAAGCATTACATTGCATATAAGGAAAGAAAGCTACACAAAACCAACTAAGCAAACTTCAAAGGTCAGCTTGTACAATTATCACTGAGGTAATGCGAACTAGAAATGGGCAAGGCAGCACTTCAAGTACCTACTTCACTCCGAGTTACTCACTTTAAGGAACGAGTTCATGAACTACTTCACTGAACTCATTCTTTAATCCATCGTTCCTTCGTTCCTTCGCGAACTAGTTTGTTCTCTTAGTTCATTCATAGTTCAAATTGAGGGGAGAAGATGATAATGAGCAAAATAAAAAAAATCAGTAGATCTAAAAGATAATGAGTAAAAAAATTAGGTCATTAGCTAGGTCAGAAGAGTTCGAAGATGATGACCAAAAAAAAAGGTCTGTCGATCTACAAGGTGATGGATGACAAAAAGAAGGTAAAGTTTTTTATCACGTATCCATTGGAACTACAGTTCACCAAAAGGAGTGAGTTACTTCACTCCTTTTTTATCACGTGTCCAATGGAACTACAGCTCACCAAAAGATGTGGGTTCTTCATTGACTCACTTCAATGAAGTATTCATTTGGAATAGTTCAATCGTGAACCATCATCCATCGCTTATGAGAACCACTCCTACTACAGCACTTGAAGTGGTTTGAAATGTGAAAAAGACAGGCTATAGTGTCCCGACTTCTAACTTCAGAACAGCTTAGAAATATAATACTTGTCTTCTGAAATATCGCTAACACTTATTTTAAGAACATTTGCTAGGTAGCTATTCGATGAAAAAAGATAGTTCATGCGCACTTCTGTTTCCTAGATAAGGGTGTTCGGTCTGCCAGAACACCCATGAAACATAGAAATGTAGTCTGATTCGGAAAAGAAACGAATATTTTTTGATCCGTCGAGCCTGATTTGAACCAGCCACCTATGGCGGTCAAAAGAAGTGAGCAATAAACGTATAGTAGTTTGATTTATGTACATTTAATTGGATTAGTACAAGCTCCTCTTCTTAATACAACCGACTGGACTACCCCCCATTGACCACAATATAATGTGTAATCTCTTTCTCCCCGAGGCTCCACTCTTTCGCAAACTTTTTTCAAATCTTTTCTACAAGTTTAATCCAACGTATTAAATAGCCAAGTACATAATTCACTGTATAATTTACTAACTTAAATGATCGAAATTTCGAATCGAATTATTCCAGAAATTGTCCCGGTAACATTACCATAATAATAAATGACCTAATCGTGGTTTAGCGAACGCATATTTATGTCATCGCTTAAATCGAATATGTAACTATATGACGATAGGAACAGCAATATCATGTAGGAAATTCCACATGAAAGTCGTTTCTTGCAAAGTGCATACGTTTTCATGTGCACTCGTAGATAATCGCACCACTCGTGCACTCCATACGGTAGTGATGCCTGTTGCAGTGAATCCCGATTTCCAATGATGCCGCCAGTACTGCAAGTAGGTACTCACCTCACCATACTACCACCAGATGATCGCCGATAAATTATCATTCAACTATGCGATCGTTTATCAAATGTTCATATGACAATTATTATAATTTATGTACGAGGTGCTGGAGTTTCTACAATTTAGTGGATCATAAACGTGACTCCTTGTTAATTGAATCGCAATGGAGAGCAGTAACTGCATTATCGTAGAACTAGGAGGTAACTGGCCATTAATATCGAGGGTTCGCCGGCTCGTCGACGCGGCCGACGATTTATCGAAATTGCCTGTAAAAGTACTACAGGTGACAAATAATAGTGTTCAATTCATTTATATTTGAAATTATTGAATTGATTTTTTTACGGCGTTTAGGTTGTTTGTTCAGCAAGCAATTTGCAGTTTGGTAGCATGGCGTGGGTATGATGAAAACATTTTTATTGTGGGACATTAATTTCGCTGGTCGTTTCAGTTCTGCCATTAAAAAGAATAAAGTCCATTAATACTTTCCAATAATGTTTATGGAAATGATAAAAAGGTATTTTCTGCTGGTAGAGGTCCATTGGGCGTTCCTGTTGTATAAACTCTAAGAGCCTCTCTCAAATTTATTTCGATATATATGTATGGATTCTGTTTTCTTCAATACCACAACTGTATATGGTATAAGTTTCAAGTTCTTGCCTCAAGCTGTTCCTTAGACATTCGAAACTATTTTTTATATGTAAAACGCTACTTCAGCTTACACAAATACCATCCAAAATTTGACCACTTTAGAAGATCCACCCAGTCTAACCACAAAAATAAAATTTTAGTACAGCTCTCAAAAAAATTGTGTGTTAAAGAAACCAACACTTTTAATCAAAGCCTCTCCCCACGAAACTTCTACATCTCCTGTGCAGTTCGGCTCTCTTTCACAACATAGTTTTTCAGCTTATGAAAACAAATTAAACTGTATGAATTTGAGAGCAACTGCAACTTTGAGAACAACTGCTACTTTGAGAACAACTGACCTTTATGCACAACTGATCCTTTGGTATGAAAATTGTTCAAGCACGTTTGTCATATAAAATTTGACACTTTTCTTCAGGATATTATTGGAAATATGTTTTTTTTAAATGAGAAATACGGACGACAAAAAGAGCTATTATTTGCCAATGTAATGACGTTCTGGTCAGGCTGGACAGACAGAAGACAGAATTCTAGGGAAAGATTTTTCATTGGAATATTGACGGTCAGTCTGTTGCAAGGAGACGATTTAAGTCGTTGGGCTGGTCAAGTTCATCAGGGATCTGGGGTGTTTAGCGATGATGAGTTTTCTGCAAGGTTCTGAAAGAATCACTGAGTGTCCTGTTTTGGTGTCTAGTGCATTTAGCTGCTTCCCTTTCTAGAACTAAAGTAATTTCATATCAGTTTTAGTAGTAGAAGTTCAAAGGAAAAATGTTGAAGCTAAAATATGTCTAATGCCGCATTTACATACTCTATGCGAATATTCAGATGCTCGATGCGACATCTGGTGAAAGGATTGCTCCAAAAACGCCATTTAGCCGTTGCTAGTAGTGGTAATATGACGCGAAACCGCTATTTATACAAGACTGATATTTGTCAAATCAATAATACCTACGACCCACTTACCGCATAAAATCGTAACCTATAAATAACAAACAAGCAGACGATACGCCACCGCCAAAACACTGCCTTTAGTTTATACTAACATTTCAATTCGATTAAAATTTCAAAAATTTGCTCCAGATCGCCGAAATAAAAATCCGATAGGGAAAAAAAATCCCAACTAGACTGTTTTTGCTCCAGGTATTTTACTCCACGCCGAGAGGCCTATCATCTGTCTAGCAGCTCCAGCTATCAATCGATTAGGCCGCCTAAAATTCTACGACCACGTTGTATCAATCATTTGATCACTGCGTGTATTCGATCTGCGTTTAAGTGCGATCTCATCGTTTGATCGGGCAAATTCCGTCCGTTCCTTGGAGAACGCGTCCAAGACGCTCTAAGACGCCGCTCTAAGACACTGCGCGACTCCGGCCCAATTATAATTCAAATCAACCTGACTCGGAGGTATCGCGCTTTGTCAGGTCATTCGCTGGATGCCCCGCTTTGTCCTGGTACTCGTATTCTTCGAAGACGGTTGGGCAAATCTTTGGTACGATTTGTTGTCTAGTTGGTCTTCTTTCATACAATGCTCGCCTAGCTTGGTCTTCGTGAGAAAAAGTTCAAACTACACCTTCGATCGTGACGAGCCATCAAAAGATGTCATTATACATCTTAAATCGGTTTTTTGTTTTCCTTTAAAAAATTTTTTGTTATCTGGCTGGAGCTGTATGTAAGAGACTTCTTATCCACACCTAATCGAGACAGTAAACCTGAGAAATTTCTGTTCTACATCCAGGCTCCGGGGGGGGGAAGTCCGACTTGAAAGGCGGGATAACACGGACTTAATGAATTGAATTGCTCGAAAGGTCACGGATATGGAATTTAATTGGCACTTATTCTTATTTAATTCCTTGTGAGCGTTGCTCGTCGACAGATCGCTTCCGTTTTGATACGTTTTACGGGTGTAATTTTATAATATTTCGTATAGTAAATGTGTCACCATTAATTAACTTTTTCTTTTTATTCAGTCAGAGTTAATTGAGCACAAGATTTCTGTTTTTAACTGTTTCATGAGCATTTTTTCTGTTGATTGCAGCGACACCGTGAAAATATTACCGACATAATATCGGACTACTTCAAAGTGTTAAACGGAATGTTGAACAAGAGTGCAGTGAGTAACGAACGTATCTTTTAATCAGCAATGTCATCTAGTAGATAATAGCATAACAATAAGCCTCTGGTGAACAATGAGGTAATTTGAATAAAATACTGGAAAGCCGTTTGCATAAATTGATTTCGTACAAGTGAGAAGAGGGATCCTTCAAACATTTCGCTGTTGTGCACTGAAAGTTCACGGCGTTTCTCCAAAACTCTTTGGAATAATGAAAAAATCATTGGAACAATGAACAATCAATTGGACTTATATTTTATGAAAACCATTTAATAACAAAAAAACCGCCAACAGTCTGTGCGAAACTCTATGAATTTTTTCCGTAGAAAAACGCGTTTAATGGTAAGTTATGAAATAGGTTAATATGCTACTAATAACCTAAAGACTAATCAAGAGGCTAGGCTAGGTTTTTGTATGGCAGCTACTCGAATTATTTATTCATTGGAACATTTTCATATTCGAACACAGTAGAAAAATCTGCCAACTTTATTATTTTTCCGGCAGAAGTTCGGAAGGTGTTCAATTCTGATATTCAGTGTAGCCTACTATGTGACTGAAAACCTAACAGAGAAGCGGTTAGAGTAAAGTCGCGCTAGAATACTTACGCCGCTGCCACAAAACACAAAACATATAAATTACATTATTGGGTTATATTCTGGGATGCGGTGTAGGGGTTGAAAAAGGAAAAAATTTAAAGTATTTGATTATTAAACAAGCCCGTGGAAGTGAAAAGATATTCAATATCTGATCGGACCTGAGAGATATGGCAGATTCTTTTCCTTTTCACTTTTCCCCATACCCACACCCTTAAAATGAATATAACAAATCTGTATACAAGCTTGAATGGAAATATTAATAGAAAGAAAATCGACTGTGTGAATACCACCTCTTTTGATGGTCGGGTCCAACCTTTTTTACACTTTTTAAAGTTGCCCCTCTATCTCGATTATTATACTTATTATGTTATGTTGATAACAGGAGTCACAAATTTAGAAATTTTGTTGTAAAATTCTAATGATTTATTCGACCGATTGACATTTTCTAAACATGATTTTTATTACTGTTTTCTCACTCTCCCTCTCTGGTTTTTCCAATAGATAACAAACAATAATTGATAGCACTCTTCAACAGTCTTCGACTAAACTCTGACGGCAAATCCAACAGAAACAAATTTGTTTCATGTTTATTTTCTCACATACATTTCAAGCTAAACAACCAAGCTTTAGAAAGAGCTGAAAAACTGAAAACCTGAAAAATTGAAAAACTGAAGAACTGAATACTAAAAATCATACGAGCTTTTGCCAGTTTTCACTCATTCACATGTGTGAAATGTATGACGAGTATCTAGAAAGCTCTCATGTACACAGCATACAGAAAAAGCCCGTGTCCATGTAAGATCTGTACAGTAAAAAACGTCCAGTCGGTGATTGGGGCTTTGAACCCGACAAGCACATTCGACCGAACGTCCTGATTCATAATATCAATTTCATAGTTTTAATATAGTTGTATAGCGGAAGTATAGGAAAAAGTATACCATAATAACCTCTATATGGTATAACGCATTGTCCGACGGCAAGTTGTACCCTTAACTCTATCGTAAGAAATTAAAATCATAAAAGAAGAGAAAACTAACCCCAGTATTTCAAAGTCGTTGCTTAAGGCGCTTCGAAGTTATTGGCCAATATTCTTGAATACACAGTAAAAAATATTTACAATATTTATCGTTGTCGATTTGTTGGCAATCAAAAAAGAAAGAATTCAATTTTACATATCAATTGCTAATCAATACACACGCTTTTAAGCCCTTCGATACATTCCGAGTGGCTTTTACTAAGATGTTTGCTTATATCGCAATTAAAAATTGTAAAAGTACAAATTGCTATATATTTTTCAGACTTTTTAATAGAACATAACAATTCATATATATATTTCATACAATCGAAGTAAATTTACAATAAATTAAATGTAATAGTCCATTTTACGTAGATTCCCGTCTAAATTTACACTCTGATTTAAATTTACATGATTATTGCAACATTTTGTCCTGTGTACCTGACTTATTGTATAACAACTACTCGAAGGAGTAGGATATTTTCCTCATTAAAAAATTTAGCCTTCCAATATCCAAACCTCCAGATTAAAAATTCCAACTTTTTAGCTCAAGGCATTTTTCAGTTATCGTGCGCACAGACAGACAGACAGACGGATGAACAGACTAACGAATGGAGGAACAGACGGACGGACAGCAGGCTTATTTGGGGTTCTTGGAACCAAATGATCAAAAAATAATGCATACAACTGTTTTTCGTCCGAAACTCAGTTCTATGCATTACAAACTTTTGGGCTGGATTATATTTTTAATACTCAAATTTAACCTAAAGTATGATGAAGTGATGGCTTAATTAAGAGATAATAAACTGAAATAAGATTCCCTGCTTCGCTTTTATTCCCCAATTTCCCGTATGTCTGCTATTTTATTCAACAAACCAGGACATAAGTCAAGGTAAATTTAACACAATGCGCCAGATGAAGACTCAATTAACGGTCAAGTATAGAACTTGAAGTCACAGTATTTAATAATAACAATATAAAAGTAACAAAAAATCCTGATCAAGTCTAACAATAAGCTTCGTAGCTGTAAAAAAATACCATAACACATCATTAGAATTGAGTAACAGTCATCGGGTAATTATGATGTAAATTTCGACAAGGTGAAGGAACACTTCAATAAAACATCAATTACAATATCAATTAAGAATTTACACATTTTTCTATCTCCGGAATTACAAAAAAAAATAATAATAATAATAATAATTCTCCAAACAAACTCCAATACACTTGTTCAGATCCTTTTGTGCAATCGAAAATCTCCACCTTTTCAAATACTTTGCAAAATAAAAGGCCACCACCGACAATATACTAAGGTCAGATATTTGTAAAGAAATTCACCTTGTACAGGTATGTTAGGCGTAACGTGAACAAAAAACGCCTAACAAATTTAACGGAAGAAAAAAATTTGGTGAAAGATCGAAGATTTTCAAAGATGAAAGATTTTTTTAATAGGCGTGAACAAAAAAACTGTTAAAAATAGCAATAATAATGGATAGAAAAAAAGCTACAAATATATTTGAAAAAACCCTTCTAAACTTGAAGATCTGTTAACAATTAGCAACTCGCATTAAATCTAGCCAACTGCCAGCGGTCAGCCTTAGCCTCACACAGGCCTCTTAAGTACCAACATCCAATACCTGTACCGTCTACACAATGAGCTTAATAACACCTCGCTTCGCCATAATCCTACTGAATGAAATAATTGATAAATTGATAGGTGCTAACTGACACTATACAATTTTTGGAAGAAGCGCGCTTTTTTTCTTCTTCGTTTTCTTGGTTCTTCACCCGCGTCTTCGATTTTCTTCCCCGGTGTGTGGTTTTGTCTTCTCGTTAGAAAACGTTGCGGAATCTCAGCAGGTGAATATTAGCGTCATATCGACTTCTAAGGAACATTAACATCAAAAACGACGGACGCGAAACGCTCTCTATCTTCACCGTCGTCCGGGGGAGGGATTTCACTGTGAAGAGTTTTACCTTACCCCGTGCCGGTTTCATTAATTTGATTCTCGAGAAGGTGACCATGTAAAGTCATAAATCTTGGACGGCACACGTTCGTCAAGTCAAGTGAATAACACTTTATACCGTTCGACTTAAGGTGAAAGCCAACCGGAACGTGTGGGCGCTTTCAATTATATTTTTTAATTTTCGATTTTAGCCAAAAATGTACATGACTTGAAGACTTCTTGAAGATCGTGTACATAAACAGGCGAATAATAAACAAACAACATATGCATATTACTATTTTAATTTTTTTTAATTTTTTTTAGTTAAGGCAAAGGCAGAGGTGTTATACGAAATAAATATTTTAATGCCGGAGCCGAAAAGAAAAAAGATCACCTTCTTAACGAAAAATTATAATTATACCTACTTATTATTTTTTGAGGCATATACACGATCAGTTTACCTTTTCGTAGATGGGTGGTGTTTTGTTAAATAAAGTCTGCTTACAAATCGGTATAATTTCGAGGTCGCTAGATAATTAACTTTTTTTTTTCTCTTAAATTTTCGAGTACTTCTTATTTCTTCATTCATTAATTTATTCGGGTTTGTATGAAGAAAATAAAATGACCTTTTTGTAGTAGCATTGCAGGTGGTAGCCTAAGTACATAATAAGCCACACACGCAAATAAAATAACAAATGTTTGTGTTTGGATAAATATTGTCTTGTATTTAGAGTGTAAGCTGCGATAGTTATCACACAATTTCACTATTTTGTTAGAAAATTTGTTCAAAGAAATCTTAGCAAAAATTTTGATTTGATATCGAATCTATTGTAGTTCGTACAGGTGGATTATAACGAGATCGAGTAGTTGTGATCATACTTGTTATCGAATTGTCGAATCGAAACCGAATTGCTGGTTCGAAACGAAATCAATTCATTTTCTCGAATCGTAATTAGATCTTATACTCGGGCAGAAATAGGGTCAATTACTCGAAAAATTAAATCGATCACGCGAAATGAATCGCTCTCTGAGAGATGAATGACACGGCGGAATAGAAAAAAGGAGATTCGATACAAATGAAAACCACAGGGAAAAAACATGATAAGTCACATTTTGGTAATTTTACAGGAGAGCAAATTTAAACAGACTACCAGTTCACTCAGCTGTAAATGAGTACCTGAGTTAAAATCGGGGTAATAATCACGGACGAGCGTGTAGCTGACCACTTGACCTCCTAGTGTTCCATTGGTCTCGTAACGAAATAACTCTAGCATGACTTTAAGGCCTAGGCCCGATTTGGGCTGTTGTGCCATTGATTATTATTATTATTATTATTAAATTTAAACATCAACCAACCAGGTTCTTCCCCTGCATGAGTAATTACGCAATAGCTATGGACTAGAAATTTTTTTCTCTGTCTATGTTTGCTGGAGTATAGCTGATGATTTTAGCCAACAGCTGGCATCAAAATATCATAAACCAAAAAAATCGACTTAATCGTGTTTTTCCCATCAGGTTTTCAAATAGGAGCTATCAAAAATTCAAAATTTACCGTTGATTTCAAAAATAGGGTTAACCTCATTTGGATTCTGGGACACAGCCGCTATGAAGGTAATGAAATTGGTGACCTAATGGGTAGAAAAGGTTCAGGAGCTGACTTCATGGGACCATATATTCATTCTGCGTAGGCTTTTGTAGTAGCGAACAAACTAGTTCGTTAGAGCGTTCACATAAGTTAAATGGACGAACTATTACAGTTTGCAATGAGTCCCGCTCCTAGTTCGTTTGTATTCATGCATTGCCGTATAGGTGCACATTGAGACCCCTTTCTTAGGTCATCTTGTGTTGTTCTGTGAGATACCGTTAAGCACAGCCAGAATGAAAATCCGAATGTGACAAAAATCGCAAAGTGCCATTCAATGAGACTTGGCACCCGGCTACAGGTACCTAAATTGTTTATGCTAAAACATTAGAAAAAAAGAACACTTGATTATATGAAATTAAGCAGACATTAGAAATTAGAACCCTAGTGGAAGCTCTGTCTGATTAGATTGGTCTTTCTGGGACCTACATTTGAAATAACGAAGATCAGAACATATATACTCTGGTAATGTGAGGGTTTAGCACACAAAAGACTTCGTCATTTTGATCAGGGGCTCATGAAACAATCGGAATTCCTGACCATTCCTCTTCGCAAAATACTTAGCTTCATTGAAAGGGCAGGGATTAAAAGGGCAGGGATTGAAGAGGAAGCATTATTAATCGCGAGGGACGTCACAATAGGACCAATTGCGGCTTCACTGACAATACGAACCATACCAAGCTGTTTTGCCAATTTATCTAAGTATCTACCATTGATTTATCGTTAATTCAATGAGTTTATTATACCTATATTAAAAGTAAGTTATTTTGATCAGTACAAACAAAATTAATTGCTACACTACAATTTTAATCTTTTAAGGCCCGAACACAATACCTCCGTTCCATCACGACAAGTGAGGTTATGTCATCCGTAAAAGTTTAATTTTAGTCAACTCGCCTGTTACGTTTCATGACCGTTGTGTGCATTGACATGGCCAGCCTATAAAGTCTACTTTGAAAGCTAAACGGACCACACAAAAAAGTCCGTCTGTACGACGTACGTAAATTCGAGCTATTCAGTTCAAATTTAGTGGGTAGCTAGTGCGGACCATTTTCTGTAGTCAATTTCTTGGAGGTGGGTTGTAAAGGGGACGCAGGGATGATGTTTTGAGCGATACAATCTCGGTTTCTATATAGCTGCAATAAACTGCATTTAAAAAAGCCCATCTACTTCGCATGTGAATAACATATTGCACCTGGAGCATATATATAATCACCTGAATGGTTAATGCTACAAAGTTTAAACTTGGTGATTGTAGATGAAAAAAAAACTAAAGTGAAAACATGGAGCACTAAGGTTGCCAAAAAATTTGGACTATGATATCTTGCGGTCAAATTACGTAGCAGGCAATGAAGGTGTGCCAAGGAGTATGCTGGGTATAAAATTGTTGAAAAGGGCGGTAGAGAACGGACAAAAATCCGTCGACAAAATCCAGTCTCTTTTGGAATTTCGTCTAGGAATTAAGGGTTCCGAAAGTGAGGAGGTAGGACTAACATGTTTTGAAGAACATCGAGTCACATATCTCAAAAACTATTTGGAATAGGATCGTGACTGCAACTGGTTAACTCCAACCGTGGAAAAATTGGGGTACCTACGGGTTAAGGGTCGGAAAATGTCAAAAAGTTGTTGTCTACATATGTATAAAAAAAAATTATACTTGTATTGGCGGAAGGGGTGTCCATATAAACTCACGAATTTTGTCACATCTCCTAGGTCATTCTAAAAATATATTTGATATGGGTGTTTTATCTCAGGAACGTGTTATGTCAGAAAATTGTAGTGTATATTTGCTAAAACTAATTTAAGCAACGTCTGATCTCTGGCTATTTATACCATAAGTTTATAATCGAAATTTTCAATGAATAAATATTATTAATAATAATTTAAGCAAGATAATAATGCATCAGACTTGCATTGGCAAAAGAACTGTCCATATATTTTACAGGAGGCTAAGGTCCAATTTGGACTGTAGCGCCATTGTAAGTAAGTAAGTAAGTATATACTTTTACGAAATTTATCATATCTCTTAGTTCGTCTGAAGTATCGAATTAATGTTGATTTTATGAGCTCTTCAAACAAAAGTACAGAAAGCGTTTTCAGGATTTTTTGATATTCAAGCTATACGGACGTATAAAGGGGTTGAAAGAAATTATTAAATTCGAAATAATATTATGATCACCGTTTTTTATCCAATGATAGAGAAGGATAAACCATATGCAACCTAAGGCTCAAACCATAAAGATAATGTTGCAAAAGAGACTCGTTACTAACTAGGACTGGATGTTTGGTGTAGAATCAGATATGTAGTCTTTCTCTCATATCATAGGTTGGGTGTGTCACCCCTATTAATGCAGGAACATATGCAAAACATAATAAGGTTTTTTCCGAAATCATTTCAACTGGTTTTCCTTTTCATTGTTCAACCAGTAAAAGGAACACCATACATGGCAGCATAATTATGTCAATATAACTCACTCCGATGAATTAATATTTAGATTGTCTCCATCCGATTAAAATTTATGCATTTTTGATTTTCACTTAACAATTGCTACTTGCAGATATCTACAAATAGTTTTGTCCACCATATCCTGGGACAGTACTCCCGTAATAAACAAGTGGCAATAATAAGCATGCGGAAGTTATTGACTAGACACCAAGTAGGTGTGAACCGATAAAATATGACATGAAATGCATTACGACTGTAAAACATAGAAATACGCTTAAATTTCGTATATGATCTATGCACAAGTCTTACTAAACTTACAGTACCTATACTTCTACCTGGAAAATTGGTGACCCAGTTGAGGACCCTGGCGTCTATTAACAAGTGGTCCGACGCAAGTGATAAATTCTAGCTTTTTCTTCACATTGAGCTTAATGGGCTTGCAGCATATATTGTAGTGTAGCCTGTCTGGCCGGCTGCAAAGTGGCTCCATTCATCGGGTGACTCATTCTGAAAGCGTATAACACGTACGCCTACAACATACTCGCAAAATTTATGCAAAAATGTCCAATTGCAAATCACACACAATAGTTCACTGGCATTTTGTTATTGATGTGCACGATAATTTATGTAATGCGAATGCTAAACAAAATGGTACAACACTCGAGACAAATAAAACTTAATTTGCGGTCGCGGCAAAACCGATTCGGTAATTCTTACTAACAAGTTAATTATTATAATCTGCATAATGTATACCTACTCAATGTTGATGTCGATCAGTGAACAGGTAAACTTTATAATCTCAAATCAATTTAATAGAGCTAAGCGCGATCATGACAATGCGGATAGACGTGTTTCTTTCGTCTGATCGCAAACTGCATCGATTAATAAGCGTAAATTTTTGAAAGTGCGTGGCTATTTCTTTTTTTAGTTTTAAACATATGATATTAAAGTTGGGATACCTCTTAAATATTGAAAATATTTTGAATTCCTTCTAAAAGAAGAAAAGTTTTAACCCCTATCGATTGCCAAGAAATTGCACATTACATCTCGAAGTTTTACTACAACTCACCCTTCAATTTAAAAGCCTAAAATTAATGGCTTTTTCAAATTTAGACTTTTGTCAAACTGTTCTTTGCCACATAAAAATATTCGCGAGCATTGAATGCTGCACTAGGAGTTGAACCGTTCAAAGCATTTTCAAAACTAATCTCTTTCGTAAGATTGTAGGTAACGATTGAAGTTAAACTTGTTTATAAACAATTGCATTTCTTCTTTTTGCTACTAGATTAAAAAAAAGGCGTCACTCAACTACAATCAAGGTAATTGTACACCACTGAGTATAACAAAGGTGAAAAACCTTCGTTTGAGAAACCAGTTGCAATTTTCAAATATTTTTGGATTTTTTTTTTTTATTGAAACTTTTCGATAGTGGTTAACGACTATGAAAAGCAACAAAGCCAAAGCCACATAGAATTTAACTTCGAAATAAAATGTTTAGGGTATTACTAACCCTGGAAACTCCTCCGCCTCCGAGACTTATAGTACCAGTAACTTGTTCCTTAAAAATACATCTTTAAACCAAAAATCTTCTGCGTTTTTCAATTAGAATTTTGTACTTTTGTAATGTCAAAAAATTTTCAGCTTGCCTTGGAGGCAATCGCGTGGATCCAGATAGGATTTTTGGTGGGATTTGTCAGGATTAAAACTAAATAAAACTTTGATTAAATTTTTATAGTTTTTTGACTGAACGTTTGTTGTAATTAGAGAAAAATACTCAACCGCTTAACTACTCCTTTGCGCTGTCCTAGTATCACGATCAGTCGTAGCCATTAAGTGACCGCATCCTTTTGAGTGCCACTGTTGCTTACATTAATGCGAAATATTCATGTAAATGCAAATAAAGAAAATAAATACATAGTACAAGTGAATATTTTCCCGAACTGCTGATTACACTAGTTTGGCAGCGCGAGCTCGATTACATTCGAAATTCGTTGATCAGATTACATGAAAATACAACGCTACACGTAATTACGCCAATGTGTGAATAAACTTTCATAACAACCTGATTACGAAATATGGAACATAATTAAGATTCCTTGGAGGTCTATAATCGGCACAAAGGTCGAAACGAAACAGTATACAACAAGACACGTTCATGTAATTTTTTTTAAGTGCAAGTAGTGAACATTACAGTTGCATGGAAAAGTGCAATCATTTGTAACAGTCTCTATCGGATCTGTCTTAGCGCTCAAGGTTAGACAGCGTCCAGAAAGTTTTCCTATATTAAGCATGTTCGTACCTTTTTCTAACGCGATAATAAAGTGCAAATAATACACTTTGCCCGGTCTGATATGCCATTATTATCGGACCCACAATGCACCTGACTGCCAAGATATTTGCACGACTGACTTCGTAATTTATTTCAGTGAGGTAAGTTCAGTTCTCAGCTATGGATTCGATTCGAAAATTCGATGCAATTATCTTGCTCCAGTTTTACCTTGCGCACAGACCTCTAGAGTTCAAGTCAGAAATCAGAGGATTGTAACCTGTAGGGCTCCCAGGTGAAATCATTTTCAATTGCGATGCAAACCAGGTAACAAAATAATAACAACAAAAAAAGGTGCAACAAAAAACTATAAGAGAATGGACTTCCTTGGCATTAAATCAAAAAAACAACAAAGAGTTTCGTCTAAATAGCATTTCAGTGATGCTAATTACATAAGTGTTGTAAGGTCTCTACTATGATAGTGTCTTCGGTCAGCGCAGAGAAGATCTTCTTATTATTTCGAAAATTGAAGTTCATTGTTCACTGAATCGCTGTGCTGAAGGTGTAAGGTGTTTTTTAATGTATCTATCGAACACAAGATACACTGAATTCTTAGCTCGGACACTTGAAGAATAATCGAAACAGGTTGTACTAGATCTAGTGGACAATGGAATTTTGAAAATGTGATTCGATATCTAAATCGATGAGATGAGCCCGAGAAAGTTTTGTTACAAAGTCGAGCCCACCCATATGCCAAGTGTGTGCTTTCTATTTCAGATTTATTAAAATGATTGATGACGTACCATTAATAATTATTGAATGGGTACGTCAATAACCGTTCAAAATGCTTGTAATTAGGAAAAATCAAAAAAACAACAATCCTGCCTTTTAACACTGCTGAAAAAGAAGCAGCAGAGTATACATAAGTTTTTTGAAAGAGCCGATCATTAGCCAAAAAATTAACAGTTATTGATAAATTATGTAATTAATTAATTACATTTGTTGATAGCTATTTGATCTTATCGGCGCCGTTGGTATTTCGTTAATAAAACAGAAAAAAATGTTTGCCGGTAATTAAAATTTTAACAAAATTCTTCGTACCTACTAACTTCTACTTTTTGACCCAGTCTTTCCGCAGAATCCTGGTTCATAAACAAGATGGCAGTGTATAGAAAAGAAACTAAAGAGACTGAAGATATTAAAGATACTGAAGATAGAAGATACAAGGTACAAGGTGCAAGATACAAGGTACAACATACAAGATACAGGATACAGGATACAAGAGCCAAGAGCCAAGATACAAGATACAAGATACAAGATACAAGATACAAGATACAAGATACAAAATACAAGATACAAGATACAAGATACAAGATACAAGATACAAGATACAAGATGCAAGATGCAAGATGCAAGATGCAAGATACAAGATAGAAGATACAAGATACAAGATAAAGGTTACAAGATGCAAGCTGCAAGATACAAGATAGAAGATACAAGATACAGAATACAAGAGACAAGATACAAGATACAAGATACAAGATACAAGATACAAGATACAAGATACAAGATACAAGATACAAGATACAAGATACAAGATACAAGATACAAGATACAAGATACAAGATACAAGATACAAGATACAAGATACAAGATACAAGATACAAGATACAAGATACAAGATACAAGGTACAAGATACAAGGTACAAGATAAAAGATACAAGATACAAGGTACAAGATACAAGGTACAAGATAAAAGATACAATCAGTATACAGTGAAATACTAACGAATATTACTTTTAGTTTTCCACCTTTTACTTCATTATTTTTTAATAAAAAATATGAAGACCGATGTGAAGCTTAAAAAAAAGTCCTACCGTAACATTTTATATTTTAACGGTTTAGGATTAATAAACCTCGAAAAGGCAAAACAAATGTTCAAATGTCCGTTTGTCCGCCGTAGACGCCGTACCCAAAAGTGATTGAAGGCGCATTGCTCGTAAACGCGTTGCGATATTAAACTAATTTTTTTTTGTGAGTTGGTACATTTGGCGAACTCCTATAAATAGTATCTTTTGGGCGGATGGGAGTACGAGAGAGAGGTGGGTAGAGCGTTTTAGATAAGAAAAAATTTGCTTTCAAGATCCCAGGAATCGCTTATGCTAGAAGGTTGAAACTTGAAAGTACTTTCGAACTGTAATAGTGGTCAAAAATAAAAAAAGAATACCACTGAATATATTTGGAACTTTATTTTTAGGTTGCCAGTCGTATGGTAACCTATATCTACACCGGACCGGATTTAACCCATTAAAGTCATCACCTTAGTATGATTTGAGTTCTTTCTCTCTATTTTCTCTCGTAGTTTTTCCGGAGATATAATATATCTCCGGCGGGATAGAGAATAAAGGATATGAAAAATATTTTTGAAACTAACGTTTGAAAGCAACTGGTTGTCAGGGATGGAATTCTGGAAAGATAGATTCGTACAGTCACAGCCTACCAAAGCTACAATCAATCTGACTATTGATGACTATATTTTGAAAGCGGATAGTATGGGCAGAATTAAATACATATAATAAAAGTCTTAAGCGAAAAATTCTAGTGCTATTTTAACCAGCACCGAAAATCAGAAAAAACACAACTCCGAAGCTTTATTGTCGCTCAAACATCGACCCAAGATCACAGAAGTCAATTGTCAGTCAATTTATCGCCTTCTTTTTTGCACATCTAATTTCTCATAAGATTCCACAAATAGTCTATAGAAAATTTTAATCAAAAGTAAAACTGGTCAGGGTCTAAAGTTTTCTGAAGAACAATTTAGTTAACGAATTAAATCGATCTATTTTTCGGTTTAACCACTGCTAGACACCTATGAGTATAATTGGCATAGTCTAATAAAACTCCTTCTTATAAGGAGGTGTTTTTACCGTCTCAAAACTTAATCAATCTAATGCGATTTTAATTACTGATTCGGCAAAGAACGATCATATTCGATTGGATAATTCAGAAACTTACTAAAAATGCGATGAAGTTCGAAAGCATTGAAAAAACATTGTTTTTGTTAAACTCGATATGAGTACCTAATACAAACATCTTCCTAAATTTCAACGATTATTACATCTCGGAAATGATTGACTTCAATTGCATGTTACTAGCTAAGGCCAATGATATATTTAGGCATTTAAAAATAATTTTCAGCCTCGGATTCCGACAGTAAATCGACATTTTGCCCAAATTCTCTCGCCACATTAATCCAAAAAGTACATTTCACAACCTTGAAAATATCGCCTAAGGTAAAACAGATGCTCCTTCGTATAGCAAAAAGAGATATGCCCAAGACAGCACTTGCTTTAAGGCTTACCATCTTACGTGTGTACACACTAACTTTCATCTTCATCATCAGATGAAATTAGCTAACGCCTATTTAATATAGTTGCCGACTTCTTGAGGCACTTGTTACTCGCTTATTTCTCAGGGTCTTGATCTTCTTGCGGTTAATCGTAGTACGTTCGTCTAATGGATATTTTGTAAACATTAAGTAGGTTACCGATGATTAGAAGTCAAACTCGTAGATCAATTTGACCCAGACGAGTCTTGTTTTTCTTCACCTTGTCTAGCCTCCAGGTACTAAGATTGAAGGCGTATGTGAGTTATGTAATGTTACAACGGCGTGTAGTTGATGAAGTCAGACAACATATACGTACATATGCCGATGCCGAGCGCAAGAGTGACTAATTCTATAGTCGTAAGTTAAGACAAATCGCCGAGTATTACTACCACCCAAAATCCCTACTGTCAACTACATGACTGGAAGTCATAAATTTTTCAGCCAGCAACTGTGTATCAGCGTGACAGTAAATTGTTGCTTGCAAGAGATTAAATGACAGTAGCTGTTTATCTGAGCTGTCAATGATAAAGTGTAATGAGCCTTAAGGCTTGAATTTAATTTTAATGTTTTTTTTGGGTAAAAATAGGAAGTAAATATGATTTTGTACGGAAAAGGTATATTTGTAGTACAAGCTGACCTCAAAACGAAAAATTACTTTTTGAAAAATTACTGATTACTTTATTTGCGTGCTTCAAAGTCTAAATTTTTCAAGGAATTTCGTATGGTAGCTACCCTAAGGAGTCGATTGTTTTTGGCCATTTACTCACGAAACCTCACTTTTTTGTTTTAAAGTCAACCATTTGAAATTTAAACTTCTAGTGTTACGTATTCTCAAGTTGTAGTGACTGGGTAGCCTGCATTTTTAAGAACCTTCGTATGGTAGACATTTGAAAGTGTATATCTATCGGATCTCGTGTTTTCAAATGGTAAATACTTTTAGTATGTGGAATTTTAAAATTCTTCCGTTTTACGGCGCAACACGCGTGATTTAAGGACCTTTGTAATTTTTGACATATTATATCGACTTTGCATTTTATTCGAAATGATATGTACGAAGTCCTGACCCAAAAAAATAGTGTTTGTATTTTTGACTGCATATTTTCATTTGAATCTTGAAGATCTAGAAGATTAATCTAAAGTGAACCTTCATGAATTTCAATCGGTAGAAAGGAACAAATAATTTGAAAAAGCAAAAATTTAGTCTTGGCAGAAAAGGATGAAAAAATTAATTAAGTTTTGTACAATCTGAATTTGGTCAATTTGTTTTATATTTCAACGACTATAGTTTATCGATATGTAGGGGGATTTTTTAATAAAAGTAACCTAATTACACTCAACGGAGAATCACATAGACTTTTCCAGTTCTAATTTCAACAGCGATGTGGATGTTAAATTTTTTTATTTGACATTTGTATGGTAGTACACGTAGTTAGTATGTTTCAAATATGCATACAGAGTTCTAGATTCAGCTATACCAGCTTCTTGTAATAACTAAGAACTAATTTCACATTTTTTTTTAAATTGATTTTAAAAAAAAATTATTTATAATTTAAGTTGTCACTTGTAAAAATCTTCCGCTCTCCTGGGCTCAAATTTTTTTTACACCATTTTGCGGATTTGAATGTAATTTTAATTTTCACTTTTAAAAATCTCAGCCTATGTGCGCATAAGTACGTTGGTGGTACGTGTGGAGTACGAACGTACCCCCCACGTACCTTCCAATGTCGCTTTTAAAAATCTCAGCCTATGTGCTCATAAGTACGTTGGGGGTATGCCGGGGGGTAGGAACATACCCTACCAATGTCACTTTTAAAAATCTTGTCCTATGTGCTCATTTACCCAGAATATACTTATTGGATGGCAGAGCACGAAACGATCAAGTGAAATTTTTAAACTGTAACGACTAATTTTGCTTCCGTTTATTTTGAATAAAGTTCGGATTTCCATGTCTTACCGGCTCATTGTCCAGAAATACAAGTATGTACGGAAATGTTTCAGACGCCCTGCAAATACCCGTATCGAGGTGTTCTAAGCGACAGAAAAATTATTTAATAGCGCACTAAGTCCATATGTGTAAGGATATCCTTAGTGCGATTCCTATAAATCACAGAAAAACATTTCTCGGAAATTTCCTATTTAAGAAATTGGTTTTTCTTCCAGACATCTCGTAAATTTCCACCCGCGAAAAAGAAATTTCGCTATAACATAAATCTCGAATGCATAAATTGTGAATAAATAAAGTTTCGGAATAGAGCACCTACCACCAAGGATTTACCATGGGAGCATAATGTGGACTATCGTGTGATGGATAAGTGCAGACGTCGGCTGATGTTGTTGCGGAATACTAGACAAAAAAAACGTCACATCTTAAAGAAACTGAACTAACGCAACAGCTCAGAATAAGCCCGGCCGTAGACAGACGGGCAAACTTCTATTAAATAATTTTTAAGTGTTGCACAGATTACCTGGGCACAATGCGTGGGTTCTGTACTCTCTTTTCGCAAGACTCGATCGCACCTTTTCGCGGTTTTTTTTTCTTCTTGAAAAAAACGTGAAATGCTCAGCTCAGGACGCCGAACGTACGCCGACTGGCGCTTATTGCCGCAACAATAAAATGCACGCGATCTTGATATGCTGCTCGCATACAAAAGTTCAAAAATGCATGTAAAGCCCGCTATTGTGGATTGTGGTGTTAGCCAATAAAAATTGCCCGTAAATTATGATATACCTATAAATTGATATCTGACTGACTGTGCGCAGCGCACTCTATGTATGTACACCGGCGGCTTGGTACTCGAAAAAATTAACCGGGAATCGAACCGAACACTGTTTTTGTCGTTTATGGAGCACACGTTTGGGTGTCTTGGCGTCATATTTCTTCTCTTGCCCGCGTGACATTGATCCGTCGAGCATTTTGCATATCCACCTGGAGTCCAGTGACAAATTGCCAACTCAATCAATTCACTGCTCACATAATTAATTTCGTTTGCAGATCGGGTCTCTATTGCCGGCCCTAATTAATGAATAATTTATGTGCAGTGACGCTGATTATGAGGATCAAACTGTTCGCACGTCATCGTTTTATGTGTATGCGTTTAATTTCGTGATTAATTGAATTCATGATGTTTCGAGAAAATTGTCGGATTTCATAATCTTGTCATAGCTGTAGGTAAGACATCAATGCAGAATTGAATTTGTATTTCCTAAAATTAAAGAAAATTACGAACTTAGCCCAGGATGGAGTAGCAGCATGAAACGGAGTAACTACGAATGAGAAACCATTTAAGCGTAGCAGAGACGCAAACCATACTGGAGCATGATAGCTATTGATCAATTTTTTCACCAAAACTCTGTCTATTAAGGATACTACACTTTATTAGAATAAACAATATAGTCATACTAAGAAGTCGTAAGTCACAGGATTCATATTGGTTAGATGCTATTAAAAAGTAATTCTTTCCGTCTCCAAAACAAAGAAAAGTGGAAGTAGGTTTATGTAGTAAATGACTTAATATCGTCAAAGAGGTCAGGACTAAAGTTAAGTTCCAGCAAACACTACAGAACCAGGAGACTAGGAACCGTCTTGGGCTGTCGCGCCATTGCTGATGATGAACACTACCGAACAGTGTAAGGCATAAAAGGAGGTCTATGTGTTTAGTTGCTCTAGCGGCCACCCACCTAACATAACCTGACCTAAAGCTGAGGGATGTTGTTTATGGTGGGGGTAATATAACACCTCAACGTATTCCGTATAAATCCAGCATGACTGAAATGTATGCGTCCGACCATGTCATGCAGAAAGGCGCTGACAGTGAGAACATTACACACTACATCAACTCTATTTATTCGAATACGTCTATGCTGCCAACTCTACTGAAAGAAATATTTAAAAATTACTGTTATGGAAGTTGTGAAGACTCAATTCTTCGTCGGCCTATGAAAGCAAATGTAAGCAACATTTTTCTATTCGAAATATGTTCACACATGACTTAGAAACAATTTGCTTAATGTTCGCCAAAGTGAGAATATATATCGCCTTCTGTAATAGATACATTTAAAAGATGATGAACACAAAAGGGTCGGTCAAATTTTTTTGTCACAGTTCACCAAAAGGAGTGAGTTACTTCACTCACTCACTTCAATGAAGAATTCTTTTGGAACAGTTCACTCCTGAACGACCCATCGCTAATTCGTTTTCGAGAATTCGATTCGCTTTGGCGATTTGCATTTAAATTATTTTCGAAGATAATTACTATATTTTTTTAATAATAAAGTAATTTTTTCTGGGTTCGCTCTTGAAATGGGCGTGTAATTAATGTAAAAAAATGTATTTAATTTGAATAAACATACAATCTTACAAAATTTTTCAAATTAAGTATTTGGTTTTCAGAGGACATTCACTAGGTTCGCTTGAGTGTGTAAAGAAAGGACAACGACTGGAAATGTCCAAAAAAGATACAAATTCGGGTTCCTTTGAATAAAACGATTTCTTATAACATAATGGTTTGAAATAAAATTATTAAGTTAAATTTCTTAGATGTTAACTGGGTCTGATGCTTGTAAACCGAGTCACTTGTGGTTTCCACACTGTTCAACATCAACAACATTTTAAATTTTCTCATTCCAAACTTTCGAAAAAATAAAATGTATTTTGAAGACAAATTTCCAATTGCCTTAATTCTGAGCTGGCAATAATTGCCTTTATTACGGCGGATTTTTTCCTTAACCAAAATTATGCGGTTTTCGACTTAAGTAGATTTAAGCCCTGCAATACGACAAACTTCATTTCAATTAATTGATGCATTTACAACATTCGAATCTTAAACTAATTGCCACTTAATCAATCCAATTAAAATGTTTGACCGCTAAACCAAGCTGCCCCCATAAATTCTGAAATGTCCAAACAAAACGGTTGGCGCCCAAAAACATTTTCTATATTGCGCTACTTGCAACATCTTAATACACCGAATAGGTGAAACTTTCTTCAATCAGCACCTACCACAATAATTTGCGAATAACTGCGGTGTTTGTGTTGTTAATAAAGTCGATTAAAGTTTAATGGGATTTGTTGTTCTCTGATCGGTTACCTGTTAATCGTCATCGCATTTAAAAGCAATCGATAATTGAAATTTTATGTAAGCGGGGTATATAGCGATCCCAACATACGACTATCAGATTAAGTCGATACATGACTAGTGCGATTAGAAATTAATTCAATGCTGGAACAGCTCTTAAACATTGGCTAGGACAACGCCAGGTACACACTGCTGCCAGTGTGCAGTGCCAAGTACCTGAGACTATTTAGTGATCATAGGCGCAATTTGCGATCGTTACATTATTTTGTCTTTGAAAGTGAAGTTCAGTCGAAATGTTGTGCTCGAAAGGCAGTTAAAATCGGCGAATTGCCGTGCATTTATTCAATGATAGCGCGTTGTTTAACGCTGAATTCATTTTGTGTACTTGCACCTTTTCAAAAGGTAGATACACAAAATCATTTATCAAAATCTCACATTACTTGTTTGTACTTGTCGACCGGCTTAACACCTGGGTTAACTTAGCTGAATTGTATTAGTTAGCGGCTGTAGCGATCAGTCGTCGAACGTTTTAGTTGAGAACTATAAAGTTTTGCAAGTGCTCCGCAAACGAAGACGATGCAATTAAACACCGTGTTTTCCTATTAACGATTTTGATAGGACAGGTTCAGCGTTCAGCCGTAAGACGCGATGTGTTACCTGAAGAACATTTAAGTAATTTTGTCGATGAACATGATCAGTAGAAGTTAGAGGGAAATCAAATGAGCAATTATGCTGTCGGTATTAACGTTGATTACGGTTATGATTTAAACGAATTCATTTTGAAAGATATGTGGTTTAATCAGACCAGACAGCTTGAACTATGCCTATTTGATAAAGCATGACATTTAATAGTATTATTAGATAGTAATATTGTCAAAATATCGATGATGTAGCGCGAAAAGGACCCACCACTGTCACGCATAACACTTTTTCAGTACCGTTTCTTCAGTAGCTTTGAGATAAAATCTTTTAATATTTTTAGGCACTCAATAGTTATGCCGTCAAATCCGAGACTAGAGCCAAGATTTTTAAAAACTAGTTTCCTATTATTTCCCGCATTATCCAGCATTGCCTTAAAATAATCAATTTTAAGTATTTTCATTAAAGCTCATAATTCATTTATAACTTTTTCTGTTTAAATTAGTTTTCGTTTTTTCAATATAAAATCTGCAGATCTGATCTTTCAATGAAAAGATCGAAATCCGGTGAACCGAAAGATCTGAATTTCCCATCTCTAATCAGTACAAAGAATCTGTAGTAAGTCTAATTGTTCAGTACTGAAAACAAACAGAATGAATGCCGTAAAGCTGAATTCAGGCTTTTACTCAAATAATATCATTTTTAAAGTGATTATATAAAAAGCCCAAGGAAGTAAAAACCGAATCGATATCCCATCGTACTTAAGTGATATAAGCTAAATAACCTCTTTGAAATCACTTAGAAGTTGAATTTAAAATAAATGCGCAAAAAAATGCACGAAAGAAAAAACTAATATTAAATCTTATCGCACCTAAGAGATATGGTGGAAAAAAACATATGTTGTTTATTGCCCGGTATGATGGAGTTCAAATTCGATAAATTATCAGACCTATAAAATTTGACGGAATTCGTAAAAACGTACACAACTACCTTACAATCCTTGGGGATGAAATATCAAAAGGTTCTGAAAATTGCTTTTGGGGGTTTGATCTATCACTCTTCAGCCTCCATTCTTCAGCCTTCGTTCTTCAGCCTTCATTCTTCAGCCTTCATTCTTCTTCCTCGCACAGTACATAAATAAGTAGTTTAAGTTATTAGACTTAACAAATATGTTCGAATTCGTAAAAATGTACAAAAACTCATAGAACTTGAAAATCAAAAAATTTTGGGAAAAAATGTCTAGTTTATCAGCCCGCAGAAGTAAAATCTCGACAGGCCTAATAGATATGAGGAGTTTCGTGAGAATGTAAAAAACTCTCTTCACTGATTTAATTTTAACCTAAATACCGAACGACAATGCCAATTTCTTTTTCTTTTCAGATATAAGTACTTAATCATAATCTACATTACCGTATAACTTTCTATCATAAGTCGTCTTTAACAGGCCCCCCTCCCCCAGGGAAATGCGTTTCTGTACGGCGCACAGACGGACATTTTTGGATTTATTTTTTTTTTGACTACTGGTCACTAAGTATGAAAATACATACAAAGTTTCAGATAGCAATTTTTTTTTTAATTTCTGAGTGATCACAAAACTTTAGAAACTATTATAAAATCTTAAAGTAAAAGACAATTTTATAAATTTTGACGACCGGATGAGCCTGATGAGAAATCCTGTTTAATAAAAAAAATTGGATTGAATTGAATTGAATTAAATTTTTTTTCACAATACCTACCTAAGTACATAAAACTAGATATTGCGGGTAAATTTGTTTATTATGTGGTTAGTGATAAAACTTTACATCCATAGTTACGTATGTAGCTTCAAGCTGTTATTAATATTGAAATACTTTGAAGAGTAAATTAAGAAATTGGTTAACGTTTTGAAGTTCGACTTTCCGTCTTTATTGGTTAATCAGATCATTTTCCTGAATGTCTCCTTTCAGTTCATCACATTCTTATATCCTTCTAACCAGTAGCTCCTTTGCTTCATTTATTCAAATACCTGAAGTATTTTGAACCTCTCTCCCCCCGAAATTAACAAGACGAAATTAATGTACTACTTGTTGTTTTATTTATAACAAGCTCGCCATCTGTTTTAATTTTCAATGTCAAGTAACTTCCGCCCTGTATTTAAACAATTAAAGTTTGTTGTTTTTCAAATAATCAACTTCAAATAAATTAATCCCTTCGGTAAAGTAGTTCACTTCTCGATCATTTATCAATCGGGCGGCGCTTTTTTTAGAAATTACATACGTAGCCTGTACCGAAACTCTGAATATATTTCGCCAACGTTTTCGACTTCCTGGTCCATTTGTACACGATTTTCATATCTAAAAAATGTGATAAATGTGAATAAATCAATTTCGTTCACCACTAACTAACCAATACCCGGGACTTATAGAACACACCGCACTAATAACTAACAATAGTTTCACTCAGGTGATTGAAAGACTTATGACCAGTTTAACTAATTGAAAAGGTCAACGAGACCATTCCGAAATCAATAGTCCACCGTTCAAGCGTAGGAACGCAATAGAAAAATCTTCGTACAAATTGTTAACAACTTAAATAATAATATCAGGTGGAGAGCACAGGTATATCATAAAGAGGGAACGCCCGTCGTGAATTATTAGTGATGCGATTAATCACACATCACAATCTCAATATTGTGGGTAGGTAGATTTCAGATTTGTTATATGCGTTGCCGCTAAAAGTCGACAATTGGCTTCGACTAAAAACTAAATAAAATCAAGTTACTTTATTAAAATTAATGGTCAACGTAATCAAAGTCACCAAAAAGTTTTTCGAATCACCGTGGCGGTACGCTTAACTTATTTGCATGTTCTAAGAATTTTTATGGACCTTGAAGACCATGACATGCTGTTAGAATATTTACAAAATAAATCAGCTTTTGCGATGAACTCAGGTGAGTAGTTCCCCGTTTTTGAAGATGCTGCAAGGACACATCTTGTGCTTAATTACAATCTGGGTGAAATTTTTTTATTGTGATGAAATTAACGTACTAAGAAAAGCTGGTGGAAAGGACGAGGAAAACAAGTAATGTGCAGAGAGAGGAAAGTCGTAGGAGGGAGGAAGACTGAAGAACGAAGAATGAAGGCTAAAGAATGGTAGATGAAGAACGGAGATCGAAAAAGGAAGAACGAACAACGAAGAGCTAAGAATGAAGAACGAAGAATATAGAACAAAAAACGATGAATGAAAAACAAAGAATGAAGATAGGAAAACCAAGAACGAAGAACGGAGAAAAATGCGGAGTAAAGAATAAGAACAGAATAATAAAGATTGAAGAAAGAAGAACGGTCAATGACGAACTAAGAATGGAGAAGGAAGAATTAAGAAGAATTAAGGACGAAGAATGAAGGACGAAGAATGCAGATCGAAAAACGAAGAACAGAAAAACCAAGAACGAAAAAATTTGGAGTATAGAATAAAAATAGAAGAATAAAGATTGAAGAAAGAAGTACGAAGAACAAAGAACCAAGAATGGAGAAGGAAGAATAAAGAACAGAAAATAAAGAATGAAGGACGAAGAATGCAGATCGGAAACCGTAGAATAAAAAAAACAAGAACGAAAAACGGGAAAAATATCGAAGTATAGAATAAAAACAGAAGAATGAAGAAAGAAGAACAAACAACGAACAACGAAGAACTAAGAATATAGAACGAAGAACAAAAAACAAAAAATTAAAAATGAAGAACGAGAAATGAAGATCGGAAAACGAAGGAAAAATGAAGAACAGAAAAAATGCGTAACCAAAACAGAAGAATAAAGAACGAACAACGAAGAAAGAAGAACAAAGAACGAAGAGAACAGAGGGTTAAATATCCTAAAATCTAGAAAAGGATATTCAGTGGTTTATATAAAAACGGGCAGAGCTAAAACGACCGATGGTAGAAAAAATGCGGAACCAAAACAGAAGAAAAAAGAACAAACAACGAAGAAAGAAGAAAGAAGAAAGAAGAAAGAAGAACGAACAATGAACAACGAACAACAAGGAACAACGAACAACGAACAATGAAGAACGGAGGGAACGAGGGGTTGAATATCGAAAAATTTGGAAAAGGATATCTAGGGGCTTATATAAAGAGCGGGTAGAATTATAACGACAGCTTGTAGCACTCGTTGCCAGGGTGAATTAATTGAATACAAATTGATCAATGGAAGTCAGTAGAAGGAAATGAGGTTGAGCAAGAGTCCTAATACACCATAATGCTTTGCAAATTCAAGGAGTCTGAGATCGGACAGCAAAAGGACGATATTGTTTTGACTACTTTGATGATGGTCAAATTTTAAGTATGGTTGAAGTCGAATAACATAGTTTGTCACTAGTTGAAATGTCGTGTGTAGATTCTACAACACCTTAATCATGGCGATAACAAAGAAAACCTACATAAGAATCCACCGGGTAACGTTGGTGGGTTCATTAACAACTTGATGAATTTTAGACCACATCTGTGGGGGTAGTAGTTCATCACCTCAAAATGTTTGCTTCGTGCAGTTGTGGATGCCTGTAGGTGTGTAGATTCTTACAAATGGTTATATCCATAGCACGTGCCTCAAGTCTCAACTCTTCTTTTTACCATTAGCCATTCATTCGTAAGACCAAATCACCTATACCATAAAATTGAATCGAGAATTTCAAACTGAGTCATGCAAAAATCTCAAAGGTGCCTAAATCACAGACAGGTTCGAGCATAATTTTGAAATTGTGAATTGAGTAACTGAATCGAACAATTTGCTACCAGTAAAACACGTCTTATATAGCCTTCCGTTTCGCTTTCGGTAACAAAGTCCCGACCAGGTGCACCACCATTTATTTCGTCTCGATATGCAAATCTTGTCTTCGAGAAGAAACCATTTCTTGTGCAAAGTGACTCGAAAAATTTGCCCAGCATCGAATGTCTTTTTCCATAAGTGCTCTGGCTCCCCGAAAGTATCTATTTTACTAACTAGATAAGATAGGTCCCAGTCGTTCGTACCAGACGTATCCAGACCAACGTCTATCGGAAATTTATGCATTTTTAGCATTTCATTTTCCAATCATCCAATTTGGACTCGCGAAGGTTCAAAGTTAATCGTTGCAGCAATTCGTTTCGTAGTCTCAGGTAATTTGGGTTGGTGATTTGGACTTTTGACATTGAGAACTCAAAGCTGAATGCTTCTCGGATTAGATAATCTCGATTCGATGCTACCGCTGATCGGATAGACTTGACTTGGATCATTTGCCATCGTGTCTAGAATGCGTAAATGCAAATGGCCTAACTCTTCCTTTCGCTGTATTCGAGATTCGTCCAGATTTTGGGCATTTTGTGCACAAATTTTAGATGGCTTGATGTGCGCTTTTTTAAAATTCCATCCGAATACTGATCAGGCCTATCTTATGCGTCGATTTAGCATTTCAGATCGTTCATTTCCTCTATTTTAGGAAAATTTTAAGATTTGCTACCTTGACGGTATGCACATCTTATCACTAAGGCTGCGACTTTTTAACATTTCGTTGAATGAATTGCTCGATTTAAACGCGATGTCTGCGCATGTTGGATTTTACGCACAGTGCGAAAGTCTGTTTTTCGAATATTTATGAAAAACGCTTGCGATTGAGTCCTTCAAAAAGTGAAAACTAATTCCGATTCCATTCAGTCAAATTTAATTGGGTTACGCACATGTTTCTTGGCAAATTCGTGAAGGTTGTACGAAAATGTTGCTTAAACGTATAATCTAATCATTGGGCAATATTGTCGCCTAATCTTCTCGTACATAGAATGTTGCAATGCTGTAACTTTTCTCAAATTATATTCACGCGGTCACACATCGATTGATGTTGGTCAAACTTCCGATTTGTGCTCTAAAAATATTCGCGGCAGTACACACGTCTGTATCGACAGAAATTAGATTTATCGCTAAAGTCTATCCTCAATTTGGACCACCTTTAATCAAAAAACATTAAATTCATGTTGAGTGCATTTATCTCAAATGTATTCTAGAAACCTAAAAATAGGAACCAAGTACTGAAAATTTTAAATATTTATATTTTTGAATTTTTGATGAATTTTTCAAGATTTTAAAGCTTAATTTTTGACGGCCCATCGTAGACACTGGAAAAAAAAAGATTTTCAAAAATATTAAAAAAGGAGCTAGTCGTTTGCTTTGAGGAAAAATATTGTTACACAACTTTCTTAGATAATATTCGTGTGTAATTTAATGGTCTTTTATTTTGTCCAGTTCCCGATGTATTAAAACCATAAAACTGCTATACACACGCAGGATAGTTTTAGCAAATTGAAATGACCAGTTTTTTTTCGAATAAAAATTTTTCTTTTTCGCAGGATTCACCACCCATAGGTAAATGCGAACTATGTGAAAAGCTTCGTCCCTCTATGTTCAACTTGATGAAGCAGGGATTTGCATTTAAATAGTCAATGTGCGAACCTGGCAAGCTTTGAACAATAGTGGAGCTATGAATATTGAGTGTGCTTAGAATTCAGAGAATCTTTCTATTTTATGTATGTATGCAAACGTGAATGAAGTCTGCATTTCTCTACTAATGTGATTTTTTTTTTGTTTTTATTCTATATTTAATTCAAAGCTTCAAAGATCCATTCCAGTTGTGCACCATTGTTTATCTGACAAACATTTGTAAGCCAATTTCCTAAAATGGGTACAGGAGTCTAGTATGGCATGCGTTACCTAGGAACTTATGGAACTACTAACTCCAAAAACCCTACAGGCTATGACATTTAACAGAAGTATTAACTGATACTATTGTTAGCCAAACAAAATTGATTCTTCCGTATTAAAAAAAAAAAAATTGAGATAATTATGCTATTCGTAATCCTTGTTGACTCCGTGATGACAGAGCCTACAAATAATTTTCGAGGCGTGGAAGTACTCGAAGATTTCTTGTTCTTGTATAGCTTTTCTTCGATTTAATGCCAGCTTTGCACGCGTATATCCAGTTATAACGTAATAAAATGAAAAATTATAGTCTTTCGCAGCAATTACAGGTTGCAGCCTACACGTAGCAGCATCAACTCCTCATTAATACATTTCCCATCCATTTACTTCCGTAGATCTTATCGCTATTACTATGAAATTTTTATTCAATTGTAAGTGCGCGGTATAAGAACGACGCAACGTTGGCTGAGCGACTACAAGCTACACTTAACTTATGGATTATGGTTTCATAGTTGTTATGGCCGTGCCTGATCTACGTGGGCGTTCACGTGTAATTATCAGCCTTATGTGCATGAATCGTCTAAACTTTAAAAATCATCGAGGTGTAGTTTGTAACAAGACAATTAACCGCAGCCGACGAGTACAGAGACTGGGCGCAATAAACCTCCGAAACTCACCTGTCGATAGTCGATACTTGTTCCAATCATCTGACTCACCGCTCACCTTAACCGTCCTTATATAAGGCGAATTTCTTATTCATAGAGTTCGCGGTTAAAGCGGTTTAGGCGTTTCGGCAGCCTCTGTACGGAAATTATGTTTTGTTCAATTCTCGCACATATGAAAAGCATTTAATTCTGACTCGGCATACACATCAGGTCCCGAATAGCAAACACCTTGTGCATTAGCAATTGTCATTATTGTTGCCAATTTAACAGTTCGTTAATATAAAAACGAAATATTTAATTGAAGATGTCAGGTGAAAGCCCATCAGGATACGAAGATGACCTTAATCTCGGCACATTAGAGTTAGGTGCCCATCTTCAATGAAGCTCCCGTCGTCATAATTAATGGTGAAAGATACGAAATAAATGGATAATGGGTCTTTACTTTCATTGAATAGAAATAAGCTAGGTGGGTATGTTTTGGCGATTAGATTGAAGACAATGGGATGACAGGTTGAGCCGCATCCGAAAGAAGATAGCCACTACCGCACCTTATAATTTCTTTTTGGTAAAATACAAAATATATACTTAATAGCTTTTTTTATGATTTTCAGTTTCGACGAGTGAGTATCTTAGGGATTTGTTAAATGTATTTATGCGGTAGAATAAATCGAATTTGCTAAATTAAAAAAAATGTTAAGCCCAGTTTTCTTGTTCAAGGCAGTGGTGATTATTGTAATTATTACGTAAGGTGAAATTTTTAATTTAGTGTTAATTACACTAAGAATGAGTTGGTGCAAATTGATGTACTCCTACATAAATGCTGTTTCTTAAATTATATTTGCATATTTGTTTGTAGTTGAATACTATAGATGTACATTAATTACAGAAAATCATAAAATCACGTCTGGATATTGTAATAAATTGATCAAATAAATTAAATGTGGGATATATTTATTTAAAACAAAATTATTATAATTTTACTCGATTTAAATCATTATTTCGAATTTAATGAACAAAATTTGAAAATTATAGAACATTACGTTAACTAAAAATCTGTTAACACTCATACAGTTGGTTATACAATAATTTTTAGATGTTTCTCTTAGCTCGCAAAATTACAAAAAAAAAAACTTTTCTATATATAGGAGACTTGGCGGAATCCATGAAAAAAAAATCCCTCTTTTTCTTCCACAGTGACTTGTTTTCGCAAAATACTGAAAAGACGTTCTTATCTTATCAAACCTAATAACTTAGACATAAAAGAAAATACCAAAATTCGTGAAAACATATTCTACCTTGTTTTACTCGCAGTTAAAAATCAAAAAATCCTTAAATATATTACTAGGCGATTAAGGAACTTTTAAGAAAGCAATTCAATATCTTCTTGGGCCTAAGATAAATGGCAGAATTCGTGAAAAAAAATTTCAATATTCATCCCGAAGAGAGTGAGTTCTCTAGAGGAACTGGTCGGAAGCGTTTCACACTGAAAAATGTTGGTTTCTATATGGTATCTCTGCAACCCCTTATGCTAGGAAGCTGAAACTTGGAATTTATATGGAGCTTCAATAGCAGATCCATTTACAAAAAAATGCTGATATGGGTGAACTGCTGATATGGGTGAACTGATTAAGGAGTGAGGGAGGGGGAATAATGCGTTCAAAACGCAAAAAAGGCGAGATCGACACATTCTAAAATTCATATCTCCTAAAGGGTTAATGCCACAAAGTTAAAACTTAAGAAACATTTTTAGTTTTACAAGAAAAATAGATCGGAAACAAACTTTTTAGTGAGTGCACTGCGTACGGGGGTTGGGGGAGGGTTATTATTTTTATATCTCGAGAACCTATAATGATAAAAAGCTTAAATATAGATATTTAGAGATAGAGCTCCAGTAGTGGAAAAATATATTGAAAAAATATAATTTTTTTAGTGGTTGTACGGTACGGGGGTGAGAGGTGTTTTTCCTAACTATAGAACGGCTTATACTAGAAATTTGAAACTCGGTGTGTATATATAAATCAATTAGAAAAAAAATTTTGATTAGAAGAGTTTCGTTCGGAAGAGGGCCAAGAAAAATTTATCAGTCAAAATTGAATGTATATTTTCATGATTTTCGTTATATCTACTAGGTCATCCCAAATATTGAATTAGTTTTTATTCTACTTCTACTTCTACTTTTATTCTTCTTCATATGAATACCTACAAAGTGTTTTCAAAATTTTTTAAATTTCGAACCCTAAGGGGCTGTAAAGTTATTATATTCTTTTACATGAATTCTTTCTTTTCTCTCAGGCCTGATCAGATATTGAATATCTTTTCACTTCCACGGAATTGTTTAATAATCAACTATTTTCAGGTTTTTTCCTTTTCAACCCGTAGACCGCATCCTAGAAAATTACCCAATTATGTAATGCATATGTTATTTGTGGCAGCGGCGTAAATATTCTAGTGCCTACACTGCATCTCAGAATTGAACGCGTTCCCAAGTTCTACCGAAAAATAATAAAGTTGCTCACAAACCAGATGATCTAACAAATGTACCCTACTAGGTAGATATAGTAGAACTCTAGCACAACAAAACAAATTGGTGATGGGGTGTAGGAGGTGGTGGTCGAATGGGATGAAAAGAACCAAAATTCATTTTTATGTCTCAAAAATCACGAATGATAGAAAATTTAAAAATTATGACATTACAGTGTATATAGATTTGTTCAAATATACACTCCTCTGCTTGTAGGTATATCTACAAAAAATCACCCAGTTAAAACTTTGTAGCGTAAATCATTTAAAATTTACAAATTTTGAAAAGAGCTGATTCCAGTATTCGATCTTCACAGAACTACTGTATCCCAATATAAATATCAAATTTAAACTGTCTAGCATAAACTGTTCCTGATGTGTAGAAATCACAAATTTCCGCCTAAGACTGCTTCACTGGATTCTCCTTTCTTTTAGATTGTGCGTTGGCGAGTTGCTCGGAACTAAGTAGAACTGCCTAGTCCAAGTTTTTTAAGACTTTGCTAAGAGGTTTGACCAAAGGAGAACCCAATTTAGGTGCTTATTATTCCCAAGACTCAAATCTTAAACGTATTTCGAAGTGAATTGGTCTTAGTGAAAAAGTGCACGATCTGGAGGCTGAGATCCGTATGAACTTCTTTCCCATTTTCGAACGATCTCTTCTGGCACCCATGCGGTCCGCCCTATTCACTTCTTCGCTGATCAAACGACCCAATCCAAAAACTAACCGAATATTGAAACCCATAAATAGGTTCTTATTTAAAAGCAAATCAACTCATCTGAAATAAAAGCAAAAAAAAAATTGCATTTATTGCCAATTTATAGTCACCTCAGAGTTCATCGATTTTCCTAACCAATTTCCGTGGAATACCTTTTCGACTTGAAGAAATACTGAACTTAATCTTAATGGGGGGCACCTTATCGACCTGTAAACCTGTACTTGACCTGCTAACATACCGCCGCCAGTTAAACAAACAAAAAAATATCGTTTTTTTTTTTCTATCTATTTCAAGTATCTTAAATTATTTATATTTTTTTTATTTAAGCATTGTACCTACACTTACATTGGGTAGATTTTTGCTCAATTGAAATGAATCGTACGGTCACGGTCTTACCCAGTTTTTGTGATCCTAGAAAAGTGATAAAAGGGTGCGCACCGCCGATTATGTCACATGCAATCTTTTTCTGGGATAGGCTTGAAAATTGACTTCATCACTTCGGGTGTACACATTTCAAAATCGTTGATTTTACAAAGTTTCGATTTTTTTCGAGTTGCCGAGCGGATTTTGTGAAAAAGTGGCGACTTGGTTCTACGGATATCGGAAGGAACTTTTTTATGCTGTTCCCTTTAGTAGCTTTATGATCAGTGCGGTGTGCTACCTGGCTATACCTGTGATAGCGTCTATCACGTGCCTGGTGTACCTTACTTAATTCCGATTTGGCGACTATAAGTGCTCGGAAACGAGTTTTTTGCTTATACCCACTCGCAGTGTATAGGATTTTGTAAAGTGTACTACAAGTACGTGCGCATTTATATGCAAAATGTAAATCTGCAAAAAAATAAGGAGAAACATAAAACATTGTGCGCGATGTTGTAGGTTCTGAAAATTGCGAGAGCATTTTCTGGAATAAATTGAACTCGCACTATTTACCGGTTAACCTTTGGCCCTGCTTTTAATTTTTTTGTATTTACGGTGTTGATATCTTGAATTCGCATTTCATTTTTGATTTAAAGAAAGGTAACAGAGTTACGGCTATACGTGTTCAAAGAGTTTTTCTTACAGGTTATGCGAACAAACGTTTGCATTGAACCGAAGTATCGAGCGGCTGAAAACTGTTTTGTTTAGTAATTTCTACAAAAGTATGGAAAGTTTTACAGTAAAATTCTTAATAGATTTTAAAAAGAGTTTACGCGAACTGAAGGTGTTACACGTGGAGCAAGTCACACGTGCTCTAATCGTACGTGCAACTTGTTGCACGTAAAAGCGATATCTAATGTAATAAGTTAGAATTTTATGTAATTAAACTTAGTTCAAAATGGGAGTCGCCTCTTTATTCTGTCATGAGGTGGTAGGTTGATATCTCAGTCATGCTATTGTCCCAGATTGTGGCTGTCCAAAAATATTCCAAATCATACAAGGTTTTCAAAAAAAATAACCAAAAGAGGTCCGAACCTTTCCAAAAAGGAAAACTTCCCGAACAAAATTTTGATCCTCACTTAGCTCTGCCCACCCAACCAGTGCAGCTTAAGGGGAGCTTGTAGAGCAAATAGAAAAATAGATCAATTTTCAGTTTTCGACTGAGAGAAAATGGGTCTCAAAAATGGCAATATTTGCAGTCCCTTTAAGCACCCCTTAATGATCCTCTAGAGTGCGAAGGATTGTAGCACAGACAATGTAATTAACTGACAAACGTTTGGCAGTTAGCGTGTCTTGGGTAAATGAGGGCTTGGGAAAAAATCATTCCAATCAAGAAACTCGAACTTCATTTATGTTTGTATACACAACACACTTCAACATACATATATGTAGTATGCGCTGCAAGATATATATATCTCTATGATAAGATAAAGTTTTTTTGTGTTTGGGGGAAAATATAAAGAAAACTGCGGAAACGGAAAGTTATGTACAGTGTCTCCTAATTCCTAAAAACGGCAATGCCTCGGTCGATTATATAAATAAACTGATTTATTTGTTAACCATGAGATCATTTTTCGTTACACTTTCTGCCACACAGCCTGTATGTCTTTAACACCAATTCCAAATTATCCACGAGTTATTTTTTTTGGCTAAAAACTTTTTTTTTTCTTAAATTACTTACAATTTTGTTTTATTAAAGTACTTTTATGGTACATTTGCATTTAATAACTTTCAACTGGTTAGAATAAGCCGTTGATGACATACATAGTAGCAATTCCGCCAATATCGCTTTATCGTAATCCAAATTACCCATCCACAGACGCACTTAAAAAAAAAATTTCAAATATAATTTTCTAGCTTGTTTACAATGTCAACAACTTCCAAATTTCAATACTGTGAATAGAACAATTTTGAAGACATTGATTTTAGTATCTCTTGAATTCAGTTTTCAAGGTTTTCGATGTATTGTTTTTCCCCACTCCCGAACTTCTCCACCCAAGTTAACTATTTCATTGCAAATCGCTCTACTATCGTCTCTCTATATAAATTCCAAGTTTCAATTTCCTAGCATAAGCGGTTAGTGAGATTTCAAAATCAAAATTGTTCGTGTAAATCCTCCTCATACTCCCTCCAAAAAGTATGACTACTTAAAGTGGTTGACCCGGCAATTTTTTCATAAAATCGATCGGAATAGTACTTGGTTATTAAAATAATGAATGCTTAAGGCTCCATGTGCACGTTAAATGCAATTTTAATGATTTATAACTGTTCTCTTACCAATATTTCACGTTGGCAACAAAAAAAACAAAAACAAAATAAAATTACACCGCTTTATTAGCTGGTATGTAAACTAGGTCGTCTATAGAGAAAAAATTCAAAACTGTATTTGGAAAAAATGCTATTAGAACAACAACCCTTGAACATTTCTTAAAATGCGTAAATTCGAGTTTTTTAAACGTATATTACCTATTTCTTGAATAATTAACATGTCATTTTCATTAATATAATGCTATAAAAAATCTTAAAGAAGGTCCTCTATAGATCAAATTTTTAAAAATACTGAAATAATTTTTTACGATTTTCATGGCAAGAATTACATAAGAAGACCACATTTCATTGAAAAGTATCAGATAGTATAATTAATTGGTATTTCTAGAAGATAAATCAATGAAAAAATTATTGATTTTTAATAGTTATGCCTTTCAAATAATTTGAAAACCTATAACACTATTTTTTTCTGTAAAATCAAAATTAGTTCGCTAATAGACAGCGAACGATGGAGACGTATTGTCCACGCCAAATTACACAAACGAAAAACGATTTCTATCGATTGAAATCCTCTCAAGAAAGAAAAACCGGACTCATGGGCCTTAATTTTAAATAAAATAATCTATAAATTCATTATGCAATAAATTGCAGATTGCTTGCTATCCAGGGTAACCGGAGCAAATACAACGACGTATATTGACTGTAAATGCAAACCTTGAATGGAAACGAGGTTGACATGTGTCTTGGATATAGGCTTGTGTGGTGTTTGTCTACATTATAATTTGTATAACAGTTGTATAAATTTTGTTCAAAACTAAAAATCGATTGCGATATGTGCTAACAGGTAAATATTTTGATATCTCAATCAGGGATGCCACTTTAATATATAAATTCTCCGAAATATTTTTTTCTCGAAGGAAGACTGACTATATTTTGAAACTGGATCAATTTTTTAATTAAATCAAAATATGAACCATTGTATTGTATATGTAATACATTGAGATATTTCAGGTTTTATGTTTGAAATAATTTTAAAATATTGGAATACGTTAATATAATTCGGGTGATGTTTTAACACTATAAACCAACTGATACTATAATCCTGTTCAATTTTATTACGCAATCTGAAAAGAAAATAAACGATTAGGTTACCTCTAAATGAACTTATACCACTTTTAAAAATAACATATTATAAGAAATAAAAACAAGACGATCTTTAAGTCCATATTTTTATTTAAATGAACTTTTTAATAAAAATGTTAAATGTAGGCCGGTTTTTTTTTAGTTTTAATTATTATAGTAGCACATCTACATATATAAGTGATGTAAGTTTCAGCTTTCTAGCATAAGCCGTTTCTGAGGTATGAAAAACCACCCCAACATCATGAGTGCCAACTTTTTCAATATTTCTTCTGTCCAATGAGTTAAAAATACAAATTTTTCATAGAGAGACGAGCTGACAGTCGAAGTGAACGGACGTGTTTTAACTAGCTCCTTGAAATTCGAACTTTAACAGAAAGACGTGTACCTGCACCGGCAGGTAAGGACGATTTCGTATTTAAACAGGATAAAACCTGTTTAAATCGCAGCGCGCGGCATACCAGTGTTAGTGATAGTGCCTAAAAGTGACCGAGAGACAGGTACCAGTGGTAGTGACATTAAGGACAAGAAGCACATACCGTGATAGTACGCGAGAATTAGTGCTCGAAATGGGACGAAATTCTAAAAGGGTGCGGTCTAGGGACCAAACCCTTAACGCGAGTGACACGGACAGTGACGATGCTGTTGCGAAAAAAAGAGATAAGATAGAGACCAGCAACAAGGGCGGAGCTTACAGCGTCCTCGCAGAGAAGGAAAGCGACAGTGAGTACGAGAACGGGACTGAGAGGGGTTTTACTGCGCGTGAGGCAGAACTAGTGAGCGAGATCGAAAAGCGCGATAGCATTATAAAGGCCCTGCAACTACAAATGCAACAAATGCAGGAAGCGCTTGGCAAGCTCCAGGCCAACGAAGAAAAGAGAGCACCCGAGAAAAAGGCTTCCGACGTGGAAATGGTAGTCAAAGAAACAACGGAGACGGACTATGTTGAAATGGTGCTGCGCCAAAACCGCGCTAAGCCAGCAGCAAGCACGAAGTCCAAGTCGGCCCTGCCAGCAGAGAAAATAACCGCGACGAAAAATAAGATGACCCAAAAGAAAAAAGCGTCTAAAATGCCGCCAATAAAAACGTTCAACCAAAATTCAGAAACGTTAGTGAAATTACTGGAAAAAAGTGCCGGTATCGAGAATTTCCAGGTAAAAAACGTCACTGCATCGAAAATCGCGATCCACACATCAAATATCGATGATTTTCGCAAAGCGAAAGAAGTCCTGGAAAAGAGCGAATCGAAATTTTTCACCTATACCCCACGTGAAGAGAAAACCGAGACGTTCCTAATGAAGGGACTGAGCAGCCACGCGGTCCCCGAGGAGATAAAGGTTGAGCTGAAAAAGCAACTGCCGGAGACCGAAATCCTTTCGGTGTCAAGATTTTCAACGAGAAGATCAGCGTTGGAAAAGAGAGTGCTCCCGACTCTCATGGTCCAGATTGGGTGCAATAGCAAAGCGTCAGATTTGCATCAAGTCCGCTACTTAAACCACCAGGTGGTGCGTTTTGAAAAGCTCCGCAAGACGGAAATCTCCCAGTGCCGGCGTTGTCAACGGTATGGCCACTCAGCAGCGAACTGCAAAATGGCCTACCGATGTGTTAAGTGCGAGCAAACTCACTCCCCAGGCGAGTGCAAACTAGATGCGTCAGCGGAAAAGGCGCAAACATACTGCGTAAACTGCAAAAGCCACGGCCACCCAGCGTCGTTCAAAGGATGCCCAGCACATAAGGAAGCGAAAACCCGGAGAAATACCGCCCGACAGGAAAAAACAGCAGAGACAACAAAACCAACGAATCAACAACTACAACGGATCATAAACAGTGCAGTTCGACCAGGAATCAACTTTTCAGATGCCGTGAAGGGAAAGGATAATACGAAAGCTCTGCGAAACCCGGAAAACCTACGAGAGCACACAAGTAAGGATAATAATAACATTAATCAAAATTCCCTTAAATCTTTTCAGGAAAACTTATTCCAGTTACTTAATAACAAGTTGGAGCGTTTCGAGCAAGCCATTGGCGCTCACGCTCAACAACTTAGCCATATAAGTCGCGTCTTAAATATGTCCAATGTCTGTTGATGGCCAGGTAACACAAAGCCTTCAGATGACCGAGCTCAGGCTCATCTCTGTCAATGTCAACTCCATTGTGTACCTAAATAGAAGGATGAATTTAGACGATCTCCTAAAAAAAGAAAAACCCGATCTCCTCCTTTTAAACGAAACAAAATTAAAACCACACCATACCCCCCAATTCACTAATTACGACTTTATAAGAACGGACCGACCGAACTCCGGAGGTGGAGGCGGCACGGGTATTCTTATAAAAAAACCTTTAAACTTCACTACAATAAACCGGCCGGAATTCACCCTTTTTGAATGTTTAGAACTGACCTGTATAAAAATCTCCCTGCAGAATAATGATAATCTTTTCGTTATTAGCACCTATGCCTCAAAAAGAAATTCCGAAAAATTCAACGACGAATTTCATTCACTATTCCAGACTCTTGAATTAAATAGGAGTCCACCGTGATATTCCAAGCGGTTAACACGTTTAAAATATCTACAATATACCTATATTTATATTTTATAATAGCGTTTGGCCTATAAAGTGTAATTAAATTTGTGCATAATTAATCGTAAAAGACCCAGAATCCATATTGATAATGATTCTGTTTTAACCAAAATGGGTAAAAACAAAAAAGTTATTAGGCCGGTTTCAACGGCTGTGGTACACAAAGCAGTGCGCCGCAATTACTATAGTGACCTACCGTTGCAATGCCAAAATGAAGAGGTAAATCCAGCTCCGAATGAACTAAATGAGAACAATGACATTCAAAAAAAAGAATATGTTTCACAAATAGTGATATTAAAACAATCAAGTGACAATGTGCATAAACTGTTGAAATCTCTTGACATCAAAGACTATACAATCAAAATAATGTCTGTGGGTATCAAAGTTTTGTGCTCAAGTAAATTATTTTATGATGCTGTAACAACATTACTAACAGTAAATAAGTGGGAGTTTTATTCCTTCAGCGACAGATCCAACAGACCTACAAAAATCGTGTTATATGGACTTCATAGTATCGACGAAGACTCGATAAAAAAAGAACTAATTGAGTGCGGGTATAAAGTCGATTCGGTTAGGGAAATGAAATTCAAAGAACCCCGATCACCAAATTCGTCTACATTATTTTCTATTCATTTTGAACGTGGCACTAAACTTGCTGACGTCAGAAAAATGAAAGCACTTTTTAATACTTGCGTACGATGGGAATATCAACGCAAGAAACCAAAAAATATTACTCAGTGCTTTAATTGCTTAATGTTTGGGCACGGAGCTAGAAATTGCAATGTTAGAACCTTCTGTGCCAATTGCTCGGCTCAACACAAAACCTCGGATTGCATACAAGGAGTCATGAAATGCATTAATTGTCAAGGCACCCACCAAGCTCTGGACCCCCTATGCCCGAAACGAGCGTCTTATCTGGAGATCAAGCAACGTTTGAACAATAAACGTAGTAACGTTTTGCAAAAGGACACCGTAAATGCGGTAAGCACTGATTTTTTGTCAAACCTAAGCACATTTCCGCATCTTCCTAATCGTTCTACGCAATCAACTAAAACACCGCAACTACCAAATTGGGTCGTTAGCAACAACATGGACAACGGCATCAACACAAACAAAACTAGCAGTACGGACAATACCAATTTGTTTTCTTTTGAAGAAATCAATTCTTTATTGCATGACATGTTAAATAAGTTGTCTAGCTGTTCTAATAAAAAAGAACAATTTCAAGTAATTACCGAACTTTCAATTAAATATTTATATAATGGTTAGCTTGAATATTTTTAATTTTCTGATTTGGAACTCTAGAAGTATTGTTAAAAAAAAAACTGAATTTTTTGATGTTTTGTCGAAGGAAAAAATTGATATAGCTTTAATATGTGAAACCTGGCTAAAGAACGATATATTATTTAGTTCTAGTAATTACTGCATTTACCGAAATGATCGTTCACAAACACGAGGAGGTGGAGTGGCAATATTAATTCATAAGAGGATCGCTCATAGGTTAGTTCCATCGTTAAACACTAAAGTGATTGAAACGATATGTATCGAGCTAAGTTTAGCTCATAATAATCAATTAAAAGTCATTGCAGCTTATTTCCCTGGCGGATCGCGAAACAGCAACACCATAGCCCAATACTTTAAATCCGACTTACGTAAATTACTTTCAATGAAAGGTAAGTTCGTCATTGGTGGAGATTTCAATTGCAGGCACCAAGCCTGGGGTTGTTATAGGAAAAATAGCTGGGGAGGTATTTTACATAGCTTTCTGCAAACTTATCCAGTTTCACTTCTATTTCCAAAAAATCCAACCTATATACCGTGTTCCAAAAAACAGCTTCCCTCCACATTGGACATAGTGCTATGCTCTAACGGTAGCCTGTTCTCCGAGCTAAGAGTGTTACACGAACTTACATCGGACCATCTGCCTGTTACCTTTAGCTTGAACGCGGCAAAGCAATTTAAAGATAAAACATTTTCACTCAATTATAATAAGACAAACTGGAACTTATTTAGAAGTATCATGAATTCCAAAATTAAACTTTCCAATTTGAGCTTGGATAACCTATCTTGCTTCAATGATATAGACTCACTAATAAACGAATTTAGCCAAATTGTAATAGCTACCGTTCATCGTTCTGTTCCCAAAAACATTATTTCGCATAATGTAATAAGTCCACTTCCTTCCGAAATTAAACTTCTAATTCAGCGTAGAAACACTCTAAGGCGGAATTGGCTTAGATCTAAAAATCCAACTCATAAATCCTCTTGGAAGTCCCTGAATTTTCTCGTTAGCGAATTGATTTCAATACATCGAAATAAAAGCTGGAACCATACTCTAGCTAGTCTGAACAAATCATCCAATCCTTTCTGGAATTTAACCAAAGTGATCAAAAAACGAAAAGTACCCATTCCGCCATTGAAAGAAGGTAACAATCTTTACGTAACACGTGAAGAGAAGTCCGAACACCTAGCTAATATTTTTAGTGATAATTTTTGCACAGACAATAACCTTTCCGATAAATCTACAGAACGTATGGTAGAAGAAAAGGTCAGGTTGTTCCATAATGTCATTGGCGAAGAAATAACGCGACTGATTAAACCTAAGGACATTAAGGAGCAACTTCGCCTTCTGAAACCTAAACTGTCGACTGGTCCCGACAACATACCAAACATATGCTTGAAAAATATGTCTAAAAAAGGTCTTATTCTTTTAGCTCATATTTTAAACGGTTGCGTTAAGCTGAGATACTTTCCTTCAGCATGGAAATGTGCAAAAATTATTCCTATTCTAAAACATAAAAAACCTGCAAATTCTGGAGCTAGTTACAGGCCCATTAGCCTTCTCTGTAATTTAGGGAAAATATTTGAAAGAATAATAAAAGAAAGAATCATAGAGTTCTTAGATAATTCAAAGATTATACCAGATGAACAGTTTGGCTTCAGAAAAAACCACTCAACCACACATCAACTTATGAGAATAAAGCAAGCAATCCACAAATGTTTAAATTCAAAAAAATCAATGGCGCTAGTATCCTTGGACATCGAAAAGGCGTTTGATCGTGTTTGGCACAAAGCACTCATTTACAAGTTGATCGAATTCAACTTTCCCAATTACCTCGTGAAGTTAATTAGTAGTTTTCTGGCCAACCGATCTTTTGAGGTATCAATACTCAACCATCTTTCAAGCAGAAAGGAAATACTAGCAGGAGTACCTCAAGGTTCAGTATTAGGACCAATTTTGTATTTAATCTACACTGCTGATTTTCCGCACCTCGCCAACTGTGAAACTGCTTTCTTCGCTGACGATACTGCTATCTACTGCTCTGGAACGTTAGCATCAAATATTTGCCAATCTTTAGAAGGCGCACTTGAGACAGCTACAAAGTACATGTGCAAATGGAAAATAAAAATGAACTCCACCAAAACCCAAGCAATATACTTCACTAGACGAAGAGTTATTCCCTACATACCCGCAAATAATTATATAACAGTTAACGGAGCCAAAACTACCTGGAGTAACAATATTAAATACTTAGGATTTATCTTCGATAAGAAACTGACTTATAAGGACCATATCATTGATACAGTTAGTAAAGTGAATAAACTCGTTAAAGTAATGTATCCATTTATTAATAGGAAGTCAGATTTAAGCTTAGAAAACAAGCTCCTCTTATACTCAATGATATTTCAACCTATTCTTCTATATGGTGCTGTCGTTTGGAAGGATTGCGCCCAAACCCACATAAATAAGTTACAAACTGCTCAAAACAAAATTCTTAAAATGATTCACAAATTGCCACGATATTTTCCAACCGATCAATTACATTCTTTAGCTAAGGTAGAACATATTAAAGTTAAAGTAGAATCTATATACCAAAAATTTATCATTAAAATTGAACTTGCTGAGAACAATTTAATTCATAATTTAATTAATAACATTTAAACATATTTATATTAGTAATTTTACTTGTTCACAAACACTAGGTTAAGTTTTAGTTATAAGAAAAATTTAAATTCATAGAGTTTTTTTTCGCCATTTTTCCTCTTCCTACTTTTCAATTTAATACTTAAACTTCTCAAACTGAAATAATTGTCAAAAGCTGTATAGTCAATTGAAAAGACTGATCTCTTAAATATAATATATTAGCGTTAAGTCAAAATAGAATTCAAGGCAATAAAGATAAAGATAAGATAATATAAGAATTAAATAGCCTTAGAAACTACTATGTAATAGCAGGGGACCTCAACGCGAAACACAAATCCTGGCTTAACCGAGATAATAACACACGTGGAAATTTTTTGTTTAACTGGGTTTTAGACAACCAAATAGAATTTAAATCTATACTCTACGGCCCCGACTCGCCCACCCTACCAAGAGCAAATTCATACCTTGATATTTGCATAGCAGATGCCCGATTGAACTTCACGTTCGCAGGAAGCCAAAATAAATTAGAAACCATAAATTATGATAGCGACCACCAAGCCATACTCATGACATTTGGTCATGAGAAAGACGATCATTTCGTCATTAATTCTCAAGCGGAAAATATTATCCTTAATTATAAAAAAACTAACTGGAAATTGTTTCGAAAGAGAATAGCGAAAGCTCACTCAGAAACAATTTCAGAAGAAGAAGAATTCATGACCCCCATAGATAGGAACCTAACAAACTCGGAGATAGAACACTATCTCCAAATACTAGAAAATCTCACAATTGCCACAATAGAACGAACTGTCCCAAAAAGAAAAATCCGAAATACCTTAGACAATTACGAAAACCCTATTATCCGAAAACTCCAAAGACTTAAAAGTCATTTGCTCACGCGAATTAACAACATTTATCGTAGATTTTTAGATTACAATAACCCCAACTTGAGTAGACTAAAATCAATCTTAAAAAATGTTAAAACTCTAATTCGACAAAACTTCGCGAACGAAAGTAATAGGCAATGGAGGGAAAAAATTCAATCTGTTAGACCCAGCGACTCCCCCGGGATGTTTGCCCAAATAAATTCTATATTCAGGAAAAAGAATAGTGCAAGTATACCCACGATTAAGGTACCGGCCGACTCCCAAAAACTCCTGGAAGACGCGAATATCGATATCACAAGTGCAAACCGTGATACAAACGGCTACTTCGTGATAACCGACGAACCCCAAAAGCTAGATCTAATAGGGACCCACTTAGAGGGAATTCATACACAAAACTCCAACTTGGGAAGGGAAAGACTAAATCAATTAGTTACGCAAAAGGCCACAGAATTCAAAAATGAGAGCGAAGGCAATGAGCCTTTACTCACTTTTAGCGAAAATCGGATGGCCAATCAAATTCCAGACAACCAACTATCAGACTACTTCGTTTCATTTGAAACAATCTAATTTTTATTCAAACGCCTCAATAATAAAAAATCATCCGGCTTGGATGGAATTCCAAATTTAGTATTAAAGAATCTGCCGGATGTAATTATTCAGGAATATTGCACCCTTTTTAATAACCTATTAAACAACTCTCACTACCCTGAAAAATGGAAACGCGCGAAAACATTCCCGATCCTTAAGAAAGGGAAAGATCCTTCAGATCCAAAAAGTTACAGACCCATTAGTCTTCTACCCAACATAAGCAAAGTCTTTGAATCCATCCTCAATGACTCCCTGAATTCCCATATTCGACAGAATGATCTGATACCGAATTGTCAATTTGGCTTTCGAAATAGACATTCTACCATACACGCCATAACGAAGGTTACATCCGACATCTGCTGGCATTTGAATAATAAAGAATGCATAGGTGCCTGTCTAATAGACATGGAGAAGGCCTTCGACACAGTCTGGCTTGACGGTCTGATCTTTAAATTAATCCGAAAAAAATTCTCCAAACACTTGATAAAAATCCTTGTACATATGATATACAACAAAAACTTTGTGCTAACAAACGGGAAAACTGTTACCACACAGACCTTTAATGTTAGGGAAGGGCTCCAACAGGGAACAGTAACTGCACCCACTTTATTCGCGATCTACATTAGCGATCTTTTGAAAGCATTTGATTTTAATAAATCACCCAAGAGATCTATTGTAGCCTTCGCAGACGACCTTATTATATACACACCCCATTCTAAAGCGACTAAAGCCCAAGAGGAACTTCAGAAAATGTTTAATGATGTTCAGTTCTACACGAACTCCTGGAAGATGAAAATTAATTCACAGAAATGTGAGACTATCCTATTCCGCACCACTTTAGCACATGCCAATAGAGATTTGAAGCGCAATTGGAAGAAATTCCATATTGTAGCTGGGGAGGGAAGCCACGATAAAATACCGCACAAAACTTGTGTTAAATATCTAGGAGTAAACTTAGATCAACACTTATACTTCAACCAACACTCTAATATCCAGATTGTAAAGGCGCGTAACGCATTCATGGCTCTAAAACGACTTTTTTACGCGAAACACTTATACCCTCGCGTTAAAATCATTTGTTACCAAGCTTTGGTAAGACCTATTCTCACTTATGGCTGCCCCATCTGGTTCAATATTAGTCCATCTTATATGGAAAAATTTAGACTGTTCGAAAGAAAATGTCTACGCGCGTGTACTGGCATCTATAGAAAGGCAGAGACAGATTTTCTGCATTACATATCGAACGAGGAAATATATGAAACGGCAGAAATCTCCCGGGTTGATACAGCAATCATAAAATTAATTAGGAACCATATAGCTCGAACCACCTCAGATCAAGACCTTAACCCATGGATCCACCAACCCTTCTTCCCAAACCCACAATATATTGAAAAAACCATGTCAACTGGTTTTATTCCACCTGAAGCCTTCGTCTACCTTGACGAAAACGGCTACATTTTAGATTCCGAATACGTACCAATCATTTATCACGCATATAGGCGCGCGACCGATAAAAAAATAGAATACGACCCCAATCTCGAAACCAGCGACCCCCTGCCCTTATGGCGTTACTCCACTGCGAACTATGTTGACATTGACAGACATGAGCGTGAGGCTACGCGATACTGGTGGCTTAATCAACAAGACATTTAGTTAGTTTTTCAAGTATAGGTTAATCAAGTAATTAAGCTAACCAAAAAAAAATATAAACGAAACTAGAATAAGTACTAACCTTGTTAGCAGCTTCCCTAGTTATAAGGCATGCCGGACCGAGACAATTGCTACAGGAACTGATGGCCTTCAGCTATCGGTCCAGGTGACGAATGGCTCGGCCCGGAATAGTTATAAGGAAAAATTATGTATGATAAACTGTTATATTTAAGGAACATTGTAATAAATTAAATAAAGTGATTCGTATCCCACCTAAATATTCCGTTCTCGATGCATTCTTAAATGCAATTATTGTACACTGGACTGAGCTGTCCGCGGCCGGGAACGGTGGTTTCTGCTCTACTATTCTCAAATAGTGGAGCATGATGCTGCTGGTCCCGGCGGCGGAGAGTTCGGCTCAAACCCTAGTTTTAAGTTAGTATGTAAGAATTGTATATAGTTTAAGTAGAGTAGAGTGAAATTGATGTAATATTGGGTTTTTTTTTTGCCATTTTCCCAATAGTTTATTTTATTTAATGATAAGTATACATTAAGAATGTAATTAAATAAAGAGACTCTGATCCCCCCCAAAAAACATCCCCCCGATAAAATGTATATCTTAGAGTGCCCATTGAGGCCATTAAGAACGGTAGCAGCTTAGATATAGACTAATCTTAGCTTTAGGATTAAGATAGAAAACCTGTTAGCATTAAGAACTTACGGCAAATAAAGCACCTTTTAAAACTTAAAAAACAAATTTTTCATATTCATATTTTTCGTCATTCTTTTTAATTGTTCATTGTCTCCCATACTTTTTCTTATTTACCATTTTTTTCACGTCTTGTTTTTTGGTTACTTCTTCCAACAATATAATTCTTCTGGTATTCTTGGTTCTCTTTGCTCTTTTAATTTATATTATTTTACTATTTCTCTTTACTTCTCCTACTTTTCCTCTTTTCAAACTAATGACTTATCCTTTTTCGCCTCTTTGTAATTGCTTCATCTTCTCTCACCCGTTACATGTTTTCTTGCCTTTTCATTCCTGCTTCTTTACTTTAGTTACTGTTCTTTTTTTCTTGTTTTTTTCTTTATCCTTTTTATTATCTTGAGTTGAATCTTTCTATTTACACCCTAAAGTAAAGTAGAGTGTACTTTCTACTTTTATAATTTTTATTTTGTAGTTCTTCACCATTCATTGCAACTGTTCCTCCTTTGCATGTTTACACTTTACACTTTTTAATTAACTTCTTCTTTGTTTCGTCTCTTTTTCGATATTTGCAAAAAAAAAAATTTTCACTTCTACTACTTTTCATCTTTTTTACCAGTCTTTGTAATTGTTCTCCTTCCCTACTTTTTTAAGCTGTTTTTTTTATCTATATTTTTTGTTTCTTCTTTCCTTTTGTTAATTTTTTTCTAACAATATTTTTTTTGTGTTATTCCTTGTTTCTTTGTACACTTTTTATTTAGCCACTTTACTTTATACCTTTTCTTACTCTTTTTTCTTCCCCCCCTCCTTTTTTTATTCTTTGTTTTCCTTACTGTTTTTATTTAACTTTACTCCTTCTATTTATTTTTACTTCTTTTCTTTTCTTCTCCTTTTATTAATCTTATTCCTTGGTTTTTTTTACCTTTTTTCACCATTTTTGCTCAGTTTTTTATTTGTGTTTCCCTGTTTTTTTTTAATAATATTTTTCGTTTCTCCTTACTTCTTTTCCTAGTGCTTTCCTCCTTCTTTTTGCACTTTTTTTTTATTATTATAATGTTTCTCTTTACTTTCCCTCCTTTTGTCCCCTTCATTATTATCATTATATTCTTTTTTTTTTACACACTTTTTTTCATTTTCACCATTTTCATACTTGTAATATTTTTCTTGATCTGTTCTTGTTTTTCCCCTTACCTTCCTTCTATTTTTTTTTTTTTTGTTTTTTTTCTCTTCTTCTTTATCAATTCTCCTCTTTTCCTTTTCTTCTTTTTCTCCACATTTATCTTCTTTTCGGTTTGATTTTTTCGGTTATAAGACCCTGACTTTCATTACATAACACCAAAATCCAAGATGCAATCTACGAAAATTAGTCTGCATCTTAAACCTATCGACGCCCACAATACTTTGCTAAATCAGGTGTATCGAACCCATCCACTTTTCCTTCTACTCCAATACAATTTCCTACTAGCACTAAACCTCGGCTACTCCATCAACTTCTCAAGACTACGTGTACTTGGAAGAAATCTTGAGAAACATGACTACTACTTACTTACCGTACAATAGTATCAAAATACAAGACTCACAATTATTTCAGTCGTACTCTTAGCGTGGTTAATCAGACGCGATACCTCAACTTTACCTGGCCCAAAGACACGGCACAATGACGTCGTCAATGTTGCAAAAGAGAGAGTTCCCGAACGCTTTTCGTACATATATATAAAAATTATTTTTCTTATTTTTTCCACATGATAAATTCGGTCAAAACCGCGAATGAGTTTCGATTTCATTTTCAGTACTCGCACAGTAGTACATCGAGTCGATGAGAGTGGTATGCGTTTGGCGGTAAAAAAAATTGAAATGTTTTCAAAATACTAGTTTATTAGTTAATTGATCGAAAAGTGCAAGTTTGATTCGAGTTTTTCGTCGGCAATCTGATATAAAAGCTTCCAATCCACGATTAAGTGATAAACGGAGTGAAGATGGTTAAAATTTTCGGACTGTTTGTTCTTCTATTCGGCTGTAAGTTGTTGTATATATTTTCAATTTGGATTTCGAATTGTTAATTTCATTATGAAACTCCATCTCCATCTGTGAGTCGAAAACCTGTTGGCTTTGAAGTCTTATGAAATTTTAACTCGGCTGAATTTTACGTTTGTTTGTTGTTCGCCGAATGAAATCGAAAGTTTGTCGTTTTCGGAAACATTATTAATAACGTTAGTCATCTCGGATATTGTGCTACGATGTGCTTAAGAAAATGGTTGCAGCTCCTGCCCAGCCGGCCAATTTTCGTAATTTTAGTATCTAATTATCAGGTTTATTGCCATCTTAAGCAGCACAGCAAGCCAAGGTTCATCTGAAACCTTGAATTTAATAGCATACACTATCCACCTTTCAATTGCTCAAAAGACATTTTAATTGTCACCTGGTAAAGAAGAATGTGTGTCAATTGGAGTACTTATAACGTGCAGTGAGAAACCAATTACAAGACGAAAATTTGCACGTTTCTTCAACATGAAGAAAGGTTCGCCAAAATTTAAGGCAATCAAAACGAAAGAGTGGATCGAGTAATTACAATGAAAGTAGCGCCCACTAAATAGTAAGCTAAATATATGCACTACCATATTTTTTTTTTTTTTTAAATATACATCTCGTTAATAATTACACTGCACCAGCTTAAGATTGTTGGTACTCAGTACACGAAAGTAAAGAAAGAAAGTTTAAATCTACATCACGAGAAAAAAAAAAAATTAAGATAAAAGTTGTCGCTTGACCGGCAAAAATTTCTGACACACTATGCAAAAATTTCACTGCAGAAAATGTTGTTTCTGTATTTGCCTAACGCATACCGAACAGTAATATAATGAAATGAAATATTTATAATTTTACTGTCCCTAAATATCAAAGATTTTAAGAAAAAGTTAGGGAACTCCTGCTAAAGATAATGTGACAGTGCTTTTAAGTTTCAATGTCTAAACGTGTACGAAATTTAATCGGTATCTATTGAGCCGCTTAGAGTTATGATTAAACAAACTAATCTAAAAGAAAAAAAATTTTGTAGTTATACCCCCTCTTTTAAATCTCTAGTGTGGTTCACGTTATTAAATTTTCTGTAATACTATCTTCAGACTACGAGATTAATGCGTTTAAAACGAGTTAAACGCATGGAATACACTTCCCGAACACGTAGCTACAATGCGTTTAACAGAAAACATGTACTGCGACCCTCGCGGAAATCGAAGTAAACTTTGGAAGAAACTATTTAATGCTGTAGAAAATTGTGTCATTGTGCAACAATTGCACTAGCTAATAACTTCATTTTTCATTACTTCTACATAAAAACATTTGTTTCAAACAATTTAGAAAGCATAAATTCGCTAATGATGATATATGTACTTGTCAAAACAAATCACATCATGTTGCCATGTATCAAAATAAAACGAGTTGCTTAGTCTGAACACTGGGTACTTTTTTAACACATTTATTTTGACTACTTAAACGCGTTTAAGACGCATAGCCTGTACAGGGTTTAATTTGCCTTTGTATGTATTTCTATTTTCTTTATTTTTCATCATGTCTCTAGGTTCCTCTTTTAATGATTTCTCCTTTTTCTTTTCAATTATATTCCCTTTTCCTACCACTCTTTATATTTAAGTTAATAATTTTTTTCTACATTTTTTTTTTATTTTTCTTAAATACCCCTTTCCTTGTTTTTGAACCTTTATACGCCTTTTTTTGTTTTGAATTTTACTTTTATATTTACTTGCACTTTTATCTCTTTCTTGCCTCTTTTATTTTTCTTTAATTTTTTCCGTTTTCTTAATTTATTTATTTTCTTCTCTTAATTATTTTAACAATTTTTTCGGCATTTTTCCTCGTTATAACTTTTTTCGTTCTCAAATAATTTTATCAATTCTCTTTTATTTTTAAAACCCTCTATTATTTGTAAAGTTAACAATACAGTTCAACTCGTATAATTGACTACTGGAAACTTTTCATAGCCATAGCAACCGTGGGAATGTGAAATTTTCTTCTTGCTAATTAAACATAAATTACACTGTAAAGACAGCAAACAAGAAAGTTAATTTTTAGCAGTAACTTCATAATTAAAATAATAACCGTTTTTTATATGAGATAAAAAAAGGTTGAAAGGAAAAATAGTCAAAATAAGTCTGAAATATATTTTTTTCTCACATTAGTTCAACTTATTATAACTATTTTACCTTTTTATTCTTTATTTTCATTAAACTTATTTTTTTCTTAATTCTTTTCTTTAATCTTAACTTAACTCTCAACTGGTCGATATGACCAATCTTTTCTTACCAAGCTTTTGATGTTTTCCTTTTGAGTCTTTTTTTTCTACTCTTGCTTTTGTGTTCTTTTTTCTTTTCATGCTTTTCTCCATGGCTTTATTTTCTAATTCTTACTATTTTCGTTTTATCTTTTCTATATTCTTTTTCAAAATTTTCCTTATTTTTTCCTTTCAATTATTTGCTAAAGTTTTCTTATTTTTTCCCTGTTTTACTTTTTTTATTTATTCTTCTGGTTTAATTTTCTCCGTAATATATTTATATTTTTCCTTTGCTTAACTTCTATTTTTTCATTTTTATTTTTCTCTTATGTACCCTGTTAGGTCTCATTCTTTCATTTCATTTATCTTTTCGTTTTCTTGTTTTCTTTTTATTAGGTATAACCCTATTGTATTTCTCCTTATATTTTATATATTTTGTTTCTTTAAATTTATTCTCTTTCCTTTTGGTTTTGTTGTGCTCTTTTTTGTATTTCGTTTTCCTTTTCGGGAATTTTTCTATTTCTTTTGCTCATTCTCTCGTTTTCTATTTTCTTTTCGTCTTAACTTTTCTTTTCTTGTGTTCTATTTTTATTTTTATAAAATAAAATTCTTCTCGTTCCCTTTTTCCCTTTCGTTGCAGTTTTTCTCCTATTCTTTTTCTCTTATTCTTTTTCTCTTATTCTTTTTCTATTATTATTATTTGTTCTCTTAATTTCATTATTTTTTCTTTTAGCGAATGTTTTTTTTTCACTTTTTGCAATTATTTTCATTTTAAATTTGTTGTTTCCTCAATTTATTTTTAAGTCTTTTGTTTTTTTTTCATTTTGTTTTTTTTTTTCTCAATTCCTTTCTCCTTTATTCTGTATTCTATTTGTGTTTTTTTTTTGTTTTTTATTTTGCTTATTTTCTTTGTTTTTTATTTTTTTACTTTCTGAGTGTTATTTTTTTCCGTTTTGTCTTTTCTTTATAAACTTTTGTTTTTACTTTTCTATATTTTTATTTGGTGGACTTTATTTTTATTTTATTTTCCTTTTTTTATAAAATTATATTCGTTTCCCTCTTTTCGATTCATCCTTACGTTTTTAACTTTTATCAGGTTTTTATTATTTTTAATTTGTTAAGAGTTTGTTGTTCTTTCCAGTGTCAGTGGAGTGAAGCTCCAATACGAAATCCCCGACTGTTGATTGACCGTAGTACTTGACGAATTTTGGAAAGAACTTTCACTGGAGAGGCCAGTTTATCATAAGATTTTGTGTTGGACTAGGTCCGAAGGAAGTACTACAAGTACTACGGTCAATCAACAGTCGGGGATTTCGTATTGGAGCTTCACTCCACTGACACTGGAAAGAACAACAAACTCTTAACATTTAATAGCTTCAATGGTAGCATGACCATGAAAAACTAGTAACATAAAAGTATTGGTAAAAATAAGTTTTGCGTTGGACCCACTGGGCCCCGGACTTAACAACAGATTTTCAAGTTTCATAGCCATATGGTTATCCAAGGTTACAACCATTTTCATAGCCATATACGTCCCGCCTTTAGTATAAGGTAGATGTCCGGCGAGTTCCCGATTACATTATTCGTGGAAATGAATTTGGATTACGATGTGGCTATATAGAATTTGCCTCAGCAATTCCACCAGCTGTCAGGGTGTTTCGGAAGTTGGCTAGAATACACCCTCTGAAGAGTCTTCTGCATTCCGATGACGAAACAGCTCCTTCGGACCTAGTCCAACACAAAATCTTATGATAAACTGGCCTCTCCAGTGAAAGTTCTTTCCAAAATTCGTCAAGTACTACGGTCAATCAACAGTCGGGGATTTCGTATTGGAGCTTCACTCCACTGACACTGGAAAGAACAACAAACTCTTAACATTTAATAGCTTCAATGGTAGCATGACCATGAAAAACTAGTAGCATATTTTTAATTTGTTTACATTTTTTTGCCATCTTTCGACCCTCAAAGAACTTATACCTGCTCTTCAAAACAAACTTAATTAATAAAAAAAACTTAATATCTCTTTCCTTAGGTAGTCAAGCCGTGATTGTGCCACAAGAGCTACCATCAATTCTATCCCTGGTCTATTCAAATATCCCGCCCATCAAAAAAGGTATATCTAAATCAAATGTTTTTATGTATCCCTCAAACTTTTCCATATTCCGCAGGAACTGATTCCAGAGTGGGTTTCGGTTTCCGGCTCGGCGAACATGCAGACTTCCAGGTGATGCTCGAACTGGGACCTCAAACGGAGACACGCAAGATTGGCGGAACTTCGGGAGCAAGTAAACGAAATGTGGACCAACAAGATTCGCCGAAACCAAGTTCGGTGAAGAAATCTCAAAATAAGGAAGGAGCTAGTTGGTTGTCGAGCTGGTCCACTAACATGGAGCAGAAGAAGCGGAAGAAGGCTTCAGCGCAACTGAAGAAGTCGACCACAACCTCAACAACAATTCGTACGGTTCCGCTTATATCGGAATCTGCACTGAAACAGCTTCAGCTTCTCTTCAATCAAAACCGCAGTGAACAGATTGCAGCCGAAGAAAACTCACTTGCGAAGAAAAGCGACAAGGATCAAAAAGAAATCACCGCCGAATTGATGGATGTTAATTTGAAATAAGAGAGCAAATAGAAAGCCATATTTAAGGATCTAATTTCATTTGTTAGAAGTACACATAGTAAATTATCGATCGATATTAATAGTTTCTAATAATGTTTAAATGTTCATAATAATACTTTGTATAAACACCGATCTATCGCCTATTTAAACTCTAGATAATTATAATCTCTAGATTATTTTCAGGCCAATCCAGGCTAGGTTAGTATAATACATGAAACAGAACCCTTTCTCAATCATCCATTCTTCCAGCAAACATGATAACTCGGCAACGCGACTATACCATAATAATTAAACAAATCTAGATATTTGATAAAATTTTAAAAATTCAGTTTCTTAACTTTTGATACTAGTTCTAGGTAAATTCACTGAAGGTGAACTCAATCCCAGTCTACTTCGATCTCATTGGGCCTATTGAATACCCTGTTTATTACCGCAGCCTTGACAGACATTAAAACTGTAGTCATACCTTTTATTAACTCGATAAACAAAAAAAAAATTTGAAATTTTTCACTTCTTACGAGTTTAAGAATGTACATGCTTAAAATATAACCTGTCCTTCGAGTAGCTACTACTTGTCTTAAAAAATATAATATTTCTTAAATTTAGAGCTTTGTCCTTATTCTACTCTAGAAATTTTGTTGCCCTAATTCTACATAAAAAAAATTTATTGTCCTATTTTGGGTCATTCATTTCACTCTCGGAAGTCCTGTAAATCAAGACTGTACTTTAAATTTCCTTCTTCCACCCCCGAAAATTTCTATAAAAATTTTAAAGAGTCAAATTGGAGGCATCTAGAAATGTCGGGAAAAAATTCTAAATTCAATATCCTCTGGGTTGAGAGTCTTTAAACAGTACCAAAATTTCGATCTCAATATGATTGGCCATATGTACCTTGAGGGGACATCTGGGGTTATTCTGTTGTAGTCATAGCCTAGTTCTGCTCTTTTCCTTCAATCCAGTTTGATTACCTTTGTTTTCAACATTATTCATTCTCAACTATATGTCAAGCTCAGCGCGGGGCTCAGAGATAAGCTAAGAACCCATCCCCAGAAAAATCAACAAATAAATCTTAGGCTAGAAGACCGAATAAAGATACGACGATTGGAGGAAAATGATCGAAGAGCCTAAAGCTGAAATGCTGTAGAAAACGGCGGTAGGTATTTGTCATTATTTTTTTAAACATTCCTTTCATGCGTTACAATAGATAAAAAAATTGAGATTTTTTAATTGTCACCCTATTGTCAAAGTGTACAAGTCTACACTTCCTTAAAGGCTCGAATTTTAACAAGTAACGGACTAATCACATTGAAATGACTGGTCCCAGAACTTTCTCATGGGGTATTATTATTTTTTTAGGTTTAAAGTAAACCAATTCGTACTGAACTATTATTAAAATCGTTTAATTAATTTATTTCACGTGGCAATAATGCTGCTCTTTCACGGTTCTACTTTGATCTTTACGTTTGATCTCTTATCGCAGTCGCATGGTTATAAATAAAAACTTCACTTGGCTGTCGCTTATTAACGACTGATCTATTGCCGCTTGCGAGCCTGTCCTGCACTTTTATACCACATGTCATGCGTCGCAAAATTTTTTTAGTTGGAATCATGTTGAACTTTTGCTTTACAGCAGCTGCCTACATAAATATAAATCCAAATTAACAAAAATACAATTTTTATAATAAATTTATACATAATCAATAAATAATTTAAATAATAAATAAATAATTTATAAAATTAAAATCTTAAAAAAAATTTAAATTAATTTCTTATGTTTTGCAGGTTCAGAAGTCGGAGCTTCTGCTACTATGGCCACAGGTATAGGTACAGGTTTTGCAGTTGTTGTCGTTGGATCATAGGCTTCGATTGGAGCCGGTAAAGTTTCGCAGCCAATTTGATCGGTCTTAATGAAGAAGGATCGTGTAATTTTGAATTTATCCAAGACTCCGTAGGCTTTTTGTAGTGTTGGCCCGGAAGGAATACGATCTCTAGTCATGACCCAAACTGATTCTGAAAAAAAACAAACATTTCTTAATTCTTGAACTGGTTCAATACTGATAAAAATATTTATGTTTGGTGTTTATTTACGGGTATGTCCAACAGATCCTAATGAACTACAAGAATAGATTACTGCAAAATTATCGTAGTCAGTGTCCAATACGTTCAACGTGGTATCGTAGTTAATTGGCAATGAATTGTAGCGAACGTTATACGTAGCCTCGCCTGATTTTCCTGTTAATCTCATCTGACCGGAAATTTTTCGTTCAACTCCAGTACTGCAAATCGTTATTAATTTTATAATTTTTTAAATTTAATTTTTAATACAAAACTATACTCACAATCGATTAGTTATAGAATTATCAATCCAGATTTGACCATCGGGGCGTTTATCATAAGTTACTGTAATACATTTTGCTGCCAGCTCTGTTACCGTGAAGAGACGTTCTGTTTCGTACCATTTTCCCAAGAATTGATCCTTGTCAAAATCCGGCATAGGTTGGTATTTTGGACATCCTCCAAAAGATGGTATTTGTGCCAATGCTACAGCAAAAATAGCCCAGCTTACTAATAACTTGGCAATCATGTTGTGATGGTTCGATACGAACGTACGATAATCTATAAGTTAGAATGATAATTTTTTTTATTTTTTTTATTATCTATCTACTTTTATTATCTATCTATCTAATTTATTAAATTATTAAATTATTTACTAAATTATAAACAAATATATCACCCACACTCCCGTATGTAAGTAATTAACGTAACATTTTAAGGGACTGACGTTGCAGTGCAGAATGTTTTAATTGTATATGAATCAAGTTTTGTAAACCAACAAAACTCTAACTTTTGTGAATCAATATAAATTTTCAGTACTGAATACTGTCAGAAAGAAACATGAATTACCGAACTCGTGATTACATCAGAATACCGACATTTACCACCTAGTTCTGAACCAATTCAATTTTTAAGTACAGAAACAGAAGTGTGAAAAGTTATAAAAATTTCTTTAGTAGTAGTGCGATAACACTCAATGGATCTACATAATTAATAATTAATAATTATGTAGATTTAATTCCACAGCATTTGCTATCTACAATTAAACTGTAGTTCACTAAAAGGAATAAGTTACTTCAATCACTCACTTCAATGAAGTGTTCTGTTGGAACAGTTCAGTCAGGAACGACAATAAACACTATGCAACTTCTCGTATTAGAATCTTACTCACATTTATGCTATACTCCGGTCTTGAACACAAAAACACCAAAAATTTTAATACTAGGATATTGTTTGAACTACACTGCAACCTGTCATCAAACTCTCCATACAAAAACGTTCAATTTTGCATCAAAATGTTTCAAAGTGCGTCATACAAAAACGGCGTCTTGTCGCCCCCAGTATTTACATCACTATGGTACTGACTGAATAGAGTTTAACAGTTCAGCTGGAATACCAATGGAGTGCTGCTATATTGTAGTACTTATATTAACCTCCCGCATTCAAACCAAGCCATGAAACAAAAATATATTTATGATATTCGTCTATTATGTTTAAATAAACATATTATATGTCACCTCTAGTGCAAATGTGGTTCATATAAAGATCAGAATGTCTTGATTCCAGATAGTAATAAATTAGATTTAAAAAAAAAACGATAAAGTTTAGATTCAGCAAAAGAAAGTGATTAATATCGACTTTGTCAAGATGAAAATAAATGTTGTTTGTTTAAAATACCTATAAATAATTTAATTTATTTAAAATAATCTGAAAGTTTAACAAGATCGCTTTCATTTGGAAATGGTATGTTGAATTCGTCAGAACAGGCGGAAAAATTAAAAAGTAGCGAAACTTGAATAATTACTAATTTCTTATCTCAGAGATTTTGTTGTTTCTTTTATTTCTATTTATGTTCATCGTGTAAAAAAAATTAGAAAAAACCATGTTAATAATAATGATGTGAAAAATAAAATGGATCATATATGATCCTGAATAAAGCATTTGAGAGAGATTAGATAAATAAAGTTGATAGTTAGGCCTAGACGTATAACGTGGTAACCCTCAGGTGAGGAAACCAACCTACGTTCTACTTTATTCAATACCATTGATTTATTAGCATTACACTATATGCCATGATGTCAAATATTTGACAAAAAATTTTGACTAAAAATTTTGAATTTTTGAAGGAAAGTAGCTAATTTTAAACAACTGTTATGAAAAAAGTAAAGCGATTTTTTACAAATGCTTCGATCAAATCGTAGTAATAAAAGAGCATTACAAATGAAAAAAAAGATTAGAATGATACGATTAGCGGCTTAAGAGAAACTGGGTCCAAAAATGGCAAATTTTTAAGTAAGTTTTAAATATGTAAGTTCAATTTAGTACTGGAGAGATCACCGAACGTCAAATTTTAGACTACTCCCGCATCAAATTTTGAAGCTTTTATCCAGCTTTTATAACCACCCAGGAGGTATATTTATTTTGCTTATTAACATTTCTAGTCTCGACTTTTTCCTTAAATTGAAACATACAATTTTTGATATATGCCACAAACGTTCTAATGAAAATACCTACTTTTTTAATGGCTATTATATGGTAGCTCGTGCGTAGAATCTGTTTAAAAATTTTAATTTTGACCTTTTGTAGATCTTCTGTTAACCGTGATACACAAAATGATAATAAGGACTTATTCTCACTTACTAAATCGATATCTTACTTTGCAGTGGACGCTATAATTACTACTGCCTGAGTTTAGAATTTACCAAAGAATTCCTCAAGATCACAGCTAAATTTTTTCAATGTCTTTTGTACGGAAACTACTCGAAGAACTTTAGATTTTTCGCATTTGTGCTTTTTATTTTAACTACTGGATTAGATATATATCAAATCGGAAATTAGTGAAGTTTTTTTTATTTTAAAGACTTCTGTATGGAAGCTACCAGAAAAAGAGCACAGATTCTCTTCATACTGTAACAGTTACATTGAATTTGTACGTGAATTCATATGACAATTCGACATTGGACCGATTGTAAGACCTTGTTCAGACTATGAGTTTTAAATGCGTTTAGGCAGTCAAAATGAACGTGTTAAAAAAGTGGTGTTCAGACTAGGCAAGTCGTTTAATTTTGATATATGATAGCTTGACGTGATTCATTTCGACAAATAAATAGCCAGCTGTATTTCATAACCAAATTTATTCTTTCTAAATGATTTAAGACTAAATGTTTCTATAGCAGGAATGGATAGTGAGTTTATTAGCAAATGAAGTCGTTGCACAAGCACGAAATTGAGTTTCTACAGCACTAAATAGTTTCTTTCAAAATTTACTTCGATTTTCGCGAGGGTGGCAGTATATATTTTCGGTTAAACGCATTTTACCTACGTGTTTTCGTAAACACGTTCGGAAATTGTTTTCAATGCGATTTAAACGCGTTAATCTCGTAGTCTGAACATTAACACTTTTTATTAAACTACTAAAAGAGATATTTTCATACTGCTTAGAATTTGAAGACCAAGAAATAAGTAAAATAGAATTAAATTTAAAAAATATAATAAAATTTAAAAAAAAAAGTTAAACTCACTCGAAAACGAATTGAAATAAAACAAAAATCGCAGATTTATCTTCACTTCAGATCCCGAAATTCAAAATCAATTTGCATTGGTGTGCACTTGATCACATTTAACGTTAACTTTTACGCGATTTCTATTTATTTATCGATCAACTCTTTTAACACTTTGTACAAAAATTGTGTGCACCGGTAACCACCAAAACACACCTGAACTTCGCCAACACCTTACGTACACTAACCTGAAATCGAACAGAGGTTCGAAGATGAAATGCCATCTTAAAGACAAACTTCGATCATATTTATACGATCGGTTGGATCTGACGAATAGCGGTAAAGCGGTAAACACTTAATAAAAAAATAATTCAGTTTTGCTATTTCCGCCTTCTGATCGTAAATCTTGGTTGCGATAGTGCCCCAATGATTTCGAGAGTAGCACGTATAAATTCTGTGTCGACTTCCTTACGGTGATCACACCGTACCTGTTGGTTGAACCTTTAAATTGTAGACCCTATCAAGTGCATACATCGGTTTCTTTTCATACTCCCTAGGTAAGACCGCACGGTACTTGATCCATTGCTCTACGTACCGGGTGATTATTCAAGACAAACTTAGTTTTTTTTTTTTTTTGATTCTTTTAAAACCGTGGCATCGTCTTGCGGTGGCTTTCTACTTTTTTCCTCACCATCTTAGCAATGACGGTAATGTGAAACCAGTTCACGGTGAGTTTTTGGCATCAAAATTTATATCAGGTAAACGTTTAATCTGGGACCATTATCACTTGGGTTTTTGATCGGTTCGCCTATTCGTGATCGTTCCCGATGTGTTTATAGCTTACAGCATTTGCACGATTTTGATCTTCATCGTAAAGAAGTTGAAAATGCATTAATCCAGTAATTAGTAATTTATGGGTCCCTACATGGACTTATCACGTTACAGGGATTAATGTCGTTTGCCTAGGAGATATTAGAATTCCTGTAGCGATCCCGATCAGCGATCCGGAGCAGCGATTAATTTAAAACGGAGCAGTTAATCAAACTTACTGTCATTGTCATTCCATCTAAAATCGCCAAAAATGTCGATATTTGTAACCTTACCATCGCCGATTCTTTTGAAAATTCATGTACTCGAAGAGTTAGTGAAAAAAAATATAGTTTAAATTTTTTGTATCTAATATCTCATTTTTTTTAGTCATAGTTTGCATGTTAAAGATTTCGCAAAAAAAGGTGTCCGCGTCCTCTTTGAAAATTCATATCTCTAGTAATTTTGATCCTAGAATAATAAGGACTTATTCAAAAGATTGTTGTTTAAAAATTATAGCAATATAAAAAAACACGAATAAAAATTATCATTGAATTTTTTTTTTCAAGGATAACAATTTTATCCTTTATCCTTTAAAAATATTTTTTTTTTCTATTTTTAATTTTTTTTATATTTTGTAGATTATATCTACAAAACATACCAAATATTTAACTATGGATCTCAATGGGATCGGGGTTAAGAAAAGAGCATCAGTGCTTTTCAATTATGTTATAATTATAATATAATTTTTCTAAATGTTTAAAGTTTAAATTATATATATTTTCTCACTAATATTTCAAGAACAAAATTTTTCAAAAGAATCGGCGAAGGAAAGGCTACAACTTTGGCGCGTTTTAAACGCGTTTAAGTTGGAAAGATGAACGAGTTAAAAAAGTAGTGTTCACACTAGGCAACACGTTTTTTTTAAACAGCTTGACGTGTGTTGACAAGTACTCGTATATATTCAGCTGTGTTTCATTAGTGAATTTATGCTTTCTAAATTGTTTGAATCAAATGAGTTTGTGTAGCAGTAATAAAATAATGCTGTCGTTGCACAAACACACAATTCAGTTTCTGCAGCATTAGTTAGCAACTAGTTTCTACCAAAGATTATTTCGATTTCCGCCAAGGTTAAGCGCGCTGTAACTACGTGTTTTCTAAAACAGGGAAGGATGTGTTTTAAACTTGTTTAACTGGATTTAAACACGTTAATCTTGCACATAGTATTAAGGTAAAATCTTTAATGTTCAACTCGGAAAACGGCAAACAATCTGGATGTAACTTTATTAAATTTTCGGAAAAAAATATATAGAGTTTAAGATAAAACTTATTTTAGCAATAAGTGTAAAATTATCAATAAAAAAAATATACCTATTAAGATTAGTGTTAAGATTAGTATTGTATTGGTTTAAGAGTAGCGATAGGATTAGCTTTATCAGAGGATCCCAGCCCTTGGCTAGTCCAGTATTTTTACTTTATTATTTTAATAATAAAGTATTGTGATCGACCTGAAATTTCAAAAAAATTTTCTACCCTGAAATTTTGTATTTTCACGTTTTAGGACTAGTAGACCCCAAAAAAGCAATAAAAAAAATGTCCGTCTGTACGATGTACGCCGTATGCCGTACGCAAAAATAGTTTGAAGGCGCGTAGCTCACAAGCCCGTTGAGGTATTATCATGAAATTTTTATGGTGAGTAGGTTGGGTGAACCTCTACGACTGGTATAGTTTAGAGGAGTGTGGGTATGAGGGGGGAGGAGTGGGGAGGGTTTAAGACGAAAATTTTGGTTTCTAGATCTCAGCAACCGCTTACGCTAGGAGGCTGAAACTTGGAATTTCTATAGAACTTCAATAGTGAATCCATTTTCAAAAAAAATTGTTGATATGGCTGAAGGGGTGTGGGAGTGGGGGGGGGGGGTAAATAATTCTTCAGAAACGCAAAAATGCCGAGATCGACACATTCTAAAATCCATATCTCCTAAACCGTTGATGGCACGAAATTCAATTTTTTACCAGACGTAGGCCCAATAGAACCCGAGCAGAGAAAAAAAGTTGGGGGATGTGGTTGTAGAGGGTGAGTGTGGGGGAGGGTGCAAAGGAAAAAGTTCCGATGTTTATATCTTAAGAACCCATAATTATAAAAAGCTGAAACTTGGTATTTAGATAGAGCTACAGTAGTGGCATGTTGGAAAAATATAATTTTTTTTTGGGATAGTATGGTACGGTGGGGGGGGGGGGGGGTGTTTTCCCTAACTATGGAACGGCTTATGCTAGAAAGTTGAAACTCGGTGTGTATATGTAAATCAACTAGAAAAGTAATTTGAATTAAAAAAAAAATCGAATATCCATTGGCGTTCGGAAGTGGGGGCAAAAAAAATGTTCAGTCAAAATAGAATGCATATATTTTCACGATTTTCTTCATATCTACTAGGTCTTCCAAAATATTGAGTTCACTTTTACTCTACGGATTCTCCATATGAATACCTAGAAAGCGTTTTCTATATTTTTTGGAAATTAACCCCTAAGGGGGTGTAAAGTGATTGTATACTTTTTCATGAATTCTTCCGTATCTCTCAGGTCTGATCAGATATCGAATATCATTTCACTTCTACGGGATGGTTTAATAATCACTTATATTTAAGTTTTTTCTTTTTTCAACCCCTAGACCACATCCCGGAGTATGACCCAATCATGGTATTCATATATTACGTCCTACTCTAACCGCTTCCGAACTTTTTGTTAGTTTTTCAGTCACTTAGTAACCGAAACCGCATTTTAGAATTGAATGCGTTCCAAACTTCTGCCGGAAAAATAATAAAGTTGCGCCCAGACCATTGGCAGATTTTTTTTGTAAGTCCTAATAGTCATAAGTTAGTTTTTGAGAGCACATCAGTGCCATTTGGATTAGTTTAAGTTCTGTTATATAATTTTAGCTTTATTGAATTAGTTTAAAAAAATTTGTTATCTATTTTGGCACAAATAAGCGCTTTTAAAATTAAAAAAAATTAATAAATTTTGGGTAGATATTGGTGAAAGTTGTGACTAGTATAGCGACGGTATTATTTTAAAAATTATTATAAAATGCCCGTTTTATCACAATGTTTCTGCATTAACAACCTTTGTACACATCGCCCATGCCTAGCCAATTTGAATTTCCTACGAAATTTATACCCTGACTGGGTCCTAAATGCTCTTACTTCATCAGAATAGAGGCAATTACGAAATTAAATTCATGTTTTATATGTGGCAGTAGCGTCAGCATTCTATCGTGACCACATTTTAACCGCTTTTCAAATTTTGACCCGAAAAATAGTAAAGTTTCACCCAGATTGTTTCTTTGTAAATATTCTCCATTTTAGCGGATTCCTTAGTTGTTGTGTTAGCTTCAATTATACCCTGAAAGGATGTGATTTCCTTGCACCATTGAAATTCGTAGGTTTCTGACTACGTTTTTTTGATAACGGCAAATTTGCATATTGATCTCGTTCGCAACGACATTGTTCTATCAAATATTTTCCGTAATTGAACGAAAAAACGAGAAGGATACCGAATATAAGCTCATAAAAATATTTAACAAAAAATTTGACTTCTATCCACTGAAATTCGTGTTTCAATAGATTTAGATTTATGTCAAAAAATAATAACATTAAATTAAGCTCTCAATTTGAATTTAAATTTTACCGCCAATCCGTTGGTTTTATTGGAGTATTAAACCCAGCATGCAAAAATAGAAATTTTCATCGAACGAAGCCACACCTGTGGTTTGAATATCCACTTAGTCGTTGAAATTGAAAAAAAAAAATCCAATTCGCGTTCTACTTGAAGTTTAACACCAAAACATTACATTTTCTTGAAATAAACTATTTCGGAAAATTTAATAAAAACTACTAAACCAAATTTCAGCCAATTATTTATTACGTAAGCTCTTTTTTGTTCAATCGCATTTCAAATTTTCAAAAATTCCCACTCAAATCCAATCCAATGAACGTTCCAACTGTCCAAGTGGAACGCACGAAACCGAAACATCGCACCGAACGAAACGAATTCCAAGTGGAAATTGTGTAAAAACGCAAGAAGCTGTCAATTGTCAAACGCGGTTGTGGACTACAAGTCGACGGTAATTTTTCTGTTCTTCGGTACGTTGATCGCTCGACGGAAACTAATTTCAGTTTTTTTCTTATCGGTTTTTGTCATATTAATGTGTCATACCGAAATCCCGGCCGAAACTACGTAACGTTCGATAGCGAAGCGGTTCCGATTGTGCGGCTCGTCTCGTTGTGCAAGAAATTCCGGGGCAGTTTTTTTTTCCCTTTTTATTTTTTATTGGTCGCCGTTTGCTTCCGAGCTACTGCTACCTTTGCAAGTGTTTCTGCAGCGAAGTTTTGTCGGATTTTTCACTGTCGCGAGTTTTTCAGTGGCAAAATTCTTAAGTTGCGGAGCAAATTGGAATTTTGCGGACAAAGTGCTGGAGGTTGTTGTTGTTGTTGTTTTTTAGAAGAAAAGGTGTGGGGTGTCAAAAGTGTAGTGTGTATCGTCGGTCAAACAGCAGCGCAGTTTGTCTAGAGGATTTTTTTTTTCGGAGATCTTGCGACGTCATTGCCGCGCGACGACCTGAAGGTAAGACGAGATGTTGTTTTTGCTTCTGTGTGTAAAACTACACGTTCCGTGGCCGCGACCGTCCTGCCAACTCCGCGTAGTGCTCTGCTGGGCAATCGGCCGTGGAACGGGTTTTCTAGCGAGCAGTGGCCGCGGTGCTCCCCGTTCTCGGGGGCCCTAGTCCAAGCACAACGGCTTCTTCGGGCTGTGACGTTGGCTTCCATTTTGCACAATAGGCAGGCGTGTGGTGTGACGGTGAGGAAAAAATAGCCCCCCGGGAATTTGTAAACAAAACGTTTGTTGTGACACGGCGAGGAGTATGCAAGCTAAAAGTACGCGACACCCACGACCGTGGAGATGCGAGCTAATCTCCATCAAATGACGACCTTGAAGTGCAATTGACTTGCACTTTACCTGCTGAAGCTCATCTCGGAGCGCTTCGCTATAGCCTGTCAGATGCGGATAATGCCAGCTGCGAGATGTCTCCAGCTGATTTTATCGATTAAACCACTGCCTGGGTAAAGGTACGTGCGTGGGAGTAACTTTGAAAACAATTTAGCAGCAACCTGTCCCTTATTAGGGCTTGCGGAGTACCCACTTAGGGGCAAGGCAGGGCCAGCGCTTCTTCATTGCATTTATCGCTCGTCACTGGCCTGGCCATGCCCCCCACACCATCGTACAGCCTCTTGAGAAGACGAAGGTCAAGCCACTCGGGGAAATTCTCAAGAGTTCGGTCGAGAGTGTTACGAACTGAACGGATTAGCGCGCGTGTTCGTGGCAACGTACCATCCGGACTGTACCCCGAATCCTCAAAACCCCTTCCGCAGCGCTTCCAATTGCTTCAAAAATTCTAAAAAAACAAAAATTTATTTTGCGCCTTTAATGCAGGTAAACCAAAAATTCTTCCCCGAGCGCCGGAATGATGTCAGTGATATCAAAATAAAAAGCGTTTTAAGTAACGGCACGGGTGTGATAAGGTAACCGTGATAAGACGGACCGAGCTGATACCGCCGTTGGAAAATTTCTAAGATAAAATTGTCGTGGGGTTAAAATAATTGCGACCTCGTGTTTGGCTATCACGCGTTTAAATTTTGGATATAAAATTCGCTGATATGGTGCCGTCGTGTGTGTGCGGTACTTTATCAATTTCGGTCGAAGTGACAAGGTTCAGCACGCACCGCTATGACCAGAACATCAAAGCGGATTAATCAGTCTGAATTTTTGCGGTTTTTTCAAATCCACTAGCAAAAACTTTATCAGTCTCGCTGGTGAGTCGTCACCATCAATAGTGCGATTCGTCAAACTGGAACTTGACCTTCACAATATGCATCCAGTCATCTCTATCCAGTTTGAGAAACTAGTAGTAGCTGTCTTTTATCATCAAGAGTCTTGGAGACACTCTGTGGACCATAGTATCATTGTAAAAATAGACCTACACCAATTAGATACATTCCTAAGAGAAATAAAGCTTAGCGAAGACTTCTAAGTTGAAACTAGAGTAAGATATATGAGGTATAGCACAATTGACCACTGGTCGCTGTGCTTGTAAAAGTCCCTCCGCCTCCGATGAAATCTAATTTACTTTATACCCACGTCGATTGAGTCCTCCCATCATTTTCGACGCTTTGCCTTTCAAAATGCATTTGGGAATCCTTTTGCCATCCATTAGACTTGGCCTGCTCGCTGCACCTTTTCCAGTTTTACAAGGACTGATGTTACCGATCCGTACATATCATTGTTGTACCGAACTTGGTAGCGCCTTCCTTGGCTCGTTCTAATACATATTCGACGGACCCTTCTCTCAAATGCATCTATTGATTTTTCTGACGCTTCAGCCATTGACCACGTTTCATTCTATTTACCTTTTTATTCCTTTCGCCCATTTTGTTCGATTTAAATATATCGGAATCGATCCTCAGGAGGTCTTTAGTAATTCCACTCTTAAAATCGTCTCTTCGTAACTGCACTTACTTAAATGAAAGCGGCACATTCTCTAAAGTATGGTCTCCCATCGTCTGATTGCCGTCCTCTTGTTTGCTTGTTTTTTGTTCATTGATCTTTTACCCGACTTTCTCAGCTGTTGACTTTAGGTGTTAGTTATCGATCGTGCCATGATATTTATGTCGTTGGCGTATGCTACACTATTTGGTTAGACTTAATTAGTGACATATTCCAGCGCCAGATTGAAGAAGATACGGGCGAGACCATTGCCTCTATTTCTCTAGCACTTGCTTCACTGCAAATATTCGATCATTTGTAGATCGTCGGGTCCTGAATCGACCTTGGTATTATTCAATGTTATTGTACGTATAGGGTTCAGGTTCCGTTCAATCTCCCCAATAGTAGGAGGTTTCGACAATATTTGCTTGTCCTCTGAGGCGTCTTTCGTTGTTTTCGTCTGCAGATTTTGTTAGCAGATCGCCTAAGATATTAGGTTGTTGCAGATGAAATATCGTTTTTGGTAGTGCAATTTCAAGGTTTGGGTAGGTTTTAGTGGCAGCCATCCAAACTATGGATCGACTCACTTAGACCGTTCGGTTGGTCCATTGTGATACCACTGCCATGACACCTTAATTAAGTCCCATATAGGGCGTTATGCTACAGGTGAAAAGCTAGTCGAATCAACCACAGCTGCGAATAAACTTAGCTAGTTCATCAGTTCGTATCCGGAGAAGTAGCTGCCCATGGCTCTGAGCCGGCTAGCTGGGGACATACACAAAGTAGATGCCTAACGCTCTCTTCTTCTTCCTCACTTGTACAGCTTCTACAGAAGACATTATATTGAACGCCTATAGGCGTTGTGCATGTCTGTCAGTGCCCAGTGCAATTCAAACAACTGTAACTTTTATTTATCAAAATATTCACCAGCAAATTCAATACACTTCTCCCAACGAGATACAGTTTCGCAGAAGTCAGATGTTCTCGAGCGAAGAAAGTCCTCGAAGGCACATTTGATGGCTGCTTCACTATCGAATTGTTTGCTAGCTAAAAAATTATCCAAATGTTTAAGAAGGTGGTAGTCGGTTGGCGAAAGGTGTGGTGAATATTGTGGATGAGGAACAGTCTCATCCGGCAACTCGTTTAATTTTTGGACAGTTGTTCTTGAAACATGAGGCCGCCCGAGCGTTGTTATGAAACAGTATAATTCCATCTCGGATGACCAATCTAGGCCGTTAAACTTTAAATTTCTGATGCATTTCATCGAATTGGGTACAATACTTCTCTGCATTAATGGTTTCACCACGCTGCAAGAGGTAATAGTGACAAACTCCAGCTGCAGACCACCAAAGAGGTATCATTATTTTCTTCGAATAGAGGCCTGGTTTCGCCATGTGTTTTGGGGTCTTATGAGCTTATCGAACCATTTCGCCGATTAGCGACGAGTGTCGTACAGTATCCACTTTTCATCACATGTCACTATTCTGTTCAAAACCGGATCGTTTCTCTGCCGGGAGAGCAGGGAACTGCAAATTTCCAGTCGACGCGTCCTGTTTTGCTCAGTAAGCTTTTTGATTTTTCCAAGCCGTTGAAAATGCCGGCAAACTGTCGGATGATGTTCGCCCAATTGAGTGAGTCAGATTGCACTAATAAATTCTGCTCGTCCTTGCCGATCGAAGATCCTGGGTACCACGTGGCTCACTTTGAAGGGCCATATCTGCTAATTCACTTCACAGCGAAAAACGACATTTCATCTGCAACAACCTAATAGTTTTAGTTTATTCACAGCTTATTGTTGCTTTACACATTCTTGGATGCCCCGAATAACACGTTTTATTTGCTAGCCTGATCAGTCGTTTGATTTCCTCCGTTTCGTTGCCGTCTTTAGCTAGATTAGCTCCAAGATATTATACAATATATGAAGTTGTCCACACTCTCCAAATTATACTCCGCAATTGTTACATTCTGGAAACGGTTTCTAGGCATTTCTCTGAAGAATCTGTTGAACTAAATTATTTTAATATTTGAGAAGACCTACGAGATATAAAGAAATTCGTGAAAATATATTCACATCACTTTTAACCGAACCTCACAACGCCAATGGTTAGATGAAAGGTTAAGTTTCTAGCAAAAGCCGTTACAGAGATAGAAAAAACACCCCATACTATCCCTATTAAAAATTATATTTTTATAACGGACAACCCCTATACACTTTTTAAGTTTAAACTTTCAGCTAGCTTTATCAGTTCTAGAGATAAAAGGCTCATCATTTTTTTCTTTTGACCCTCGACCTCCCACTACTATACGTAACATAGTCGCGTATCCCCTCAATTCATACACCACTTTAATTTTTATTTTCAGCAAATCCCTTTATCCGTCTATAGACACGAATCCAATTTCGCGTTTCTGGGTTGATTGGTTCGCGAGTTATCGTAGTCTAAAGCTCCCCCCTCCCTCACCTTCACACGCCATAGACATTTTATATACAATACATTCTCGTACAAAGAACTACAGGGTTTCAACTTCGTGGTATGAACCGTTCATGAGATAAGCCCAAAAACTTGCAAATCCATCAGAAAAACGCGTTCTGTGTTTGAACACTTCTTGGTTTTGACATAGCGTGAATGCCTTTTCACACCGAACGATTTTGAGTTCATGAAACAAGCTGGAAGCATTTTCGGAATCTAAGTATAAATACAGTCTTCCATGCAAAGCTGCTGAATAAAAATTGCATTAATTACATCATAGGCTTTACGCAACGCGACAGAAAACTTGTATATCAAGCAAAATATAAGTAGCTGCATGCAGCAAGCTGTAAGAAAAAACCCTACTTTAAATGTAGCAAAATTTGAATGACTGCACAAATTCTGCGTTTTCAGGACACATCTATTACAATCTAAAGATTAAATTCGGAGTCATCTCGATAAGCGATACAATCAAATTTCACCAAAGGCTACAAACTTAAATAACTGATTATATTGTCAAAAGAATTGAGAAATAAAAAAAATGTTTTGTAACACTTGTTAGCTAACCAAATAGACAAAGTTCTAGAATATAAATACCAATTACACAAAATTATATTGCATACTACAGACAAGTAATCGAACTTTGACCGAATTTCGATATTACGGAGCGACTGGTAACAAACACGCATACAAAACAAATTACTAGTTCAGTGGAGTACTAATCCGCTCCGAACGAAGCCATATTACGAATTACTATACGAATCACCATTAAGCACAATAATGTTCTGATAGACCAACATAGTGTCTGCGAGTCCACGGATTAATGATAAGGTTGGTTTTTTGTTCTTTAAAGAAAAGAAAAATGTTTTGTGTCTGGGCTCCCGTTGGGCTTACGCGAACTCCATAAATATTGCAGACTGATTGAGGAGTTTGTGCCGGTGATTAGTGGATTATTGTGGTTAGAGTAATTCAGCTCAGAAGTATGCAATTTGTTAAATCACTTCTCTTGCATTGGATGTGCCACCTCCATTGTCTATTCAAATAGCATTGTAAAGTAAATTTGATCACATCATCCTCGAATAGACAAAGTGTCACGCGATTTGATAAGATCAGTAGCAAAGCAGCAGAAGGTTACTAGGAAATGCATCGTATTGGGCTTCCTCATACTGGAGCTCCATCAACTTGGGTTAAAATATTTATTTATTACGTCTATGGAGGACCAAAGAGTCATAGACTAGAAACAGCCCTTAGTGAGCTGCACCAACAAAAGTTGGAGAAGGATAACATATCCAAAGAAAAAGGTAGCAAGAAATGGATATTAAGGAAATCGTGAACACATCCTGAATTCCATCCAAATTTGAAATTACTTTTTAGGCGTTTACATAAGTATAGGTTTAAGGTGAGAAAACCAATGAAGTTACTTGTTAGGCGTTTACACAAACCATCTCATTCGACCCGCGAGATATTGCGAAATTCGTGAAAACATATTGAAACTCTTTCCCGTCCTTTAGGGTTGAAAAATTGTAATGTAATTTTTTTAGGCATTTGTATCTTGTAGTAGTTAAAACAAATTAATATCTCATCGGTCCTAAAACCTTAATATATTCGGTCGAGTATGATCTGAAATAGAGATGGATCGTTCCTGACTGAACTGTTCCAAAAGAACATTTGATTGACATTGAAGTGAGTAAGTGAAGTAACTCACTCCTTTTGGTGAACTGCAGTTCCATTGGATCCGTGACAAAAAACACTACCGACGTGTTTTTTTTGTCATCATCTTCTCCCCTCAAGTTTAAATATGAATGAACTAAAAGAACGAACTAGTTCGCGAGCCAACGATGGAAAGAAGAGTTCCGGAACTACTTCACTGAACTCGTTTCTTAAAGTAAGTGACTCAGAGTTAAGTAGTTCACATAAAGGTACTGCTTTATCCATTTCTAATATGAAAATTGAAGCAATGCTGCTTAACGAGCTAATGGCTGCCACTGGGCTGCGACTGGTCACGTCGAATTTAAATTGTTCGGTTTCTAATCACCTTGATATTTTCCGATGATTTTTTCGGTATTTGTGAGAGTCAAGTCTGCGAGAAGAAGACTCGAAACCGAACGAAGGAAGACGATGTCCCAAAACTATTAGAGGAAGATCTTTGGCTACTCCTGAGACTAGTGATAGATTCGTATAGTAGCCGAAGAAGGACGATATTTTCTGTATCTTACGGCTTCCTACCATAACAAAAATATCACTTAATCACAAATCGATTGAAGCCACGAAGCGCTATCTCAATAATAGAAATGCAAATCACTACAAGAAAAATAATAATAAACCATAATAAAATCTTGTATTTCCGAAACGAGTTAAACAAGGTTGTATTTTACGTCGCGTCGCAGCTGAACAGAAAAAACAACACATCGAACACATTCTAAATTGGGTCGTTCTAAAATACCACGAAACTGGTCCAAGAAACTTGCAAAATATCTCGAAAATGACAAGGCCGCCTTGAGAAGAAAAAAAACGCCCTTTCAATAGGCGGTAGCTCTGTAGACATTTAGTCTCAATTATTATCAAATCTACTACAGATCAGCAAAACTGACGGCAATCGAAATTTAAATACAACTTTCTAACGTGAAGAAGGTGGCAGGATCAAGCCTTCGAAGACGTGCAAGAAAGTTATACACCTGAGTGCATTCCTGCAAGTGGTTAAAGGTGTCAGAAATAAACGGCAAACAGCAAATCTAGATTTTTTGTTGCGTTGTTTTTTTGGACAAGATCAAGCGATCGATGAATCCCAACCTGTTGGACTCAATCATTTCGCGTTCTTGAATATATATTCCATTTCTTCTCATTTGCATAGAAGACTCTTGGGCTGACGAAGGAAGGCATGTATCGTGCCGATTTTGCCGTTATGCTTTCTATTAGTTAGTTGTTTGTTTATTATGAGATCAGCGAGAGTCGTCATGTTGGAAGAAGGGAAATGCCAAAATTATTAGTGATCGTTGTCGATCGTCGCAGTATAGTTAAATTTGCAGCCACAAAATGTAGTTGATTCCCTTTTATTTTTCGAACAAAGTGGTTTAGGCTTGGATTAATCAGCGATGGCGGTTACTAGTCACCAGTGAAAAGAAAGCATCATCGATCGCTGCGTTACACCATACTTACATCTTGTCTTTTCTTCCATAGTCATCTTCAGGTGATGATTACATCGAACTAATGTCCATTTTGAGATAAATTTATTAATGGCGGAAAACTAACAGTTCCTTTATTACAGCGATTTCTATCGATAGATCGATTGTTCTGGATATAATAGACGCTTCTTCTATAAAATTGATATTGCTTCGTGATCATTAGAAGATCATTGAAGGCATAATTTCGAACTTTTGTTGCCCAAACAAGTCACGATTGCATCAAGAGAACATCTTATTATTAAAAAATAATAAGCGAGTCTGGTGGAAGGAAGACTCCAATAGATGGGATTGGGGTCTTAAGGACTACGTAAATCCGACGATCGCTGACATCGTTCCTACTAATTTGAGGAATGATTTTTAGATCTTTCCGACGTCGGCATAACCCTTATTCGATTTTTTTTTCCAAATAAGTTGGTTATTGAAAATTTCGTGGAACTACTTGATTTACCCTGCCCCATTCCAGGTTTGATCTGAGGTCGGAATTTGAAGAACCAAATAACTGACTACGTTTAGAGGATACCGAAGATTGATCCACCTTTAGAATCGAGTTTGAGCTGTAGGTTTTATCAAGTATACTACCAACGGCCGAGCTTTGAATAGGATAGAATGTGGACGACAGAAAGCCGTTAATACAATTTCGGAGAAGTGATAGCACTGAGCCTTGAGGGATGCCGAAGTTGATAGGGGATGTAGATGGTGAAACTCCAGCCAATACAATCCGTTCGTTAAAAAAAAAACTCTCAATCACTGGATACAAGGAGCATGAATACTACTGGCTTGGAAAATAGAGCTTTGTTCCAAACTCTGCCAATTGTTAATACCTGTGCTCTGTTATGGCAGCGAAACGTGGACATTAACACGAACTTCCGAAAAAGTAATTAACACATTCTAAAGGCCGTCCGAAAAATTTTTGGACCGGTAAAGGAAGGAACGGTATCAACTCTTCAATGAGCCAGAAGCTTCAATGTTCATCAAACTACGTAAACTGCAGTGGGCTGGCGGATGGAAGACAGAATAATCCCCAAGCGTGTTCTTAAAGGCAAAGTGACAGGTAACTGGCGAGTAGTCAAACCATGCAAGCGATGAGAAGCCACGGTTGATGAAGACAGCAAAGCCATTTTAAAAATTAGCTGCTGGAGGACGTGGGCTTTGTGTCGAGACGATTGGAGACAACAACTTCAGGAGGAAAGGACCCACCTACTTGGGCTGTCGCGCCATTGATGATGATGTTTTTCACAGACATTGAAACTCCGAAAAGAAAAATTAAGTTCAGGACTTTTTACTTGTCAAACCCCTAAGAGAGTGTGTTGTTACACGTTATCACGAATTCCGTCATATCTGTTAGGTCTTTTGAAATATCAAATTGGTTTTTACTTGCATGGCATATGTATAATCCCATACAAACTAATTTCAGATTTTTTTTCATGTTCAATCGCAAGGGTGTAAAGTTCTTGCAAAGGTTTTCACGAATTTCAACATATCTCTTAGATCTGCTGAGATTGAATTAGTTTTTCTTTCTCGGGTGTATCATAATCGCCTAAAAATAATTTTTAGAATTTTTGGATATTCAACTCCTAAGGCGTGCATATGTTTTCACTATTTTCGCCACATCTCAAAGGTCGCATGAGGAAACAAATTGTTGTTTTACTTCTACGGGCTTCTATGTAATCACCCAGAAATGGATTTCACGGTATTTCTAACTCTATTAGCGTGTACAGAGCTAGCATACGTTTTCATATAGCATTTTATTTTTTTCATACTTTTTATTCATCCAACTAAAAAGTAGTATTATGATTTTTTCAAAATTCCATCTCCAAGGGAATGTTATGAGGTCGTTGTCACAAATTTCGTTACATCTCTTAGGTATGATGAGGTAGCAAATTGTTTTCGCCTAACTTCTACGGGCAGTTCATTCATGCACCAAAGCTTTATGTTGACAGAACCGCTGAAAACAACCGACTGAATGATATTATGACCTTTATATGACTACAACATTATTGCACTCAGCAAATAAAATGTTTTAAAATTTCTTATGAAAATATAAATGAAAGCAAAACGTTTACCTCGACCAAGTCAAAATGCAACTGGACGGAAAACAGCACAGCGAAATACCTTTGCTTCATATCCGTGTTGTGATTCGGTTTTGCAATGCGTTTCACATTAACTACATATAATAAGCACCGATCTATCCAATTTGAACGGTTCAATAGCAGCAACCTGTCATCCCGGTACTTACGAAGTTACAATTTGTATTTCAACTAAACGCCTATTTTATGCTCGAAACAGTACCATCTAGGTCCATTATCCAAAAGAAGGCTTGCAGCAAAAATGCAAACCTGTTTTCCAAATGAATATCTGCACCAGACCACTCTTGCACGTCTGGTCACTAAAGCGCATACTTTCCATTACATCAGATCTCCATAGTCCATATCCGATTCTCTAGCTTGGCCTTAGAATCGTTAATTTCGTAGAAAAACAGCCACAACTAAGCCAAAGGAAGTGAACGCTACTACAACAGTAGTACAAGGCAGATCATTAAAAATCCGCAACAATACCCCCCTAATGGAGCTGTGGGACGGTCGCATTACATAAGGAGCTCCTAAGGCCGTTGGCCATCGTTAGATAAATTTTTTGGTTATTGAACTCGCTGCAAAGCAACAACGACTCGAACTAGAAATTCCGAGCGATCCGATTGTTGTGTCCCAAGTCCGAAGAACCGTATAAAATTGACTCTTGTCCGACGAAGAACCGGGTTGACCGCACAAGAATTCATGAATGATCAGTGGGCGAACGGAAAGTCAACCTCTAGCCGCGCGGCATCTTGTTAACTTCTGGGGAAAGACGGGGGACCGAAAAAACCGAATCTTGGAGAATGACGACTACATGGGGCCGGCATCTCTGTACATCGGAAAAGTTGGAACTTTGCCGAAAGGTGCGGTAGTGCGTACCGCGTTTGCGCGATCAATTCGAGGTCAAGTATCAGAAAAATTTAGCGAAAGCTATTTACCAACCAGCTTCCTCCCAAGATATAAGCTAAAGCCTAATCGGCTTCATCCACTCGAAACGGTGGCGGCGATGCAAATCTCCTACTGAGTGGCCCGTTTGTTTATTATTAAAAATTTAATCTCAATTTCGAAGAGAACTAGTCGGAAACATATTCAATTTAAAATAGACCTTCGGTCAGTGTCTTGTGTTTGCCTTTCGAAGATGGCTATTTGATTTTAAGGCACTTATCTCGGTTTTGTATTGTTCCGATAATTTTCTTTATTGATTGATGAGTTTGCGAAAATAAACAGAAAAGTGTGTTTCAGCTGTTGTTACTTTAAAAACAGAACTTGACGCGATTTCTATTAGCATGGAACTGCGCAATTTTGTGTGCTTATTTGGTGTTAAAGCAAATTTTTGAAAAGGAAAAAACCCACTAAGAAAACCTCCAAAAATGAGTCTTATTTGAAATTTTGCTTTTAATGTTTTTTAATTAGGCACGTGGATGCTTTATTCAATCAAAACCACTATAGCCAAACAAACGATAATTTTTTTTTCCGAAAATAAATGGTACATAATTTTCGAATGGCATTTATGAAATCAAATCGTATGATGTTATCTCTCTATGGGTATGGAAAGGTACTATAGGTCTACTATAACGATTCCAGTCGTCAGGATGACGTTGGTGCGACGTCTTAAGAGTCCCATTGACGTCATGGGCATGCGTGTCATTCATACATAGAGTGATATATTTGGGCTCCTATTTAGAGCTTGAAATGAAGCGTTGGATTCTCGTTACATTCGCTGCAGCAAGGTCTCTGAGGCTGTTGAAGAAATAGCCTCCTAGGCTAGCTTTCCTCCTAGTGGATACAGCTGGACAGATATAGAAAGGGCGAAAGACTGTCTCCTCATTTTCCTCATCCAAGCAGCTTCTACAGAACTCGTTTGGACTCGTTAATTTGGTCGATAAGAGAGAAGAGGGGACGAAAGACTGTCTCCTCTGTTTCCTCATCTACGCACCTTCTACAGAACTTGTTTGCTACCCTTTCTCCTAGTGGATACAGCTGGACAGATGTGGAAAGGACGAAAGACTCTCCTCTTACGGCACAGTTTTCTTACCTTTCTGTAGTAAGAACTGTGTCAGCTGCAAATTTTATCGTCCTTATATACTGCATGTGTTGAGTCGACAGCTTTCCCGAATATACGGCGGTGTGTGTGAAATATTCGAGAGGACTAGAGAAAATGCGAGGAAAGAGCGAGAAGAATGTTAAGAACAATGCAAGTAAGAGAAAAGTGATTCTTCTCGAACACTATCGAACTTAGGAGTTTTCGCCACGCCTTTCTCAATGGGCATTGCAAGGATATTTCCCTCCGCATCCATCTTAGCTATTGGGAGATTGTTGTTGTTCTATACTTTCGGTTGGATTCGTCGTCAAAGCTCGGAAAGTTGACGCTGCGAGCTGCAAATAGTTGCGTTGACTAGCAGTTGATCTGTTGTGTAACTTTTATAACAGTCGAGTGGATTTACAGCTTCCGACAAACAAGCGAACTGATCGTTGTTCTTTCTGCTTGTGTCTAATCGTTTACCTATTTCCTAGCATTTCTTTGAAATGAAATCCACTTAAACATATGAAATAAACTTGAAAGGAATTCGTCAAATTATTACCCATAACTGATCCATTGTATAAGCCTTGGATCGGTTTCACTGGACTCTTGCGGTTGAAACACCTTAACCACATTAACTTCCATTTACAACAGGCTACCGTCGTCTAACAAAATTTCTATTAACCGAACACATTATCCGATTGTTCTCAGCGAGGCTTGGCAAAAATTTAACACCTGTCCTAATAAGATGCGAAACTTTTTGAATTGCCGTATGAAGTGAATACCATAGGTGTGCGCAAGATAATTACCGCGTAATAGATTTTCATTATGCCGTGTGTGACATAGAAAACTACGCTAGACAGTCGATCACAGTGAGAAGTGTGCCCTCGGATCGCTGGTACTGGCGGATAATATTTCATCTAAATCGGTTTTATATCTGAACCCCTCATCGCACTATTTCTCTATTACGAGGTGAGCTTAAATAAAGAAATTTTCTGTTGTGGAAAAAACAACGAAGAAGAAACGTCTTCATCATCATAATTCACCGGTATGAAACTTGGATATGCCTACTTGCCCGCAACGATGAGATGAACTCCTAAAAGGTATAAAGATGTGTACCTGTTCTGCCAATTACGTCGATATAAAATAGGTATACACATATGGCGAAGACACTCTGTATAAGTGTGTAGATTACACCTGAGAATTATCGTCGCTGTGGTACTGGGAGAGTTGACTATCAACATTTTGTCATGTCTTTGGAAACAACCAAGCTATTCTTGGACGGACTGTTCTAGCTCAGATTGTTGATAATCGTCATCGTCAATTGGCTGAAGAAGACATGAGTGACCAACTTTGAGGAATGCCGTTCGAGAATTGTTCTTGCATAAATAGAAAGTCGCAAAGTTACTTTTAAAATAAAGACGTTACGTAGAAATTCCGTCCTACAATTATGTTTAATATGCTGGATTCCGAACATGCACAATTGACCATAGTATGAGGAGGTAAATTTACATAACGATTTTATTTTTAGACTCGTACCTGTTTACCTGGAACCATATGGTTGGGTGGTTTGATGGATAAGATCGCGGAATCCGAGACTACCAAGCCGGGTCCAGCTTGATTCTATTATTACAAAAACTAGTACAAAAGGTGACAATCAAAAAATTTTCGATTACACAATCAAACTGCATTTACCAGCGAGAGTCGTCAAATATTTGGCACTGTATGCCACAGTGTAATACAAAGCTAATATTGTATTTTTCTTACACAATGTCCTTTCCTAAATCTAACCTTCCTCAACAAATCAGTAGAACTCATAGGTAAATGCATCAAGATAGTTTCTGACACGTCGTTGATCTACAAAATATGGAAAATATAATTATATCGAATTAATTCTTATACGTTCTGAATAACGTCATACGAATACTGTTCATTCTTTAGAAATTTCAGATAATCACATGAGGGTTAACGTCCTCATATAATATAGATCTAAATCTGCAGTGTCTTAGCATAATAAGATTTTGCTGGAATATGTTAATCTGTTTTCATTCAAAAATTGATGGGAATTTTAAGCAATATTTTTTTGTTATTTTTCAGATTTCTTGTCACCGATAAAATTCAAATTATCTAACACTCAACTTTTCGTTTTTGTTTCAGGAAACTCAATCTTTGTGAATACTTAAACAGTGTACGTGACAAATTGGTGGTAAGCTAATCACAAGTTCTTTTTAATTAAAAAATGTTTGAAAATTTTAGTAAGGGCCAAAAAGATAAAATTTGTTTGGGGTACATAAGTGGATTATATGATAAATGTAAAATTTGAAGGGGTGGTGGAGATTTAGGACCACCATGGTGTCAAAATATAGCCTTTAGTCTTCATTACGAATGGCAAAAGTACTAAAAAAATTAAATTGTTGGTGCTGGCCAGGTATCGGGATGGGTCTAATTTTTCGTATCTCCGAAACGGCTTGTGCTAGAAAGTTGAAACTTGTATTGATACAGTGGAACCTCTATATAGTGACCACCCTAGGAACTGTGCAAAATTGGTCACTATTCGATTGGTGAGATAATGAAAATAATTTAAAAAATAAAATCCGTTCCTGAAACGTTTATTTTATAAAACTTACTTCGCTCAAACATAAATAAAGGCCGAGAGATACTACTGCACCACATAATACAAAGGTTCATCAGTAATATGAAATGAAATCCAGCCTCATTTTGCGTTTTGGGATATTTGTGTCTGAATTAGTATATGTAGTAGTATTTTATGGTCATATTCTTGAATGTACTTGGCATGTATGTGATACGTAAATATTGGCTAAAATGTGGTCAATGGTCACAACATGGCAATGGTTACAATACAAAACGAAATGTGAATGAAAAATAGGTGATTTACAGCTGGACCGTAAAAAAGTTGCAACTTTAGGCAAGTGGTCAAGATAGGAAGGTCCCTTTTTCAGGTTCTACTGTATATTATGTATTTACTAGAAAAAAATTTAAGCCGAAAAAAAAATGGATTTTTAAAAAACTTATCCTCGAAAAGGGTTTCTTCTACTTTATCACCAAAGTTTATCACGAAAGTTCATATTTTTAAGGGGGTTGAAATTTATATATTTCTAAATAAAAATGTTTAATTTGTATAAAAAATATTCGTATTATTGCGAGTTAGGTGTACGTCAGGATTTCAAGTAAAAACAAGATTGAATTAATAAGATAACAAGACCTTATTCAATCACATTCATTTATCACACTGTTGGCAATTCTTTCCGATCTAATTTTCTATACGATCGCCAATCCACTTCACATAACTCGTGGTCTTTAACGTAGTAGAAAAACCGATTCCGTGTATAAGCCAGTCTACGCTTATCTACTGGACGTGTAAAGTCAGGAGATTTCCAGCATTTTCGGTGGGCAGTATGGAACATACAAGTAGTTTGTAGAACATGCGAGAAGTGTACATTACTTTCTACGCTATTTGGATATTTGAAATTTGAAAGCTTTCTCTGAAAATTTCGAGACATTGATAAGCGGTTCTCAATATCATCATCCTTTGTACTTTTTTGCCGTTTCATGATGCCTTTAGGCTGCTTTGTATTATTATGCAGATATGGCGCATGGCAGTAAAAGATATAGTCTGGTGGCAAGAAAAATGATTCTCCAATGTCAAATTAGTGCAGTAAAACTTCAATGGATGAAAATTCCATCTCGAGAATAGCTTTGTAAAAAATTTTCAAATATTTCATTTTACATTCATTCAAAATATCTAAAGAGAACGAAACAACTTTAGGCTTATATGGAAACTAAGTAGTTGCTATATTAAAAACTGACCAACAGTCTGGGCGCAACTTTATTATTTTTTCGGTAGTAGTCCGGCACGCATTTAATGTTTAGAAACGATGTAGGTTTCTATGCAACTGACATCCTGAAAAGTAAAGTTCCACTTAACTTCCTGGTTAAGAAATATTTAGGAATATGTACACAGTCGCGTTACGAAAAATTTGGAAGTATGTTTCAAGGTGCCTATACCTATATAAAAAACCGCTGAACTAAAATAGCTCGGTATGTCTAAACGTTTTATATTAGCGAACTTCGTGAAAATATGGATTAAACGGACATTTTTTTTACTTAACCTCTGAACGCCAATAAAAATTTAAACTTTTTAGAGAATTTAATTTAATTACTCTAGTAGCGCATCTACATATCTGTACTAATTTTCAACTTTCTAGCATAAACCATTTCAGAGATATAAAAAACTACAAATATGGTATTTTTCTAGGTTGTCTCTATAAAGATCCTATATAATCCTAAATTTTTAGCTTTCTATTCATTACCGTTTTAAGAATCTGAAATTTTTTCCATTTTTTCAATCTCTGTTTTGCAAGCGTTTGGGACTAACTGTTTTTCCCCACACCTACTATACCCCTCAACAAATTTCAACAATTTTTTTGCTAATGGGTCCATAGTTCTACATAAGTTCCAAATTTCAGCCTCCTAGCATAAGCTGTTCCTGAGATCTAGAAACCAAAATATTTCGTTTAAGGCACTCCCCCTCGGCTTCCATACACCACCATCCCACCCAAAAGATACAACTCGTAGTGTTTCATTCATTGTACACCTTAAAAATTTTAACATAATATCTCTAGGGGTTTCTGAGCTACGTACCTTCAAACGGTTTTGCGGACGGCATCTACGGCGAGCAGACAGACATTTTTTGCCTACTCCTATTCCTAAAACGTGTAAAAAATGAAGTGTATTTTATATACCAGTTGTTGAGAAGCTATAAGTTAAAATTGCACTCTCACGGAATACAGTGTCAAATATTTGACTAAAGAAATTTGATGAAAAATTCAGACAAATTTTTTCTGTCAAACTATTGTGACATCATTTGACAGGGCAAATGGTCTGTTTGACAGTATGGTATAACTATAAAGTGTAATACTGCAACTGACCCATTAAACACAATTAGATACATTTAAACAAAACAAACAGATAGAAACAACGGGTTTCTTATTTTCCTTCAAAAATTTATCAAATACATTTTTTTTTCATCAAATATTTTTTCTCGATTTAAGACGAGTCATTAATAAAAATACTAGGACGCAGATTAATACTTTTATTTTAAATTTGATAAACACAATCTTAATTTATGTTTTATTTTGTAGTAACGTAGTATTTCTCAAGGTAAGCTGCCATTTCACCCAGAAATTTCGTATTTCCATAATTTTTTCGTTTCCTTAAAATTGAACCCCAAAAACATAAACAACCGTTTCAAAAAACGCAAATTAAAAATCGACATCAAGTAGAACAACCAAATACATAACCTTGATTTATTTATGGTAATGAATATTGATTCCATCGTTGGAATTATAAAAGTAAACACGTGGTAGTATTTAAGTTTATTTTTATAATTTCATCGATGTATAAAAATACAACGAAAAATGTAGGAGTCTATAAATTATTTCGGTGAAATTTTCATGAATAAAATTCCCAATTAAAATACAAAACAGCCAATTTCTCCAGTTCTAAAACACTTACAATATTGTTAATTCGTTTTTTTTTAGCAAAATTGCACCCAAAGTAATGAATTGAAATTGTTATTTAATCACATTATGACGTAAGTGTTTTATTTTTGTCTGTTCAATTGCTGTTGTTTACTTATTTTATCTGCAACTCTGTAGTATGCTGTTTTTTGTTCCCTCAATAGCTAAGCAATAGGTGGATTTAAACATACTTGACCTTGTCAAGGCCTTTCATGGATTTTGATCATCGATTTTATTTATATTTCTATATATTAAAAATGTATTTGCATACTTAAATCTGAAGCTTTAAGTTTGCAGATTGATAATACGAGCCGTGACTAGTGACAGCATTTTATAATTGAATTGTGATCACATCAAGTAAAATGATCTCATCAGAGCAATTCGATTGAGGAGCGTCTTCTACTAGTGAATTGGTATTTGGAATGATTAATTATATTTTTTTTAATTGTCATTAAATGTAATCAGTAAGTCAAATCAGTAAGACAATGTTTTCAATGGTTTGATAAGCGATAAGGTTGTCTCTTAATATATTTTTAGGCCTATATTTAATTGATCGTGGATTAAAAAATTCCATTCCATTCGGGCGGAAATGCAGAGTGTTGCCAAGAAGTATTTTCGATTTTGAGTGTAGCTTATATTACACTGTATCTCACTATGTCACATTTTTGTCTGTTTTTGGCAAATGCAATGAAACCGTCAAATTTTTGTTTCCTCTATTTTGACTGAAATTTTTTTATTGATTTTTTCGTCAAATTATGTCAAACATTTGACTTATGTCATGTTGTTTGCGTCATTGATGAAATTACCTACCAGTGAGACATAGGGACACATCTACTTACTATATTAACATAAACAACATTCCACCCTGGCCAGGAATCCAACGCCAGTCTATCACGTGAAAAACTAATAAGCTATTTACTATCACCGCAGAGACATAACGTCAAAGAGAATTAATATGCGATATGAAAAAATGCCATGCACCTACAAATTGAGTGATCAACGCCATCTAGTTGTTTATACTTAAATCTATGATTTAATAAGACATTACATTGTAGTACCTCTTATTCGTAATTATCACGTAGCATCAAAGACTAGACGCTGAAAAAAAACCTGGTTTCATAATTTATTAAATTTGGCCAAGCCGAAGAATTTTATCTACAATGATTACATTTGCAATTTGTTATTTTAACACCTGCGATAAGATAACATTTGGAGTCAAGAGTTACCAAAATTATCGACGTCATAGCGGCTGCTTTATAATGAATATGTTTTTTTATATGTACGCAACGTAATCATAGTTAAATTATATTTTCGGCTCATGTTTTTAGGTGTTGGTATAAATATTAATAATTAAATCGCATGTTGACGGTAATATTTATGTCAGGGTTTACTATGGGCGTTGCTTGTGGGTTGAGTGTGATTCTTATTTAAGTATTGCTTACCTATCTTAAAAAATATTTGAATTTTAGCGCTAGTTTGCCCTGGTAGCCCTGTTTATTAATCTTATGTTATTACCTTTCGTGCCCAGAGACAAAATGAAGTTAAAGTTCCTCCTTTCAAGTTTCGTACAGCAGATTCTTGCTTCCGGCGTCCCGAGCCTGGGTCCCCCCATCTGTCTGAACGCTTCAATATCAATCATTCCCTTTACACATTCAATTGGACATAGAACCGATTCGTCGGTCAGTTCTATGCTCATCTCCGACCCCGTTCTGGCGAGCTCGTCTGCCTTTTCATTTTCAGGGAAGTCACTGTGACCAAGAATCCAACGAATCTAAAAGACACAATTAAATCTGTGTTATTTGAAATCTCACCACTAAGGGGATGAAAAAGGGTTCAATATGTTTTAACGAATTTCTTCTTCAGCAACTCTTGAATCCGATAATAGATCAAATTAATTATCATGTCGCAGGTCTATTTATACAAACGCCTAAAATACGCAATATTCAACCCCGAGGGACGAAAATGGGTTGAAAGTTCTTTACACGATTTCCCCAATATCTTTCAGGCCGAACAAGATATCAAATTCTTTTTGTGTCTTACTTAACTTAACTAAAAGTTAGTTCGGGAGTTTACGGTATTCAACCCCTAAAGAGGTTGAAAAGGGTCGAATTCACGAATTCACGAATTCCTCTGAAACTCAATTAATTATCGAATTGAACTTTGCTTGGTTTACAAGTACGTGGCACGAATGCACGTCTCCAATGGATCTTCTTAGCCGGGTTGAACCCTATCGACTCTTCTATTAAGGATAAATTTATATTCGATTAAGACGACATAAAATAAAGGAGAAGGCAGCTTGTATGTACGTAAGGCCAAGCAAACATTTAAATTGTTCACCGCTTATTAGATATACGAGTAATAACCTGTTCACGTACATCCATCCAAAGAAAGCAAAGAAAAAAACGATTGTAAATAAACTGATTGTCTTTATTTTCTTAGAATACTAAGTACATCACCTTTTTCTCGCTAATATAAACGAAAAGAAAAGAAAATAAAATACGTTACAAACAAATTCAGCTTTCGCATTCACAACGAGAGCACATGGAGCAACATTGCCTGCTCAGAAATTGTTCAGCGTTTTCGCTTTTCTTAGCGAACGATACGAAAAATTCCAATGTGCAAGTGCAATTCATGCGTTTTTATTTTATACCTTGGCCGTACACACGCAGCCTTTTCATTCGCTGTACATACTTATATGAAAAATTGAATGGATCTTCGGTTTCGTATAGCCAGTTTTGGGAATGAAAGTGAATAAGCGATTTTTCACCTCTTTCACTCGGACCAGTTTTTCGAACGCTATTGGGGATAGTAAAATGTGGAACACATCGAACATGACCGTAAACAAAATATAAATTTTTTTTTTGCCAAGGTAAATTGCGATATGTTTTAATAAGGTGAGAGATTTGTTATACCGTGATGATAAGATGATAATTTTGATTAATTAGATCAAGAATGTTTATGACGCAGTGGAAATATTACAGGCTGATGAGCGTATCTTTGAAAGAGGTGTTGACTCGAAGTAAATCAATAATCGAACGACTAAAATTGCTCAATTTGCAGCAATTCCAAACAATATTGACGGTACGAAAACATAAAGCAACATCAGCAATTGACGATGTGGATCAATTGGTGGTCAACTCGTTGCTCAGCAGTGACTAGCGATATGGAGCAATAGTTTGCAATTTGGCAATACTTTGCAATTCACCGAACGAGGACAATTGCTCGAAATTTTCCAAGCTAGAGCAAATACAGCAACTATAGGGCGAGCAATACCAGCAATCAGTGAAATCTTTGCCGAAATATTGCTGCCACTAGCACGATATTACTCCATTAATCACTCCACTAGTTCTGACAATATTCGTCGGGCAATCAATTGCTTGAAAAATTGCTCGTGTAAGAGCATCATCAAATTCGTCGTCTAGGTTCAAACCCAATGGTACATTATTTCAGAAATGTCTTTGTTGTAGTTTTGGTCGTGTATATCCGAATTTTGGTCTTATCTTCCATGCAATATTTTTGCAGTTATTAATTTTCTAATAGTAACGCCATCATTACTCGCGATCAAGATAAAGGATTAAGTATTCCAAAAGTGATGGCTTTTTACATAGTATTGCTAACGTACTGACGATTGTGATCTTTTCTTTTCTGAAATCAAGGTTTCGAATTCCACCTAGTCTTAAAAAGAACGCCTTGATCCAAAAGGAAAAAGAAGGAAAAGGAACAATGACATTTTAGGCAATCTTTGTTCAAACGTAAAATACACAGGATATGATTAATTAAATATTTATTTCGCATTAACTATGTCCAAAATATATATACTCACTGAAAGTATTTTAAATTCATCTGTGTGATGTTTCTTTTTCATTTTCTTCATCGTCTTCCTCACTTTCATCGTATCCATCGAACATATTCGAATACGACGACTTCAAAATATCGACGTGACTTTTAAGACTTCGAATTTCGAGTTGTGCGTCACCGAACTTCTGCTCCAACTTTCCCACTTCCGCTTGCATTCGTTGTCGAACTTCGTCACGTTCCTTAAATGCTGTACTAAGATTTGCCCGAAGTTGAACAAGTTCTTCTTCTAATCCCGATACTTGTGATTGAAATGCTTTCTTTTGGACTTCAGCGCGATCCTTGATGCGTCCAACCTGTAATTAAATTGAAAAAAGGTAATGAAAATGGAAAGAAATGGAAATTTTGCTAAATTTGGTTAGATAAAAATTTAGAGGTGGCGGTTTCTAGTGCCGTTTAAAGACGTTTTTACACGAGCCAATTGATTGCCTGACGACTATTGCCAAAACTAGTGGAGCGATTAATGGAGCAATTCAGGGCAATATTGTGCTAATTTCGGCAGTATTTTGTCAATGTGGCAATATTTTCACAGATTGCTGGTATTGATCGCCCTATAGTTGTTGTATTTCCACTAACTTAGAAAATTCCCAGCAATTGTCTCGTTCGGTGATTCAGTTGTCAAGTTTGAGCTTTGCATTTATTTGTCAAGTTTCGTGTTATGAGTATGGTGAAAAATGTTCATAACAAATATACGAACCAAATTTTGGGAATATAATTATGTTCTCGACCTGTCCGGTAGTCTCGAGCATGTACATGCCAAATTTGGGAGGAACCGGTTCGCAGATGTAGATTTCCATTCGCCCCAAACATTGACTTTTATATATTAGATTATTATTTTTATATTATTATTGAATCAAGAAAATAACGAAAAATTTGTACGTACATGTCGAGAACTTTCATCCCTCAGCTCGTCAAGATGTTGACCCAATTTATAAACTTCTCTTGTTTTAACTTCTAAACAATCTTCTAAAAACTTCATCCGTTCAACGCCTTTAAGTAGTAGTCTATTTTCGGCGGTAAGCTCTTCGAATTTCAATTTCCACTCGTTAACTGTATGCAAATTATAAGAAATTTTATATCAGAAATTGTTTTTTAATTATTTTCTCATTATTTCATACTTTCTTTCAAGAAGTTCTCGCCTTCTTTGTGCAACTTAACGTTCTTCGTACGTTCGTGTTCGACGTCTTTCTGAAGCAGTTCACATTTAACGATACAACTTTCAAGATCATCTGATAGCGCATTTATTGTTCTTTCAGTTAACTTCAGTTTTGATAAGGTTTCTTGTAGTTCTAATTGCTTCGCTTCCAATATGAACGGCAAGTGACCCAGTTCGCCCAATTGTTCCTTAATTCGTTCGTTAGTCAATTGTAGACCGGTGTTTATTTGCTCTTGATTATGACAATTGTCTTTGCCGATCATATCAAGTTGTCGCCGATATTCTTCGGCCAATTGTTGAGCCTTCAGGTATTTGTCCCTGGTGTAACGACGAACATGAAATGGTGACAATATAAACAGTGAAATAAGAAAGTCTCAAGGAATCAAACCTGTACGTATTGAGGTTTTTTTAGGTATGATTTGTGTTTGGCAACCAGAAATATCAATAATTTTTATTTTAAAAGCATTTACTTATATTCGCTTACTGAAAGTTTAGCTTCCGGCTAAAAAATACTTCGCCATTCTGTGATCGATAGTTTCGAGCTGACGCTAATAGGGTTAGGTATGGTGCATTCTACACAACAGCCAAATCAGGGACGAGTTATAAAGAGCGCAATAAGGCACAAGTATGAAGCCGAGTGCATTCTAAATACTTAAGTTGATTAAAGCGAACCTAATTTCGGACTCACTTCAGTTTGGTATGCATACCTTCAAGATATGCTATGCATTCGCAAGTTATGTACGAGTAAATGTTCGGTGATAATCTATCGCTAGTAACGTGGACAGGTATAAGTAGGTTGCTTAAACTTTAGTAACCTCAATTTGGAACTGAAGTATTTTGAATTGCAGTTAACACGATTCATCATTTAGTTGTGCTCAAATATTCGATCTTAAAAAAAAAAACTATCTTTAACGTTTCCCCTTTACATCTATGCTTTTCTAGAGTAGTTGGATACAAGAATCAAGTTTCAACTTTACAGACGAAGGCATTCCCAAAATTGGTTTTATTCGTTCCATGGGAACATGAAAAGCTACCGCTTCCCATCACAAAAATTGTAATATACTTATTATGCAAATTGGAAAATTGTTTATTTACCATCTCCCCCCCCCCCCCCCCCCCGAATCGAACAACGCGAATCATTATCGGTTTGCCGTTCCGATTCGTTAGCGATGTGCAATATTTTTTCACTGGCAAAGCGACGGCAGATTCGCTGGCGAAGAAGTTATTCGATGCAGCAATTTCGCAGTCGATGTACTGTCGGCGAATCGGGTATAATTATGCTTTTCGTTCCAAAGTTGTTCAATAGCTTAAAACACAATTCTTAGGAAATAATTTCATGTGATAAAAAAAAACAATATTCCACTTTAATTTCATCTTATATGCGATCAGCATTTCATTCGCTAAATTAGCAAGAAAATGTCAATTCTCTTTCGCTAATTTGTCAAGTTAATTTATTACATTTATTTCGAATGTGTCTTTTTAGTTTACTAATTTTGTTATTCTCAGAATGACCTCAGTAGAAAATCCCCTTCGATTTAAGTACAACAAATTTCTGAATCAATCAAATGAAGAGGTCGAAAAAAATCGTATTAAAAAATACGAATGTAATTTGCGGTTTTCGAAAAACCTAATTTAAAAAATCATCGGGGGATATTATTAAAAATTCCCGAAAAACCGAAACCCCAAAATGTCGGAGCCCCTAAAGGTAAAACTATATACAGCAATGGCATTATTGCCATACACAAATTGACAGTGTAGACGCATCAAACGCGTATGACAATAATGCTCTCAGCATTGCCATGGCAATTTTGAGGATAACATTGCCATAAAACGAATGGTTTGAAAGAAGTCTAACGCTTGTCAACAGGTTAACTTAGTTCTTTTGGTTTGATCGCCAAATGAGTGAAAATAATTGAACTATAGAAAAAACTATTGAATTAGTCAATAGTTTTCGAGGCTATGACTCTTCGAATTCACTCGCTTAAATAAAAATTGCTTGGCAATGAAATGCCCACTCACTGCGATTTAACATTTAACTCAATGGCAATATTGCCATTAATATTGCCAGATAAATTGTCAGTGTAGACGCAAAATATGAATTTGGTTTGGGATTTCGGTATTTGATAATTTGGTTTGTAGATTTTGTCACTACTTTTTTATACAACATCTAATTTTCAAATAACCGGACCAATTGCATTCTCGCTGTTTAGGTCCTGGAAAAGTACCTTAGCATGTGAAGTGAGTTTTCTCTGAACCAATGCAATTATGCACTGGAGAAAGTCAGAAACAATTATTTAAATATTTTTTCCGTTAAAAAAGTTTTGCCGTGCAATAAAAAAAAAATCCATTTCAAAAGCAATATACCTATTTTGATCACATTCACTCGCCTTTTCATTGTAAGCAGTTTTCCATTCCATCAATTCATCAGCCATATTGCGATTATCTTGCTGAAGTCGTTGCATTTGAATGGAAAGATTCTCAAGTTCCTCACTTCGTCCCAGATTTTGACTGCACTCCGGCAAAGTAGCATCCGTCTGTAGTACTTCAGCACGTTTTCGTTCTTCGTAGACTGAAATAAAATCAGCTGCTAATTAAAAGCGCACGGAAAGGTCCTTAATATTCGTCCTTACATGAATTCAAATCGGTTTCAATGGTGTGAATTTTCTGCTCCATACTACCCAAAGTCCTACCAAATTTATAGATTTGTTCTTCAGTAACAACATTCATGTTATTCTGCATTATCTTTCGAGATATTAATGAGATTACGATGTTATCGAGAAAATATTATTTTATTATTATTTATTTTGCACAACGTTAATCACGACAAATACAGGACAGAAAAAAAGTTATATAGAAAAGGAAAACTGATAAAAAAAATTTATTTTACAAATTTTCTGTTGAACTTTTTCAGGTTTTATTCGCTGAAAATTGCGAGACATTAATAAAATGACAGGTGAATTTCAATTGACGATCAATATAAAATAAATTGCTTTGATTGACATTACAATTCTGTCGAGTTGATGTGCTATGTGAAATAGTTTTGTATGAAATCAAGATTATCTGCTACGTCTGTTTCGACCGAGGAGAATTGCGTTAATAAATTAATTGATGTTATAGAGAAGAAAGACAGCGAGAACCCGAATTATGGGTACAAGTCTTTGAAAACTACAAATTCTTGGAAAACAAACTAGTTCCATTAAGTTTTTATTACATTTGGCAGTGCCTCAGGGCAGCCATCTGGGACCCCCGTTACTTATTTTGCTTATTAATGACATTAGTTCCGTTTTCTTCTACTGTAATTTATTTATATGCATGCTCACGATTCAAACCTTTTTCTCTATGTTACTACTATGGCTGATTGCTCTCTTCTTCAAAGTAAAATTAGATTAAGATTTGTAAGTGTACGAGTATTACTGTGTCACTTTCTGGAATTCGCACTTAAAGATTGTCGCTAATAATTGCATTGAATTGTATCTGCCTTCTTTTCACAAATACGCTCCTATCTCTGGAGTTCGTTGATAATATCCGAGTTGTTCTTAGAGTCACCTTTGTTTTCAAGTTAAATCCGGGTGAAATTAACTTCTCCGAATTTCTGGTAACCGTTCTATTCAGTGCTCCGTTTTGATCTTTGAGACTATGGATATTTCTTTACATCGGAAATTTTTTTACCAGTATGAACCAATATACCATATAATAGTTTTTTACGTATTTTTAATTATAATTACAGTTGACTTAATTTTTTTATTAAGGTCGTTTCCCAATACCTTGCTTCGTCTACGCCTACGTCTAGTTATAACAGTTAATGACGTCAGACGTAGCAAAGCTGTGTCTAAATTTATTTTCGGTTCGTGTCTTGACTTTCAGTCAATCTAAGAAAACGTAAAAAAATTTAAAATTTTTCTATAGAAATTAATTAATGTTTAATTTTTGAAGTGTCAAATAAGCATCAGCTGATCAATTTTGACGGTTTAGCCGAGCTTTTTCTAAACTGTTATAAATACTAGCAATGCTATGCTGTGACGTCAACATAGAAGTAGACGAAGTAAGGTATTGGAAAACGACCTTAGTAATCAGTTTTTTAAATAATATTTATGTTTGTTTTCATCATATTTTTAGTAATAAATATCTATTTTGTTATAGATTATATCATATTTTTATTCTTTTTAAATAAAATCGGGAAACAAGCCGTGATGAGTGCAATGAAAATAAATTTACAAACAAAGACTGAAGAAAATACACTATTTGATTGCAATTGCCAGCGGACATTGTCACATATTTGACAAGGTAACATAGACTGTCCCCAATAAAGTTTTACTTTCAATAGATGCTCTTTCCTCGAAAAAGACATCCTAGTTAAAAAAAATACATCAATATAAATTGTTAAACAAAATTTTAGATAACACCACAAAAAGATATTTATTTAGTGCGAAATGTTTGAATCATGTAATAAAAACTTATATCGTGTACATGCCTAAAGATATCAAAAAGTTGAGTAAAACTTATCGTTGTAGTAAGATATACTTTTAGGTATATGTGAAACTGATAAGACTTATTACAAATTTGAACCATATCGTGCCGTAGTATCAGCAGAAAATATTGCCCATAATATTTCTTAATTTTTTCCTATTTTGTGATGGACTACTAATTTTTGTTATGTATTTTTACTATGGCGATGCGGCCCAATTTGAACATGTTCGATAATGTTCCTCAATACATCTTCATCCTACCAATCGACCCGAGTCTTCTCTCGAAGTTCCGTCTTTCGGATAAAGCCAATGGTGGTCTAACTTATTTGCTTCACATTATGACTAAACGCCTGTATTACACTGTATGCCTCTATGTCAAATATTTGACTACTCTCGGTAGTAAATGCATACAGATAGAGTAATTGTCAAATTTTTGTTTCAAATTTTACTTATTTTTTGCTCTACACTAGGTCTGTTTTGACAAAAAAAAATTTGATTGGTCTTTTTGACAAACAAACATTTTTTTCCCCAATATTTGACAGCATAGTTTATAATGGAATACTTGTATTACACTGTATGACCACGCTGTCATATTGCAGCAGTAAGCAATGCAAAATAGTGAATTTGACCGAATGAATACTGTGAGATTTATTTGTATTCGCCTACTTCACATTGCATATTACTGCAATTTGACCACTTGGTGTAATACAAGCTTTGTATTGGGATCTTTAACTTCCGATAAGTAAAATTGGTATCACTGTATGAAACAGCTAAAACTATAAAATTAATAATTTTGTAATATCATTAAAAACTGGCATTCTTATATTTTCTTCATTATTAATTCGTTAGAACTACATATAATATGTAAGTACATATGTAGTTGTCAAAATTAAAAACAATCAAATTTTTTTTTAATACCAAATGCTTCCATTTATTCGTGTGCAGCAGTCCTTCAAGTGAATGTTAAAGGCACTTGCCCTATAACATCGCACACTTAACACTTAAAGTTCCGAATTTGAAATTTTGTAGTTAACAAGGGAATACATTGTTTGCTTCGATACAGTCCTGGAAAATGTTCATTCATTCGTTTCATCAATTGAACGATAATTAAAGAAATCATGCGAAGTCGAAATTTTACACTAAAAGGTTTTATAGAAAAATTAAGCTCACGTTTGAAGTAAGCCAAATTCACACCAATCGGCATCCTCTCTCACTTCAGGGGGTAGCTACCATTCAAGATTCCTTTGAATATCTGTTACGGTTACATTTATAGGCCGATTACCCGAAATAGAAAAGTAATATTTTGCACACTGTGCGCTCGAGTAGCTGCCATGCAAATGTCCGTAAACAATTAGTGCTAGATGTAGTGCAAGCTCGCGAATCAAGTTGTTATGTGGTTAAACACTTAAAAAAAATATATGAATATGAATCTTAATTGTTTAGGATGACACGTAGCACGTAGCAACCTTTGTCAAATCTCGACTCAAAAAAATACCCTACTTTGAATTTTTATTAACTGAATGATGCATCGCTTTGAAAAAAAAAAACTACAAATTTTGACCAAATTCGATCGTTGTTTATAATGTAAACTTATCTGGCGAATCCACTCCGACGCTCCAATGATCAACTCAAAAAAAAAGTGTATAAATATCAGATTACAATTCATTTTTTTTATCAAATAATAATCTACTCTAGATTAAGGAACTCACATGTAATCTTATCTATTTACGTCTGATTCTTTCTCGAGTTTGTATTGCGATTTACTTTGAAGAAAAAGATGAATTTAATAAGTGGAATTGTGCGGCATTTATATAAACACAATTTCAAGCACATTTTATTAATATTGCTAAGTGCAAGTAACGTCTGAAGGAGTCCGGTTACTACTTACCGCAATATTAAAGGTAATATTTATTAATTATCTTTATCTTCGTACTTGGATAAGTTGAAAATTATGCAATTATTATTATTATTATTGGTGATCGTTAGTTTCATCCACTTTGATGATACCTGAACGGTACATCGAATTGATATGAAATAGTAAAAGAATTTTTACTAGTTGATTGATAGTGCGGAGGTATTTCATGAATGTGTGTACATTAAATTTAATATTTTTGCGATATTTTTGAAAGATATGACGTTGATTTTTTTTTTCTTGTAGTGGAAAACTGAAATATTTGAAGACATTCAAAAGGAATCTATGAGGAAGTATCGTAATACAGTGTATGTACATTAAAGAAATACTTTCTATGATGCGAAAGGTATCATAGTTCCGATAACATCGAAAAGTAATTGAGTTAGGGAATTTCTTTTATTGATTGATAGTGTAATATTTTGTTTGGCAAAGAGTGCTTTAAACGGTATTCAATACTTGATTTATTAATTCACAGATAAAATCCGAACTTTATAAAAATAATTAAAAATGAAATACGGGTTATTACAATGAGTTTGCCTTAGTACAAATTAACTAAAGCTCCATGGCAGATTATATGATAAAAATTCTCATTATGTAAACGGCAAATATCAGCTCTCATACTGTCATGAAAGTACTATCGCATTGTAAATAAATTGATAGAAACAGCTGAGCTTCCTTATCGAAGTTAATACTGAACAGTGTCATTTTTCTACTCTAGATGAAATCACTGAGTCTTTTAAGTTTAATCCGGTCCGAAAAACTTGTAACGCATAGAACCGAATCTCGGCCGAAAAAAGGGTTTATTCATTTTATGTTCATTTGTGGCCAAGATCCCCAAATTCGTTAAAAATTCCGAACACAATGCAATTCGAATGAGTCCTTCGCGCAATAGACTACAAAACTCCTTAAATATTGTATAGAATTCAGTTCTAAAATCTAATAGATCTCGAGTTAAAGAAGGCAGCAAAGTTTGGTACGACTTAGTTTTAAGTCATAAGCAAGACAGACCTCATTAATTATTAATATCCGTCAACTCTTGCAGGTAGTGTCATACAAAAGTCCTTACAACTTTTTACCAACATTGAACGAAAATTTCAGAAAGCTTTAAGCTACGATTTTGAAAGTTTATATTTTTTTTAATGTTTATATTTCATTAATAATACATAGTTGCAGCTTAAGGTATCTATGTAAATAAATAAGTCCCATGAGTCCTTCGTGTAACGATCGTAATTTTCTCGAAAATTTTTCAGTTGAAATCCGCTACGAAACAGTTGCGTTTTCAAAATTTTTCAGAAAGTAATTTTGCATTAAATAAAGACAATAATGGGACGGTGCACTTTTCACATTTTCAGTATTACAATTTTGAACATTTTTCGACCAAAAATATGGTTCCAAATACCCAGGAAACGGATGGTTTAGTGTATTAGTCTTATGGGGAGACTGTTACCATAGAAAAGCCATTGAAAAAAGTGGTCAAATACTAGAATCAATGTAAAAACTCATACAGCAGCAAGCAGTTTAAATAAGGATACACCTAAAATTAAAGTCATCCTGAACATTATTTGTAATTTACTTGACTTAATGATGTTAAAATTATTTTTAATGTTTTTGTTTAATTATTAAAACTGTACCTACAAAGAATTTATGTTATTCAAGAATAACTCAAAAATTAGTCATCGTACAGAAAAATTTATTAGTATTGTTTTTTAGATGACAGTAATTCGGAAAATCGGAAAAAATTAATTAAAGGCGAGAAAATCAGAGAAAAAGAATTTTTAGTGATAAACGTAGATGAATTTTGATTTTTTTTTTATATTTTTAATACATAACCATTGTTGCGTACAGTAGCAAGGTAGCGCTTGTTCCCAAATATTTGCTGAATTTTTGCAATTAAATCAAAATGAAACCATTTTAAAGCGATTACGCTGTTTCAAATTCTCCATTAATTTATTATTACCTTGAAATATGAAAAAAGCAGTGTCCTTCAATTCAGTGAGCCTCAGCACATCCACTATATCCGTATATTTTATCTATGCATGGATACGTTTTGCTTATCCGTTGTTGCTTCCTCAATGTCAATGTAAAGGACTCTTCTTGTTTTATTGACAAACTAAGAGGGAGGATCCGGGAGTAAAGCTGAATGAAATCCTTAACGAGACACAATGCCAATACACAAGTGCACATTGTAAATGTATGTATGCTCTCTTACATGATGTATTTGACAAACTAGCATAGTTAGACCTGGTAGAAACTATTATAAAAGATTTCGTTCCTGACATGCTTTGCTCAAGTACTTAGAACACCCGTAAAAATCGATAAAATCCTTAGAATGGATGCTTGAATGTTTGTTACTCGTTCATGAGCAAATTGCTTTCTGATGTTATCTGATGGGCTCATTGTACTTGCACATACGGAGCAATAATGTGGAATTTATTGGAGGATTCTCAGGAACTTGAACTTTGAACGTATTGCAACATTAAGTTGCAGTTTGATACATGAAATGAGAGATTCGAAGTATTTTGGATAAGATACTCGTACGTTTAAAAAAGAGCTCTTGTTTATTCTATTCAATAGCAGGATAGTTGATCTGAAGCTGTTTTTAGAACTGCTTTGTAGGAGAAAATCTGTTCAGGGTCAGTTATGCAAAAGACGGCAATTGCATTAAATTTGACGAAAAGTTCTGTCAAATTTTTTTTTGGGAAATTTTTTCCCGTGAAAATTGTACAGCAAATAAAATAATGTCGCTATTGTAAATTTGATGATGGCAATATTTGACACATTTGCCAGTGAAAAATTGCCAGGAAAAATAGTCAAATATTGGAGCCATTTGCCAAGAAAAAAAGTCAAATATTTTCCAGGAAAAATAGTAAAATATTTGCCACGGAAATTCGTCAAATATTTGTTTTTTTTCCAATAGTTAAACATTTGTCAAGGAAAATAGTCAAATATTTGACTATTTTTCCTAGCAATTGAATCAAATATTTGTCTATTTTCCCTGGCAATTTAGTCAAATATTTGACTATTTTCCTTGGCAGATGTGTTAAATATTATAATCGTCAATTTTGGCATACAGTGTAATACTAGCTTCAGTGATCCTCTATTTTCTCTGGCGATAGTGTCAAATATTTGACTATTATTCCTGGCAAATGTGTCAAATATTTGCAATCGTCAAATTTGGCATACATTGTAATACTACTTCAGTGATCCTCTTCGTCTTTACCCTTTTCATAATAGGCCGTAGTCGAAAGGCTTAAAAATAATTTGTGCCTAAAGTACGATGAACCACTTACAACTTCGTTCCGTTTTTTGAAAACCGATCGAAATTGCATGTAATACTGTACTACATAAAATTTTAAGTGCGAGTACACCTCTTACCAGTCTAATTCGAATACATGATCGAGTACGAGTATGTAATCTTCAAAAGCATTACAGCATCTGAATATCATAAGATCAATGATCTTGACCCACCAATTAAGCATAGATATGTGCTTCTAACAAAAATCTGATTTGTCATGCTCGCAACCACGAACGAATACAAATTTTTGAAAGAAAAACACTTTCGCAGTCAGGTCCAGTAAAGCGGGTCTAAACTAATGTCAGAGCTATCATCAAATGCATTATAATAGAAAGTGAATTCATCGACCTCGTCCACACTTACTTTCACTACGAAATCTATTTGCTACCGTAAAGAGGTAAAGTAAAGACTATACTTTGGTCATTGCAAGGCTATCAAAATCGCTCTAAAATTATGTTCAAAGAATCATAAATCGTTCATTCATGTTTTTTTATTGAATTTTTACTAAAAAAAAATATAAATCTTCATCTCAAAACTTATGTAATAGCTTTCATTTCTATTTCTCAGTTTACGGTATAATATCTTCACGGTAACGCTTTGCGTTCAATTTAATCGCAAATCAAAGTCACTTGATGTACCTACACACAATCTCACCTGTGTACTCTGGACCGATCTACTGAAATGTGTTCGAAGTGAATTCAATTTGTTGCTCTTCGTTCATAGATCGGATATTAACGGATCGTTATAAATGAGAGAAAAAAATCACAATACTGATCCGATCCGATCCGATGTAAGATCTCATCTCGTCTGAGGTAATCGCATTGAAATTCAAATTAGACTTAGCCATTATATCACAAGTGTATAGATTTACATATCTTTAACATAATGATCTCGAAGATGATCTTTGTCAATGCCAAACGCTTAAGAAAATCAACTGCATAGACTTCAAAACTTGAAGATGATCGCCGATCTTTGGAATTTAATAAAAAGTGTAGAGTATGTACGGGGTTTGATTGGTGGTGTATATTGTCTTAAAGCGCCACCTGCTAATATTTAAAGCGGTAGGTGTTTCAGTTTTAATTTCAAAGGTCAAATCAATGAATAGCATTCTGCGCTATTTGTTATAAACATTTATAGTGCGCGAAACGAGGCACGCGATTTGTTGGTTTGTTTACTTTTCAGTTTAGACTTTAGACTGCAAATTGAAAATTGTGTGTTGGGCGCGAAGAAGTGATCGCGATTTTGAGGTTCATGATCAAGAACTATCTGAAAAGGTGTGGTTATTTCTTATCAATTCATTCAATCGACCTGTAGCTTTGGCTACGTTGATGTCACGTAGGAGCAACAATGCTTCTTACTGCATGATTCAGCTTAGAGATTCCTTTCTGTGAACTACTTCACTCCGAGTCACTCACTTTAGTTCAGTGTTCAGTGAAGTATTTTCGTTCCATCATTCCGCAACTCTTCGTTCCATCATTCCGCAACTCTTCGTTCCATCGTTCCGCAACTCTTCGTTCTATCGTTCCTTCCTTTCGTCTATAGATCTGGAAGATGAGGAGCAACAAAAAAGTTCAGTCCAGTTGAGCGAAGTAGTTCCGGAACTTATCCTTCCATCTTTTCGTCAAAAGATCTGGAAGATGAGGAAGAGGTCAGTACAGTTCAGTGGATTCCATCGTTTGCCTTTCGTCAGTAGATCTACAAGATAAGAATAAAATAAAAAGGTCGGTAAGTTGTTTGTGTCCAATTGTAAATTCCATAACACCAAAACTAGTGAGTTACTTCAATCACTCACTTCAATTAAGTGTTCTTCTGGATCAGTTCACTCCTGAACGACCCATCTCTAATTCAGCTGTAGAGTCAACGTGAAAATATATTAATGCATGTCTTTGTTCGGATTTTGCCGGAAAAAGAATAAATTTTTCATCATATTTACCTGAGACAAAATTTTGGTTATTTTCGTCAGCAGTCGTAAAATTAGTAAAGCTAAGCCAAGACACCTACCACTCTTGAAACAGGTCCTTAATATAGAATTTCTATTCGACAATATTTTTGAATGTTTTGTTCCCTTAACTGCAGAAAAGTAATAGGGTCTGTTACCCAATGAATAATGTTCAATTATAGTCTCTGGTTGTCTTCGTCAGCTGTCGTAAAATTACTTAAGCTAAGCCAAGACACCAACCACTCTTGAAACAAGTCCTTAATATAGAATTTCTTTTCGACAATATTTTTGAATGTTTTGTTTCCTTAATTGCAGGGAAGGGATAGGGTCTGTTTTGATCACATCTTGTTCTATGGCGTGAAAGCCTACCTTGAGTCTTGGATATAATTTTCGGTCTTATTTTAGGGACTTTGTCAAATATTCGTAACGTTTTACAAACTATCATGAAAATTATTTTTAGTTAAACAAACTAAGTTTCGCCATGGACTACCGTTCTAATTTTTCTAAATTATAATTTTTAAATAGGTAAGACTTTTTTCCGTTGATTTTTTGTGTGCCACTTTGGACGTTAAAAAAAATAATAGTACTTATAAGCTAGTGTTGAATCCACCTTCTGTTACTCCCATTTTATGAAATATTCCATTAAATTTTTTTTTATAATTGATGCAATATACACGCGATACCATCTTGGACTTCGTGTTTAAGCTCTGAAATGATCTGTTGGTTGGTTGATTGGACCTTTCCCTTTGGGTACTTAAAAAATAGTACATTGAAATCGTTACCGTGGCGGCTGGTTGACGCCTTTACAGAAGCTTAACACTTCACAATAGTCATGGAATGAATACATCGTCTGTATGGGACCTCTTTATACACATAAGTCCAAATAATCCCCTGTTCACTCTCTTTAACAATTGCATATATATTCGGGTATGCACTTAGATAGACACTCCATTAAATCTACTATACTACTATAACTCTCCGAAATATTAATCCCATAAGGTTTGTCATAGGCTCGCAGGTAATAGACAGTTTCCAAAACTCTGATTGCCTAAGTACTCGGCAAGTGCTAAGCCCAACTATCTACTACAAAATATCTAAACAACACATGATACTATAGGTAGTGTCTGTCGTTGGAAAAACCAGATCGCACTTGTATTATTACATAGTACATACGATTTAGCCCCATTGCATAAATTGAATTCTGTTTCGCTATTCTCTTCTATGGAAGGAAAGTTTTGCAGCCATTAATTTCCGCTCTGTCATTAAAACGACGGAATTAAATGACATCGATACTTGTCGCTCAGTTTGGTTCCATATAGAATACAATAAAATATTAAAAAATATGGTTTAGCGTGTCGGTTTTCTCTATCGAATCCGACTATGGTGCTCGTCAACATGATATGTATATGTTATGCAATCAAAAACCGACGAGAACTTTAGTAACTTGTTCATTGCGTCTCAACAGAATTATTTTTATATAAAAGAATAGGAAAATCTATTCATTCATACATTTTTTTCGAATGAACGCTTAGAGTAGACTCCCTATAAAGCTGCTCGAGAAAATTGTCCATGCATTCTCCGGAACGCACCATAACACATTTTTACGAATTAATCTGGAAATATATTGAATGCGAAGCGAGTGCGTGAACCTAACGCGACGCGATTACTGCTGATTATCGCGTCGTTTCGTTGGCCTTTTTTTTCTAATTTCTATGCGCGCATAACGCAATTTTTTACAACAATAACAAATGACCTCCGATTTGTAGGAAATGATTTTAGTAGTTTAAATCACTTAGGAATTGATCATGTCTATATATATCTTAAGTTTCAACTTTCTAGCATTTTCCGTTCTATGAGAGAACAAAACATACACCTCGTTCGTATCCGGTAAACCCCGAGAAACATTTTATTTTTATAATCCCTACATAATTGCTGAGTTTTAGCTATCCATAAATGGGGCTCTGTAATTATAGTAATCAGGAACCAACCTTAAATATTTTGTTGTGATTATACTCGCCAGTATGTTACACTCGTCCTGAGTTTTTTGAAACTTAGTGACTCCACCTTTTGCGTCCTTTTTATTCCTCCACCATTCTTTTTGGAAATTTTTCATCTATCATTGCTCTATATACGGACTGGGAAAGCAACAGAGTGGTAAGTGAGGGAGAACACTCTGTTTTTACTGACGGTTCCAAAATGGAATGCCGAATGCGTTACTGGCGCTGGAGTCTTCTCTGAGCAGTTGAGTGCAAGTGAGTCTTTTAAGATGCCGGCATTCTTTTCTTTGACAATTTGGAGAACCTAAGGGCGATAGGGCTTAATAAGTTAGTCAAGTTCATTAGGGATATTGGCTGTTTAGGGGATCTGTAGAGACCGACTGGGCAGTCTTTTCTTTGACAATTTGGAGGACCTAAGGTCGAGAGGGTAGGATAAAAGCTCGTCAAGTTCTTTAGGGGTCTGGGTTATTTAGTGGATTTTTGGTAACCTACGAAGGTCTGAAGGGATCGGTATGGGTCCTTTTGTTGCCTAGTGTGCGTGATGGCTCAGCGCTTCGCCCCTTCCTTAAACTAACTAATTTGCTCATATAATATTTAAGTTTCATCTGCGTATCAAAAGCAAATCCTGAGATATGAAACATAATTCTCAATAAAAAATAAAGTAAAAGTAAAGGCCCAAAATGACTGCCTTGAAGAACATTTGATTTGTTTGGGTCAAGATCTATACCCGCGACTTACCATATTCTACCTTTCCATACTGATAATCCCTTAACTTTGATGAGAATTGAATCTAAAACTGCCGAATTGGTTTTGATTGCCACAAGGCGAAGTTTCCGCGGTCCGAAAACCGGTCAAACATTGAATTACTCGTAATCTATCTCAAAATACAAGTACTTAATCGGAAATCATTAAAATTTTCACTTCATTTCGATAAGTTGTTTTTTTCTTTGCCTCATGTTATTCTTCTCTGTGCCAATACCGGAATATAAATCGCCGGTAATAGGTAGATCAGCTCCGATCCAATTGTGTTTCATTTTCATTAAAGCAATTTCGGCTACTTAACATTACATAAGAGCATTAAACGTTACAAATTAACTTTTCACTTTTTTACTGTTTTCCTGCGTTTAGTATTCCGAAAACGGTTTTTTTTTGTCTTCGTTATTTCGAAGATGAAGAGAAAGACCGAAACATTCATAAGTATAATAGTAAAAGTGTTTTTTTTTTTTTTTGAATAATAATGCAGGCATCTAATGCAGTTTCGTAACATAAAGCTAGTGGGTCTTAAATTTTAATAATGCCACAACGTTTGATGTAACTTTGATAATGTACTTAAGAAAAACAAAGACATGGCAAGATTCTTGGAAAAGTCTTACTGACTTGTTTTTAAAAACGAAAATCGAACGATTTTTATGGAGACTCTGTACCTTCGAATTTGAACAGCTGAACTTAAACGCGGTTGTACTAAAATTTTTGATGATGATTGCTTAGGCCATCCGAAAAATGTCATCACGCCAGAAATGGTCAATAAAATTCATGGAAGCTGAGTTCAATATTCTAAAGGGCATCCCAACCAAACGAGTGCTTAAAATTTTACATGCACATTTCGGGATGAGGAACCTCTTTGCCAGATGGGTACACTGTGGCCATGGCATTGTTGGCCGACAGACCCATTTTTTCCTTCGTCGGCTTCTATTCGCCGGGAGCATTCAACAGTTTCGACAGGTCCTTAGTCGATGGATCCATGTTTCGTCCACTGTTACGAAACAGCGTAAAAACTTCTTAAAGCGGCTGAACATCGCTGAAATCGTCTTTGCTTTTGCTGTCGACTAAATGTGCAAAACCAAAACTATCACGGGCTTGGTTTTATTTTGCTTAGTACTACCTGAAGCTGGAAGAAAAGAAACATCTATGCTTCCGGGGATCAATTCTATGGTGATTCGTCGTGAACGACCTTCTTCAAGATTAAAGCAGAGGACCCTACCATTGATGCCAAGTGTGATATAAGAAAAAATTATTGACTCCCTCTCTTTTGGTTTTATCTCGCTTTTAAGTGATTTTTGTACATGAACAAATTTTGAGTATTTTATCTTCAAAGCATAAAAATAGTCCCATCTTTGGAACACCTTTTTCTGATTCCATAGTCTCTACTTAAACTGACAAAGGCTCAGCACCGATACTCTAGTTCACACACAAATCACAAGCGGAATACCGTGGCCGATGCTTCCCCATTCCAGGCATTTCAACTGCTATTATATTATGTTGCTATGCTATGTTATTAGGACCAATGAGTCGGCTACTGATTTCACACATATAGTCAGCATTCTTATGTGAATTCAAGAGGCTGGTGGAGCATTGCTAGTCAGGAAAGTCTTCTTTTTCTGTGGCATTACATCCGAAGTTGGACTGTCTCCTCTATGATTTTTCCCCAACCTCGTAATCTTCGCCCCATCAATTTTACTTTATTATTTTAATAATACAGTATTTTTATCTAAGCTTCGCAAAATTATCTATTTATCCGGAAATTAATTGTTCAACTTTCCTTAAGCCAACTACGAATACAAATCTTAAACTAACTAAATTAGATAAATATTTTCTGATTATAGTCGCAACTTTAATGTTCGTACCAAAGATTTCGTTAATAAATTTGTCATACCCAGCATTCATCTCTCGCTCAATTAGATGTGTGCATTAACAATTGGATGGACGTTACTTTAGCGTCATAATAAATTTATCATTCTTTTGCGCAATAATTCTATAGAAGATTTATACGTTTGTATTCAGTGGGCATATGAGCCAAATCTTTACTATGCATTTCGATTAATTCGAGTCAAATCAAATCACCCTATACTTCGTCTATGTACTTTGGTGAAAGCTGACAAAAATTTGTATAACAATTGTCCGGAAATACGTTCAACTTGACCGAACTTAAACATAAAATCGAATAATAAAAAATGTATAATAGAGTTGTAGGTCAATGCAATTTAATGACAATTTAATTATTTATTTTTTTCTCTTTGTTACAGTTTTGCCGCCTGTATTAAAAACCGCCAGTCGCAAGCCATCTTCAGCTCATAAACCCAGGACAAAGTGACGGAGTTTTGTCGAAACACAAAACTGTTGCATTTATTAAGATTCACTCATCGAAGATAGCTCCATACGCTCGATCAACAAAATGTCACATCACAGCGATGATCAACTTCTACAGGCCGGAAGCGAGTCTTTTTGGGAGCCAGGCTACTATAAAAGAACCACCAAAAGGATAGAAGATGGATACAAGTACGTTAAGCTCGGTCTATGAAATTCAATTGTAATTCATGAGTACAATCGGTATTTTATATTTTCAGATTATGCACAGATCTACAGACTTTAATACAAGAACGAGCCGAAATTGAAAAAGGCTACGCAAAAAGTTTGCGAACGTGGTCGAAAAAATGGGGAGAATTAATTGAAAAAGGTTTGTATATATGTGGGTGCGCCCACTACAATTATATGTGTTTTTTTTCTGTAATCATTGGGCTGTTATATCTACAAGTCGATCCCAGTTATTAAAATAGTTTACTGCAATCAGCACAGTAAATCAGCTATGAATATTCAATGATTTAAAATAATTATAAAGACGTTCGTTACAGTAAGTGGTTTTTGAAAATTATTCATCTAATTGTGATAATTGAATTTGTAATAATTGTTTCATCTGAATCGCTTTTTTGGTGGCAACAACATATCCGGAGTTCCAAAAAAAATTATGATCATGATTTTCTATTTTAATTGCTCCGACGCTTATCAAGATTGTTAGATATTTGTTGATACTTATGACTGATCACCGTTTCGCTGGCAACTTTTCTCGTGTAAGATCATTAGTGCTACAGACAGTGCAGTGTATAGAAATGATCAAAAACCAAAACTTCACATTGAAGTCCCTAAGAAGCGTGTGAAAGTTATCGTGGAGGACAAACCCCTATTTGGGATGCAGCGCTTAAAGACAATCGATAGCGTTGTAATATCTTTTTTAGTTAAATATGACAGATACAGCAAATTATGGTCCTGCTAAGGATCTCGCATTTGAGCCTGATCGCCATTTCATGAAAGTCAGATGTTCAAATCGCACCTAGGCATTAATATGCGTGATAGAGATGGGCAAGATCCTTTCAGTGAAGTACTTCACTCCGAGTCACTCACTTTAAGCAACGTGTTCAGTGAAGAACTTCCATGCTTCCATCGTTCTTCAATGGAACTCTTCGCTATTTGAATATTCCTGCGATTGATATATATCGTTTTTTTATTTTTTTTTTGTCACGTGTCGAATTGAACTGTATTTCACAAAAAGGAGTGAGTTACTTCACTTAGTCACTTCAATGAAGTGTTCTTTTGAAACAGTTCACTCGTGATCTACCCCTCTTTAATCCGTGATTTAAATTAAAGCACTATTGGAAGTAGCTACAATATCTTCGAAAGAGCGACCTATAACTCCCATGGGGTTTCTAGCTAACTCAAGGTTTAAGGCTCAGAAATTGCTGGGTTGAATTTCACACTATATATTTCAAAAATTAGCTGAATTGCTATTACAGCTAACAAGAATATTTCTTCAATCTTAAATTTCATGCTCCCAATTTTTTAGATACTCCTTTCCTTTGTCAGATTGATGGAGTGGCCGCTTGTATTTTGGAGCCTAACTAGTAATTGAAGCAAGTAATCTATTCACACGAACGGCCCCAAGAGAACGAAGATTCTGCCTAGCTCAATGATAGGCCTTTAGGTGATTTGATACAAAATCGGTAAGAGTTTCCAGAGAGTTTTGAAGTGAAACTTCTGACAAGTATATAAAGCGAAGAACAGCCTACTTTCCTCGTAACGGGTTGGTCGTCTAGATCCCAATTCCGTATATAAGCGCATAAGCCTATTAGCACTCGTATAATATGGTCAAGTAGCTTTCTAGTTTGCACCAGAAGGGCTCCTCCAATATCTCCCATTACAACTTTACAAGCTCATAGTCCATTTCATCGCATTTTATTTGGAATACCCGGAGTAACGACTACGACGTAGTGTTGCTGGTCATCAAGTGTGTGACCCCGTGACCCAGCACTCGTACTATTTTAACCCCTCATTCAGTTGTTATTATTGACCTACAAATCAATTCCGCGTACATATTCCAACTGCAATACTAACTTTCTTCGGCATTATCTCCTTTCCTCGAACGCAAAAAATAAATAAACACAACATGGTTGAATTCACAAATAAATTTAAACAAATTTCCAACTTTAACCGTATAATAAATAATACCTTTTTTGCGGTTTCTCTCTGGTCGTTGTTTTACAAGTAATCTACAGTATTTTACCTCATGCAAGCCTAACAAGTGCATATTTCATGGAATATTAGATTATTTACGTTCGACTAGCAAAAAAAAAAAATATTGTTAATTCTCCATTATTCTGATTTGTTATAGGTCCGGAGTACGGGACGTCAGAAGCTGCTTGGAAGGGTGTACTCACAGAAGCCGATCGATTATCCGACGTACATTTGAAAATCAAAGAGAAACTCTGCTCAGACGTTACACAAGAAATCAAAACATGGCAAAAGGATAATTATCATAAAACAATGATGCAGATTAAAGAACGCAAAGAAATGGAGGATGCATTTAAAAAGGCGCAAAAACCGTGGTCAAAACTTCTAGCAAAAGTTGAAAAAGCTAAAGCGGATTATCATGCGGCTTGTAAAACGGAAAAGACTGCAACGAACATGGAACGTAATGCTACCGCTGATAGTTCGTTATCACCTGATCAGGTTGATTTAATGAAATCGATATTCAAAAATATCTTTTCACTTAAATTTTCTTCTTCTATTTTTCTAGGTAAAAAAAATGCACGATCGAGTCCAAAAAACAAAAGACGAAGTACAAAAATGTCGAGAGAAATATGAACAAGCTTTAGCTGAGATCAATAAATACAATCCCGTTTACATGGAAGACATGACTTCGGTGTTCGTTAAGTGCCAAGAAATGGAATCGATTCGACTTAAATTCTTCAAAGAAATTCTATTCTTAATACATGCGGGTTTGGATATCACGAAGAATCCAAGGTAATTTGTTTATTGTACAAAAATATTTATCACATTCGCCGTCTATCGCACATACAACACTTTTCGGTCAACATCAAATCGAAATTATTTTTTCATGTTACACTTTTTAATACTACAAGTTGTCTTTTATTTTCGCTTCGACGGTTGTCACACACCGAAATGCATTAAATCATTTTATTCGCTTCTTATAGTTTACCACAAGTCTACGAAGAATTCCACCACACAATCACAAATGCCGACGATCAAAAGGATCTGAAATGGTGGTCAAATAATCACGGAGTCAATATGGCAATGAATTGGCCATCGTTTGTGGTAAGGATTTTAATTTTTTCGCTATGCTTATTTCCCCGTTCCCTTCTTGATGAATATTTCCACTAACTGTTCTTATGGTTTGAAATTTGACTGTAAAAATAAATTTCTCAAATTTGTATTCAGTTTTATGATGTGGAATGTATTTTCATTTTTCAATAACAAATCAATTAATTTAATTTTTCGTTTTGTAAAAAAAAAAGAAAAATACTTTATTATTAAAATAATAAAGTAAAAGTAAAACAGAAAGAATATCCTGTGTCCAAAATTTTTTTTGAATATTTTATTTTATCTGTGCTATGTTTTATTTTCCTTTTTTTTCCTCCTTAAATCGAATTATAGGAATATACGGAAGAATTTCGGGACATCGCTAAAGGAAATAAATCGAAGGAAGCCTTACCTGCAGCACCCATAACGCTAATTAATCAACGGCCTGTTGCCGAAGACCTGCATGTACGCATGTTTTATAGTTTGGTTTTTGATTTTTTTTATAGTTTTCATTTTTATTATTCTTTAAAGCTTTGTACACGCTCATTGTAGTAATGTGAATTAATCTAATTTTGTTGTTTTCATTTTTATTTGATCAATTTAAATCACTCAGCTCAGCTTTCATAGAAATTGCTATAAAAGAAATTTTTGTAATCGATTAATTGCAGCAGATAATAGATGTTTTTTTTATTTAGGAATACCCACCGCCATCAGCTAAGAATAGTATTAACAGAAATTCAACCAATACCAATAATAAAAATTCGGCTAAAAGTTCAATTGTTATGAATAATGATTCGCCGAAATCTGAAAATGCAAGGCCGTTACATTCGCCGAATAATCGAGCATCAACAATAACGTAAATAATCGATTCGAAATAATCTTGAAAATATAATTCTAATCGTTTTTAAAATATCAAACACAGAAATGGTACGAGTAAATCAGATGCTAATCCATTTGAAGAAGAAGAATGGGATGAAGGTGATGGTGATAATGTTCTCGTTGATAACGGTGAACCTGGAATTCCGGTTAAAGCTTTATATGATTATGACGGAGCTGAAAGTGACGAGCTTACATTTAAACAAGGTATGTTTGTTGTATTGTATTAAAAGTTTTTTTTTTTTTCAATTGATTGGAACCGAAATTGTTGCCGGAAAAAAAATTACTCGCTGGATTATTAGAAAATTTGTTGTTAGGAAATTCTTCTTAACGTGAAGAACATCGTATAGAATTTGGAAGAATTTATTGTAGAACCGGTTTCGGTTAGTTCACAGGTGGTAGTTGGTGTTTACAAAGTTATTATTTACTCTATTTTAATGAATAACGAGATCATGAAAATCGACTCCGACACTTGGCTCTATGCCAACCCATATGTTGATTTCCACCTTAAACGGTCTGCAGGGCTTACGGCAATTAAATGCCTAAACAATGAGTACAATTGGTAGTACCACGACATTATGATATCGTCATTAACTAAGTTAGGAATGGAACTACCTTAGAGTAGATCTCCACGGACAAAATCTATAAAATTGCTGATTGCAACAGCAAATAGAACAAATGTCAAGTGGGGTTTCCGTTCAGAGAGAAATGGCAACAGATTAAAGTCGAGCGGAATGCCGACAGAGTCGTATTTAAGGCTAAGGTGGAACACCGTCTTCGATAACGAAATTAGCAGCCCAGTCATTAGAACACATTTTCATTAATTCTTCATTGTTTTGGCTCAAAACTTGGTCCTCTCCTTTTCATAATATTTTTTAACAACCTACCCCTAAACCTTGTGCTCTGGACCTCGGGGTATAGAGACATAACGGGAAATGAGCGGGCTTATGAACTGGCCAGTGAGGGCTCTGCTCTTCCCGGCTCTCTTGCGGATCTAGTCCACGTTTCTTTAGGAGCTGTAAAGAGTGCCATACTTTCTCACTTCCAGACAGTGGCTAACTCCAGATGGAAGAACCTAACCACCTGCGCAATATCTAGGAAGATGTGGCTATCTTACAACCGAGCCAAACCAGACGAACTTCTACACAAGACCCGAGCAGACATCTCCAGAATCACTGCGATCGGTACAAGTCACTGGCCAATTGGGGATCAAGCATCCAAATTGGGCATTCCGTTCAATGTACACTGCCGCAGCTGCCAGGACACCAATGAGCGAGATTCGCTCGTTCGTTTCCTTTGCGAATGTCCGGCTTTAGCTAGAGCGCGAGAGCGAGCGCTAGCAGACCCTTCTACGGGGACCTGATGGAGATTTTGGGGAAGAAAATTGAAGAGTTATTACTATTCCTGAATAGCACGGGGTGGCTATAGCGATGCAATCCAAACATTTTTCTCACATTCATTTTCTAAAGTCCCCTGTCATAATAGCCCTTAACATCCGGGTTTAACACGAGTTTGTGGTTTCAAAACGGCCTCTGAACTAATTGAGCTCTGTATAGGAGACAGGGCTACCACGTGAACCAACCAACCCCTAAACTTTCACTCTTCATTCCTTTTCTATGCTGATGACCTTTTGCACATCAATTATCGTCAATATAACATTCAACTTAATTTTTAATTTCAGGCGAAGTTTTTGAAAAACTCGAAGATGAAGACGAACAAGGTTGGTGCAAGGGAAGAAAAAATGGTAAAGTAGGTCTATATCCAGCGAATTATGTCGAAGCGGTTGCAACGTAAAATGCACTCACGAACAGTGTGGTTTAATTTTTGATGAGAATATATTTTTGCAAGTATATATTTTTTGTTCATATATATTTTTTTTTTAATGTATAAATGAAAATTTGTAACTAAATTCAAATATAAATTCAAACTCCAGGGAGTTTCTAAAATCATTCATTTAAAAATCGAAAAAAAGGCAAAGAACGACGACGATATTAAATTCAAAACACAGTCGAAAGAGTTTTTTTTTATTGCATGTTTTTTTATTTTGAAATCAATGAAAAACATTTTATTTCATTTTTTTATATATCTATTTCATAAAATGAGCAAATTCATAAATTAAATATCACACACCGATCATAATTTAGTCGAAACATTAAATAAAAAAAATATTCCGAGATAAAAGAAAAACAAGCGAACACTTTAAATGTATAATCTGTTATTGTTATCAACAAGAAAAATATTTAAATAAAAAACAAAAATTAAAAAAAAAAATGCTATGCAATTAAATTAAGTTATACAGTTGAAAAAGTTGTAAGAAGAAATTTAAAACAAACAAAAAAATATATATATATTTAAAAACAAAGAAAACAATTTAATTTATGTGTTATTATTAATATACTATTAAAATTGATTAGTGAACAACAGAAACACATCGCGTTATTGATTAAAAATTATTTGAATAAATTTATTTTTAATTTCTGTTTTGATATTGTTTCTTTGTCGCCTGATTTAAATGTTGAATTCGTTTTTTTGCTAATTTCATGGCGTTAAGTGATGATGTTTTCGTTACTCTACTCTTCTTCCCCTTCTGGGAAATTGGGCTTGAACTGTTATGTCGGCTACAGACTTCTCCTGGTTTTCTTGTTTTTCACATTTCGCGAGTTTTTCGTCTTGTTTCACGAAACACATGAAAGTCATGAAAAAATCGTCTCGCACATTTTTCGTCACTGTCTCGTCGAACAAAACCTTTTGATGTCGACAAAAAATCGCCTCCAGTAGAGAGAACTCACGATTCGCGAATAACGAAACGCGAGAAACCCACGAAAAACCTGTACGAAATAGAAAGACCCGAATGATGCGAGAAAGACGCGAAATAGGCGAAACGCGATAAGTCTGTTGCCGGCTTTAGAATACGGGGATAAGTTATTATATTTTTTGGGGAGTATTCCGTTTCTTTTATTTGACCGGGTGGGCTTTTTATGAATTTTGTACGATTTTCGTAACATGTATTCTTATTAGCACCGAAATCCTACAAATTTGAATTGTATTTGTCGGAAGAAGAACTTCGGCTGATTTGTAGTCGACGGTTCTCTCAGTTTCGTTTTTATTTTTTTCGTTTCGGCTGAAAAAATTAAGAAACAAAATGATAACAATTTTTGGTATTAAGAAAAAAGGAAATTGATGAAATGAACAATTGAATCTCTTCAGTCCATTTCTTGTAAACTGTTGGAAAAACAACCTCTACCGATTATAACTCATATAATTGTATTTTACAAATTTATCTATGCCGCGCGAATTTTTGAAACCCGTAGACTGAGGCCTTTTTAGCATGACTTTTGATTATAATGTCTTCCGACTCAATTCTACGAGGAAGAGAAATAGGGGAAAAAAACTGAGAAGAGCTTTCCAAGGATTTTAAGAATTTACAAAAAAGATAACGAAGCGATTGAAAATAGCATTTGTCAAAAGGATTAGAAAGATCATCTGGAAAACATAAGAAAAGTGTGTGGTTCGATAATAAGAAAATAAACTTTTCACGGAATGGACTAGTGGAATTTTCAAAGCGATCAATTCACGTGAACAGGGTATACGATGCGAGCTCTACCAGAGCCTTTTTTTTCTGTTTCAACGTTCGATGAAAATACGCTAATAGCTACCTTTTGGTAACACGATAGCTGACTCAACTTAACCTTGGATGTGAAAGTGGCGAGTACAGACAATGTTTGGAGCGCTAATATGTACTTCTAAAAGGCGTCGGTAACTATCATTGCATAGACTCTATGCAATGATAGTTACCACTAATGACTAGAGGACCAAATTGCAAGAACACTAGATGCCAGATGATCTGGCCAGACCAAAATAAAAATGCGAACAGAGAAATAAACATAAAAGGAAGTTAAAGGAAATAATTTCAAAATTCTCATTAACTATCACGTCCATTTGTTCGGTTCATTTACCAGTCGCTTGTATTTAAAATTTTTACAGCAAGTGCTTGACTCCTTAGGCGTCTCCCAACTTATAACCATGTTAAATTTCTTCGTTCATAAAAGCGACCTTTTTTCTTCAAAACCATTTTTAAACGGGACTTCATAAATTCATCGGCTTACAGAATTCTCTCACTCTTGGAGTGCTTTCGTCGCTAGACGTTGTGAATATAAGCAATTTTTTTTCTTTGTCCTAATTTTTTATATTTTTTATTCTTACAAAGAAATACCACTTGTATACAAAATCGACCACATAGTAAACAATTAGAGTTTTATTTCAAAAAATAAATATAATGGACACATTAACAATTCATATGAATACATAACTCATCTTTACAAGTAAACAAATTATAGTAATTTACTTAAAATTGAAGCAATAATGCAACCCATCTATAAAAATATTACAATATAATAGAAAAAATGCATATATCTTGTTTAAAAAAAAAATTGATACTAAAAAAACATCGACTCGGATGATGTTTGAAATAATATTTAGGAAAAGAATGATATAATTAAATGTATTTGTTATATTTATTTAAAACTTTGTATATTTAAATGATAAAGTTACGAAATATAAGTTTTAAAGAAGTTATGTAGTAAAAGAAATAGTTCAGCAGTTGCTAATTTCATTTGATTTTTAAACGAAGAGGTGAATTAGAATGCGCAACCCTATTACAAAACCTGGCCACGGATAAGGAATTAACTGTGGGTGGCTGCTTAGATATCGAATACACCGCCTAGGAAAGTATCTATTGGCTTGATAACTACTTAACATAACGACCCTGTTTTTCTCACTCCCGCTCTTGAAACACTTTAAACAACAACAATTTGATATAACTACCCTGTTTTATCTCACTTCTCTGGCTTCAAATCGCTTTAGACAAAACCGGTGGCTTGTCGTTTCCAGTATCTCTATGGATCTTCCAAATCAAAAAATTTAACCTGCCATATAAAGCTACGATTTCAGTGCCATTCGTATATTTTAACTGGAATGGAAATGTCGATCGGTTATATTCCGATTTAGTCATATATTACAGTTCAATGCGACGAAAAAAAAAACAGTTTCAGTTTATATTATATTTATTTTAATGTCTTATCTCAAAATTTGTACATGTTAAATAAGTGAAACTATACTTAAACAATTACACTATTTATTAAAGTGCAAAAATAATAAATTTCTGCCGGAATTCTCGCGCAACATAAATCTCTTATTGTAGTATTCAATCTGATCGGTTATGCTTCTCTTGTAAATATTGTTCAAACTTGCTGGCACACAAATATAACCTTGTGAAATCGCTTTCAATTGCCGATAACTGCAACCGTAATCATTCCACCATTTCAACGGACACTGTTCCAGATCGGCACAAACTTCACGCGTGTACTTTGCAATTTCTTCATCGGCGGTACTTTTCAAAATCGGTGGACGTCGTTTGATTTCGTCACCCTTAAAAAATAATTTCAGGCCTACGAAGTAATTTTATTATTTTCAATCATTCGATTAATGTAAAAACTAACTTACTTGACATTCGCATGATTCGTTTGTTATTGTCCTCCTTATTTTCGATTGCATCGTCATTATTAGCAGTTTCAAATTTTGAGCATAGTTCGTCTTTTACGATCTGAAGACATTCCGGATCAGTGAAATTTTGAAATCTCGGATCCATAAACGACGAAAGTACCAAAAATGTGTTAGTCATTACACTGGGGGAAAAAAATTAGCGCATTAAACAAAACTAAACAAAAAATGTTGCAATTGATGTGATCCATACTTGGAAGAAAGTTCTTGGATAACCGCCTCTTTAATATCGAGAACCAGTTGCGGATCGTCATCGTATAAACAGAAATGTTGATTTAGTAGTTTTGTAGTCAATGGTCGTAACAGCGATGATAAAGCAATTGGTTCGTCCGAAAGAGTTTCTAAAGTCATCTAGAAAGAAATACGTTTAAAAGACTGTTACGTCGATACTAAAATTAACTACCTTCAAGGGCGTCAAACAGTCCAGAATTTCTTTCGCTTTTAATATTAGATCATTTACATCGTCCGTCCAAGATGAATATGAACTCGACATTTTATTGTTAAAGAATGTTAGGAAATTAAATTTGGTTACTGGAAATTCTTCATGTACTTGCGGAACGAGATCGGTCTGAAAAATAAAGTTAAAGAAAATTAAACATTTCGTATACGAAGGTACCTATGTACACTTCGGTCAGAAGTTCGGAATTAAATTAAGGAGATGGTTTGGTAGATTCATACTACCGCAATACATTCAATATTCTCACCTACGGGTCGCTTGTCTGGTGGTTCGTATTTAGTGCGGCAATAAACACCACAGCAACTATGCGGTCATGCTGGAATTAAGCTCTAAATGTGCTATTTCACATTTTGTCTAGTCAGACTCAAGAAATCTGGGTGTTGGGCGGCTAAACTATGTTTAATAGTCCGGGTCAAAATAGAGAGCGAAAATGTGGTTTGCCACCATGGATTCTAAGCCAAAGGAATCAATAAAACACGCTTCGAATTGGATACAATGTGCTTTACTAGTGCATCAACATTTTTACAAACCTGGAGATTTGTGATTCGCTAAAGCGTAGGAGACTCTATTGACGATTCATTGAAGATTCAGAAACGGGAGGACACGGTCACTGAACTAAGAAGGCTGGAGGCGGTAGATTCAGGAGGCCAAGGCCCGATTAGGACTGTAGCGCCATCGTACAAAGTAAGTGAGTAAAGCGTGTATTGCGAGTATTGCGACCCTTTTCGAAAGATGTCGTTGGGCGTAACAAGAAGAAATAACTGAAACTACTGGCGCGATTAAAAAAGCCAAAAGACAACTAGATTGTCGCTTCCTAATGGGCGAGGGTGTTTATTTCGCCCTACAGATGTTTCAAGAATATCTTACGACTGATACGTATTTTTTCAATATTAATAAATAAAATGCGAATTATTGCTAAAAACCGAATTAGACAAAACTCATTAAACAAGTGTATTCATTTTTTATGGTTTACGGTAACCGTACGGTTTTGAGTAAGACTACAGAGACGAAATGCGAAAGTGATAGTTTTCACAAAACCAGGGAAACCATCTTCAAACAAAATCTTCCGCCAATTTCATTGCACCTAAAACTAAAAAAATACTACCAACAAGTTCTTGTTGTATCTGAACAAAAAAAAACACTGAACAGATTCATTGATTCATAATTTATATTCTGCATTTCGACACAAATTCAACATAATTCCTTATTGTCGCTATTTTCAGTTTCATTTGAATAAGATTCATCAATATTTCTTATAATTTGATCAACTACTTGCTGTAAAGTTGCCATGCCACCCAAATCCCTTGTTCTGACATTGTCCTCTAGAAGCGTTTTAATAACTGCTTGTTTCACTTTTGTTGTGTGACACCTTAAGTCTAAATGCTCCAAAACAGCAACCGCCGATGCGATAATAGCCAACGGACTAGACAAACGAACCATCCTGTTATGAATACCCATTTTAAATTCGGCCGGTTCGAAAATTGCATGAATATCACCGAAACTGGCGCCACAAAACAATCCACGACCGCCACATATTCCAATTATTGATGCTGCGACGGGCGATGCAAATCGATCCGTCAAGCATACGACATCGAATTGTTGCGGATTATTAATTATATTCTGTAAAGCATCCTGCACAGTCATAAATTCGATATCTAATTCAGGATACTTTTCAATCATACGACACGCTGCCATAATATAGACACCTTCGGATTTCACAATCTCCGGTATCAACTTGTGTACGACGGTTATTTTCTTGCGATTCGTTTGCAAAGCATATTTGCAAGCGTATTCAACTAACCGTTCCATGTAGTTTTCGGTTGTGACCCGTATGCCTTCCACTACTCCTTTCACAGGCTCGTACTCCAGGAGCGAATAGTCACCCGAGTTATTCTGATAGACTACTACTAAATTTACATTATCATGTTTGGTTTTAACTCCCTTGTAGGCTTTTAGTTTCAATACCCCTGCATAGAGATCGAGTTCATTGTTGAGATATGTATTAGTGTAGGCAAACGATCCTTTTTTATACGAATGCTTGCTCGTCTCTACGTTGCTTTTTATTGCAACTTTATTTCGCTGAATCGATGCTATAATTTCATTGATATACGAGTCGGATACATTGGCATGAGGCAAGTTAAACATTTCGAAATGAATAGGTGCACCGATATGCTCGAATATTTTCCGAACCGAGTTGAAGAGTTTCAAGCCAATACCGGTGCTGTAGACGCCAGTTACTACGTGATATCCTCCATATATAGCAGTAGGGCACAGTTTCGGAGCGTGCGGATTATGGCCTCCATCGATATTCATATTTTGAAAACGGTCGTCGGCAATGCTAGCATAGCAAGAAGTCTTTATAAAATTTGAACGATACGGCCATAGGAACAGCTTTGAAAGATTCGCTTGCTTTAACATTTTCTTTTCGTAAATTTAAATTTTATCTTTACATCGGAATGGCAATTTTATAAAATATGTACGCGATTACAGTAATTATTAAAATTTGGGAAAAAAAAATTGCAGTATTCCTAGTACATAAAGTAAGATGTCACTGATTTGTAAAACGATAAAGATAATGAAACCAGCCTATTGCGACTTTTTAAGCGCAATACACAGTGGACAAAATCTTAAAATTCAAGAAAGACTACATTTAAATGCAAGAAGTCTGTGGTAGGTAGAACTCTACCAATTGAAGAGGCTTCGGAGATAAATAAAATTAGACAAGAATCTGAAGATCTCTAGGTTGAAAATTAGATGCCAAGATGAATTGGCACTTAAGGTAATTCTAAATCTTTCACTTTACAACTGTATGTACAAAAATAAGTCAGGCTCAATACGCACCGACTTCTAACTTCTGAGGATAAGGAAACAAAGAAAATAGCCTCCGAGCTTGAGAGCGACCCGATTCTCGGCATTCCAATTTCGGATAATATCATACCAAGATATAACTTTTAAATATTTTTTTCATAGTAGTGTTCCCACCCCGAAAGGACTGGGAAACACATGCCTGAATTTGAAAAGGGGGCTTTTATCTGGTATACAGATGGCTCCAAGACATATGAAGAACTCGCACACAGAAGACTCAGACTCAAACTCAAAATCATGTCTAACTCACTCAAGATCATATTAAAATTTATTGATATAACCGTCCTGAGTGAGTTATTAGATTAAATTTAATCGGAGGCGGAGTACAGTTCACCAGTGGTCTATCGTATTTCGTTATTTCGCTTGCCAAATAAATATACATACCTCGTAGATCTTTCTCCCGTTTCAACTTAGAAGTCCTCACTCAGCTTTATAGGAATTTATCTAGTTGGTGTAGATCGCGATGATAATATGGTCCACAAAGTGTTCTTCGAGACACTTGTGGCGCTGAGTTGCGACTGCCTCACAGCAGCACAAAATGTGTTGAGAGGTTTCTGCCTGCTGTTGGCAGATCCTGCATAGGTTATCAGTTATGATTCCTATTCTTTTAAGATGATTTTAAGAGATGAGAAGAGCGCGAATGACCCGTGAGTATTCCCGTTATTACTTTGTTTCGATCAAACTGTAAAAGCTTTTCGCTTCTTTTAGTCGAGTGGTTCGGTATGAATCTTTTGGCTTGTCTAAGTCTTGGCAGTGTGGCCCAGTGTTGGCATTTCTAGTGTTCCTCCCATACCCTACTACTACTGCTGCTCCTAAGTCTGGATAGATTGCTAGGTCTACTTTATACTTTGGATGTGTTCCCATTTAATTGGTTTTTCATCGCGACTAATCTTGCCTGCGATTCAATATAGATGTGAAGCAGAGTCAGATCTAAAAGAACCTCCATAGCTGCCGTGGGACAGGTTCTCATTGCTCCAGTCGTGTTGATACATGCCAACCTTTGGAGATTGTCCAGTTTGTTTCTGACGCTTACTAGTTTTGTTCTTTGCAACCATATTGATGCTCCGTATAGGTCCTACAATAGCTGCCTAGGTCCATAAGGCTATTTTGAGTTTCCAGTCCTATGACTTGTCTACATAATAGTAGAGCAGTAGCGGCTTTCTCTGATACTTTTCTAGGTGCTTGTTCCATAGGAGTTTCTGAGTGAGTTATAATGAGGGAGGACAATCACAATAGACCTACTGAGGCCGCAGTGATTCTGGATTTTTTTTTAGACAGTTCTCCACCAATTATAATCTAATCTAATCTAGCCTAATACAACGTGAAAAAAGAAAGAATTTTCTGGATAACGAAATTGGTTTTGAAATTTCAGGTCCACACTTTTTGTCAAAAAATTGGACAATGCTATTTAAAGGGTCAAAATTTCTGTGCCGGTCACCGGTGACCCCCATGGCATTCAACGTGTTAACTAAAAATAGTGAAACTGAAATAAATTAAAAGCCAACTTACCTCACACATTTCCTCGCCTTTCTCTAAGAAATTTTCGATTTCCTTCATTACCACTTCAACTGATGATATTTTAAACGCCGACGTTAGGCATCCTTGAATCATAGTTTCAAAGCACGGTATCGCTGGTACACCTAAGAGAATTCATATTTTACAAGTCCTTTAAGTTTCAAGTTGATTATTCCAAGCATTACCGTGACTATTTAAAAATGCGGAAACAACACTGTTTTCAAAATTTGATATAGCAGCCGAACAATTCGTCATATTGATACCTTCCAAAACATTGTCCAAATTTGTATTTTTCGATATTTCAATGGTTTTAAATAGAACATTATTGAAAGTTGTATCGTTCTTTTGTGGAATATAATTCACGTAGATGCTGAGCAATTCTTTCTTATCGACATTTTCCCAAATTTCGAAACCAAGCGAGAAACGATTGTGGTCTGAGTGCGTTTTTATCGTACCGAAAAGACTCTTAAATTCGGAATCGTGTGATTTTTTTATTTGATTTTCGACCTATGTAAAAATAGAAAAAAGTTATTAAGATATTTCGGAGGATGGCGACTATCAACTTACTACTGTCTTATGCGGAATTGTGGCGTTAGGACGTAAAGTCCAAACGAAATTCGAAAAACCACTTCCATTTACGATGGAAGGCGGTATCAGATCTTTCACCAGCATATCTAGCAAAGCGTCTGCAACATTTTCATCGCTTGGCTGTGTTTCATCGATTTCTACAAATTTAAACGATTGCGGTACAATTGAGCTGTAGTCCTCCAATTCGTTAGTATCGCTAGATTGTTGTTCCTTCGGTGACGTGTTCTCGACAATGTCACCTTTTGTTATTGCTTCGATTAGAGAATCCTGTTCGGCGATTTTCAAATGTTCATCGTCCATCCGGACTATTTGCACGTCTTTCACGCAACTACCTTTCAAGCAACCACCTTTCTTTTTTGCTGGGCTTATTTTCTTTTTCTTTTCTTCTGATGATGCGCTGCTACTATCAGATTTTCGCCTTCTCTCGTTGGTCAATTCATACAAAAGATCGGAATGTTTTGCCAGTAAATGTGTTCGTAGATTTGTTGTATTTTTATTGTACGAGATTGCCGTCGAGCATAATGAGCAAATGACTTTTTTCTTCGTGATAATATTGCTAAAGTTGTCGGACGGAAATCCGAAATATTTCCAATACTGACTACGCATACTGGACGGCACTATCATTTGACTGTACTCGAGAATTCCGTTCTCGCCACGAGCTGTTTCGTATACACTTTCGAGTTCCATTTTGCCACCGTGAATTAACTGAAATAAAAAATAAGTTAATTAATGTTACTGTTTTAAACATTCTCGATGACTCCAGCGTTTCAACAAGTACGACGTAGCAAAAGACGCGCTTTTTTCTGCGTAAGGTATAACCAGGAGCATTGGTAGAATCTCTCTTAATCAGGTACTCTCTCCGTCTTCTCCTAGAGCAGGCAATGGCAAGTAGGCTTACTACCCTGGGCGGCAAAATACTGCCATTTAACTTAAACTGTGAAAATACCAATCCAAATTGGGTCCCCATTTTTAATTGCACTGGTTGGAGAACGCAGTTTTTCACGTTTGCAGCCAATGGAAATTTACTTGAGCTCGAAAATGAACTTGGGAATGCATTCTACATTTTGAATCAAAGTTGCTACGGTCTTTCAATTGACTTGTAATGCGAAACAAATCCATCGTCCTCCTAACAGATAGTCAGACGGCGATCAAGGTGCGTTGTGAACCCTTTTGAACGCTACAATTTGTTGGGTTTTGGGTCCGGGCAACGAAGCTGCGGATGAACTCGCACTGAGGAGAATCATTGAGGACATTGAACACGATATCGACGTGACGACCATATCATATCCATATCCGTATTTTTTTTACTTGATTTTGGGCACCATTTTGCACGCAAAACCCTAGACTATGAGTAACTGGAACCACACAAGGCTAACACAAAACGGTCAGGCCTCATATCGTGTCTCTGGCTGACGAGCGAGCAAAACAAAGTTTATCCTACTCGGAGATAGGAGTACTCTTCGTATCCTATTTGGTGTACTGACGGGCCATTGCCTGATTGGCCGGTACGCCAGAATACTGGGTATTGCGAACGTTACAGATCTGTGTCGCAGCTGTTGTTAACCCGATGCTGAGGTCTTGGAGGCACGAATGTACTTTAGGTATCCGCTTCGCCATAGACTTGAACGAATTCGCAAACATTAAGCTGGACAAGCTGCTACAGTTAGTCAGGCTGGCGGGGTGGATTACCTAAGATGTTGTCTTGGGCACACGGGAACCTTTCCCCGTTCATGTGGGACAATAGACCCATTGATGGTCTATGTGCTTGGTCGCGAAGTCATCCCGATCTCAAGAGTACGAAGCAATACAGCCTCTTAGCTGACGCCAAACGGACTCAATGCCTAATAATCTACCTTAACCCCTAGTACTCCTCAATTTAACTTCAGAATTTTATTAATAAAAGAAAAAGAAAAAATATGGTAAAATACGTAAACACAAACCACAACCGTTTCTTCAACCGTCTTTCAGGACTGCTTGTCTAGGGAATATCCCTTCACTTGGGCTTTGAAGTTGGCAATACTGAATGCATTTTTTATGGAGCTGGTTAAGTGATTGAAATCAATGATTGCTTCATATAGTGGGTCTCTTTTCAGACCATTCGTTCTTCATCTAAATACAGAAGACTAGGTAAATTAATGTAAGTCTTTAATGTGTCGTTTGGTTTTAGCTGGGTTTTAGTTTATTCAGAGATTTGTAAATAAATTTTACTCTTTCAAGCGCCATGAGTTCATATATTGTTAACTTCTTGTAGTCAGAGTAGAGAGTCAATGAAAGCGTTAGTCGAAGGAGATTGTATACCGCATTGATTCCTTTGTTCATCAATCTTGCAATTTTTTTCAGAGTATACAAATCTGTTTGGCTCCGAAAGAGTAATGTTGGAAAGGATCAAGGCATTGAATATGACGTCCTTCACCTGATAGTTAACATGATGGTTGCGTTTTAATAATCCAATAATGTGTGCTATTTTTTTTGCGTATTGCTGTTGAGTTGAGTGGTCCAGTTTAGGTTTTCGTCAATGATTAATCCTAGGTACTTAGTCTGGTTGACTCTAGAAATTTCCTTGCCACCAATTTCAAGATAAAGCTGAATATTTGGCTTGTTTTTCGATTTAAAAAGTAGATAGTTTGTTTTTGCGGTATTTAGAGATAATCTATTCACATCTATTGCACGTAGTAAAGTCATTTTTGATTGTAAGTTCTAAGATTACCTGTCCCTCACTCTTATACAACAGCAGGGTGTCGTCCACAAATGTAATGTATTTCCCCGAGAGTCCCGCATTTCGAAGGTTATGAATATATATCCGATACAAAGTCGGTCCCAGGATCGATCATTATGGAATTTCCAAGTTGATGAGGCTTCCTTTGCTGTATATGTCCATATTTCTTGTGATATAAGTCCGGTTAAATAGATAATCCCTGATTAAGGCTTTTGGTTTTCCACGAATACCTAGTTCCTCAAGAGTTCTTAATAATACTATAGATCGTGGTTGACTCTATGGAAAGTCTTTCTGAGATTAATGAAAACTGAAGCTACGTAGTTGCCTTTGTCAAGTCCTGCATTAATGTATTTCATGGCATCCAGTAAAGCTGCGGATGTATTACTTTGTTTTTGGAATCTATATTGGTTAGGATCAAAACCTCCGGTTCTTGTGATGAACTTTACTATCCGTGTATTTTTCTATAACTTTGCTAAACGTGCTGGAAAGTGCTATAGGTCTGTAATTATTAGAATCTTTCTTTGAGCCAGTTTTAAGAATAGGCAATTTTTTTAAACAGTTGGGAAATGTGCCATAAGCTCATTGATTGCATTTAAAAGCGGGTCTGCAAAAATTGTTTGAATGGTTTTTAAGTCTATGGATGTTATTTCATCAATACCCGGTGCAGTATTACTTTTGAGTTTAAAAATAATGGACTCAGTTTCGTTTTGTCGGAAATCTCATCAAACATTTGACATAGAATTGGAATGCATTAAAATAACCGAAAACACAACTCCAATACACTTGCCCGACATTACAAATCAATAAAATAATACAAAAAACAATCCATTTCCGCTTCCATTCCGATAGATCGATAAAAAAAAAACATTTAAATTCTACGAGTATCGAAAACTGGGCGCCATTACCTCAACTTCTTGCGATACGGCGTCTCGTTGCTTTCGGATTTGTGATACTCGCTGGCGATCCGATAGCAAATGTCAATTGGTTCAACGGCCCAACAATTATTATCGATTATTTGGGTTGCTACTTTTCAGTTGGTTGTGGTTTTACTGATTTAATACTGCAAATTACAATTTTAACACAATTTCACTTTCTGTCGCACTTTAACTTTACTGAAAATCAAGTCGCTTTTCTTTTTGACAGTTCACGGTCTTGCCAGATTCGGTCGATATTTTTCGATGTTTTCGATATGAGATGAAAAACTATTGAAACTTTAATTTTTTCTGAATTAAATTTTTTTTTTATTATAATTACGTTGAAATTGAATGAAATTAAAAGAATCTTTTGCGAAATTTGCGTTCTATTCGGTTTTATTCGTCGTTGAATTTCAGCAAAAACGTCGAAAATTCGAATCAGCTGATTGACGTAAACATCGAAGTCAAACAATCGTTCGGTTCGCTTGTGGGTGTACGCTGTACACAGAATCATAAATAAAAACGTTTGCGTTGTCAAAACAAAAGGTCTTCTTCACGTTCTCCCGCGGGATAGTTGTTACGTTCAACTGATAAGATTCCAATTCATTCAACGTGTCGTCGTCTTCTCGATTTCGGCGAAATTTCGACAAAAAGAAACCGTATCGTACCCGATGCTGTGAAAATGTGCAAGGGAAGTTGGCGTCAAGTTTGCGGTGAATGGCGCGTCTGGATTCGGCCACTTCTCATTTTTCTTTATGTTATTTTCGCGATTATCGTAATTCCGCTGTTGATCGTGAATTCCGTGCACGATGGTTTCACGCGGCGCGATCAATTGATCCTGATCGGCGGTCTATTTGTTTTAGCCGCCGTTCCAATAACCGTGTGGCACATCACGCAACACATAATCCACTTTACGAAGCCCATACTCCAGAAGCATATTATCCGGATCCTGTGGATGGTACCGATCTACGCAATGAATGCGGTAAGTGGTTGAACAACGACGTGCTCCTTTTTTCGTATTGATTGTATGGTTTTCTGCCTATTTCTAGTGGGTGGGACTGCTCTTTCCGCAACATTCGATCTACGTGGACTCGCTGCGCGAATGCTACGAGGCGTACGTAATCTACAACTTTATGGTCTATCTGCTTAACTATTTGAACCTGGGCATGGACCTGGAGGTGAGCCTCGAACACAAGCCACAGGTTAAACACATCTTTCCTTTGTGTTGTATGCGGCCGTGGGTAATGGGTCGCGAATTCATTCATAACTGCAAGCACGGAATTCTACAGTATACTGTGGTGCGCCCCATGACAACTTTCATTGCTGTGTAAGTAAATTCTTTTAATAATTCCCGAAACTATTCATGACATCAATCTGAAGTGCGCATTTGTCAGCGTAAAATCAATTAAAAATTCGCGCTGCACATCAACTACCAACAAACAAGTAGCAGGTCGCATTCATATCGCTTGTAATATTCTATGTAAGTTTGTTGAGTCATTGACTACAGACGGGAGATAGCAGATAGGGCCCTTGAGTCGAAAATTAAAATATTTATCGCTTTTATGTACGCTCGGGGTGACCGACGAAAGTTGTCGCATCGAGTTTCTGGTGTTGAATTTCACAACACAACTCGGTGAGTTAAATGACACGATTGGAACGAGAAAAGAATAAATGCACTCGATTTAACCGGTGTCCAGTCTAAAGATAACGAACCGGCTGGATGGTGTCGGTACAACGCTACCAGTGACGATTCGCAGAACGCAGAGCAGGGTGTCGTCCACAAAACGAGAGTTTGTCATAGAGATTAGGAGATGTTCCGAGACACCGTAGGTTCAGTTTTTCAACCGCATAAGCCCAGAACCCACTGTGGTTACTTTTTCTACTGCTTCCGATCTATACCTTGCCTGTAATCAGAAATTATAAAAAGATTCTATGTATTTTGATCGCAATGACCCTCCAAGATTGTGCGGTTACAGCGTTGAAAATTGAGCTGCAGACATTTGTTTTTTTTTAATCTAATTTGCAAATGAGCGTCGCCTCCCAGAATCCATATTAATTATTAATGATTCATTCACATTCACAGGTTGAAAGGAAAGTAGGTTACCAGTTTTATAGAAAAATTTTAAAATACGCACATTCATTGTGCGTATTATGATAAGTAGGTTAATGACCTCTTTATATTTAAATATTGGCAGAATTAAGTAAAAGTGTTCTTCTGGTGTAGAAAATTTATGGGTAAACAAAATTACTTATGTTTTGAAAATCCGACCGAACCGACTTTCGGCAGAAAAATTTCGAACTAGCAATTTCAGCTAACTTACTTATTTATTCAATTATTACAGTTTTTCTATAAGATATTTAATTATTGTCTTTACAACCACAGTGTAGTATTTCTATTTTTTGATAAATGGTGTTCTTAATTAAAGTGATACTTAATTTAGGAAAATTCAATTTCAGCTAATTACTGTCTTGAAGCTTAGAAAAAAAAATTTAAACCTACTCATACGTAAAGTTATTAACTATTCTCTGCTGCCTTTTAAAAAAAATCGCATAGGTTTTTTTAAGGGTACCGAACTGGACTTAGGTGGTTAGCCTTTAATACACTGTAATGTACAGTCCAGTCAGCTTAGGGATGAAAGGTCATAAAACGGGCCGGGTATGGCAGTGTACTAATTTTTTAGTGCTGTTTATGGTTGTGATATGATAAACCAGAACAGCAAAGTTGCCTAACAAATCAACTACTGTCTGGTATCTCTGATGGTGTTAGTGAATCTGATGAGAATGTAAATAATAGCTCAGTTCTGTAACTTATGAATGAGAAATTTCTCACCAAAAAGTCAAAATGAGGGCGAATTGATGCAGTTTTCTCTCTGTATCGTCACGTGTTTGCAGCCGGTAGTAAAATCGAAACACATAATTTAAAAAAAAAAAAAAAAAACGGACATGTTCGGGGTCGGCTGGATTCGAACCTACGCTCCCAGATTTCTCGTCAGACGCCTTACCCGCTCGGCTACGACTGCAGTTGTAAACTTTTATTCTTATGTCAACTTAATCTGATTTAACTTATGCTATGTTTCCACAGCCCCGTAATCTCGCGATTAAGAGTACTGGATTAAAAACTGTTTCCATTGCATTCCTAGATTAAATTTGACAGTTGAAACGAAACATCTGTTGTGTAGTGTCAATATTTTTATTAGTCGACGGCAGTTCGAAATGGAGTCTATGTGCGAAAATGTTTCCGTTCAACAATTAAATACTGTAAATAATTAAAGTTAAGTAAAAAACATACTTACGCTTAACAATTTTTTCTTTTATAACTGACATTTCACAGTTGACATCTCATTTGTTAACATATGGTTTGCTGAATTTCTCTGCCTTTGGCTGAATTGCAATTTACTGGGTTGACACTAAAAAGTTACGAGATTAGAAACTAGATTATTTTTTAATCTCGCGGTTTGGTAATCTCAATCTCGTATGGGTAATCTACTAGATTAGCGTGTAGATTTGCTTAATCGCGTGATTACCGGGCAGTGGAAACATGGCATTACTAAAAAGCTCAAATTTTAAAATAACTCGCGAACCACCAATTTCAGGAATATATGAATATGTCCACTACCTGTCCGGTAGTCTCGAGAATGTCCATGCAAAATTTGGGAAGGAACGGTTCACAGGTGTAGATTTCCATCGTAATTTCCATAAAAACTGACTTTATTTTATATATTAGATATTTGAGGTTATCAGTCGCATAGTAACCTACACCGCATCTCAACATTAAATACGTTTCGGACTTCTACCAATAAAATAATAAAGTTGCGCCCGGATTGTTGGCCGATTGTTTGCAAATGGGTCTACTATTGAAGCTCTATATAAATTCCAAGTTTCAGCTTCGAAGCATAAATGCTTGCTGAGATCTAGAAACTAAAATGTTTCGTCTAAAACGCTCCGCGTATCCTCCCTCACACTCTTACTCCATAAAAGGTGTCCACTTGAAGCATTGTACCCAGTATATCCACAAAAAAAAAATCTATTAAATAGTTCAAAGAGTTTGGGAGCTATACGAGCCTTCAAACAATTTTACGTACTCAAACAATTTTGAGTACTACACCGTTCGAAGTACGGCAGAAAAACGGACTGATTTTCTTTTTTTTTTGTTATTTTTTTTCGTGTCAGGCAGCAGCTTGGGAAAAATGCGCTTCTTGTCGCATTGGAGACCCTACAGGTCAAGGAAAATAAAATCGGTAAAATGATACTTAGCATTCCATTTCTCCATATTCGAGCTCCGAAAATTTTATAATATATTTTTAATGAAAACTAAAGTTAAAATAAATTCCCGACATTTTATTATGTCTTGCAACTTTTAGGAAAACTGTGTCCATAATAAACTTTCTCTGACTTCTTATGGATTGTGCTATTCCTTGTTCACTATTGTGCTTTGTTCAACTAGCATAAGATAGCAACTGTAATTTAACTAGTTTAAGATCAGTTTAAACTCAATTGTTGGTAAATTTAAATTAAAATAATTTTTTTTTTTAATGTTTCTTAAATAATTTTTTTACTACTTTTATGAGAAACCATTAACCAACTATTCTTTTTAGTATCTGCGAAATATCTGGAGTTTACGGAGAGGGAAGTTTTGCCGCCAACGTTGCTTTTCCGTATATAATATTTGTAAATAATCTGTCACAGTTCGTGGCCATGTACTGCTTGGTGCTGTTTTATCAAGCTAATAAAGTAAGTATAGTTAATAAGTTAATCAGAAAGCGCCAATGATTACATTATCTATTTATTTACAGAGCGATTTGAAACCAATGCGACCAATACCTAAATTTTTGTGTATAAAAGCTGTAGTGTTCTTTTCATTCTTGTAAGTAATTTTTATGCGATTTCCGTTCAATTACGTTTGCTATAGCTTAAAATTCATTACAGCCAAGGTGTCATTATTTATTCTTTGGTATATTTTGGATATATCAAAAATATTTTCGGATCCGATGAGAGTACAGACAAGGGCCTTGCATCAGAGTTGCAAGTAAGACGAGACTAAAAATCGTAGAGTTCAGTGATTTCAATAGTTTTTTCAACCTTACAGAATTTCTTAATTTGCATCGAAATGTTCTTGGCTGCACTGGCTCATATCTATAGTTTTCCCCACGAACCATTCCACATTAATTTGCCGCAATACGCAAGTAACCAAAGCTGGTATAATGCATTTTTAACAATGATAGATATATCCGATGTCCAAGAGGATGTTAGCGAACATATAGGAGTAGTTGGTAGTTCATTAAGTCGCCGTTTTCGTGGACGAACAAGCTATCAAGTGCCTCGCGGTTCAAGCAATGAAACACAATATTTAATTCCGCATACTAGTTCAACGCAATTTTATCAAGGCGCGCTCGATACGACCGACGAAAATCCAACATCGAATCCTATTCAACCGAAGAATAAATACGGTGCGTTTGATATGCAAGAAAACTCCAATTTAGGTATAACTATTAATAAAAGAGAATCCAAAGAATATTCACCGCATTATGGTGCGCCGACGTCGAGTAATTTCTTCCAAATTCGTTCGGGACCGCCGAGCTTATCGGCGAAAAACGATACGAATACTTCGTCGAAAAGTGAATCGAATTCGACGTATACGGGTGCTGTGGCGAGCGGCAGTGGCCTAACATCGAACATTAAAAAGTCTGATAGTAGTGCAAGCGATTGGCTGAGTACACCGACCGATGAAATGATGGGAATCGATGTGAAAGGTGTCGAAAAGGACCGAATAACATTCTCCAATGATCCGAGAGCATAGATTTGAATGTGTTTTGCAATCGTCGGTCATTATGTGTTCTATATAATTGGCTTTGCTTTTTATGTGTAAGATAATTCCGTGAAGTGACCAGGTAAATAATTTTCTATATCTTATATACGTTTTAATATATAGTTAACATTTTTTTTTTTTTTTATTAAACGCACTGACTATATTTATCCGTCAACTAAATTAGCTGCTAAGTGATATTATTTTATTTACACGTACGTGCATAATTCCTTAGCTTAAAATACAAAATTAGTCAAATGTGTAAATTAATTTTAAAGATTTATTATATATTTTATTTATTTTTATTTTTGTCTTTTCACAACGAAATTACTTGGAATCATTTTCTTATTATTTATTGAACGGGAGCGAGATAGAAAAGATGCATGTTACTGCTTCATTTTAATAGATCAGGAGAGTTAACCGTCGTTTCTGATAAAAGTTAGTGAAGTGATTATTGATAATTTTTAGTATCTCGATTTTTGCAGTCGGTAGTCAGCAACGTAAGATTTTAGGTATTCCCACAAGAAATAATCGGGGGGTGCCAAATCAGGAGAGCGCGCTGGCCAATTTAAATCGTCTTCTAGTAAAATGACAGGAGAATCTGTTTCAATTTTTGGATGGCAACCATCTTGCAGGGGTGTTAATGTTCTTAAACGATTCGTTGAATGGAACGCTCGAAATGCCAAATGCCTGTTTGCGAATTGACGCGTAGGAGATGGTTCAATTCCAGCTCGATGTTTTCCGGAGTAGAGACAGTTCTCTGAGGCCTCGTGGACACATTTCCGCTATCCAGGATGGCACGCAAGCATTTGATTCCGATCGGGAACTCGACCGCGGGGGGCGATATTGAACTGTAAACGAAAGGCACGCTTCTTCTTTTTTAGAACCACCACTATCAACCCTCTACGACCGCTAGGAAAAATTCATGCGTCTGCCCGCTCCATCCTATATTATCCTAATCCATTCACGGTGAGATCTTGACCGAATTATTTGGTTCATCAGCTAGATCAATTGTGAAGCACCGTACGAGACTACACTCAGCCGGTTATGCCTAGAGTAAAAAGCGTAGCATAGCTTAACTTCAAACTGTGTTGAGTTTCCTTGAGAAGATTTTTTTATGCGAATCAGTATGAACCGAAATTACTTATCTCTTTTGTTCGCGTAGCCCCCTTTTGTCCACGTAGTCCCCTTTCGTCCACGTAGTCCCCTTTTGTCCACGTAGATCTTTTGCTTGGCTAGAGACTCGCTCTAGTGATCCCCTAAAAATCACACGAAACATTTTGAGCACGCAGGTCGTGAGATTCTTGTGCGTCCCTTGATCAGGTCATCCTGTAGCCTAGACCAATAGCAACATCAATAAAATCAGTCCTAGCAATCAAAACTGGTTCGAGCCTCGTGAATAAATCAGTACTTTAATTCTTTTCACTGTTTACCTCTTCAGAAAATCCCACTTCTTACTAACTAGCAAGTAAACTACTGCAGTCGTTCTTAAATTGAAGTGCAGATGCTCTTCGTCACCATCTCAGTTAGAGGAAAAGACGCGATTTCCTTTGGTCGTCGATTCACGTAATAAGCTGGATAGGTTGTTGTGGTTGTATTCTTGACCCTCCATCTATCCGGTGATTCTTATACATAAAACTCTGAAAACGGGCAAATTTCTTTGATTGGCCTGCGCCTTTTAGTTCACTATAGTGACCGATCATTTGTAGTTCGGGATTCTTCGCGAACTAGTTCGTTTTTTAGTTCACTAGTTCGCGTGAGTGGAGTGATAGATGGTGTAGGCAAATGTGATCAGTGTCCAAGTATACGGCAAAGCATGAATACAAACGAACTAGGAGCGGAACTCGCTGCGACCCAGTTCATTCATTTCACTTATGCGAACGCTCTTCCGAACTAGTTCGCTAGCGAACTACACAAGCCAACTTTTTGAGCTTTCCATTTACTTATCCCAACTAATTTGACCCTTGTTTTGTATGGCGCAAAACTCTGTTCGACGACCGACTGAAGTGTTTTTATTTCAATTAAAAGTTTCATTTACTAATCCGAAAATTCCAAAGAATCCACTTTTTACCTGAACACCGTCATTTTGGTTACTAATAAAAAAATCGCTTGAATACCTCTTTCATTAAAATCTGTTTTTTTAGTGAATATATAATTTAGAGAAAACGATTTCAATTCACCTCTTCGTTTTCAATACTCTATTCCACTATTGTAAATTATTTGATAGTTTTTTCTTTTCTTTTTGTTTAAATAAACTTTAACCCTGTGATAGAAATAAAAAAAAAACCTATAAATAAAAAAAACTAAAGAGTATTTTTAAAAATTGTATCTGTTTGAAAAAATAAATAAACCAAGTGAAAATTATATTTGTAACTGCAAAGTTTTGTGCAGTCTAGGCAAATTATGTGTATGTACGTAGATACTGGCTATTGACCCTCAAACCAATAATAGTTATGCGATTTAAATGTTAAAAAGGGCCGCTTAAACATATATTTACGATCAAAAACAACATAATCAAATTAACTAAAATTAATCTTAATTTCAACCATTCGATAAATCTACCGTTAGGAAAATTTTTAATTTGTAATATAAAGTACTGAACAAAGAAAAATAAACCGTATAATAAATTATGAAAACTTTATGGCAGACAATTTTTATTGGTAGTTTATAGTTAATAAAGAAAAACCTGCCTTATAACTAAGTGTGTTTCGAAATTCTTTATCAATTCAATTATACGCATTGTTATTATAAATTGAAGAAAGGCTCTATTGTAACATAACGATTTAGTAACTAAAACAAGAAATACTTTTTATATATGGAAACAATGAACAAAACTGTGCAATCAAACAAGCAGAGCGATTCTTGGCTTTCACATAATGTTTGTGTTTTGTATTTTTTAATATAAGTTTATATAAATGTTCACGAAGCGAATTTTCACTCTACATAAGTGCCGATATTTGTCGAATAAATGTTGGCTTTACTGTAAATTTATTTAATATTCAAATTGTATTTATACTTACGTAAATAAAATATGAGAATCTATGTAATTGCTTTTGATT